>CP125979.1:358785708-359514359 GCA_030063025.1 Avena longiglumis | reverse complement strand
TGTTGCATGCGATAACACTTAGAGAAGTGTGCTGGACATGTAGGAGGAGGCTCCCGTCGCGTGTCAAACGCGGGTAAACCAGTGGAACCTTGGGCCTATCCTTGGGTTTCCATGTAGATATAACCTAAACAAAACTAAACCACCAAGAAAGTGCATTGTTCAACCCTCTTATGGAGAATGCTACGAGGGTAGACCCATGGGGCCCTCGGATTAGGGTTTCATCGCAAAAGGGGCGCCCGAGGGCCGGGATGCCACGAGAACATGCGTGTGGCCCTATAATACATGCACAAGGGTGGTGGAATGCCCCTATACGGGAAACCTAGCTCCCGGGTGTGACCGTCCACGATGCATGCGATAACACTTAGAGAAGTGTGCTCGACATGTAGGAGGAGGCTCAGCTTGTGGTCAAACGCTGGTAAACGGTGGAACCTTGGTCCTATCCTTGGTTTTCCATGTAGATATGACCTAAAAAAACCTAAACCTCCAAGAAAGTGCATTGTTTAACCCTCGTACGGAGAATGCTACGGGGTAGACTGGGCCCCTCGGATTAGGGTTTCACGGAAAAGCCCGAGGCCGGATGCCTGAACATGCGTGTTGCCCTAGAATACATGCACAAGGGTGGTTGAATGTCCCTAGATGGAAAACCTAGCTCCTGGGTGTGACCGTCCATGTTGCATGTGATAACACTTAGAGAAGTGTGCTGGACATGTAGGAGGAGGCTCCCGCCGCGGGTCAAACGCGGGTAAACCGGTGGAACTTTGGGCCTATCCTTTGTTTTCCATGTATATATGACCTAAACAAACCTAAACCACCAAGAAAGTGCATTGTTTAAACCTCATACGGAGAATGCTACGGGGGTAGACCCGCGGGGCCCTCAGATTAGGGTTTCGCTAGAAAAGGAGCGCCCGAGGGCCGGGGTGCCACGGGAACATGCGTGTGGCCCTAGAATACATGCACAAGGGTGGTGTATTGCCCCTAGATGGAAAACCTAACTCTCAGGTGTGACCGTCCATGTTGCATGCAATAACACTTAGAGAAGTGTGCTCGACATGTAGGAGGAGGCTCCCGCCTCGGGTGAAACGCGGGTAAACCGTTGGAACCTTGGGCCTACCCAAGGTTTTCTATGTAGATATGACCTAAACAAACCTAAACCACCAAGAAAGTGCATTGTTCAACCCTCATACGGAGAATGCTACGAGGGTAGACCCGCGAGGCCCTCGTATTAGGGTTTCATCGAAAAAGGAACATCCGAGGGCCAGGATGCCATGGGAACATGTGTGTGGCCCTAGAATACATGAACAAGGGTGGTGGAATGCCCATAGATGGAAAACCTACCTCCCGGGTGTGACCTTTCACGTTTCATGCGATAACACTTAGAGAAGTGTGCTCGACATGTAGGAGGAGGCTCCCGACGGGGGTCAAACGCGGGAAAACCGGTGGAACTTTGGGCCTATCCTTGGTTTTCCATGTATATATGACCTAAACAAACCTAAACCACAAAGAAAGTGCATTGTTCAACCCTCATACGGAGAATGCTACGGGGGTAGACACGCGGGGCCCTCGGATTAGGGTTTCGCCGGAAAAGGAGCGCCCGAGGGCCGGGGTGCCACGGGAACATGCGTGTGGCCCTATAATACATGCACAAGGGTGTTGTAATGCCCCTAGATGGAAAACCTAACTCTCGGATGTGACTGTCCACGTTGCCTGTGATAACACTTAGAGAAGTGTGCTGGACACATGTAGGAGGAGGCTCCCGCCGCGGGTCAAACGCGGGTAAAACGGTGGAACCTTAGGCCTATCCTAGGTTTTCCATGTAGATATGACCTAAACAAACCTAAACCACCAAGAGATTGCATTGTTCAACCCTCGTACGGAGAATGCCACGGGGGTAGACCCGTGGGGCCCTAAGATTAGGGTTTCGTCGGAAAATGAGCGCCCGAGGGCCGGGATGCCATGGGAACATTCCTGTGGCCCTATAATACATGCACAAGGGTGGTGGAATGCCCCTAGATGGAAAACCTAGCTCCTGGGTGTGACCATCCATGTTGCATGCGATAACACTTAGAGAAGTGTGCTGGACATGTAGGAGGAGGCTCCCGTCGCGTGTCAAACGCGGGTAAACCAGTGGAACCTTGGGCCTATCCTTGGGTTTCCATGTAGATATAACCTAAACAAAACTAAACCACCAAGAAAGTGCATTGTTCAACCCTCTTATGGAGAATGCTACGAGGGTAGACCCATGGGGCCCTCGGATTAGGGTTTCATCGCAAAAGGGGCGCCCGAGGGCCGGGATGCCACGAGAACATGCGTGTGGCCCTATAATACATGCACAAGGGTGGTGGAATGCCCCTATACGGGAAACCTAGCTCCCGGGTGTGACCGTCCACGATGCATGCGATAACACTTAGAGAAGTGTGCTCGACATGTAGGAGGAGGCTCCCGCCGCGGGTCAAACGCGGGTAAACCGGTGGAACCTTGGTCCTATCCTTGGTTTTCCATGTAGATATGACCTAAAAAAACCTAAACCTCCAAGAAAGTGCATTGTTTAACCCTCGTACGGAGAATGCTACGGGGGTAGACCCGCGGGGCCCTCGGATTAGGGTTTCGCCGGAAAGAAGCGCCCGAGGGCCGGGATGCCACGGAAACATGCGTGTTGCCCTAGAATACATGCACAAGGGTGGTTGAATGTCGCTAGATGGAAAACCTAGCTCCTGGGTGTGACCGTCCATGTTGCATGTGATAACACTTAGAGAAGTGTGCTGGACATGTAGGAGGAGGCTCCCGCCGCGGGTCAAACGCGGGTAAACCGGTGGAACTTTGGGCCTATCCTTTGTTTTCCATGTATATATGACCTAAACAAACCTAAACCACCAAGAAAGTGCATTGTTAAAACCTCATACGGAGAATGCTACGGGGGTAGACCCGCGGGGCCCTCAGATTAGGGTTTCGCCAGAAAAGGAGCGCCCGAGGGCCGGGGTGCCACGGGAACATGCGTGTGGCCCTAGAATACATGCACAAGGGTGGTGTATTGCCCCTAGATGGAAAACCTAACTCTCAGGTGTGACCGTCCATGTTGCATGCAATAACACTTAGAGAAGTGTGCTCGACATGTAGGAGGAGGCTCCCGCCTCGGGTGAAACGCGGGTAAACCGTTGGAACCTTGGGCCTACCCAAGGTTTTCTATGTAGATATGACCTAAACAAACCTCAACCACCAAGAAAGTGCATTGTTCAACCCTCGTACGGAGAATGCTACGAGGGTAGACCCGCGAGGCCCTCGTATTAGGGTTTCATCGAAAAAGGAACGTCCGAGGGCCAGGATGCCATGGGAACATGTGTGTGGCCCTAGAATACATGAACAAGGGTGGTGGAATGCCCATAGATGGAAAACCTAGCTCCCGGGTGTGACCTTTCACGTTTCATGCGATAACACTTAGAGAAGTGTGCTCGACATGTAGGAGGAGGCTCCCGACGGGGGTCAAACGCGGGTAAACCGGTGGAACCTTGGGCCTATCGTACGGAGAATGTTGTGGGGGTAAACCCGCGGGGCCCTCGGATTAGGGTTTTGTCGGAAAAGGAGCGCCCGAGAGCCGGGATGCCACGGGAACATGCGTGTGGCCCTAGAATACATTCACAAGGGTGGTGGAATGCCCCAAGATGGAAAACCTATCTCCCGGGTGTGACCGTCGATGTTTCATACGATAACACTAAGAGAAGTTTGGTGGACATGTAGGAGGAGGATCCCACCACTGGTCAAACGCGGGAAAACCGGTGGAACCTTGGTCCTATCCCTAGTTTTCCATGTAGATATGACCTAATCAAACCTAAACCACCAAGAAAGTGCATTGTTCAACCCTCGTACGGAGAATGCTACGGGGGTAGACCCGTGGGGCCCTCGCATTAGGTTTTCCTCGGAAAAGGAGCGCCCGAGGGCCGGGATGCCACGGGAACATGTGTGTGGACCTAGAATACATGCACAAGGGTGGTGGAATTCCCCTAGATGGAAAACCTAGCTCCCGGGTGTAACCGTCCGTGTTGCATGCGATAACACTTAGAGAAGTGTGCTAGAAATGTAGGAGGAGGCTCACACTACGGGTCAAACACGGGTAAACCGGTGGAACCTTGGGCGTATCCTTGGGTTTCCATGTATATATGACCTAAACAAACCTAAACAACCAAGAAAGTGCAGTGTTCAACCCTCGTATGGTGAATGCCACCGTGGTAGACCCGTGGGGCCCTCGGATTAGGGTTTTGTCGAAAAAGAGCGCCCGAGGGCTGAGATGCCACGAGAACATGCGTGTGGCCCTAGAATAGATGCAAAAGGGTGGTGTAATGCCCCTAGATGGAAAAACTAGCTCCCGGGTATGACCGTCCACATTGCATGCGATAACACTTAGAGAAGTGTGCTGGACATGTAGGAGGAGGCTCCCGCCGCGGGTCAAACGCGGGTAAACCGGTGGAACCTTGGGCCTATCCTTGGTTTTCCATGTAGATATGACCTAAAAAACGTAAACCGCCAAGAAAGTGCATTGTTTAACCCTCGTACGGAGAATGGTACGGGGGTAGACCCGCGGGGCCCTCGGATTAGGGTTTCGCCAGAATAAAAGCGCCCGAGGGCCGGGATGCCACGGAAACATGCGTGTTGCCCTAGAATACATGCACAAGGGTGGTGGAATGCCCCTAGATGGAAAACCTAGCTCCTGGGTGTGACCGTCCACGTTGCATGTGATAACACTTAGAGAAGTGTGCTGGACATGTTGGAGGACGCTCCCGCCGCGAGTCAAACGCGGGTAAACCGGTGGAACCTTAGGCCTATCCTTGGTTTTCCATGTAGATATGACCTAAACAAACCTAAACCACCAAGAAAGTGCATTGGTCAACCCTCGTACGGAGAGTGCTACGGGGGTAGACCCGTGGGGCCCTAAGATTAGGGTTTTGTCAAAAAAGAGCGCCCGAGGGCTGAGATGCCACAGGAACATGCGTGTGGCCCTAGAATTTATGCACAAGGGAGGTGGAATTCCCCTATATGGAAAACCTAGCTCCCGGGTGTGACCGTCCACGATGCATGAGATAACACTTAGAGAAGTGTGCTGGACAAGTAGGAGGAGGCTCCCGCCGCGGGTCAAACGCGGGTAAACCGGTGGAACCTTGGTCTTATCCTTGGTTTTCCATGTAGATATGACCTAAAAAAACCTAAACCGCCAAGAAACTGCATTGTTTAACCCTCGTACGGAGAATGCTACGGGGGTAGACCCGCGGGGCCCTCGGATTAGGGTTTCGCCGGAAAAAAAGCGCCCGAGGGCCGGGATGCCACGGAAACATGCGTGTTGCCCTAGAATACATGCACAAGGGTGGTGGAATGCCCCGAGATGGAAAACCTAGCTCCTTGGTGTGACCGTCCACGTTGCATGTGATAACACTTAGAGAAGTGTGCTGGACATGTTGGAGGAGGCTCCCGCCGCGAGTAAAACGCGGGTAAACCAGTGGAACCTTAGGCCTATCCTTGGTTTTCCATGTAGATATGACCTAAAAAACCTAAACCACCAAGAAAGTGCATTGGTCAACCCTCGAACGGAGAATGCTACGGGGGTAGACCCGCGGGGCCCTAAGATTATGGTTTCGCCGGAAAATGAGCGCCCGAGGGCCGATATGCCATGGGAACATTCGTGTGGCCCTATAATACATGCACAAGGGTGGTGGAATGCCCCTAGATGGAAAACCTAGATCCTGGGTGTGACCGTCCACGTTGCATGCGATAACACTTAGAGAAGTGTGCTGGACATGTAGGAGGAGGCTCCCGCCGCGGGTCAAACGCGGGAAAACCGGTGGAACTTTGGGCCTATCCTTGGTTTTCCATGTATATATGACCTAAACAAACCTAAACCACCAAGAAAGTGCATTGTTCAACCCTCATACGGAGAATGCTATGGGGGTAAACGCGGGGCCCTCGGATTAGGGTTTCGTCGAAAAAGGAGCGCCCGAGGGCCGGGATGCCACGGGAACATGCGTGTGGACCTAGAATACATGCACAAGGGTGGTGGATTTACCCTAGATGGAAAACCTAGCACCCGGGTGTAACCGTCCATGTTGCATGTGATAACACTTACAGAAGTGTGCTAGACATGTAGGAGGAGGCTCACGCCGCGGGTCAAACAGGGGTAAACCAGTGGAACCTTGGGCGTATCCTTGGGTTTGCATGTATATATGACCTAAACAAACCTAAACAACCAAGAAAGTGAAGTGTTCAACCCTCGTATGGTGAATGCTACGGCGGTAGACCCGTGGGGCCCTCAGATTTGGGTTTTGTCAAAAAAGAGCGCCCGAGGGCTGAGATGCCACTGGAACATGCATGTGGCCCTAGAATACATGCACAAGTGTGGTGTAATTCCCCTAGATAGAAGTGTGCTGGACATGTAGGAGGAGGCTCCCGTCGCTGGTCAAACGCGGGTAAACCGGTGGAACCTTGGGACTATCCTTGGTTTTCCATGTACATATGACCTAAACAAACCAAAACCACGATGAAAATGCATTGTTCAACCCTCGTACGGAGAATGCTACGGGGTTAGACCCGTGGGGCCATGGGATTAGGGTTTTGTCGGAAAAGGAGCGCCCGATGGCTGAGATGCCACGGGAACATGCATGTTGCCCTAGAATACATGCACAAGGGTTGTGGAATGCCGCTAGATGGAAAACCTAGCTCCCGGGTCTGACCGTCCATGTTGCATGCGATAACACTTAGAGAAGTGTGCTGGACATGTAGGAGGAGGCTCCCGCCGCGGGTCAAACGCGGGTAAACCGGTGGAATTTTGGGCATATCCTTGGATTTCCATGTAGATATGACCTAAACAAACCTAAACCACCAAGAAAGTGCATTGTTCAACCCTTGTATGGAGAATGCTACGGGGGTAGACCCGTGGGGCCCTCGGATTAGGGTTTCATCAAAAAAGGAGCGCCCGAGGTCCGGGATGCCACGGGAACATGTGTGTGGCCCTAGAATACATGCACAAGGGTGGTGGAATGCCCCTATATGGAAAACCTAGCTCCCGGGTGTGACCGTCCACGATGCATGCGATAACCTTAGAGAAGTGTGCTCGACATGTAGGTGGAGGCTCCCGCCGCGGGTGAAACGCAGGTAAACCGGTGGAACCTTGGGCCTATCCTTGGTTTTCCATGTAGATATAACCTAAACAAACCTAAACCACCAACAAAGTGCATTGGTCAACCCTCGTATGGATAATGCTACGGGGTTAGACCCGCGGGGCCATGGGATTAGGGTTTCGTCGGAAAAGGAGCGTCCGAGGGTTGGGATGCATGGGAACATGCATGTGGCTCTAAAATACATGCACAAGGGTGGTGGAATGACCCTAGATGGAAAACCTAGCTCCTAGGTGTGACCATCCATGTTGCATGCGATAACACTTAGAGAAGTGTGCTGGACATGTAGGAGGAGGCTCCCGCCGCGGGTCAAACGCGGGTAAACCGGTGGAACCTTGGCCCTATCCTTGGGTTTCCATGTAGATATAACCTAAACAAACCTAAACCACCAATAAAGTGCATTGTTCAACCCTCGTATGGAGAATGCTACGGGGGTAGACCCGTGGGGCCCTTGGATTAGGGTTTCATCGGAAAAGGGGCCTCCGAGGGCCGGGATGCCACGGGAACATGCATGTGGCCCTAGAATACATGCACAAGGTTGGTGGAATGCCCCTATATGTAAAACCTAGCTCCCGTGTGTGACCGTCCACGATGGATGAGATAACACTTAGAGAAGTGTGCTCGACATGTAGGAGGAGGCTCCCGCCGCGGGTCAAACGCGGGTAAACCGGTGGAACCTTGGTCCTATCCTTGGTTTTCCATGTAGATATGACCTAAAAAACCTAAACCGCCAAGAAAGTGCATTGTTTAACCCTCGTACGGAGAATGCTACGGGGGTAGACCCGCGGGGCCCTCGGATTAGGGTTTCGCCGGAAAAGAAGCGCCCGAGGGTCGGGATGCCATGAAAACATGCGTGTTGCCCTAGAATACATGCACAAGGGTGGTGGAATGCCCCGAGATGGAAAACCTAGCTCCTGGGTGTGACCGTCCACGTTGCATGTGATAACACTTAGAGAACTGTACTGGACATGTAGGAGGAGGCTCCCGCCGCAGGTCAAACACGGGTAAACCGGTGGAACCTTAGGCCTATCCTTGGTTTTCCATGTAGATATGACCTAAAAAAACCTAAACCACCAAGAGAGTGCATTGTTCAACCCTCGTACGGAGAATGCTACGGGGGTAGACACGCGGGGCCCTCGGATTAGGGTTTCGCCGGAAAAGGAGCGCCCGAGGGCCGGGGTGCCACAGGAACATGCGTGTGGCCCTATAATACATGCACAAGGGTGTTGTAATGCCCCTAGATGGAAAACCTAACTCTCGGATGTGATCGTCCACGTTGCCTGCGATAACACTTAGAGAAGTGTTCTCGACATGTAGGAGGAGGCTCCCGCCGCGGGTCAAACACGGGTAAACCGGTGGATCCTTTGGCCTATCCTTGGTTTTCCATGTAGATATGACCTAAACAAACCTAAACCACCAAGAGAGTGCATTGTTCAACCCTCGTACGGAGAATGTTACAGGGGTAGACCCGTGGGGCCCTAAGATTAGGGTTTTGTCGGAAAATGAGCGCCCGAGGGCCGGGATGCCATGGAATCATTCGTGTGGCCCTATAATACATGCACAAGGGTGGTGGAATTCCCCTAGATGGAAAACCTAGCTCATGGGTGTGACCATCCATGTTGCATGCGATAACACTTAGAGAAGTGTGTTGGACATGTAGGAGGAGGCTCCCGCCGCGGGTCAAACGCGGGTAAACCGGTGGAACCTTGGGCCTATCCTTGGGTTTCCATGTAGATATAACCTAAACAAACCTAAACCACCAAGAAAGTGCATTGTTCAACCCTCGTATGGAGAATGCTACGGGGGTAGACCCGTGGGGCCCTAGGAATAGGGTTCTATCGGAAAAGGAGCGCCCGAGGGACGGGATGCCACGAGAACATGCATGTGGCCCTAGAATACATGCAAAAGGGTGGTCGAATGCCCCTATATGGAAAACCTAGCTCTCGGGTGTGACCGTCCACGATGCATGCGATAACACTTAGAGAAGTGTGCTAGACATGTAGGAGGAGGCTCCCACCGCGGGTCAAACGCGGGTAAACCGGTGGAACCTTGGTCCTATCCTTGGTTTTCCATGTAGATATGACCTAAACAAAACTAAACCACCAAGAAAGTGCATTGTTCAACCCTCGTACGGAGAATGCTACGGGGGTAGACCCGCGGGGCCCTCGGATTAGGGTTTCGCCGGAAAAGAAGCGCCCGAGGGCCGGGATGCCACGGGAACATGCGTGTTGCCCTAGAATACATGCACGAGGGTGGTGGAATGCCCCTAGATGGAAAACCTAGCTCCTGGGTGTGACCGTCCATGTTGCATGTGATAACACTTAGAGAAGTGTGCTGGACATCTGGGAGGAGGCTCCCGCCGCGGGTCAAATGCGGGTAAACCGGTGGAACTTTGGGCCTATCCTTGGTTTTCCATATATATATGACCTAAACAAACCTAAACCACCAAGAAAGTGCGTTGTTCAACCCTCATACGGAGAATACTATGGGGGTAGACCCCCGGGGCCCTCAGATTAGGGTTTCAGCAGAAAAGGACCGCCCGAGGGCCGGGGTGCGACGGGAATATGCGTGTGGCCCTAGAATACATGCACAAGGGTGGTGTAATGCCCCTAGATGGAAAACCTAACTCCCGGATGTGACCGTCCACGTTGCCTGCGCTAACACTTAGAGAAGTGTGCTGGACATGTAGGAGGAGGATCCCGCCGCGTGTCAAAGTAAACGCGGGTAAACCGGTGGAACCTTAGGCCTGTCCTTGGTTTTCCATGTGTAGGGGTTCGTAGCATGGAAAACAAAAAATTTCTACCGCATACAAACAAACAAGCCAAGATCTATCTACTAGATTGTAGCAACGAGTCGATGGAATAACTCACCGTCGAAAATACCAAAGTGTTTAACGAGAGCGGATTCTCGTGAGTGATGTAGTCGTACTCTTGTCGATCTCAAGATCGCGTAGACAATCCTTCCGCTCACGTTCGGCAGCGCTTCATGATCGGTCACACGTTCAAGATTGACGAAGACCTTCCTCTCCCTTGTTCCAAAGCGGCGCGGAGGTTGTAGCGCTCTCCTCGCGATTCCGGCAGCACAACGGCGTGGTACCGGAAGTAGAGGGGAGATCTCGCAGGGCTTCGCCTTAAGCCGGAGCGAGTATGGTGTACTATGAGAGAGAGCCTCGGAGATCTGGGGTTTAGACGCACCAAGGAGGAGCAATGCCGGCGGCTAGGGTTTTCCTAGGCGGCGGCAGCATGTGGCGGCGCCGGCGGCTAGGATTAGGATTTGCGGGGCTTTGTCTTGTGTGCTTGGAGGGGCAGCCCTGCCCCTCCTTATATAGGTGGAGGGGGCGCGCCAAGGGGAGGGGAGTCCCTCCCCAACTCGGTCTCCAAGTGGGCCGGCGGTGGAGGGATGGAACTCCTCCCCAAGTAGGTTTCCTACTCTCCCTCCACCTCACAAAATAGCCGTTTGACCTTTCAAATTGGCGTTTGACTTTTCAAACTAGGATTTGATTAAACCCTTTATTTTGTTCAGCGATGACACCTAGTACATGATTCAATCATTACAACTTGTTATGACACATTCATGTACCCTTCCCCTCCGGAGTGCCGGACATTCCGGAACCTTCTAGAACATTCTCCAACCCCGAAACAGGACTTTCCTTATATGAATCTTATTCTCCGGACCATTCCGGATCTCCTCGTGATATCCCGGATCCCATCCGAGACTCCGAACAACATTAGGTCTCTCACTCATCATTCCATAACTACTCAAACAACGTCGAGTCCTTAAGTGTGTCTCCCTACGGTTCGTGAATTATGCGGACATGATCGAGACACTTCTCCGAACAATAACCAATAGAGGAATCTGGAAATTCTTATGGCTCCCACATATTTATACGATTACTTTGTGATCGAATGAACCACTTACATACGATACCAATTTCCCTTTGTCTCATGATAGTTTACTTATCCGAGGGTTTGATCGTCGGTATCTCTGCATACCTAGTTCAACCTCGTTATTGATAAGTACTCTGTTCTCGTTCCCGTGATATGTGATCCCTTGTGAGCTAGTCACATCCTTGCAAGCTAATTGGATGACATTCCACCAAGAGGGCCCAGAGTATATCTATCCGTCATATGGATGGACAAATCCCACTCTTGATCCATGTGTCTCAACCAATACTTTCCGAACACTTAATGCCACCTTTATAGCCACCCAGTTACGGTGTGGTGTTTAATGTCATCAAAGCATCCTTCCGGTAATGGTGATAAGCATGATCTCATGGTCGAAGGAATTAGGTTACTATGTATCAGAAAGCATATAGCAATTGAACTATTAAAATGACTTGATCTTTATGCTACGCTTATCTATAGGAGTATGTCCATCATATCATTCTCCTAACGATATGATCTTGTTGTTAATAACATCTCAATGTTCATGATAGGGAAACCACAATCATTTATCAACCAACAAGCTAGTATTATGAAGAGGCTTTACCAGGGACTTCAATTTAAGTTTACAAATCACACAAGTATTAATGTTTCCTTGTTAATACTATTATAGCATGAATGTAAACATTTATCATAAACACAAAGATATAATAATAACTACATTTATTATTGCCTCTAGGGCATATCTCCAACAGTCTCCCACTTGCACTAGAGTCAACTAATCTAGATTACATGGTAATATACCGAATACCCATGGCAGTTTGGTGTTGGTCATGTTTTGCCCTCGGGAGAGGTTTAGTCAACGGATCCGCCACATTCAGATCTGTGTTTACTTTGCAAATCTTTATGTCACCATCTTGGACATGTTCTCGAATAGCGTGAAAACGTAGCTTGATGTGCTTCAGCTTCTTGTGTGACCTTGGTTCTTGCGCATTGGCTATGGCGCCCATGTTATCACAGTAGTTAGACATTGGGTCCAGCGCACTTGGAACCACACCAAGCTCTGTAATGAACTCTTTCATCCATATCGCTTCTTGTGAAGCCTCCGAAGCAGCCATGTATTCCGATTCAGTTGAAGATCTCGCCACAACGCTTTGCTTTGCACTCCTCCAGCTAACTGCCGCACCATTCAAAGTAAATACGTATCCAGATTGTGATTTAGAATCATCCGGGTCGGTGTTCCAACTAGCATCGGTGTAACCATTAACAACGAGTTGTTCTTCACCTCCATAAGAAAGAACCATATCCTTAGTTCTTATCAAGTACTTTAGGATGTTTTTGACCGCTGTCCAATGACCCACTCCTGGATCACTTTGATATCTGCTAGTTAAACTAACAGCATATGCAATGTCGGGTCTAGTACATAGCATGGAATACATCAGAGATCCTATGGCTGAGGCATAGGGAGTTTTACTCATCCTTTCTCTATCTTCTGCCGTTGTCGGACTTTGAGTTTTACTCAAGGTCGTATTGGGCAACATGGGCAAGAACCCTTTCTTGATATCTTCCATTCCAAACCGCTTTAGAACTTTGTCCAAATATGTACTTTGTGACAATGATATTAGGCGTCTCTATTTATCTCTATAAATCTTTATGCCTAATATATAAGTTGCTCACTGAAAAACCATTATTCAAATATTCCTTGACACTATTAAGAAGGTCTACATCATTCCCAATCAACAATATGTCATCTACATATAGTATTAAGAATGCTACAGAGCTCCCACTCACTTTCTTGTAAATACAAGATTCTCCATAAGTTTGTATAAAACCAAAACTTTTGATTACCTTATCAAAACGTTGATTCCAACTTCGGGATGCTTGCTTCAATCCATAGATGGACCTTTGAAGTTTGCATACCTTGTTAGCATCTTTAGGATCGATAAAACCTTTGGGTTGCATCATATACAACTCTTCATCAATATCTCCATTAAGGAACGCTGTTTTGACATCCATCTGCCATATCTCATAATCATAATATGCAGCGATTGCTAACATAATCCTCACAGACTTTAGCTTCGCTACAGGTGAGAAAGTCTCATCGTAGTCAACTCCTTGAATTTGTCGAAACCCTTTTGCGACAAGTCGAGCTTTATAGACAGTAACATTACCATCAACATCTGTTATCTTCTTGAAAATCCATTTGTTCTCGACCTTTTCGCCATCCGGTAAGTCCACCAAAGTCCATACTTGGTTTTCGTACATGGATCCAATCTCGGATTTCATGGCTTCTTGCCATTTATTGGAATCTGGGCTCATCATCGCTTCCTCATATGTCGCAGGGTCATCGGTGTTGTCCACCAACATGACATTCATAACGGGATCATACCAATCAGGAGTGGTACGAGTTCTCGTTGACCTGCGAGGCTCTGTTGCAACTACAACCAAAGTTTCATGATTATTATCATTAGCTTCCTCTCTTATTGGTGTAGGCGCCACAGGAACTACTTCCGGTGCTGCGCTACTCGCAAGTTTGAGAGAAGGTTCGACAACCTCGTCGAGTTCTACTTTCCTTCCAGTCACTTCTTTCGAGAGAAATTCCTTCTCTAGAAAGGATCCATTCTTGGCAACAAAGATTTTGCCTTCGGATCTATGATAGAAGGTATACCCAATAGTTTCCTTTGGGTATCCTATGAAGACGCATTTTTCCGCTTTGGGTTCAAGCTTGTCTGGCTGTAACTTCTTTACATAGGCTTCGCAACCCCAAACTTTAAGGAAGACAATTTAGGTTTCTTCCCAAACCATAATTCATACGGTGTCGTTTCAACGGATTTAGATGGTGCCCTATTTAAAGTGAATGCGGCTGTTTCTAATGCATAACCCCAAAATGATAGCGGTAAATCTGTAAGTGACATCATAGAACGAACCATATCCAAGAGAGTTCGATTACGACGTTCGGACACACCATTACGCTGTGGTGTTCCCGGTGGTGTTAATCGTGAAAGTATTCCGCATTTCTTCAAATGCTCGCCAAACTCATAACTTAGATATTCACCTCCACGATGAGAACGTAGAAATTTAATCTTCTTGTTACGTTGATTCTCCACCTCACTTTGAAATTCCTTAAACTTCTCAAAAGTTTCGGACTTATGTTTCATGAAATAGATATACCCATATCTACTCAAGTCATCCGTGAAGGTAAGAACATAACGATAACCACCGCACGATGCTACACTCATTGGACCATACACATTGGTATGTATGATTTCCAATAAGTCCGTAGCTCGCTCCATCATACCAGTAAATGGAGTCTTAGTCATTTTACCCATCAGACATGCTTCGCATCTTTCAAGTGATTCAAAATCAAGTGATTCAAGAAGTCCATCGGAATGGAGTTTCTTCATACGCTTCACTCCAATGTGACCAAGACGACAGTGCCACATATAGGTTGAGTTATCGCTCGATTTCAAACGTTTAGCTTCAATGTTATTAATATGTGTATTTCTACTATCGAGATTCAATAAGAATAGACCATCTATCAAAGGTGCATGTGCATAAAACATATTACTCATATAAATCGAACAACCATTATTCTCGGACTTAAACAAGTAACCGTCTCTCAATAAACAAGATCCCGATATAATGTTCATGCTTAACGCAGGCACCAAATAACAATTATTTAAGTATAAAACTAATCCTGATGGTATATGAAGAGGTAGCGTGCCGACCGCGATCACATCAACCTTTGATCCATTTCCCACGCGCATCGTCACCTCGTTCTTCGCTAGCTTCAGCTTATTCTGCAGCACCTGTTTCGAGTTACATATATGAGCAACCGAACCAGTATCAAATATCCAGGCACTACTACGAGTACTAGTGAGATACACATCAATAACATGTATATAGGATATACCTTTCTTCTTGATGTTGCCATTCTTCAAATCCGCCAAGTATTTTGGGCAATTCCGCCCAAAGGACCTTCTCCTTGCGGTAAAGCACTCAAGATCGTGCTTAGGTCCAGCCTTGGTCTTCTTCGTCGGCGCGGTAACTTTCTTACCACCTTTCTAGAAGTGTCCCTTTTTCTTAGACTTGCCTTTCTTTAATTTGGTGGTCTTATTGACCATCAACACTTGGTGCTCTTTCTTGATCTCCACTTCTGCAGATTTTAACATGGCGAAGAGTTCTGGCAACTGCTTGTTCATGTTTTGCATATTGTAGTTCATCACAAAGTTCTTGTAACTTGGTGGTAGTGATTGGAGGACACGATAAATCCCCAAAGCATTAGGAATCACTATACCCAAGCTTTGAAGTTTGTTTCGTGCGTCTGCACATCTTAAGCACATGCTCACTGACGGAGCTGCCCTCTTCCATCTTGTAGTTAAAGAACTTTTCAGAAGCCTCATAGCTCTCAATTGCCGCGTGAGTCTCAAAGATCAATTTGAGTTCACGGACAATATCATGTGGGTCATGATTCTCAAACCTTTTCTAAAGCTCCAATTCTAAACCATACAAGATAGCACACTGAACTATGGAGTACTGATTCTTCCGAGCAAGGTAAACGTTCTTTACTTCATCGGTAGCATCAGCTGCAGGCGGGTCACCCAGCGGTGCATCCAGCACATAGGTCAAATTACCAGCAGTGAGGACAATCCTCAAATTGCGGAACCAATCCGCGGAGTTTCTTCCATTGTTTTTCCACTTTTCTTTCTCTAGGAACGCATTAAAATTGATGGTAGGGGCCACCATTGATCTACAACATATTTGCAATAGTTTAGACTATGTTTATGACAAATTGAGTTCTAATTAATAGTTAAAATAATATAGCTGAACTCCCACTTAGAACAATATCCTCACATTGTTTTAGTGATCACACGAACCAAATCCACCACATCAACACCGATCATCACGAGAGCCGATGTAGCTTCAATGGCGAACAATCAACATGTTCATCATATCTTACTATATGATTCATGCTTTACCTTTCGGTGATCCGTGTTCCGAGACCATGTCTGTACATGCTAGGCTCGTCAAGATCAAACCTTAGCTTCCGCATGAGCAAATCTGGCTTGCTCACCTTGTATACACTTGCGGAATCTAACACACCCGATCATCACGTGGTGCTTTGAAACAACAAGCTTTAGCAACGGTGCTTACTAAGGGTGAACACATTAGAACTTGATATTCTTGTGCATGAGGGATCATCTTATAATGCTACCGCCGTTAACTAAGCAATACAAGATGCATAAAGGATTAACATCACATGCAATTCATAATATGTGATATGATATGGCTTTTCTTCTTTGTGCTTCCGATCTCCATCTTCAAGCACGAACATGATCTCCATCATCTCCGGCATTGCATCAAGGTCAATGATGCCGCTCCATGGTTGTCGTCCACCAGCTTCAACTATTACAAATACTTTGAATAGACACGCGGGTTTTAACAGAAATTAAAGACAACCATATGGCTCCTGCTGGTTGCCAACTTACAATAAGGAACATTGCATACATCAAATATAATCACAATCATGGCCATATCACATCACATCACACCCCTGCAAAACAAATTTAGACACCTCTACTTTCTTTGCATGTTTTACCTTGTTTGGGGCTTTCAATAAGTGTCGTTCTAACTTACGAACAAGAACCACAACATTGATACTAGTATTTTCAATCACACGTTGTAAATTGAATCTTAACTATGTTGGGAGAAACAGGCACCTGCAAAGCCACTTATGCAATACAAGTTGCATGTCAAGCGTGGAGCAAGTCTCATGAACGATGTCATGTAAGGTTAGCCCGGGCCGCTTCATCCCACCATCCCGCAAGATGCAAAGTACACAAGAAGCAATCGACAACAAAAGCATCAACGCCCACAATGACCATTGTGTTCTACTCGTGCAACAGATCTACATATAGACACGGCTCTGATACCACTGTAGGGGTTCGTAGCATGGAAAACAAAAAAATTTGACGGCATACAAACAAACAAGCCAAGATCTATCTACTAGATTGTAGCAACGAGTCGATGGAATAACTCACCTTCGAAGATTCCAAAGTGTTTAACAAGAGCGGATTCTCGTGGGTGATGTAGTCGTACTCTTGCCGATCTCAACATCACAGAACGATCCTTCCGCAACAAGCGTTCCGGAGCGCTTCATGATCGGTCACACGTTCCGTACTCGATGAAGACCTTCCTCTCCCTTGTTCCAGCAGGCAGCGGAGGTTGTAGCGCTCTCCTCGCGATTCCGGCAACACAACGGCGTGGTACCGGAAGTAGAGGGGAGATCTCGCAGGGCTTCGCCTTAAGCCGGAGCCAGTATGGTGGACTATGAGAGAGAGCCTCGGAGATCATTCCAACTTGTTATGACACATTCATGTACCCTTCCCCTCCGGAGTGCCGGACATTCCGGAACCTTCTAGAACATTCTCCAACCCCGAAACAGGACTTTCCTTATATGAATCTTATTCTCCGGCCAATCCGGATCTCCTCGTGATATCCCGGATCCCATCCGAGACTCCGAACAACATTCGGTCTCTCACTCATCATTCCATAACTACTCCAACAACGTCGAATCCTTAAGTGTGTCTCCCTACGGTTCGTGATTTTGCGGACATGATCGAGACACTTCTCCGAACAATAACCAATAGAGGAATCTGGAAATTCATATGGCTCCCACATATTTCTACGATAACTTCGCGATCGAATGAACCACTTACATACAATACCAATTTCCCGTTGCCTCATGATAGTTTACTTATCCGAGGTTTTGATCGTCGGTATCTCTGCATACCTAGTTCAACCTCGTTAGTGATAAGTACTCTTTTATCATTCCCGTGATATGTGATCCCTTGTGAGCTAGTCACATGCTTGCAAGATAATTGGATGACATTCCACCGAGAGGGCCCAGAGTATATCTATCCGTCATATGGATGGACAAATCCCACTCTTGATCCATGTGTCTCAACCAATACTTTTCGAAAACTCAATGCCACCTTTATAGCCACCCAGTTACAGTGTGGTGTTTGATGTCATCAAAGCATCCTTCCGGTGATGGTGATAAGCATGATCTCATGGTCGAAGAAATTAGTATACTATGTATCAGAAAGCTTATAGCAATTGAACTATTAAAATGACTTGATCTTTATGCTATGCTTATCTATAGGAGTATGTCCATCATATCATTATCCTAACGATATGATCTTGTTTTTAATAACATATCAATGTTCATGATAGGGAAACCACAATCATTTATCAACCAACAAGCTAGTATTATGAAGAGGCTTTACCAGGGACTTCAATTTAAGTTTACAAATCACACAAGTATTAATGTTTCCTTGTTAATACTATTATAGCATGAATGTAAACATTTATCATAAACACAAAGATATAATAATAACTACATTTATTATTGCCTCTATGGCATATCTCCAACACCCTGCAGATATGACCTAAACAAACCTAAACCACCAAGAGAGTGCATTTTTCAACCCTCGTACGGAGAATGCTATAGGGGTAGACCCGTGGGGCCCTAAGATTAGGGTTTCGTCAGAAAATGAGCGCCCGAGGGCCGGGATGCCATGGGAACATGCGTGTGGCCCTATAATACAAGCACAAGGGTGGTGGAATGCCCCTAGATGGAAAACCTAGCTCGCGGGTGTGACTGTCCATGTTGCATGCGATGACACTTAGAGAAGTTTGGTGGACATGTAGGAGGAGGCTCCCACTTCGGGTCAAACGCGGGTAAACCGGTGGAACCTTGGGCCTATCCTTTGTTTTCCATGTAGATATGACCTAAAAAAACCTAAACCACCAAGAAAAGTGCATTGTTCAACCCTCGTACGGAGAATTCTAAGGGGGTAGACCCACGGGGCCCTCGCATTCGGTTTTCATCGGAAAAGGAGCGCCCGAGGGCCGGGATGCCACGGGAACATGTGTGTGGACCTAGAATACATTCACAAGGGTGGTGGAATTCCCCTAGATGGAAAACATAGGTCCCAGGTGTAACCGTCCACATTGCATGTGATAAAACTTAGAGAAGTGTGCTAGACATGTAGGAGGAGGCTCACGCCGCGGGTCAAACACGGGTAAGCCGGTGGAACCTTGGGCCTATCAAGATTTTACATGTAAATATGACCTAAACAAAACTAAACCACCAAGAAAGTGCATTGTTCAACCCTCGTACGGAGAATGCTACGGGGGTAGACCCGCGAGGCCCTCGTATTAGGGTTTCATCGGAAAAGGAGCGTCCGAGGGCCAGGATGCCACGGGAACATGCATGTGGCCCTAGGATACATGAACAAGGGTGGTGGAATGCCCCTAGATGGAAAACCTAGCTACCGGGTGTGACCGTCCATGTTGCATGCGATAACACTTAGAGAAGTGTGCTGCACATGTAGGAGGAGGCTCCCGCCTCGGATCAAACGCGGGTAAACCGGTGGAACCTTGGGCCTATCCATGGCTTCCCATGTAGATATGACCTAAACAAACCTAAACCACCAAGAAATTGCATTGTTCAACCCTTGTACGGAGAATGCCACGGGGATAGACCCGCGAGGCCCTCATATTAGGGTTTCATCGGAAAAGGGGCATCCGAGGGCCGGGATGCCACGGGAACATGTGTGTGGCCCTAGAATACAAGAACAAGGGTGGTGGAATGCCCCTAGATGGAAAACCTAGCTCCCGGGTGTGACCGTCCACGTTGCATGCGATAACACTTAGAGAACTATGCTCGACATGTAGGAGGAGGCTCCCGCCGCGGGTCAAACGCGGGTAAACCGTTGGAACCTTGGGCCTATCCATGGTTTTCCATGTATATATGACCTAAACAAACCTAAACCACCAAGAAATTTCATTGTTCAACCCACATACGGAGAATTCTACGGGGTTAGACCCACAGGGCCCTCGGATTACGGTTTCGCCGGAAAAGGAGCGCCTGAGGGCCGGGATGCCACGAGAACATGAGTGTGGTCCTAGAATACATGCACAAGGGTGGTGTAATACCCCTATATGGAAAACCTAACTCCCGAGTGTGACCGTCGATGTTGCATGCGATAACACTTAGAGAAGTGTGCTGAACATGTAGGAGGAGGCTCCCGTCGCATGTCAAACGCGGGTAAATCGGTGGAACCTTAGGACTATCCTTGGTTTTCCATGTAGATATGACCTAAACAAACCTAAACCACCAAGAAAGTGCATTTTTCAACCCTCATACGGAGAATGCTACGGGGGTAGACCAGCGGGGCCCTCGGATTAGGTTTTCATCGGAAAATGAGCGCCCGAGGGCCGGGATGCCACCGGAACATGCGTGTGGCCCTATAATACATGTACAAGGGTTGTGGAATACTCCTAGATGGAAAACATAGCTCCTGGGTGTGACCGTCCACGTTGCATGCGATAACACTTAGATAAGTATGCTGGGCATGTAGGAGGAGGCTCCCGCCGCAGGTCAAACACGGGTAAACCGGTGGAACCTTGGTCCTATCCTTGGTTTTCCATGTACATATGACCTAAAGAAACCTAAACCATCAAGAAATTTCATTGTTCAACCCTCGTACGGAGAATGCTACGGGGTAGACCCGCGGGGTCCTCGGATTAGGGTTTCGTCGGAAAAGGAGCGCCCGAGGACCAGGATGCCACAGGAATATGCGTGTGCCCCTAGAATACATGCACAAGTGTGGTGGAATGACCCTAGATGGAAAACCTAGCGGCCGGGTGTGACCGTCAATGTTGCATGCGATAACACTTAGAGAAGTTTGGTGGACATGTAGGAGGAGGCTCCCACCGTGGGTAAAACGCGGGTAAACCGTTAGAACCTTGGGCCTATCCTTGGTTTCCATGTAGATATGACCTAAACAAACCTAAACCACCAAGAAAGTGCATTGTTCAACCCTCGTACGGAGAATGCTACGGGGGTAGACCCGCGGGGCCCTCGCATTAGGGTTTCATCAGAAAAGGAGGGCCCGAGGGCCGACATGCCATGGGAACATGCGTGTGGACCTAGAATACATGCACAAGGGTGGTGGAATTCCCCTATATGGAAAACCTAGCTCCCGGGTGTAACCGTCCACGTTGCATGCGATAACACTTAGAGAAATGTGTTGGACATGTAGGAGGATGCTCACGTCGCGGGTCAAACACGGGTAAACCGGTGGAACCTTGGTCCTATCCTTGGTTTTCCATGTAGATATGCCATAAACAAACCTTAGAAACCAAGAAAGTGCATTGTTCAACCCTCGTATGGAAAATGCTACGGGGGTAGACCCGCGGGGCCCTCAGATTATGGTTTTGTCGGAAAAGAGCGCCCGAGGGATGGGATGCCACGGGAACATGCGTGTGGCACTAGAATACATGCACAAGTGTAGTGTAATGCCCCTAAATGGAAAACCTAGCTTCCGGGTGTGACCGTCCATGTTGCATGCGATAACACTTAGAGAAGTGTGCTGGACATGTAGGAGGAGGCTCCCACCATGGGTAAAACGCGGGTAAACCGGTGGAACCTTAGGCCTATCCTTGGTTTTCCATGTAGATATGACCTAAACAAACCTAAACCACCAAGAAAGTGCATTGGTCAACCCTTTGTACGGAGAATGCTACAGGGGTAGACCCGCGGGGCCATCAGATTAGGGTTTCGTCAAAAACGAACGCCCGAGGACTGGGATGCCACGGGAACATGCATGTGGCCCTAGAATACATGCACAAGGGTGTTGGAATGCCCCCAGATGGAAAACCTAGCTCCCGGGTTGGACCGTCCACGTTGCATGCGATAACACTTAGAAAAGTGTGTTGGACATGTAGGAGGAGGCTCCCGCCGCGGGTCAAACGCGGGTAAACCGGTGGAACCTTAGGCCTATCCTTGGGTTTCCATATAGATATGACCTAAACAAACCTAAACCGCCAAGAAAGTGCATTTTTTAACCCTCATACGGAGAATGCTACGGGGGTAGTCCCACAGGGTCCTCGGATTAGATTTTCGTCGGAAAATGAGCGCCCGAGGGCCGAGATGCCACGGTAACATGCGTGTGGCCCTAGAATACATGCGCAAGGGTGAGGGAATGCCCCTAGATGGAAAACCTAGCTACCGGGTGTGACCGTCCATGTCGCATGCGATAACACTTAGAGAAGTGTGTTGGACATGTAGGAGGAGGCTCCCGCCTCGGGTGAAACGCGGGTAAACCGGTGGAACCTTGGTCCTATCCGAGGTTTTCCACATACATATGACCTAAACAAACCTAAACCACCAAGAAAGTGCATTGTTCAACCCTCGTACGAAGAATGCTACGAGGGTAGACCCGCGAGGTCCTCGTAATAGGGTTTCATTGGAAAAGGAGCGTCCGAGGGCCGAGATGCCACGGGAACATGCGTCTGGACCTTGAAGACATGCACAATGGTGGTGGAATGCCTCTAGATGGAAAACCAAGATCCCGGGTGTGACCATCAACGTTGCATGCGATAACACTTAGAGATGTGTGCTCGACATGTAGGAGGAGGCTACCGACGCGGGTCAAACGCGGGTAAACCGCTAGAACCTTGGGCCTATCCTTGGTTTTCCATGTAGATATGACCTAAACAAACCTAAAACACCAAGAAAGTGCATTGTTCAACCCTCGTACAGAGAATGCTACGGGGCTAGACCCGCGGGGCCCTCGGATTAGGGTTTCGCCAGAAAAGGAGCGCCTGAGGGCCGGGATGCCACGGGAACATGCGTGTGGCCCTAGAATACATGCACAAGGGTGGTGTAATGCACCTAGATGGAAAACCTAACTCCCGGGTGTGTCCGTCCATGTTACATGCGATACCACTTAGAGAAGTGTGCTCGACATGTAGGAGGAGGCTCCCGCCGCGGGTCAAACGCGGGTAAACCGGTGGAACCTTGGTCCTATCCTTGGTTTTCCATGTAGATATGACCTGAACAAACCTAACCCACCAAGAAAGTGCATTGTTCAACCCTCGTACGGAGAATGCTATGGGGGTAAACCCGCAGAGCCCTCGGATTAGGGTTTCGTCGGAAAAGGAGCGCCCGAGGGCCGGGATGCCACGGGAACATGCGTGTGGCCCTAGAATACATGCACAAGGGTGGTGGAATGCCCCAAGATGGAAAACCTAGCTCCCGGGTGTGACCGTCGATGTTGCATGCGATAACACTTAGAGAAGTTTGGTGGACATGTAGGAGGAGGCTCCCACCACTGGTGAAACGCGGGTAAACCGGTGGAGCCTTGGTCCTATCCTTGGTTTTCCATGTAGATATGACCTAAACAAACCTAAACCACCAAGAAAGTGCATTGTTCAACCCTCGTACGGAGAATGCTACGGGGGTAGACCCGTGGGGCCCTCGCATTAGGTTTTCCTCGGAAAAGGAGCGCCCGAGGGCCGGGATGCCACGGGAACATGTGTGTGGACCTAGAATACATGCACAAGGGTGGTGGAATTCCCCTAGATGGAAAACCTAGCTCCCGGGTGTAACCGTCCGTGTTGCATGCGATAACACTTAGAGAAGTGTGGTAGACATGTAGGAGGAGGCTCACGCTGTGGGCACTAGTGCAGAGCCCCCCCTTTAACTCCGGTTCGGAGGGCCCTCTAACAGCGGTTCCCCAACCGCTGTTGAGGGTTCGGTGTTAGAGGGGGGGCCCCTTTAACACCGGTTCCTATACGAACCGGTGTTAAAGGGTGGCGACGGGGCTGCAGTTCAGTTTCTTTAACACCGTTCAGACCGAACCGGTGTTAAAGGTTCTGCTGGCAGAGAAACCGTTTTCCTGCCGCTGCGAGTCGCCAGCAGAAAACGCCCAATCCGCCGCTGGCAGACGCCTGCTCGGGCGTATTACGGGAGGAGAGCGAGGAAATCGATCGAGCGGTATACTTATAGAATCGTCATCGGACATACGAGTACATGAATAATTACAACTATTATTATACACAAACATCGTCATCGGCACATACATCGTCATCGGCACATACATCGTTATCGTTCATTTTGGTGGATATCTAAAGAGTTCTCCGCCAGGCGTGACGACCTCATCAAGTATGAACCCCGCCAATTCCTCTTGAATGGCTCGTATGCGTTCAAATGGTAGGAGTTGGTCCCAGATCCGCTCGATCTGAATATATATGAAGAATGGGCCAATATATATATAAGAATAAAACTCAACACAATTAATGGTAATAAAATAATGTTGTGGACTTTGTTTACTTACTCTAAGTTGTTCTAGTGCGGCTTGGCCTGTGTCACATATCGTGTTGCGAATGAATTCGCAAACATAGTACCCACATAAGTTATTGCCGTGTCCTTGATGCGCGCACTTTACGAGAATAGAGAGTTCAATCAAAATAATAATCAATAAAGCATGATATAATGGAATTGGAAGCTAGCTAGTATTACTTACATTTTGGTCTACAAATTTTAGTTCTTCTGACCATTCACCCACGGCCCTGCCCGTGAACATTTTCCAAACCCTGTCCGACAAAGAAAATGGATAAAGGAGTAATTAATTACTTATTGTCACGAAAGTTGCCGATCTAGTGCGATAATATGATTGAAATTACCTCTGGAGCATCTCTCTAAAGTCTGCCCATAGCTCTTTTTTTTCGTAACGAGTCCATGACAAAGACTTTTCCTGAGTCGGGTTGAATGACTAGCAGAATAAAGTGGAACCTCACGACGCATAACTCATCATCCATTACACTTAACATCGAGTAAGTCAAACAAAATGTGTACAAGAGAGAGGGTACAAGATCACGAGAAGTTGTAAGGCAATAGTATTTCCCTTTTGGTTTGTTGTCTCAGTAAAGACTTTAGCAAGTAATCTTCTGTTTGCCCGGGTTTGTCTCTTACCACTTCTTCATGAACTCTATTTGGGTCAACGAACCCAATGTCAAAAGGGCCTCCTTTCATGCATTCCATAACCTTTTTCCTGCATAATAGTATATACATATATGGTGAGCATATATATATACATGCAATTAATGAAGTGAATGAGTTGAGATAAAAATTACAGAAATAGTACTTACACACAATAAAGGCTGATGGCAGCTTTGTCTTGAATGTTGAAGTCGATCGCGTCGTCTCCGCACAAGAAAATCTGATCTCTTATATGCGCCGTGATCCATTCTTCTTTTCTCGTCTTGCAGAAATGAAGGTACCACTTGTGCAATTTTCGCATCTTTGTTGGTAGATTCTTGAGCTCCTCTTTCTTGACTAGATTCTTCCCATACTTCCATGGCTGTATGGGGTTGACATCGCATTTGGGCAAGTTGTCTCCCATGACGTTCAAGTATGCAATGTAAGTCATCCCCATCTCATTGGCCTTTCTTTGTAGCTCTGCCTCGTAATCATCTACGGGAGGAGTCCCGCTTGTCAAACATTTGGAGCGCATGATTGGTTTTCCTGCTCTCCGAGCATGGGAACTGCTCGGGTGCCTCACGATTGCTAACTTCTCCCCACGCCTTGCATCCGCCTTCAAAATTTGGCGCCAGAGTCCCAAGCACAAGTGGGGTTTCAGGTTTCAAAAGATTTTTGTAAAACTTCTCCACCACCGCCGGATCTATTTTCTCCTTTGGCTCGGCCCGTCTAGGTGCAAAGAATTTCTTGACCTGTTCTCCGAGATCCTATTGGTCTCCTCGTCATGCGATTCCACGGTAAAACCGGCAATGGCTTGGCGGAAGGCTGCGACATAGTTTTTGAACTCTTTGGCGACGGTTTCCTGGATTTCTTTGTGGTAGTGCTACCGATGCTCCTCGTAAAGGTTGCTCTTCCGCTTCCGAGGAGATGGCTGAAGCACGGAGATGGCCGACGGGAGATGGCTGCCAGCAGAGATGGCCGGAGATGGCTGCCGCAGAGATGGATGACGTCTTGGAGATGGATGCCGCAGAGATGGCCGACGGGCGAGATGGCTGCCAGCAGAGATGGTGAAGCGGCTCGATCACGACGCATGGAGGCACGGCGGGGTGCAAGGACCTCCAATTTGGAAGCACAATGTGTTCCTTCTTCCAAAGAATGGTTGTTTTCACTGCAAATTTGAGTTGAGTTTCCCTTCACCGTAGCATGGTCAAGCTGTGCTTCCTCATATTCCTTCACAACCTCATCCACCCGACAATAGCATAGCCATCTGAATCGGTCGTAGTGGTAAGTTCCACCAGCTACAGGAGGTAAGGCATAGCCGATACCACCTTAATGGATAAGCCCATTAATCTCACATGCAGCTCAGCGTGTTCGCTCTCCATGATCTCATCAACGGGTATCGAGGACCCGTCATTTCAAGCGTTATGCACATTCTCCGTGGAAGCCACACCGCTTTTCAGAGTCCGGCCTGGCAGCTTCCAATGCAGGCTCTTCATGCCGCTGAGATGGGCCGGTAGCTTGATGGCTCTGTAAATTCACTTGCGTCTGCAGCGCCGCAAGTGCATGTTCTATCTGTGTCATCCGATCCAGACGCTTTTTTCTTTTCGCGCGCCATCTGTAAGAGTCGCCCACGCAAACCCATCCTTCCACGTCATACCCCTGTGCCTCGTGCATGTCCAGGGTGTTCTTTTACCGATGGCGTGTGAGCTGGTCATTCTCTGTCGGGATGGAAGATCTGGCGGATGTTTCCTCGTATGCCGTGATGAGTTCAAGTGAGTTTGGCAAGGATGGTTGGGAAGATACACAATCGCTTCGGGTCCAACCTTGCCCGATTCCGTAGAACCAAGTCTTTGCACGTAGGTCCCACCCATCCGTCTGGGTGTGATCCTCTCTCGGCAGGCCTCTCGCCTTCCTCCCACTTAGGCCTCTCGAGATATGTAGCCACCTGACCCGTCCTCCGTGATATTCCTTCTTGAGGGCATTAAGCGTATTGGTTTCAATTCTTTAGCTATAGCACTTTTTTATATGTCTTAAATTCGGGCCGTTGAGGTCTTATCTTCGCATAATATGCGTCTTGAAATTTGAGTCTCGCCACTTTTGACAAATTTGTTCAATTTTGTCTTCCAGCTATGGAAAGCCTCAGCCATTTTCTTTAGAGTCCACTTTGACCTTTTCCTTTATAACCGGGTTGTTTTCATCCTCCTCGCGGAAGGGTGAAATTTACCAACAACGAATTCCAAAGCGCTTTTGGATCTGTCATCGACAAAGGTACCGCCCTTCTTTGGCTTATTCCAATTTTCAATTATGATTGGGATTTGGTCCCTAAGAACTCCACTGACGATAAATTTGTCTCGGCCTTCTTGGGCTCCATCGGCCTGCCATCAACACGATCGCTTCGATCGTGAACTTTGCACGATCTTTCAACCGCCGGCTCGCCGCTTGCTCTTTTTCATAGAAGAAGATGGTTGCTGGCTGGTCGATCCAGAGGGCTAAAAGAAGAAAGAAGCGTTAATTAATACATGTAGAAGAAGATTGTTGGTGGAAGTCACCGAGGCTTAATCAATGCATATACCGCCGGACTTTGTAACCATTAAATTGCGTTCATTGAGTCTTCATCTTCTCCATGACTAGTACTTGAGTCGTGCCGTCATGTCCCTCCAAGTTCAGATATTGTGAGGTGTCCTCATCAATAATGTTCTCCATTATTTCTTCTTCTTCAAGGTTTCTACTAAGTGGATCCATAGTTTCTAAAACAATAATATTATCTAGAGTAAGAGTGTAAACATTCAAGTGGACTTGGATTCATACACAAATATACATATTATTCATACCAAAATACACAAATAAATACACAAATGAGTCGAGGTCCAATTTGTATACAAGTTTTAATCTATGCATGTAGTACAATTTATCGAGCAAACAAGTTTTAATCAGGATGAGTCAAGAATCACACACGTGGCGGACACGTGGCGCCACCGTGGGGTGACGTTGGTCTCGCTGGGCGGCGGTGCTCGCTTGACGGATGCGGCGGTCTCGTCGGGCGGCGGTGCTAGCGGCGGGCTCGTCGGGCGGCGGGCGGCGTTGCTGAGGCGTGGCTCTGAGCGGCGGCGGCGAGACGCTCCTGCACGGGGAAGAGAGCGAGATGGTCAGGGCTCCTCGAAATAGGCTTGCGCCCCGCTATATTAATATAGCAATCACAAGATACAACGACAATGTTCCTGGGGTTTGTCCCTCTGCTCAACAAGCCTGCCAGATCTCCCTCTTCGCACGGTTCCCACCTCCGAGGCCACCCGCACCTCCCATCGAACTCCCCGCATCCACCCCTCCGCCAGCCGTCGACCCACCCCGCCCTATAGTTGCCCGTGCGGCGAGCCGCTGGCCTCCCTCCGCCTGGCCGTCCGCCCGCCTGCTTATGTCTACCTCTCCTGTCGCCACTCGATGAGCTCGCTGGGCCGTCGCGCCGCCTTGCCCTCGCCCGCCGCTCGGCGCCCCAACCTCCGCCGGGGCCTCCCCACACCTCCTCCTGCGACGCCTGGCCGCCACGGGCCGGCGCGCCTCGACTTCCCGACGCCAAGCCCGAGCCGACCACGGCTCGCACGCCAACCTTGCGCCCGCCAATGCGAGTCCACGGCCCTCCGCCACCGCCTGCTCCACCACCGCCACCGCTGGCCAGCGCCACCTCCCGGCTCCACCACCGCCACCGCCCGGCTCCACCACCGCCACCGCCCAGCGCCACCGCCCACCGCCCACCGCCACCGCCTCCAGCGCCACCGCCCTCAGCCCTCAGCGCCACCACGCTGCGCCGCCGTCGGCCTCCTCCCGCCACCGTCGATCGTGTGTGGAGACATAGAGGAGGGAAGGATGCGGGAAGAGAGGGTCGGGCGGCGACCTCGAGCCCGGCGGCGAGACGGTCGGGGAGAGCTCAAGCGGCGGCGGCGGGTCGGGCGCAGACGGAGAAGATCGATCTGGCGGTGGGGAAGAAAGGAAGGAAGGAAGGTGAATAATACCCTTTAACACCGGTTCGTGGCTGGAACCGTGTTAAAGGTTTCACAAGATTATTACCCCTTTAACACCGGTTCCAGCCACGAACCGTGTTAAAGGGGTGTTCAAGATGATTATTTCTTTAACACGGTTCTGTCTGGAACCGGTGTTAAAGGGGGGGCATTTATTTTAGGGGCTTTTTTAATTCAAAAAATATGATATGAAATTTAGAAAATTCATATCTTTTTCATTTCAACTCAGAAAAATATGAATAATATATCATAATTTTCAGAAAAATAATATCTATCCATTCATGTAAATCATTTTATATTTACTTTACATGAAATTTTTAAAATAAATAAACACTTATTTCATGCATTAAAGGGCTTTTTAATTCAAAAATATGATATGAATTTAGAAAATTCATATCTTTTTCATTTCAACTCGAAAAATATGAATAATATATCATAATTTTCAGAAAATAATATCTATCCATTCATGTAAATGATTTTATATTTACTTTACATGAAATTTTTAAAATAAATAAACACTTATTTCATGCATTAAAGGGGCTTTTTAAGATATATAAAAGAACTAAAATTAAGATACATGGCCGATTAACTAACAATCATAACCGAACCGAAAATTAAGATACATAAAAGAACCGAAAATTAAGATACATGGCCGATTAAGTAACAATCGCCAAACTTGTTTCGAATGTTGGAGTGATTTAGTCATGCTCCGCCTACACTGTAATACTCGCCATCGTAGTCGTCAGACTTCGCCGCCATCGCCGCCGCCGTCGGGGTCACCGTAATTGAACCTCCGGAGAGTACGTGGGCTGGACTTGAGGGTAGCGTGGGCTGGACTTGAGGGTAGCGCAGACGGGGTTAGAGTCGGCGGCGGTGTCACAGGCCATGACGCTCTGGAGAGTCCGACCGCCACCATAGCCGACGGCCGGCCTCGAAGTTAGGAGGAGGTGGGCCGTCCTCCTCGTGCTGGCGAGCGCCTCTCATGCCGATCCACGAAGAAGGCTTCCCAAGTAGAGAAATAGTCGGATGCCATCCGGGATTCCTCCGCTGCTCGGCGTGAGCTCAAGTAGTAGTGGTTCGTGATGGCCATCCGCGCCACACCTAGAGGGACAGAGGAACCGACACCTCCGACGCCAAGATCCACCGATGGGGACACATGAGCCCGGGCGTGGGGGTAGTTCGAGCGCAAAGCGCCTCCGCCTCAAGGGGTTAGTGCTACGGTGGAAGCCATGGGAAAGAGTGATGAGGTTGCAGATATGAGTCTAGAGATGTGCAATGACAATGGAGGCCAACCCCTACATATATATATAGTGAACTAGCGGGAAGAACTGGAGGGAAGAATCAAGGGAAGAAAAATGGGGAAGAAAAATGGCGGGAAGAATCATGGAAGAAAAATGGCGGGAAGAAAAATGGCGGAAAAAATGGCGGATGAACCTAGTCGGTTGGAGACACCAACCGGGACTAAAGATGAATCTTAGTCCCGTTGGAGACACCAACCGACAAAACACGAGTCAATCGACTAATAATAGAGGTGAGTGCATGTCGACATTATGTCGTATGGCGTGTACCTTGTCCGGATGGTGTCACCAACCGACTAAAGATGAACTTAGTCCCGTTGGAGACACCAACCGACTAATAATAGGGGTGAGTGTCGACATTATTTTGTAAGTGTCAACACTATGTCGAGCTGCTTGTACTATAAATAGGCATCCTTGTGAGTCCAGTCCTCCAGCCAGTTTGAGGCATGGACACCACTACGGCCAGTTTCAGGGAGATGCCGACGGAGCCCAGTCCTCCGACATCTCCGAGAAACTGGTCATAGAGGCACTCCCTAATATGTGAAATTAGTTAGCTCCCTGGTGTATTGATCTAGTTAGAGAAGTTACAAAGCTGCAAGATGGTTTTCGAGAGCAGGGACACCACTACTGCCAGTTTCAGGGAGATGCCGACGGAGCCTAGTCCTCCGCATCTCCGAGAACTGGTCATAGAGGCACTCCTAATATGTGAAATTAGTTAGCTCCTGGTGTATTGATCTAGTTAGACAAGTTACAAAGCTGCAAGATGGTTTTGAGCAGGACACCACTACGGCCAGTTCGGGGAGATGCCGACGAGCCTAGTCCTCCCAAGCATCTCCAAGAAACTGGTCATAGAGGCACTCCTAATATGTGACCGCTGCGTTTGGAGATCGATCTTAATGGTAAGTCTGACGAATCGGGACAACTTCTTCTCATACTCCGGTCCATCCACAAAACATGACTAACACTCAAGACATGTATTAATATTAAAAACATGAACTAGAGTTACATAATATGAGCATGCACTTCTTGGCATATGCCCTTCCTTATGATCGCTTCAGTAACCATGGAGCATCTTCTTTACTTAACGGAATGCTTGGGTCAGTTTTCCTTTGAAGAAGGCGAATTTCATCAAACTTATTATAATCTTGACATGTACATCTTGTCCTCGATTCCCACGATGTTTCTTTTCCCGAAAGAACTATGTGACGCTTTGTCTCATCATATGATGTATTCGTTTGCATATTTTTTCTTTTTTTGGTCTGGAGGACATGTCCTTCACATAGAAAACCTGAGCCACATCATTGGCTAGGACGAATGGTTCGTCTAAGTTCTTCATAAGATTGTTGAGATCCACCGTTGTCATTCCGTACTTGTCTACCTCAACCCCTCCTCCTGTTAGCTTGACCCATTTGCATCGAAACAAGGGGACCTTAAAATTAGGTCCATAGTCAAGTTCCCATATCTCCTCTATGAACCCATAATACGTGGTCTTTTGCCCATTGTCTTCTGCTGCATCGAAGCGGACACCCTTTATTTTGGTTGGTGCTCTTTTATCTTGGCCTATCGTGTAAAATGTATTCCCATTTATCTCGCACCCTTGGAAAGTACATACATCGAAGACGGTGTCCCGCCAACAAGTACATTTGATCCCCAAGTGGTGTTATTCGTGAGAAGTCTTTGCAGCCAGCCGCCAAAACTCGCCATGTGTTCACTTATAATCCATTCATCAGACTGCCCCGGGTGTTTGAGGCGTATTAAATTCTTGTGTTCATTGATATACGGGGCAACCAAGATAGATCTTTGTAAAACCGTGTAGTGTGCTTGATTGAGAGAATGCCCGTCCCTACATATCATTGCTTTACATCCTAGGGTGCCTTTTCCACGCAGTCTCCCCTCATGTCGTGATTCTGGAACACCAATCGCCTTAAGGTCAGGAATAAAATCAACACAGAACTCAATGACCTCCTCTGTTACATAGCCCTTGGAGATGCTTCCTTCTGGCCTAGCACGGTTATGAACATATTTCTTTAAGACTCCCATGTACCTCTCAAAGGGGAACATATTGTGTAGAAATACAGGACCGAGAATGGCAATCTCTTCTACTAGGTGAACCAGGAGATGGTGGGAACACCAACTCAAAGCTGACAAGACATTGGGCCACATCTGTTTGTAACCCTGGTAGGCTTTCTGGATCGATTACCTTCTGAGATATTGCATTGAGGAATGCACATAGCTTCACAATGGGTACTCGAACATTTTCAGGTAGAAGCCCCCTCAATGCAATCGGAAGCAATTGTGTCATAATCACGTGGCAGTCATGAGACTTCAGGTTTTGGAATTTTTTCTCTGCCATATTTATTATTCCCTTTATATTCGAGAAGCCGACGGACCTTGATACTGCTAAGACATTCAAAAAGATTTCCTTCTTCGCTTTGGTAAGAGCGTAGCGGGAGTTAAGTGGCATCGTTTACCCTTCTCGTTCTCGGGATGCATAGGCTCTTGAGGGCCTTGACGTTCTGGTCCTGTCGTGCTTCCGGTGTATCTTTTGTCTTCCCATACACTCCTAGGAAGCCTAGCAGGTTCATGCAAACATTCTTCGTCACGTGCATCACGTCGATTGAAGAGCGGACCTCTAAGACTTTCCAATAGGGTAGGTCCTAAAATATAGATTGCTTCTTCCACATGGGCGCGTGTCCGGCATCGTCATTCGGAACAGATAGACTTCCAGGACCTTTTCCAAAGATTACTTCTAGGTCCTTGACCATACCAAATACCTCCTCACCAGTACGGAGGACAGGCTTCCTCCGGGGTTCTGCCAGACGTTTGAAATGCTTGCCTTTCTTTCTTACTGGATGCAGGTTCGGAAGAAATCGGCGATACCCTAGGTACACAACCTTCTTACATTTATCCAAATATACACTTTCAGTCTCATCTAAACAGTGTGTGCATGCATTGTATCCCTTGTTTGTGCCTACGAAATGTTACTAAGAGCGAGCCAATCATTGATGGTTACGAAAAGCAATGCTCGAGGTCAAATGGCTCCCCTTTGTGCTCATCCCACATACGTACACCTGGTTTGGCCCACAGCTGTAAAAGTTCTTCAACTAATGGCCTTAGGTACACATCAATGTCGTTGCGGGTTGCCTCGGGCCTTGGATGAGCACGGCATCATAATGAACTTCCTCTTCATACACAACCAAGGAGGAAGGTTATAGATACATAGGGTCACAGTGCCAGGTCTTTGCAGCTCTGCTCACCAAAAGGATTCATGCCATCTGTACTTAGACCAAACCTTAAGTTCCTTGCGTCACGTGCAAAGTCGGGTACTCTCGCCGACTTTTCTCCACTGTGACCCATCGGGGTGTCTCAACATCGCGTCTTTCTTCTGATCTTCCATGTGCCATCGCAACAACTTGGCATGCTCTTTATTTACGAAGACGTTTTAACCGTGGTATTATAGGAGCATACCACATAACCTTGGCGGGAACCTTCTTCCTAGGGCCTCGCCCTCAACATCGCCGAGATCGTCTGTCTCGATCTTATACTGATCAAAGGCATACCGGCATGCATCCAAATTCTCGTACTTCTCACCGCGGTAGAGGATGCGATCATTAATGCAGGCATGTATCTTCTCGCGTCTAATCCTAGAGGGCGTACAACCTTCTTTGCTTGGTATGTACTTGTCAGCAACTCATTATTTCTTGGAAGAAGATTCTTCATTTTACCAACAACTTTGAAAATCTTGTCGGTCACACCATTCTCGCCTTCCATTGCAGCAAATCCGATGTGGCACCTAGCTTTTTGTGGCCATCTTCGCAAGTTGGATACAACAATGTTTTGTGATCCTTTAACATCTGCTCCAGCTTCTCCTTCTCCTTTTCAGTTTCACATTCTTCCTTTGCATCAAGAATGGCCCGACCAAGATCGTCACCGGGCCCATCCGCTTCCTCTTGATCTTCATTATCTACCTCTGTTGCATTATCATCATATTCAGGATACATATTATGATAGTTTTCATCATCCTCTTCTTCTTCGTTGTCTTCCATCACAACCCTTTTTCTCCGTGCTTGGTCCAACAATTATAGCTGGGCATGAAACCGGATCGCGGTGGGCGTGAATGGTTCTGGTATTTGAGTAGTCTTTCTTGTTACGCGGTGAACACAGATGACACATAAAACCATTGTGACCACGGTTTGCATTAGCCACAACGATGAAATTTTGGAGGCCGTAATGTACTCGGAAGTGCGGTCACCGTACATCCATTGCGATTCATCTGCATTAATATGTAGTATATATCAAAAATAATAGGGAGATGACCATTTATATATATAGTACATCAATGACACATGAAACTATAGTTGCCGACCTCGACCGAGACGGAAAGAGAGCAACAAGAAAGCTTATTTTGAGCTCTCGGGCATTTCACCGAACACCTCTAGTGCATATGAAAAAACACAAACTAGCACTCTTCACCCTCTTGCTAGGCTCCAAAATGGAAGAGTGGGGTGTGTGGGCTGGGTGGTGTCTTATATAGCCCCACCCTTTAACACCGTTCGTGCACGAACCGGTGTTAAAGAAGTCTGTAACCATCAGGTGGAGGGACCTTTAACACCGGTTCGTGGCACGAACCGGTGTTAAAGGGGGGGCTCCTTTAATGCCGCAGAGGCCACGCTGGTACGGCCCCCCCTTTAACACCGGTTCATAGAAGAACCGGTGTTAAAGCCCATTTTCGGGATCAACAAAAGCCCGCGTTTCCACTAGTGGGGTCAAACACGGGTAAACCGGTGGAACCTTGGGCGTATCCTTGGGTTTCCATGTATATATGACCTAAACAAACCTAAACAACCAAGAAAGTGCAGTGTTCAACCCTTGTATGGTGAATTCTACGGCGGTAGACCCGTGGGGCCCTCAGATTAGGGTTTTGTCGAAAAAGAGCGCCCGAGGGCTGAGATGCCACGAGAACATGCGTGTGGCCCTAGAATACATGCACAAGGGTGGTGTAATGCCCCTAGATGGAAAAACTAGCTCCCGGGTATGACCGTCCACGTTGCATGCGATAACACTTAGAGAAGTGTGCTGGACATGTAGGAGGAGGCTCCCGCCGCGGGTCAAACGCGGGTAAACCGGTGGAACCTTGGGCCTATCCTTGGTTTTACATGTAGATATGACTTAAACAAACCTAAACCACCAAGAAAGTGCATTGGGAAACCCTCGTACAGAGAATGCTACGGGGTTAGACCCGCGGGGCCATGGGATTAGGGTTTTGTCGGAAAAGGAGCGCCCGCCGGCTGGGATGCCACGGGTACATGCATGTGGCCCTAGAATACATGCACAAGGGTGGTGCAATGCCCCTAGATGGAAAACCTAGCTCCCGGGTCTGACCGTCCATGTTGCATGCGATAACACTTAGAGAAGTGTGCTGGACATGTAGGAGGAGGCTCCCGCCGCGGGTCAAACGCGGGTAAACCGGTGGAACCTTGGGCATATCCTTCGGTTTCCATGTAGATATGACCTAAACAAACCTAAACCACCAAGAAAGTGCATTGTTCAACCCTCGTATGGAGAATGCTACGGGGGTAGACCCGTGGGGCCCTCGGATTAGGGTTTCATCGAAAAAGGAGCGCCCGAGGGCCGGGATGCCACGGAACATGCGTGTGGCCTTAGAATACATGCACAAGGGTGGTGGAATGCCCCTATATGGAAAAACTAGCTCCCGGGTGTGACCGTCCACGATGTATGCGATAACCTTATAAAAGTGTGCTCGACATGTAGGAGGAGGCTCCCGCCGCGGGTCAAACGCGGGTAAACCGGTGGAACCTTTTGCCTATCCTTGGTTTTCCATGTAGATAGGAACTAAACAAACGTAAACCACCAAGAAAGTGCATTGGTCAACCCTCGTACGGAGAATGCTACGGGGTTAGACCCGCGGGGCCATGGGATTAGGGTTTCGTCGGAAAAGGAGCGCACGAGGGCTGGGATGCCACGGGAACATGCATGTGGCCCTAGAATACATACACAAGGGTGGTGGAATGCCCCTAGATGGAAAACCTATCTCCCGGGTCTGACCGTCCATGTTGCATGCGATAATACTTAGAGAAGTGTGCTGGACATGTAGGAGGAGGCTCCCCCCGCGGGTCAAACGCGGGTAAACCGGTGGAACCTTGGGCATATCCTTGGGTTTTCATGTAGATATGACCTAAGCAAACCTAAACCACCAAGAAAGTGCATTGTTCAACCCTCGTATGGGGAATGCTACGGGGGTAGACCCGTGGGGCCCTCGGATTAGGGTTTCATCAAAAAAGGAGCGCCCGGGGGCCGGGATGCCACGGGAACATGCGTGTGGCCCTAGAATACATTCACAAGGGTGGTTGAATGCCCCTATATGGAAAACCTATCTCCCGGGTGTGACCATCCACGATGCATGCGATAACCTTAGAGAAGTGTGCTCGACATGTAGGAGGAGGCTCCCGCCGCGGGTCAAACGCGGGTAAACCGGTGGAACCTTGGTCCTATCCTTGGTTTTCAATGTAGATATGACCTAAACAAACCTAAACCACCAAGAAAGTGCATTGTTCAACCCTCGTACGGAGAATGCTAAGGGGGTAGACCCGCGAGGCCCTCGGATTAGGGTTTAGCCGGAAAAGAAGCGCCTGAGGGCCGGGATGCCACGGAAACATGCGTGTTGCCCTAGAATATATGGACAAGGGTGGTGGAATGCCCCGAGATGGAAAACCTAGCTCCTGGGTGTGACCGTCCACGTTGCATGTGATAACACTTAGAGAAGTGTGCTGGACATGTAGGAGGAGGCTCCCGCCGCGGGTCAAACGCGGGTAAACCGGTGGAACTTTGGGCCTATCCTTGGTTTTCCATGTATATATGACCTAAACAAACCTAAACCACCAAGAAAGTGCATTGGTCAACCCTCATACGGAGAATGCTATGGGGGTAGACCCGCGGGGCCCTTGGATTAGGGTTTCACCGGAAAAGGAGCGCCCGAGGGCCGAGGTGCCACGCGAACATGCGTGTGGCCCTAGAATACATGCACAAGGGTGGTGTAATGCCCCTAGATGGAAAACCTAACTCCCGGGTGTGACCGTCCACGTTGCCTGCGATAACACTTAGAGAAGTGTGCTGGACATGTAGGAGGAGGCTCCCGCCGCGGGTCAAACTCGGGTAAACCGGTGGAACCTTGGGCCTATCCTTGGGTTTCCATGTAGATATGACATAAACAAACCTAAACCACCAAGAAAGTGCATTGTTCAACCCTCGTATGGAGAATGCTACGGGGGTAGACCCGTGGGGCCCTCGGAATAGGGTTTCGTCGGAAAAGGAGCGCCCGAGGGCCGGGATGCCACGGGAAAATGCGTGTGGCCCTAGAATATATGCACAAGGGTGGTGGAATGCCCCTATATGGAAAACCTAGCTCCCGGGTGTGACCGTCCACGATGCATGAGATAACACTTAGAGAAGTGTGCTCGACATGTAGGAGGAGGCTCCCGCCGCGGGTCAAACGCGGGTAAACCGGTGGAACCTTGGTCCTATCCTTGGTTTTCCATGTAGATATGACCTAAACAAACCTAAACTACCAAGAAAGTGCATTGTTCAACCCTCGTACGGAGAATGCGACGGGGGTAGACCCATGGGGCCCTCGGATTAGGGTTTCGCCGTAAAAGAAGCGCCCGAGGGCCGGGATGCCACGGAAACATGCGTGTTGCCCTAGAATACATGCACAAGGGTGGTGGAATGCCCGTAGCTGGAAAACCTAGCTCCTAGGTGTGATCGTCCACGTTGCATGTGATAACACTTAGAGAAGTGTGGTGGACATATAGGAGGAGGCTCCCGCCGCGGGTCAAACGCGGGTAAACCGGTGGAACCTTAGGCCTATTCTTTATTTTCCATGTAGATATGACCTAAACAAACCTAAACCACCAAGAGAGTGCATTGTTCAACAATCGTACGGAGAATGCTACGGGGGTAGACCCGTGGGGCCCTAAGAATAGGGTTTCGTCGGAAAATGAGCGCCCGAGGGCCGGGATGCCTGTGGAACATTCTTGTGGCCCTATAATACATGTACAAGGGTGGTGGAATACCCCTAGATGGAAAAACTAGCTCCTGGGTGTGACCATCCATGTTGCATGCGATAACACTTAGAGAAGTGTGCTGGACATGTAGGAGGAGGCTCCCGCTGCGGGTCAAACGCGGGAAAACCGGTGGAGCCTTGGGACTATCCTTGGGTTTCCATGTACATATAACCTAAAAAAACCTAAACCACCAAGAAAGTGCATTGTTCAACCCTCGTATGTAGAATTCTACGGGCGTAGACCTGTGGGACCCTCGGATTAGGGTTTCATCGGAAAAGGGGCGCCCGAGGGCCGGGATACCACGGGAACATGCGTGTGGCCCTAGAATACATGCACAAGGGTGGTGGAATGCCCCTATATGGAAAACCTAGCTCCCGGGTGTGACCGTCCACGATGCATGCGATAACACTTAGAGAAGTGTGCTCGACATGTAGGAGGAGGCTCCCGCCGCGGGTCAAACGCGGGTAAACCGGTGGAACCTTGGTCCTATCCTTGGTTTTCCATGTAGACATGACCTAAAAAAACCTAAACCGCCAAGAAAGTGCATTGTTTAACCCTCGTACGGAGAATGCTACGGGGGTAGACCCGCGGGGCCCTCGGATTAGGGTTTCGCCGGAAAAGAAGCGCCCGAGGGCCGGGATGCCACGGAAACATGCGTGTTTCCCTAGAATACATGCACAAGGGTGGTGGAATGCCCCTAGATGTAAAACCTAGCTCCTGGGTGTGATCGTCCACGTTGCGTGTGATAACACTTAGAGAAGTGTGGTGGACATGTAGGAGGAGGCTCCCGCCGCGGGTCAAACGCGGGTAAACCGGTTGAACTTTGGGCCTATCCTTCGTTTTCCATGTATATATGACCTAAACAAACCTAAGCCACCAAGAAACTGCGTTGTTCAACCCTGATACGGAGAATGCTACAGGGGTAGACCCGCGGGCCCCTCGGATTAGGGTTTCGCCGGAAAAGGAGAGCCCGAGGGCCAGGGTGCTACGGGAACATGCGTGTGGCCCTATAATACATGCACAAGGGTGGTGTAATGCCCCTAGATGTAAAACCTAACTCTCGGGTGTGACCGTCCACGTTGCCTGCGATAACACTTGGAGAAGTGTGCTAGACATGTAGGAGGAGGCTCCCGCCGCGGGTCAAACGCGGGTAAACCGGTGGAACCTTAGGACTATCCTTGGTTTTCCATGTAGATATGACCTAAACAAACCTGAACCACCAAGAGAGTGCATTGTTCAACCCTCGTACGGAGAATGCTACGAGGGTAGACCCGTGGGGCCCTAAGATTAGGGTTTCGTCGGAAAATGAGCGCTCGAGGGCCGGGATTCCATGGGAACATTCGTGTGGCCCTAGAATACATGCACAAGGGTGGTGTCAAGCCCCTAGATGGAAAACCTAACTCTCGGGTGTGACCACCCACGTTGCCTGCGATAACACTTAGATAAGTGTGCTGGACATGTAGGAGGAGGCTCCCGCCGCGGGTCAAACGCGGGTAAACCGGTGGAACCTTAGGCCTATCCTTGGTTTTCCATGTATATATGACCTAAACAAACCTAAACCACCAAGAGAGTGCATTGTTCAACCCTCGTACGGAGAATGCTACGGGGGTAGACCCGTGGGGCCCTAAGATTAGGATTTCGTCGGAAAATGAGCGCCCGAGGGCCGGGATGCCATGGGAACATTCGTGTGGCCCTATTATACATGCACAAGGGTGGTGGAATGCCCCTAGATGGAAAACCTAGCTCCTGGGTGTGACCATCCATGTCGCATGCGATAACACTTAGAGAAGTGTGCTGGACATGTAGGAGGAGGCTCCCGCCGCGGGTCAAACGCGGGTAAACCGGTGGAACCTTGGGACTATCCTTGGGTTTCCATGTACATATAACCTAAACAAGCCTAAACCACCAACAAAGTGTATTGTTCAACCCTCGTATGGAGAATGCTACGGGGGTAGACCCGTGGGGCCCTCGGATTAGGGTTTCATCTGAAAAGGAGCGCCCGAGGGCCGGGATGCCACGGGAACATGCGTGTAGCCCTAGAATACATGAAAAAGGGTTGTCGAATGACCCTATATGTAAAACCTAACTCCCAGGTGTGACCGTCCATGCTTCCTGCGATAACACTTAGAGAAGTGTGCTGGACATGTAGGAGGAGGCTCCCGCCGCGGGTCAAACGCGGGTAAACCGGTGGAACCTTGGTCCTATCCTTGGCTTTCCATGTATATATTACCTAAATAAACCTAAACCGCCAAGAAAGTGCTTTGTTTAACCCTCGTACGGAGAATGCTACGGGGGCAGACCCGCGAGGGCCTCGGATTAGGGTTTCGCCGGAAAAGAAGCGCCCGAGGGCCGGGATGCCACGGAAACATGCGTGTTGCCCTATAATACATGCACAAGGGTGGTGGAATGCCCCTAGATGGAAAACCTAGCTCCTGGGTGTGACCGTCCACGTTGCATGTGATAACACTTAGAGAAGTGTGCTGGACATGTACGAGGACGCTCCCGCCGCGGGTCAAACGCAGGCAAACCGGTGGAACTTTGGGACTATCCTTGGTTTTACATGTATATATGACCTAAACAAATTTAAAATACCAAGAAAGTGCATTGTTCAACCCTCATACGGAGAATGCTACGGGGGTAGACCCGCGGGGCCCTCGGATTAGGGTTTCGCCGGAAAAGGAGAGCCCGAGGGCCGGGATGCCACTGGAACATGCGTGTGGCCCTAGAATACATGCAGAAGGGTGGTGTAATGCCCCTAGATGGAAAACCTAACTACCGGGTGTGACCGTCCACGTTTCCTGCGATAACACTTAGAGAAGTGTGCTGTACATGTAGGAGGAGGCTCCCGCCGCGGGTCAAACGCGGGTAAACCGGTGGAACCTTGGGCCTATCCTTGGGTTTCCATGTAGATATGACCTAAACAAACCTAAACCACCAAGAAAGTGCATTGTTCAACCCTCGTATGGAGAATGCTACGGGGGTAGACCCGTGGGGCCCTCGGATTAGGGTTTCATCGGAAAAGGAGCGCCCGAGGGCCGGGATGCCACGGGAACATGCGTGTGGCCCTAGAATACATGCACAAGGGTGGTGGAATGCCCCTATATGGAAAACCTAGCTCCCGGGTGTGACCGTCCACGATGCATGAGATAACACTTAGAGAAGTGTGCTCGACATGTAGGAGGAGGCTCTCGGCGCGGGTCAAACGCGGGTATACCGGTGGAACCTTGGTCCTATCCTTGGTTTTACATGTAGATATGACCTAAAAAACCTAAACCGCCAAGAAAGTGCATTGTTTAACCCTCGTTCGGAGAATGCTACGGGGGTAGACCCGCGGGGCCCTCGGATTAGGGTTTCGCCGGAAAAGAAGCGCCCAAGGGCCGGGATGCCACGGAAGCATGCGTGTTGCCCTAGAATACATGCACAAGGGTGGTGGAATGCCCCTAGATGGAAAACCTAGCTCCTGGGTGTGACCGTCCACGTTGCATGTGATAACACTTAGAGAAGTGTGCTGGACATCTGGGAGGAGGCTCCCGCCGCGGGTCAAATGCGGGTAAACCAGTGGAACTTTGGGCCTATTGCGGCATCCCGCAAAAACCACTACTAGAAAATCGCGTTGTTTTTATGCATTGCATCATCATGACCACATGCTCATGTCATCATGCCACATTGCATTTGAGCATCGTCATCATCTTGCATTTGCTTGCATAAAACTATATACGGAAAAACCTATTTTTTTTTCTAAACGCCCCGCCTTTGTTCGAACGCAAAACCCGGGTCTCCGGAATATTTTGTTTTGTCTAACCATAGATTTCAAACGCCCCGTTTTAATTAAATAAATTGTTTGATTATTTTTAGGGGGCAGCCGAACCGGGCCGATCCGACCCAGTTGGCCACCCCCAGTACAAAACCAAACGGTCCACCTAAACCCTTTCCTACCTAGTCCTAATCTACCCACCCCTCCAGCCACCTCACCCCATCCAATCAGTGCTCGCCACGTCACCATGGCCCCATTCCCCAACCACTCACATCCTGCCACCTCGCCACCTCACCCCCACTCCCCTCCACCTCACCCGTCGGACCCACCCCCACCACAGCACGCACGCACGCACACCACCCGCCAGACCCACTCCCCCGTGGCCCCCACCTCTCCCTGGGCCCCACCGCGCACTCACACCGTCCCACATGCACGCACGCACCACCCTTCTCCTCTCCCCGACCCCGCTTCTCTCCCTCCCCACCGGCAGCCGCGGCCACCGCCCGCTCCTCTCTCTCTCCACCCCGCTCCCCCGCGCAAGCCTCTCTCCTCGCCGCTCCTCTGCCGCCGCTGCTCACCTCCCTAGCAATCCCCGGCAGCGCCGCCATCACCAACCACCGTCGGCCGCCGCCCCTCCGTTTCCCCATCCCGCTCTCTGCAGCCCCGCCGCCACGCAGGCCTGCCGCCGGCCTCGCCTAGTACCACCGCCTGTCCTCCCCGAGCCGACCTTCCTCCTCCCGACGACGCCCGCCGCCACCGCGGCCTCTCCTTCCCCGGGCCGAGCGCTCGCCTCCACGACCTTCTCCGTCCCCGCCGCCCTCCTTCCGCCTGTGCGAGCACTGCGTGTTTCGCCTGCCGCCAGAGGCCCGCCTCCCAGGTCGCCTCCCCCGTGTCGCCCTCTGCCGCCCTTCCCATGCGCCTCCTCCAGGCCCCTGCAAGCCGGCGCCGACCCCGCGGGCAGGACCTTGCCGACGCCCACACAGGCCCTCTGGCGCCTCCCTCCCCCCGGACGCGCGCCTCCGTCATCGTCGCCCAGGAGGCCGCCGTTCGCCCTACCGCCCGATCTCCGTCGGTCGCAGGCCCCTGCCCCGGAGCCCCAACGCCGGCCGGCCGCCCCGCTGCCTGCCGCGAGCCCGCCTCGCCTGGAACCTCCTCTGCCCGGCTGGCTGCGGGCACCTTCTCCCCGTGTGAGTGCAGCAAGCGAGCCAGAGCCGCCTCTGTCTTTTTGCGCACGCACGAGCCTAGGAATGCCTCCTGGTTCTGCAGTGTTGATGCTACTAATCTGACAGTATAGTGGTGACATGGTGTTGGTATGATGCCCACATCGTGATGTCTCAAGATCTTCCTGAGACCATCGACAAGCAAAGACGAGCCCCGAGCCCTCCTTCATGGAAAACATGATCGCCCACACGAACCCTAGCGCTTGCTCCCGGGACTCGAAGACCAAACACGACGTTCTCTCCCTCATGGATCCGAAGACCAATCTTCAAACCCTCCGAAGCCGCCAAGATCGCCATGGAACGACAAGTACTTCACCCCGGACATCGAGACCCTGAACGACAAGTACTCCTTCCCGGATGCGATGCTCGAGAACCCAGACGGTAAGGACACCGACGCAGAACGCCAAGTTCCTCACCCCGAATGCCAAGACCGACTTGATGGCGCGGACCCGACAAGATCTGCGCGACGGCAAAATCGACAGCTTGGACCCAAGCTCTTCATCTTGAATCCGACCGTCGAAGACCGATCCCGTCGAACCCTGGACCCTGAGACCGAATCCCGAACCCCGAAACCAAGATCGTCGAACCCTAATGTGTGACCCTAAGCCCCTATTTTTTTATAAATGATATATCTTGTTGCATATTAAATTGTCATGCTCGCATCATATCATGTGGTTTGGGTGCCTTATGCCGATTAACCTTGTAATTAAATATGGGGCCCATATGCGGGCGAATCTAGTCTTATATTGGCCTCATTTAAATTTGTGCATCGAACCGTTGTCACATTTTGCCTTGTGAAGACAACTTTTAATTTGCGGGGTAGTTAAATAACTTGAACCATTTAATTAATTGTCGGACCCCAGTTCCGCTTAATATGACCTAATCGCATCACACCTTTGCCATGTCATACATCATACATGCATCATGCCCGATCTTTTGCCGTAGTATTAAATAGTGCATCCGGTGTTTATTCTAGTGTTTTGGTTCTTCGCGGATTAGGCCGATGAGTTGATGCGAGTGTCGACCCGACCTTCGGATGAACCTTCGGCAATGTTTTCAGGCGAGCACCTCCCCCTTTCTACCTATCTTACTTTTATAGTATTTATTCCCTCCTGTTGATCTATTGCTATCTGTGTTGCGATGCTCTAGTTTTCGTACCCGTGTTATCCCTTGCAGCCTTATATTGCCTTGGACACATCCTATTACCTGTTGTTTGGTAGATAGTTGGACTTGCGCGTCGTAGTCGCTTGCTCAAGTGCTGTTGCGTGTCGTCAAGTACCACAGTTGTTGGAGTATTGCCGCATGTTTATTGATGGAGATGATCATAACTTTACTTACTGTTTAACAACTAAAATTGAAGTAGGTAATCAGAGGCACAGGTGGGCAATAGATGTTATTTGGTTGTTAACCGTCCACTTATGTCCCGTAGGACCCCGAGTACTTGATACCTGTTCCTTGAATTTTCGCGCTATCCACATCCGGGAGGATTATGGGACCCCCCTGAGCCAGAGCTTGATTCATTCTTATTTCTTGGGGCCACAAACTAGTTTGAGGTTTTATTTACGATCCTGTACTTATGCCATGCTTTACTGCTTTATTTAAATTGTGCGATGGATAGCACCTGTACTGTTTAGGTAAGCGGAGTGTTTTCGCGGTATCGACAAGCCCAGTTTTGGGTTCCCAGTCGTTTACAGCCATTGTCGCAAACCTTGAGTCCGCCTCGGAGTCAGCTAACTTCGTTGCGGGTCTACTCAATGGGGTGGCCCCCTGAAATATTTCTGAATCCTGTGATTGCTTTGTCGTGAAGGCCTCGTTGGGTTTTGATTTGGTTTTTCCGAGGTTGATCGAGTGTGTGTTGCTATTTGTGCACCCCTGCAGGGTAAAACTTTCTGAAAGCCGTGTCCGCGGTTATGGACGACTTGGAGCACAGTATCTCGATCATAGACAACAATAACTAAAGTATTGCTATAAATTTGACTTTATAATGACTAGTAATCAGCTTCACTATAATGGAATGGCTAAATAAAACTGCCAACAATTGCTTGTTTGGTTTGTCGCTTGCGACAATTGTATCTGACTAGTAAGTATTGCAACTACAACGGAATGGCTAAATAAAAGTACCAACAACTGCTGGGTTTTGGGATATCTCATGCTAACTGTATCTGACTAGTAAGTGTTGCAACTACAATGGAATGGTTAACTAAACGTGCCCACTGCTTATTTTATCAGGATGATTATCTATACCTGACTAGTAATTGCTGCAACGATAACTGAATTAATAAAACTGCCAACTGGGTGAGTTCCTCGGTTGACTTCCTCGTTTGGTCTCGAGGGGGAACGCCAGGATGGGTTTGTCTGATGCTAGGGTCAGGTTGGTTCCGAATAGGTCTTTCTTATCCATCTCTGATAGCCGCCAGTTGTATCGAGTCTCTATAGGTGGTTTAGTGCATGCTGCGCTGCCGCTTCTGTCCACCATACCTGTGTAGGCGAGGACCGCCGAATTCTAGCCTCTCCGTGTACTAGCCTCAGTACTGACGCTCCTCTTTTTCCTTTGCCCTTTGTCGGCACCCCTTTTGTTTAAGCAGGTTTTGAGATCGACGTCGTTAGCAGGGTTACCCTTCCGGCTTGGCCTGGGCAGGGTTATGGACGCCATTGGTTATTCTTCAGGGCTCTTAGCCCCATTTGCATCTTGTCCGTACTCGGACGATGTGTCATTTTCAAGGTGATTTGGATCTTTGTATTGTATATATGTATTCTTGACTCTTGGAGTCGTGTTGTATATATATCTGTTCTGTGGGTCCCATCGAGGACTGTTGTGTAATGTTATTACTTCGATTTCCACCCGCACGAAAGTGACTGGTGGGCATCTTTGAATCGTTTCTATGCGGGTTTGGCGGGTTTCGCTAAAACTTGCATAGGGCCAATTCTGAGGGTGTTACACCTATCCTAGGTTTTCCATGTATATATGACCAAAACAAACCTAAACCACCAAGAAAGTGCATTGTTCAACCCTCGTATGGAGAATGCTACGGGGGTAGACCCGTGGGGCCCTCGGATTAGGGTTTCATCGGAAAAGGAGCGCCCGAGGGCCGGGATGCCACGGGAACATGCGTGTGGCCCTAGAATACATGCACAAGGGTTGTGGAATGCCCCTATATGTAAAACCTAACTACCGGGTGTGACCGTCCACGTTGCCTGAAATAACACTTAGAGAAGTGTGCTGGACATGTAGGAGGAGGCTCCCGCCGCGGGTCAAACGCGGGTAAACCGGTGGAACCTTGGTCCTATCCTTGGTTTTCCATGTAGATATGACCTAAAAAAACCTAAACCGCCAAGAAAGTGCATTGTTTAACCCTCGTACGGAGAATGCTACGGGGGTAGACCCGCGGGGCCCTCGGATTAGGGTTTCGCCGGAAAAGAAGCGCCCGAGGGCCGGGATGCCACGGAAACATGCGTGTTGCCCTAGAATACATGCACAAGGGTGGTGGAATGCCCCTAGATGGAAAACCTAGCTCCTGGGTGTGACCGTCCATGTTGCATGTGATAACACTTAGAGAAGTGTGCTGGACATGTACGTGGAGGTTCCCGCCGCGGGTCAAACGCGGGTAAGCCGGTGGAACTTTGGGCCTATCCTTGGTTTTCCATGTATATATGACCTAAAAAAATTTAAACCACCAAGAAAGTCCATTGTTCAACCGTCATACGGAGAATGCTACGGGGGTAGACCCGTTGGGCCCTCGGATTAGGGCTTCGCCGGAAAAGGAGAGCCCGAGGGCCGGGATGCCACGGGAACATGCGTGTGGCCCTAGAATACATGCACAAGGGTGGTGTAATGCCCCTAGATGGAAAACCTAACTACCGGGTGTGACCGTCCACGTTTCCTGTGATAACACTTAGAGAAGTGTGCTGTACATGTAGGAGGAGGCTCCCGCCGCGGGTCAAACGCGGGTAAACCGGTGGAACCTTGGGCCTATCCTTGGGTTTCCATGTATATATGACCTAAACAAACCTAAACCACCAAGAAAGTGCATTGTTCAACCCTTGTATGGAGAATGCTACGGGAGAAGACCCGTGGGGCCCTCGGAATAGGGTTTCATCGGAAAAGGAGCGCCCGAGGGCCGGGATGCCACGGGAACATGCGTGTGGCCCTAGAATACATGCACAAGGGTGGTGGAATGCCCCTATATGGAAAACCTAGCTCCCGGGTGTGACCGTCCATGATGCATGCGATAACACTTAGAGAAGTGTGCTCGACATGTAGGAGGAGGCTCCCGCCGCGGGTCAAACGCGGGTAAACCGGTGGAACCTTGGTCCTATCCTTGGTTTTCCATGTAGATATGACCTAAACAAACCTAAACCACCAAGAAAGTGCATTGTTCAACCCTCGTACGGAGAATGCTACGGGGGTAGACCCGCGGGGCCCTCGGATTAGGGTTTCGCCGGAAAAGAAGCGCCCGAGGGCCGGGATGCCACGGGAACATGCGTGTTTCCCTAGAATACATGCACGAGGGTTGTGGAATGCCCCTAGATGCAAAACCTAGCTCCTGGGTGTGACCGTCCATGTTGCATGTGATAACACTTAGAGAAGTGTGCTGGACATCTGGGAGGAGGCTCCCGCCGCGGGTCAAATGCGGGTAAACCGGTGGAATGTTGGGCCTATCCTAGGTTTTCCATGTATATATGACCTAAACAAACCTAAACCACCAAGAAAGTGCATTGTTCAACCCTCATATGGAGAATGCTACGGGGGTAGACCCGCGGGGCCCTCGGATTAGGGTTTCGCCGGAAAAGGACCGCCTGAGGGCCGGGGTGCCACGGGAACATGCGTGTGGCCCTAGAATACATGCACAAGGGTGTTGTAATGCCCCTAGATGGAAAACCTAACTCCCTGATGTGACCGTCCATGTTGCCTGCGCTAACACTTAGAGAAGTGTGCTGGACATGTAGGAGGAGGCTCCCGCCGCGGGTCAAAGTAAAAGTGGGTAAACCAGTGGAACCTTTGGCCTATCCTTGGTTTTCCATGTAGATATGACCTAAACAAACCTAAACCACCAATAGAGTGCATTGTTCAACCCTCGTACGGAGAATGCTACAGGGGTAGATCCGTGGGACCCTAAGATTAGGGTTTCGTCAAAAAATGAGCGCCCGAGGGCCGGGATGCCATGGGAACATGCGTGTGGCCCTATAATACATGCACAAGGGTGGTGTAATGCCCCTAGATGGAAAACGTAGCTCCTGGGTGTGACCATCCATGTTGCATGCGATAACACTTAGAGAAGTGTGCTGGACATGTAGGAGGAGGCTCCCCAGGCGGGTCAAACGCGGGTATACCGGTGGAACCTTGGTCCTATCCATGGTTTTCCATGTACATATGACCTAAACAAACTTAACCACCAAGAAATTTTATTGTTCAACCCTCGTACGGAGAATGCTACGGGGTAGATCCACGGGGCCCTCGGATTAGGGTTTCGTCGGAAAAGGAGCGCCCGAGGGCCGGGATGCCACGGGAACATGCGTGTGGCCCTACAATACATGCACAACGGTGCTGTAATGCCCCTAGATGGAAAACCTAGCTCCCGGGTGTGACCGTCCATGTTGCATGCGATAACACTTAGAGAAGTTTGGTGGACATGTACGAGGAGGCTCCCACTGCGGGTCAAACGCGGGTAAACCGGTGGAACCTTGGGCCTATCCTTGGTTTTACATGTAGATATGACCTAAACAAACCTAAACCACCAAGAAAGTGCATTATTCAACCCTCGTACGGAGAATTCTATGGGGGTAGACCCGCGGGGCCCTCGCATTAGGTTTTCAGCAGAAAAGGAGCGCCCGAGGGCCGGGATGCCACGGGAACATGTGTGTGGACCTAGAATACATGCACAAGGGTGGTGGAATTCCCCTAGATGGAAAACATAGGTCCCAGGTGTAACCGTCCACATTGCATGGGATAACACTTAGAGAAGTGTGCTGGACATGTAGGAGGAGGCTCCCGCCTCGGGTCAAACGCGGGTAAACCGGTGGAACCTTGGGCCTATCGATGGTTTCCCATGTAGATATGACCTAAATAAACCTAAACCACCAAGAAATTGCATTGTTCAACCCTCGTACGGAGAATGCCACGGGGGTAGACCCGCAAGGCCCTCATATTAGGGTTTCATCGGAAAAGGGGCACCCGAGGGCCGGGATGCCACGGGCACATGTGTGTGGCTCTAGAATACAAGCACAAGGGTGGTGGAATGCCCCTAGATGGAAAACCTAGCTCCCGGGTGTGACCGTCCATGTTGCATGCGATTTACACTTAGAGAACTGTGCTCGACATGTAGGAGGAGGCTCCCGCCGCGGGTCAAACGCGGGTAAACCGGTGGAACCTTGGGCCTATCCTTGGTTTTCCATGTATATATGACCTAAACAAACCTAAACCACCAAGAAAGTACATTGTTCAACCCACGTACGGAGAATGCTACGGGGTTAGACCCACGGGGACCTCGGATTAGGGTTTCGCCGGAAAAGGAGCGCCTGAGGGCCGGGATGCCACGAGAACATGCGTGTGGTCCTAGAATACATGCACAAGGGTGGTGTAAAACCCCTAGATGGAAAACCTAACTCCCGGGTGTGACCGTCCACGTTGCATGCGATAACACTTAGAGAAGTGTGCTGGACATGTAGGAGGAGGCTCCCGCCGCATGTCAAACACGGGTAAACCGGTGGAACCTTAGGCCTATCCTTGGTTTTCCATGTAGATATGACCTAAACAAACCTAAACCACCAAAAAATTGCATTTTTCAACCCTCATACGGAGAATTCTACGGGGGTAGACCCGCGGGGCCCTCGGATAAGTTTTTCATCGGAAAATGAGCGCCCGAGGGACGGGATGCCACTGGAAAATGCGTGTGGCCCTATAATACATGTAAAAAGGTGGTGGAATGCCCCTAGATGGAAAACCTAGCTCCTGGGTGTGACCTTCCACGTTGCATGCGATAACACTTAGATAATTGTGCTGGACATGTAGGAGGAGGCTCCCGCCGCAGGTCAAACGCGGGTAAACCGGTGGAACCTTGGTCCTATCCTAGGTTTTCCATGTACATATGACCTAAAGAAACCTAAACCACCAAGAAAGTGCATTGTTCAACCCTCGTACGGAGAATGCTATGCGGTAGACCCGCGGGGCACTCGGATTAGGGTTTTGTCGGAAAAGGAGCGCCCGAGGGACGGGATGCCACGGGAACATGCGTGTGGCCCTATAATACATGCACAAGGGTGGTGGAATGCCCCTAGATGGAAAACCTAGCGCCCGAGTGTGACCTTCAATGTTGCATGCGATAACACTTAGAGAAGTTTGGTGGACACACTACAACACAGATGTCATGTAGAGACATTTAATTTATAGGCTAAAGACGCTAAATTTCATCAATATGTGGTTATAAAGACGCCATTACAAAGCGTCATATGTGCGTCTTCCCATGCACCGTCTCAAATACCAAAAAGACGTACTGCGAGCGTCTCAAAAATAATATGAGACGTTATCAAAAGCGTGTTTATGCTCATATAGTGGCGTCTCTACCAACACCGAATCTCTTTTTTTTAGGTAACACCGAATCTCTTTGTTGGATCTTTTGAACAAGATTATTTTGTTTTATATAAAAATTTATTTATTTTTCTATTTTTTGTTATCATCTAGCACCACCACACATTGGTATGAATAAAATCAAATTCGAGCTATCAACTAACAAGAAACATTAAAAAAGCACACCGCACTTCAGAAAAATATATTATATCATTTGATAGCAACTGTACTTTACAAGTGATATGGTGCATCCTTACAAAGATTTGCATACAGGACGGACTAATTTATTGAATTCTGTACAAAGATGTTCTTAAACGACTGAATAATTTAAAGAATCTCGTATGTAATTTTCTAACTAATGGGAAATAATCTCGTAGATCTTGAAATTATCTGCCATCCATCTGCAAACTTTCTTTGCTCTCTATAGAATGTTCCTTGAAAAATCTTTGCAAAAGGTATTCTGTAGTGGGACACCTACACAAGCAAAAAATCAAGCGGCAGAGTAATTCATAATTTGGTATAACTTAATATGTATATGATCTCAGAGTAAATACCGTGGAACAAAAATAATTATCCTATAAGTTCCATGTGCACTATATAAGTCAAGTGACACACCAAAAACTGATCCTGTTTGTACATAAATCCAAATCATCGAGCATTAGTTGCAAGACATTATTCAGCTGCATTTAGAGCAATTCAAAAATAAAATTTAATTTCTTCCGGTGGATGCAATTGGTGACTATTGTGAATACCACTTCCAGGCGTTACCTTTTGTGCATAATCTACTAAAATGTTCATGACCGCAGGCAAATCCTCCAAACTGGCGATATGACCAGTATAGGCAAATAAAGGACGACCAGTAATCTGCACCATACAAAAGAAAAGTTTCAGAGATCTTGTAGGGGAGAGGCGGAAGGATGAATAACGAGGCAAGGGGATAAGTTGGACGAGTCCTACCGAAAGGAACGGTTGATTGATTCCAGCTCTCCAGCACCAGGGATAAGTTAATTGAGTCGGCCAAGAACTCACCAGATTCAATGATCGAGCTCAGCGGCCGGATTACGTACGTCGTTCGGTGGATCTCAACAGTGACACAAAATCCGGGCTTCCTAAGATAGTCAGAGGGAAGTGCGTGCTGGAGAGGGCCATCGGGATCGGATCAGGTGGAGCTGCGGCGGCGGCCGTAGGTTTTCACCGGGTGGGGAATAGATAGGTGAAGGTGGGTGGGTGCGTGAGTTGTGGACTTGACGTTACTTATCAAGTTATTTTTTTTCCCAATGTTTACATACAGTTTAGGACGTTTTGCCCCACGTCTCGACAAACGTCTCAACATGCAGATCAGCCGCGGACCTAGGGACGAAAATAACAACGTCTCATGGCGAACGTCTTTACACGACATTTTTCTTGTAGTGACATGTAGGAGGAGGCTCCCGCCGTGGGTCAAACGCGGGTAAACCGGTAGAACCTTGGGCCTATCCTTGGTTTTCCATGTATATATGACCTAAACAAACCTAAACCACCAAGAAAGTACATTGTTCAACCCTCGTACGGAGAATGCTATGGGGTAAGACCTGTGGGGCCCTCGCATTAGGTTTTCATCGGAAAAGGAGGGCCTGAGGGCCGGGATGCCATGGGAACATGCGTGTGGACCTAGAATACATGCACAAGGGTGGTGGAATTCCCCTAGATGGAAAACCTAGCTCCCGGGTGTAACCATCCATGTTGCATGCGATAACACTTAGAGAAGTGTGCTGGACAAGTAGGAGGAAGCTCCCGCCGCGGGTCAAACGCGGGTAAACCGGTGGAACCTTGGTCCTATCCTTGGGTTTCCATGTAGATATGACCTAAACAAACCTAAACCACCAAGAAAGTGCATTGTTCAACCCTCGTATGGAGAATGCTACGGGGGTAGACCCGTGGGGCCCTCGGATTAGGGTTTCATCGGAAAAGGAGCGCCCGAGGGCCGGGATGCCACGGGAACATGCGTGTAGCCCTAGAATACATGCACAAGGGTTGTGGAATTCCCCTATATGTAAAACCTAACTCCCAGGTGTGACCGTCCATGCTGCCTGCGATAACACTTAGAGAAGTGTGCTGGACATGTAGGAGGAGGCTCCCGCCGCGTGTCAAACGCGGGTAAACCGGTGGAACCTTGGTCCTATCCTTGGCTTTCCATGTATATATTACCTAAACAAACCTAAACCGCCAAGAAAGTGCATTGTTTAACCCTCGTACGGAGAATGCTACGGGGGTAGACCCGCGGGGGCCTCGGATTAGGGTTTCGCCGGAAAAGAAGCGCCCGAGGGCCGGGATGCCACGTAAACATGCGTGTTGCCCTATAATACATGCACAAGGGTGGTGGAATGCCCCTAGATGGAAAACCTAGCTCCTGGGTGTGACCGTCCACGTTGCATGTGAGAACACATAGAGAAGTGTGCTGGACATGTACGAGGAGGCTCCCGCCGCGGGTCAAACGCGGGTAAACCGGTGGAACTTTGGGCCTATCCTTGGTTTTACATGTATATATGACCTAAACAAATTTAAACCACCAAGAAAGTGCATTGTTCAACCCTCATACGGAGAATGCTACGGGGGTAGACCCGCGGGGCCCTCGGATTAGGGTTTCGCCGGAAAAGGAGAGCCCAAGGGCCGGGATGCCACGGGAACATGCGTGTGGCCCTAGAATACATGCACAAGGGTGGTGGAATTCCCCTATATGGAAAACCTAGCTCCCGGGTGTGACTGTCCACGATGCATGCGATAACACTTAGAGAAGTGTGCTCGACATGTAGGAGGAGGCTCCCACCGCGGGTCAAACGCGGGTAAATTGGTGGAACCTTGGTCCTATCCTTGGTTTTCCATGTAGATATGACCTAAAAAAACTAAACCACCAAGAAAGTGCATTGTTCAACCCTCGTACGGAGAATGCTACGGGGGTAGACCCGCGGGGCCCTCGGATTAGGGTTTCGCCGGAAAAGAAGCGCCCGAGGGCCAGGATGCCACGGGAACATGCGTGTTGCCCTAGAATACATGCACGAGGGTTGTGGAATGCCCCTAGATGGAAAACCTAGCTCCTGGGTGTGACCGTCCATGTTGCATGTGATAACACTTAGAGAAGTGTGCTGGACATCTGGGAGGAGGCTCCCGCCGCGGGTCAAATGCGGGTAAACCAGTGGAACTTTGGTCCTATCCTAGGTTTTCCATGTATATATGACCTAAACAAACCTAAACCACCAAGAAAGTGCATTGTTCAACCCTCGTATGGAGAATGCTACGGGGGTAGACCCGTGGGGCCCTCGGATTAGGGTTTCATCGGAAAAGGAGCGCCCGAGGGCCGGGATGCCACGGGAACAAGAGTGTGGCCCTAGAATACATGCACAAGGGTTGTGGAATGCCCATATATCTAAAACCTAACTCCCAGGTGTGACCGTCCACGTTGCCTGCGATAACACTTAGAGAAGTGTGCTGGACATGTAGGAGGAGGCTCCCGCCGCGGGTCAAACGCAGGTAAACCGGTGGAACCTTGGTCCTATCCTTGGTTTTCCATGTATATATTACCTAAAGAAACCTAAACCGCCAAGAAAGTGCATTGTTTAACCCTCGTACGGAGAATGCTACGGGGGTAGACCCGCGGGGGCCTCAGATTAGGGTTTCGCCGGAAAAGAAGCGCCCGAGGGCCGGGATGCCACGGAAACATGCGTGTTGCCCTAGAATACATGCACAAGGGTGTTGGAATGCCCCTAGATGGAAAACCTAGCTCCTGGGTGTGACCGTCCACGTTGCATGTGATAACACTTAGAGAAGTGTGCTGGACATGTACGAGGAGGCTCCCGCCGTGGGTCAAACGCGGGTAAACCGGTGGAACTTTGGCCCTATCCTTGGTTTTACATGTATATATGACCTAAAAAAATTTAAACCACCAAGAAAGTGCATTGTTCAACCGTCATACGGAGAATGCTACGGGGGTAGACCCGCGGGGCCCTCGGATTAGGGCTTCACCGGAAAAGGAGAGCCCGAGGGACGGGATGCCACGAGAACATGCCTGTGGCCCTAGAATACATGCACAAGGGTGGTGTAATGCCCCTAGATGGAAAACCTAACTACCGGTTGTGAGCGTCCACGTTTCATGTGATAACACTTAGAGAAGTATGATGTACATGTAGGAGAAGGCTCCCGCCGCGGGTCAAACGCGGGTAAACCGGTGGAACCTTGGGCCTATCCTTGGGTTTCCATGTAGATATGACCTAAACAAACCTAAACCATCAAGAAAGTGCATTGTTCAACACTCGTATGGAGAATGCTACGGGGGAAGACCCGTGGGGCCCTCGGAATAGGGTTTCATCGGAAAAGGAGCGCCCGAGGGCCGGGATGCCACGGGAACATGCGTGTGGCCCTAGAATACATGCACAAGGGTGGTGGAATTACCCTATATGGAAAACCTAGCTCCCGGGTGTGACCGTCCACGATACATGCGATAACACTTAGAGAAGTGTGCTCGACATGTAGGAGGAGGCTCCCACCGCGGGTCAAACGAGGGTAAACCGGTGGAACCTTGGTCCTATCCTTGGTTTTCCATGTATATATGACCTAAACAAAACTAAACCACCAAGAAAGTTCATTGTTCAACCCTCGTATGGAGAATGCTATGGGGGTAGACCCGCGGGGCCCTCGGATTAGGGTTTCGCCGGAAAAGAAGCGCCCGACTGCCGGGATGCCACGGGAACATGCGTGTTGCCCTAGAATACATGCACGAGGGTTGTGGAATGCCCCTAGATGCAAAACCTAGCTCCTGGGTGTGACCGTCCATGTTGCATGTGATAACACTTAGAGAAGTGTGCTGGACATCTGGGAGGAGGCTCCCGCCGCGGGTCAAATGCGGGTAAACCGGTGGAACGTTGGGCCTATCCTAGGATTTCCATGTATATATGATCTAAACAAACCTAAACCACCAAGAAAGTGCACAAGGGTGGTGGAATTCCCCTAGATGGAAAACGTAGCTCCTGGGTGTCACCATCCATGTTGCATACGAGAACACTTAGAGAAGTGTGCTAGACATCTAGGAGGAGGCTCCCGCCGCGGGTCAAACGCGGGTATACCGGTGGAACCTTGGTCCAATCCTTGGTTTTCCATGTACATATGACCTACACAAACTTAACCACCAAGAAATTGCATTGTTCAACCCTCGTATGGAGAATGCTACGGGGTAGACCCGCGGGGCCCTCGGATTAGGGTTTCGTCGGAAAAGGAGCGCCCGAGGGCCGGGATGCCACGGGAACATGCGTGTGGCCCTACAATACATGCACAAGGGTGCGGTAATCCCCCTAGATGGAAAACCTAGCTCCCGGGTGTAACCGTCCATATTGCATGCGATAACACTTAGAGAAGTTTGGTGGACATGTACGAGGAGGCTCCCACTGCGGGTCAAACGCAGGTAAACCGGTGGAACCTTGGGCCTATCCTTGGTTTTCCATGTAGATATGACCTAAACAAACCTAAACCACCAAGAAAGTGCATCAACCCTCGTACGGAGAATTCTATGGGGGTAGACCCTCGGGGCCCTCGCATTAGGTTTTCATCAGAAAAGGAGCGCCCGAGGGCCGGGATGCCACGGGAACATGTGTGTGGACCTAGAATACATGCACAAGGGTGGTGGAATTCCCCTAGGTGGAAAAACTAGGTCCCAAGTGTAACCGTCCACACTGCATGTGATAACACTTAGAGAAGTGTGCTGGACATGTAGGAGGACGCTAACGCCCGCGGGTCAAACACTGGTAAGCCGGTGGAACCTTGGGCCTATCTATGGTTTTCCATGTAGACATGACCTAAACAAAACTAAACCACCAAGAAAGTGCATTGTTCAACCCTCGTACAGAGAATGCTAAGGGGGTAGACCCGCGAGGCCCTCGTATTAGGGTTTCATCGGAAAAGGAGCGTCCGACGGCCACGATGCCATGGGAACATGCGTGTGGCCCTAGAATACATGCACAAGGGTGGTGGAATGCCCCTAGATGGAAAACCTAGCTACCGGGTGTGACCGTCCATGTTGCATGCGATAACACTTAGAGAAGTGTGCTGGACATGTAGGAGGAGGCTCCCGCCTCGGGTCAAACGCGGGTAAACCGGTGGAACCTTGGGCCTATCCATGGTTTTCCATGTAGATATGACCTAAACAAACCTAAACCACCAAGAAATTGCATTGTTCAGCCCTGGTACGGAGAATGTTACGGGGGTAGACCCGCGAGGCCCTCATATTAGGGTTTCATCGGAAAAGGGGCATCCGAGGGACGGGATGCCACGGTCACATGTGTGTGGCCCTAGAATACAAGCACAAGGGTGGTGGAATGCCCCTAGATGGAAAACCTAGATCCCGGGTGTGATCGTCCATGTTGCATGCGATTTACACTTAGAGAACTGTGCTTGACTTGTAGGAGGAGGCTCCCGCCGCGGGTCAAACGCGGGTAAACCGGTGGAACCTTGGGCCTATCCTTGGTTTTCCATGTATATATGACCTAAACAAACCTAAACCACCAAGAAACTACATTGTTCAACCCACGTACGCAGAATGCTACGGGGTTAGACCCACGGGGCCCTCGGATTAGGGTTTCGCCGGAAAAGGAGCGCCTGAGGGCCGGGATGCCACGAGAACATGCGTGTGGTCCTAGAATACATGCACAAGGGTGGTGTAAAACCCCTAGATGGAAAACCTAACTCCCGGGTGTGACCGTCCACGTTGCATGCGATAACACTTAGAGAAGTGTGCTGGACATGTAGGAGGAGGCTCCCGCCGCATGTCAAACACGGGTAAACCGGTGGAACCTTAGGCCTATCCTTGGTTTTCCATGTAGATATGACCTAAACAAACCTAAACCACCAAAAAAGTGCATTTTTCAACCCTCATACGGAGAATTCTACGGGGGTAGACCCACGGGGCCCTCGGATAAGTTTTTCATCGGAAAATGAGCGCCCGAGGGCCGGGATGCCACCGGAACATGCGTGTGGCCCTATAATACATGTAAAAGGGTGGTTGAATACCCCTAGATGGAAACCCTAGCTCCTGGGTGTGACCGTCCACGTTGCATGCGATAACACTTAGATAATTGTGCTGGATGTAACACCCTCAGAATCGACCCTATGCAAGTTTTAGCAAAACCCGCCAAACCTGCATAGAAACGATTCAAAGGTGCCCACCAGGCACTTTCGTGCGGGTGGAAAACGAAGTAATAACATTACACAACAGTCCTCGATGGGACCCACAGAACAGATATATATACAACACGACTCCTTGAGTCAAGAATACAGATATAATATACAAAAGATCCAAATCACCTTGAAACGATAGAGCGTCCAGCTACGGACAAGATGCAAATGGGGCTAAGAGCCCTGAAGAATAACCAATGGGGTCCATAACCCTGCCCAGGCCAAGCCGGAAGGGTAACCCTGCTAACGAAGTCGATCTCAAAACCTGCTTAAACAAAAGGGGGCCGACAAAGGGCAAAGGAAAAAGAGGAGCGTCGATCTTGAGGCGATTACAGCGAGACTAGAATTCAAGCCCTCCGCCACATAGGTATGGTGGATCAAGCGGCAAAAGCATGCACTAAACAACCTATAGAGACTCAATACAACTAGCGCGATCAGAGAGGGGTAAGAAAGACCTATTCGGAACCAACCTGATACTAACATCAAACAAACCCATCCTGGCGTTTTCCCCTCGAGACCAAACGAGGAAGTCAACCGAGGAACTCACACAGTTGGCAGTTTTATTTATTCAGTTATCGTTGCAGCAATTACTAGTCAGGTTTAGGTAGTCATCCTGATAAAATAAGTAGTGGGCACTTTTAGTTAATCATTCCATTGTAGTTGTGACACTTACTAGTCAGATACAATTAGCATAAGATAACCCAAAACCCAGCAGTTGTTGGTACTTTTATTTAGCCATTCCGTTGTAGTTGCAATACTTACTAGTCAAATACAATTGTCGCAAGCGACAAACCAAACAAGCAATTGTTGGCAGTTTTATTTAGCCATTCCATTATAGTGAAGCTGATTACTAGTCATTATAAAGTCAAGTTTATAGCACTACTTTAGTTATAGTTGTCTATGATCGAGATACTGTGCTCCAAGTCGTCCATAACCGCGGACACGGCTTTCAGAAAGTTTTAACCCGGCCGGGGTGCACAAATAGCAACACACACTCGATCAGCCTCGGGAAAACCAAATCAAAACCCAACGAGGCCTTCACGACAAAGCAATCACAGGATTCAGAAATATTTCAGGGGGCCACCCCATTGAGTAGACCCGCAACGAAGACAGCTGACTCCGAGACGGACTCAAGGTTTGCGACAATGGCTGTAAACGACTGGGAACCTAAAACTAGGCTTGTCGATACCGCGAAAACATTCCGCTTACCTAAACAGTACAGTGTGCTCCTCGCACAATCATAATAAAGCAGTAAAGCATGGCATAAGTACAGGATAGTAAATAAAACCTCAAACTAGTTTGTGGCCCCGAGAAATAAGAATGAATCATGCTCTGGCTCAGGGGGGTCCCATAATCCTCCCGGATGTCGATAGCGCGATAAAACAAGGAACATGTATCAAGTACTCGGGGTCCTACGGGACACAAGTGGGCGGTCGGAAACCAAATATTATCTATCACCCACCGATGCCTCTGCTTACTTACTCCAATTTTAGTTGTTAAACAGTAAATAAAGTGAACGGTAAGTAAAGCCAAGATCATCTCCAACATAAAGCATATGGCGGCACTCCAACATTTGTGGTACATGACGACACGCAACAGCACTTGAGCAAGCGACTACGACGCGCAAGTCCAACCATCTACCAAACAACAGGTAATAGGATGTGTCCAAGGCAATATAAGGCTGCGGGGGATATCACGGGTACGAAAACTAGAGCATCGCAACATAGAAAGCAATAGATCAACAGGAGGGAATAAATACTATAAAAGTAAGATAGGTAGAAAGGGGGAGATGCTCGCCTGAAAACATTGCCGAAGGTTCAACCGAAGATCGGGTCGACACTCGCATCAACTCAACGGCCTTATCCGCGAAGAAGCAACACACTAGAAGAAACACCGGATGCAATATTAAATACAACGGCAGAAGATCGGCATGATGCATATATGATTTATGACATGGCAAAGGTGCGATGCAATTAGGTCATATTAAGTGGAACCGGGGTCCCGACATTTAAATATATAGTTCAAGTTGTTTAGCTACCCCGCAATTTAAATGTTGTATTAACATGGCCAAAATATAAAACCGGTTCGCTACATCAAATTTAAATGAGGCCAATATAAGGCTAGATTTGCCCGCATATGGGCCCCCTATTTAATTATATGGTGAATCGGCATAAGGCCCCCAAACCACAGACAGGTATGCATGCATGAACAATTTAATATGCAACAATTTGATATTATTTTTCTAAAAGTAGGGCTCGAGAAAGGGGGTCACACATTAGGGTTTGGCGGTCTTGGGCTCCGGGGTTCGGGGTTCGGTCTCAGGGTTCGACGGGTTCGTCCTCGGACTCCGGGAGTTAGGGTCTTCGGATCGGGGAAGTAGATCTTGTCGCGCAAGTGCCAAAACTTCCGGGAAGGAGAACTTGTCGTCCAGGGTCTTCGGGTCCGGGGTCCCAGTCATGGCGTCCCATGGTAGATCTTGTTGATGGTCCAGCAAAAACCACCGGGTTCGGTCTTGGGCCCATTGTCGATGGCGTTCTTGGCGGAGCACTTCGAGTGGCGAAGATCTTGCGGTTCCGACTTCGGTTGACCTTGTTGACGGGACGATCTTGGTTCAGGGTTTCGGATCTTCGGGAGGGTCGGTCTTCGGATCGAGGCGTCGGGGCCGTCGGGTCCGGGAAGGAGATCTTGGCGATATCGCGACGGGATCTGCCCCGGGAGGTGCTTATGAGGGCCTATGGCAGTGTTCCTCGCGAACCAACCCGAAGTTCCGGTTTGAACCTGCGGATCTTGACAACGAGAAGCTCTGGCTACACATGGTAGATCTTGGCACAAACGGTCCCACTAGAACCCCTAGGCAGCAAAGCTTGCATTCCAGATACAACCGCCACAATCAAGATGCAGCCAGGCAGCGGCACAGGACCATGGCTGGACCGAGGCCTTGCACACGCAGCGAAGGCACGATGATGGAGGAGGCTGGCAGACGGGCTGAGGCAGAGGGCGGCGGTGAGCTCGGGGCCGGGCCGACGCACGAAGGTGGGGCTCGCGCTCGAGGAGGTCCTCGGCGGCTGGGTCGTGCCGGCGGTCACGCTGGCCGGGAGGGAGCCGCGAGGAGGCCGAGGGAAGCGGCGAGGCGGGCGGCGGGCTGGCTTGGTGGAGAGGCTCATGCGGCGGCGACGGAGGAGGAGGCGGTGACGGGCCGCTAAGGCGGAGACCAAGCGGAGAGCCAGAGAGCGGCGGCGGTGCACTGGTCGGGACGGGCAGGCGACGGGAGGCTCGGGATGGGCGCGGTGGCTCGGCGGGCGAGGGCGGGCGGCGGCTCGACGGCCGAGGGACGCGGAGACCGCGAGGTCGACTAGGCGCGGGGAAGCGCGGCTGTGGAGGGAGCGTGGAGAGGGGTCGTGGAGGAGGGCGGGACACGGCTGCTGCCGGGTGGTGGGCGGTCTTGGCGCAGGTGAGGCCGGCGAGCGCGGTGGCGGAGGCGAGCGGGCCGGAGGCGGGGAGGCGCTCGGGAGGAGGAGAGGGGGAGGCGGTGGCCGGCGAGGTCAGTGGGGGCGAGCGGAGGAGGAGAGGTGACCGGCGACCGGGCCAGCAGGGGAGCGCCGGGGTGGAGCGGCGCTTCGGTGGTGGGCGTCGGGGGGTGCCGCGTGGGTGCCGGAGAAGGGACGCGGAGGAGGGCTTGCCGGGAGGTTGGTGGAGGCGAGCTGGGCGGCGCCGCTCGAGGAGAGAGAGAGGGGGCGAGGCGGCGAGGCGGGCGCAACGGAGAGGAGGCTGGCGGGCGGAGGAGAGGGGCGGTGGTGCGGTGGCGAGCGAGGCGGTGGGACCGCCGACGAGGAAGGAGGCGTGAGGGGCGAGCTGGGGGGTGAGGCGGGCGCCATGGCTGCCAGAGAGGGAGGAGGCCGGGCGGGGCTCATGGGTCGGCCAGAGGGAGGCGAGGGCGAAGGCGTGGAGGCGGTCGCCGGAGAGAGAGACGAGGTGGGGAGGAAGGAGACGGGGCGCGGGGTGGTGCGTGGGAGGAAGAGGGAGCGGGGGAGGGCAGGCGTGCGTGCCGTGCGTGCGTTGGGGTGGGGCCGCGGGGTCGGGTGGGACCCAGGGGCGTGAGTGGGTGTGTGTGCGTGCGTGCAGGGTGTGTGCTGGGGGTGGGTCCCAGGGAGAGAAAGAGGGAGAGAGAGAGAGAGGGAGGAAAGAGGGGCTGGTGAGGTGGCAGCTTTTGATTGGAGGGGGGATGGCCAAGGGTGATGTGGCAGCCTGGGATAGGTGGGGGTGATGTGGCTGGTTGGGTGGGTAGATTAAGTTGGGTTGCTTTAGGATTATGGGTGGACCGATTATTCTGGGGGTGGTCGTCCGGGTCGATTCGGCCCGTCCGACTGCCCCACTAAAATAATTAAAATCTTTTATTTATTTAAAACAGGGCCTTTGCAACCCGATAACAGACAAAACAAATAATCCGGAGTCCCGGGTTTGAATTAGAAAACAAGACGGGGCGTTTTAGAAAACAAAAACAGGCTTTGCGAAAATAGTTTTAGACAAACGATGCATGATGATGACGATGCAATGAACAAATTCAACGCGATTTTCTAGTAGTGGTTTTGCGGGATGCCACAATTCGACACCACTAACAATGGATCTCGCCCTCGAGATCCGCCTCATGGTACCGGAAAGAAGGTCGGTGATCTGCATCTTCTCGCTTCGTGTAGATCCTCGCGACACCACTAACGAGGGTTCCTTCTTCATCTGGAAATTGGCGACACCACCAACCAAGGGTCGTTGTTCCTGATCGTCGAGAGAACACTCCGGAGGAACAAGGACCAAGGTAGAGGTATCAAACGATAAGGCCACCTCTAACTTCCATTAGAAGAGGAAAAGTTACATTGATCCACCAGTTCGATGTACAGAGCGAACAGTAAGAGTCGGGTAGGGTGATCAGTCCATCCCGTACCCAAACTATCAACTCTATACATGAATAGGAAAATCAGGCAACTCAACTCTCGAAATTTTAGAATGAAGATCTTCATAAGCGGTATCCGGAACAAAGGAATGATGCCAACTCTGCATTGGATCTGATGTAGATGAGGTCATCACATCGGGAAACACCGGAAGATACAACAGAAATCGTATGAAAGACACAATGATTAGGTTCCGCGATGGTTCCATTGGCATGAACAACACATGCTCAAGGTATACTCCAACTTCACCAATGCTCGTCCTTCTTATATGTTTTTCAACGACATGGATATCCAGCAAGGAACACATATAGATAAAGAGCTCAAGAACAAAAGATTGGATGAAGGGTACAACAGACAAGTTGCAGATTGATGATCGTAGCACCTCCGTTACAAAAGGGAGAAAGCGAAACCCTGAAGGTACGATGGAAACCCAACCACGAGAAATCCGGGAATCGAAGAGAGAGAAGAGAGAGGATTCAAAACACGTAGAGGTAAGAGAGGATTAGCAAAGGGGTAAGGAGTAAAATCAGACCTAATCAGAACTATCCAACCGATTTTGCAAAAATAGTTTTGACACTCTACTTCGGCCGTTAGCTAGGTTATCCTACAGGCTGGACTTGTGGGGTATCGCAAGCCGAGCTCGATACCACTCAGAACACCTCGATCGGACCTATGCAAGTTTTAGCAAAACCCGCCAAACCTGCATAGAAACAATTCAAAGGTGCCCACCAGGCACTTTCGTGCGGGTGGAAAACGAAGTAATAACATTACACAACAGTCCTCGATGGGACCCACAGAACAGATATATATATACAACACGACTCCTTGAGTCAAGAATACAGATATAATATACAAAAGATCCAAATCACCTTGAAACGATAGAGCGTCCAGCTACGGACAAGATGCAAATGGGGCTAAGAGCCTTGAAGAATAACCAATGGCGTCCATAACCCTGCCCAGGCCAAGCCGGAAGGGTAACCCTGCTAACGACGTCGATCTCAAAACCTGCTTAAACAAAAGGGGGTCGACAAAGGGCAAAGGAAAAAGAGGAGCATCGATCGAGGCCAAGACACGCGAGACTAGAATTGGCGGTCCTCGCCACATAGGTATGGTGGATCAAGCGGCAGCAAGATGCACTAAACAACCTATAGAGACTCGATACAACTAGCGGCGATCGAGAGGGTAAGAAAGACCTATTCGAACCAACTGATACTAACATCAAACAAACCCATCTGGCTTCCCTCGAGACCAAACGAGAAGTCAACCGAGGAACTCACACAGCTGGGCTTTATTTATTCGCTTATCGCAGCAATTACTAGTCAGGTTTAGGTAGTCATCCTGATAAAATAAGCAGTGGGCACTTTTAGTTAATCATTCCATTGTAGTTGTGACACTTACTAGTCAGATACAATTAGCATAAGATAACCCAAAACCCAGCAGTTGTTGGTACTTTTATTTAGCCATTCTGTTGTAGTTGCAATACTTACTAGTCAAATACAATTGTCGCAAGCGACAAACCAAACAAGCAATTGTTGGCAGTTTTATTTAGCCATTCCATTATATTGAAGCTGATTACTATTCATTATAAAGTCAAGTTTATAGCACTACTTTAGTTATAGTTGTCTATGATCGAGATATTGTGCTCCAAGTCGTCCATAACCGCGGACACGGCTTTCAGAAAGTTTTAACCCGGCCGGGGTGCACAAATAGCAACACACACTCGATCAGCCTCGGAAAAACCAAATCAAAACCCAACGAGGCCTTCACGACAAAGCAATCATAGGATTCAGAAATAATTCAGGGGGCCACCCCATTGAGTAGACCCGCAACAAAGCCAGCTGACTCCGAGACGGACTCAAGGTTTGCGACAATGGCTGTAAACGACTGGGAACCCAAAACTGGGCTTGTCGATACCGCGAAAACATTCCGCTTACCTAAACAGTATAGTGTGCTCCTCGCACAATCGTAATAAATCAGTAAAGCATGGCATAAGTACAGGATAGTAAATAAAACCTCAAACTAGTTTGTGGCCCCAAGAAATAAGAATGAATCATGCTCTGGCTCAGGGGGGTCCCATAATCCTCCCGGATGTGGATAGCGCGATAAAACAAGGAACAGGTATCAAGTACTCGGGGTCCTACGAGACACAAGTGGGCGGTCGTAAACCAAATATTATCTATCACCCACCGATGCCTCTGCTTACTTACTCCAATTTTAGTTGTTAAACAATAAATAAAGTGAACGGTAAGTAAAGCCAAGATCATCTCCAACATAAAGCATATGGCGGCACTCCAACATCTGTGGTACATGACGACACGCAACAACACTTGAGCAAGCGACTACGACGCGCAAGTCCAACTATCTACCAAACAACAGGTAATAGGATGTCTCCAAGGCAATATAAGGCTGCGGGGGATATCACGCACGAAAAACTAGAGCATCGCAACACAGAAAGCAATAGATCAACAGGAGGGAATAAATACTATAAAAGTAAGATAGGTAGAAAGGGGGAGATGCTCGCCTGAAAACATTGCCGAAGGTTCAACCGAAGATCGGGTCGACACTCGCATCAAATCAACGGCCTTATCCGCGAAGAAGCAACACACTAGAAGAAACACCGGATGCAATATTTAATACAACGGCAGAAGATCGGCATGATGCATATATGATTTATGACATGGCAAAGGTGCGATGCAATTAGGTCATATTAAGTGGAACCGGGGTCCCGACATTTAAATATATAGTTCAAGTTGTTTAGCTACCCCGCAATTTAAATGTTGTATTAACATGGCCAAAATATAACACCGGTTCGCTACATCAAATTTAAATGAGGCCAATATAAGGCTAGATTTGCCCGCATATGGGCCCCTATTTAATTATATGGTGAATCGGCATAAGGCCCCCAAACCACAGACAGGTATGCATGCATGAACAATTTAATATGCAACAATTTGATATTATTTTTCTAAAAGTAGGGCTCGAGAAAGGGGGTCACACATTAGGGTTTGGCGGTCTTGGGGTCCGGTTCGGGTTCGGTCTGGGGTTCGACGGTTCGCCCTCGGACCGGGAGTTAGGGTCTTCGGATCGGGGAAGTAGATCTTGTCGCGCGAGTGCCAAAACTTCCGGGAAGGAGAACTTGTCGTCCAGGGTCTTCGGGTCCGGGGTCCCAGTCATGGCGTCCCATGGTAGATCTTGTTGATGGTCTAGCAAAAACCACCGGGTTCGGTCTTGGGCCCATTGTCGATGGGGTTCTTGGCGGAACACTTCGAGTGGAGAAGATCTTGCGGTTCCGACTTCGGTTGACCTTGTTGACGGGACGATCTTGGTTCAGGGTTTCGGATCTTCGTGAGGGTCGGTCTTCGGATCGAGGCGTCGGGGCCGTCGGGTCCGGGAAGGAGATCTTGGCGATATCGCGACGGGATCTGCCCCGGGAGGTGCTTATGAGGGCCTATGGCAGCGTTCCTCGCGAACCAACCCGAAGTTCCGGTTTGAACCTGCGGATCTTGACAATGAGAAGCTCTGGCTACACATGGTAGATCTTGGCTTCACAAACGGTCCCACTAGAACCCCTAGGCAGCAAACAGGCTTGCACTCCAGATACAATCGGCCACAACCGAAGATGCAGCACAGGGCACCGGCACACAGGACCCGCGCTGGCTCGACCGAGGCCTTGCACACGCAGGCGAGCAGACGACGATGGAGGAGGCTGGCAGAGGGGCTGAGGCAGAGGGCGGCGGTGAGCTCGGGGCCGGGCCGACGCACGAAGGTGGGGCTCGGGCTCGAGGAGGTCCTCGGCGGGTCGGCCGGGTCACGCTGGCCAGGGGAGCCGCGGAGGAGGCCGAGGGACGCGACGGCGAGGCAGCCGGGCGGCGCTGCTTGTGGAGAGGTGGCGGCGCGGACGACGGAGGAGGAGGCGGCTCGGGACGGGGCCGGCTAGCGCGGGGCGGAGACCGGTGGTGGAGAGCCAGAGGAGCGGGCGCGCAGTGGTCGGGATGGGCGCGCAACGGGAGGTTTCGGGACGGGCGCTGGCGGCTGGAGCGGCCGGAGGGCGAGGGGGCGCGACGGCGCCGGCTCCGGGGCGTCGGCCGGAGGGACGCGGGAGACCGGCGAGGTCGACTAGGCGGCGGGGAAGCGCGGCCAGGGGAGGGAGCGTGGACAGAGGGGGGTCGTGGAGGAGGGCCGGGGACGCGGCTGCTGCTGCCGGGGTGGTGGCGGCGGTGCTGGCGCAGGTGAGGCCGGCGAGCGCGGTGGCGGAGGCGAGCGGGCCGGAGGCGGGGAGGCGCTCGGGAGGAGGAGAGGGGGAGGCGGTGGCCGGCGAGGTCGGTGGGGGCGAGCGGAGGCGGAGAGGTGACCGGCGACCGGGCCAGCAGGGGAGCGCCGGGGTGGAGCGGTGCGTCGGTGGTGGGCGTCAGGGGGTGCTGCGTGGGTGCCGGAGAAGGGACGCGGAGGAGGGCTTGCCGGGAGGTTGGTGGAGGCGAGCTGGGCGGCGCCGCTCGAGGAGAGAGAGAGGGGGCCGGAGGCGGGCGAGCTGGGCGGCGGCGCAACGGAGAGGAGGGCCGCTGGCAGGCGAGGAGGTAGGGCGGCGGTGGTGCGGTGTGGCGAAGCGGGACGGACCGACGAGGAAGGAGGGCGTGAGGCGCGCTGGGGGTGAGGAGCGGGCGCTGCCGACGCGGCCAGGAGAGGGGAGGAGGCCGGCGAGGGGGCGGGCTCGCGGGGTCGGCCAGAGGGAGGCGAGGGCGAAGGCGTGGAGGCGGTCGCCGGAGAGAGAGACGAGGTGGGGAGGAAGGAGACGGGGCGCGGGGTGGTGCGTGGGAGGAAGAGGGAGCGGGGGAGGGCAGGCGTGCGGCAAGGCGTTGGGGTGGGGCCGCGGGGTCGGGTGGGACCCAGGGGCGTGAGTGGGTGTGTGTGCGTGCGTGCAGGGTGTGTGCTGGGGGTGGGTCCCAGGGAGAGAGAGAGGGGGAGAGAGAGGGAGGGAAGAGGGGCTGGTGAGGTGGCAGCTTTTGATTGGAGGGGGGATGGCCAAGGGTGATGTGGCAGCCTGGGATAGGTGGGGGTGATGTGGCTGGTTGGGTGGGTAGATTAAGTTGGGTAGCTTTAGGATTATGGGTGGACCGATTATTCTGGGGGTGGTCGTCCGGGTCGATTCGGCCCGTCCGACTGCCCCACTAAAATAATTAAAATCTTTTATTTATTTAAAACAGGGCCTTTGCAAGCCGATAACAGACAAAACAAATAATCCGGAGTCCCGGGTTTGAATTAGAAAACAAGACGGGGCATTTTAGAAAACAAAAACAGGCTTTGCGAAAATAGTTTTAGACAAACGATGCATGATGATGAGGATGCAATGCACAAATTCAACGCGATTTTCTAGTAGTGGTTTTGCGGGATGCCACACTGGACATGTAGGAGGAGGCTCCCGCCGCAGGTCAAACGCGGGTAAACCGGTGGAACCTTGGTCCTATCCTTGGTTTTCCATGTACATATGACCTAAAGAAACCTAAACCACCAAGAAAGTGCATTGTTCAACCCTCGTACGGAGAATGCTACGGGGTAGACCCGCGGGGCACTCGGATTAGGGTTTTGTCGGAAAAGGAGTGCCCGAGGGCCGGGATGCCACGGGAACATGCGTGTGGCCCTATAATACATGCACAAGGGTGGTGGAATGCCCCTAGATGGAAAACCTAGCGCCCGGGTGTGACCTTCAATGTTGCATGCGATAACACTTAGAGAAGTTTGGTGGACATGTAGGAGGAGGCTCCCACCGTGGGTCAAACGCGGGTAAATCGGTAGAACCTTGGGCCTATACTTGGTTTTCCAGGTAGATATGACCTAAACAAACCTAAACCACCAAGAAAGTGCATTGTTCAACCCTCGTACGGAGAATGCTATGGGGTAAGACCCGTTGGGCACTCGCATTAGGTTTTCATCGGAAAAGGAGGGCCCGAGGGCCGGGATGCCATGGGAACATGCGTGTGGACCTAGAATACATGCACAAGGGTGGTGGAATTCCCCTATATGGAAAACCTAGCTCCCGGGTGTGACCGTCCATGTTGCATGCGATTTACACTTAGAGAACTGTGCTCGACATGTAGGAGGAGGCTCCCGCCGCGGGTCAAACGCGGGTAAACCGGTGGAACCTTGGGCCTATCCTTGGTTTTCCATGTATATATGACCTAAACAAACCTAAACCACCAAGAAAGTACATTGTTCAACCCACGTACGCAGAATGCTACGGGGTTAGACCCACGGGGCCCTCGGATTAGGGTTTCGCCGGAAAAGGAGCGCCTGAGGGCCGGGATGCCACGAGAACATGCGTGTGGTCCTAGAATACATGCACAAGGGTGGTGTAAAACCCCTAGATGGAAAACCTAACTCCCGGGTGTGACCGTCCACGTTGCATGCGATAACACTTAGAGAAGTGTGCTGGACATGTAGGAGGAGGCTCCCGCCGCATGTCAAACACGGGTAAACCGGTGGAACCTTAGGCCTATCCTTGGTTTTCCATGTAGATATGACCTAAACAAACCTAAACCACCAAAAAAGTGCATTTGTCAACCCTCATACGGAGAATTCTATGGGGGTAGACCCGCGGGGCCGTCGGATAAGTTTTTCACCGGAAAATGAGCGCCCGAGGGCCGGGATGCCACCAGAACATGCGTGTGGCCCTATAATACATCTAAAAGGGTGGTGGAATGCCCCTAGATGGAAAACCTAGCTCCTGGGTGTGACAGTCCATGTTGCATGCAATAACACTTAGATAATTGTGCTGGACATGTAGGAGGAGGATCCCGCCGCAGGTCAAACGCGGGTAAACCGGTGGAACCTTGGTCCTATCCTTGGTTTTCCATGTACATATGACCTAAAGAAACCTAAACCAACAATAAAGTGCATTGTTCAACCCTCGTACGGAGAATGCTACGGGGTAGACCCGCGGGGCACTCGGATTAGGGTTTTGTCGGAAAAGGAGCGCCCGAGGGCCGGGATGCCACGGGAACATGCGTGTGGCCCTATAATACATGCACAAGGGTGGTGGAATGCCCCTAGATGGAAAACCTAGCTCCTGGATGTGACCATCCATGTTGCATGCGATAACACTTAGAGAAGTGTGCTGCACATGTAGGAGGAGGCTCCCGCCGCGGGTCAAATGCGGGTAAACCGGTGGAACCTTGGGAATATCCTTGGGTTTCCAGGTAGATATGACCTAAACAAACCTAAACCACCAAGAAAGTGCATTGTTCAACCCTCGTACGGAGAATGCTACGGGGGTAGACCCGCGGGGCCCTCGCATTAGGTTTTCATCGGAAAAGGAGGGCCCGAGGGCCGGGATGCCATGGGAACATGTGTGTGGACCTAGAATACATGAACAAGGGTGGTGGAATTCCCCTAGATGGAAAACCTAGCTCCCGGGTGTAACCGTCCACGTTGCATGCAATAACACTTAGAGAAATGTGCTGGACATGTAGGAGGATGCTCACGCCGCAGGTCCAACATGGGTAAACCGGTGGAACCTTGGTCCTATCCTTGTTTTTCCATGTAGATATGACCTAAACAAACCTAAGGAACCAATAAAGTGCATTGTTCAACCCTCGTATGGAGAATGCTACGGGGGTATACCCGCGGGGCCCTCGGATTAGGGTTTTGTCGGAAAAGAGCGCCCGAGGGCTGGGATGCCACGGGAACATGCGTGTAGCACTAGAATACATGCAGAAGGGTGGTTTAATGCCCCTAGATCGAAAACCTAGCTTCCGGGTGTGACCGTCCATGTTGCATGCGATAACACTTAGAGAAGTGTGCTGGACATGCAGGAGGAGGCTCCCACCGCGGGTAAAACGGTGGAACCTTGGGCCTATCCTTAGTTTTCCATGTAGATATGACCTAGACAAACCTAAACCACCAAGAAAGTGCATTGCTCAACCCTTTGTACGGATAATCCTACGGGGGTAGACCCGCGGGGCCATCGGATTAGGGTTTCGTCGGAAACAAATTCCCGCGGGCTAGGATGCCACGGGAACATGCATGTGGCCCTAGAATACATGCACAAGGGTGGTGGAATGACCCTAGATGGAAAACCTTGCTCCCGGGTGTGACCGCCCACGTTGCATGCGATAACACATAGAGAAGTGTGCTGGACATGTAGGAGGAGGCTCCTGCCGCGGGTCAAACGCGGGTAAACCGGTGGAACCTTAGGCCTATCCTTGGGTTTCCATGTAGATATGACCTAAACAAACCTAAACCACCAAGAAAGTGCATTTTTTAACCCTCATACGGAGAATGCTACGGGGGTAGACCCACAGGGCCCTCAGATTAGGTTTTCGTCGGAAAATGAGCGCCCGAGGGCCGAGATGCCACGGGAACATGCGTGTGGCCCTAGAATACATGCGCAAGGGTGAGGGAATGCCCCTAGATGGAAAACCTAGCTTCCGGGTGTGACCGTCCATGCCGCATGCGATAACACTTAGAGAAGTGTGTTGGACATGTAGGAGGAGGCTCTCGCCTTGGGTGAAACGCGGGTAAACCGGTGGAACCTTGGGCCTATCCGAGGTTTTCCATGTACATATGACCTAAACAAACCTAAACCACCAAGAAAGTGCATTGTTCAACCCTCGTACGGAGAATGCTACGAGGGTAGACCCGCGAGGCCCTCGTACTAGGGTTTCATTGGAAAAGGAGCGTCCGAGGGCCGGGGTGCCACGGGAACATGCATGTGGATCTTGAATACATGCACAAGGGTGGTGGAATGCCCCTATATGGAAAACCAAGCTCCCGGGTGTGACCTTCAACGTTGCTAACGACGCGGGTCAAACGCGAGTAAACCGCTGGAACCTTGGGCCTATCCTTGGTTTTCCATGTAGATATGACCTAAAAGAACCTAAACCACCAAGAAAGTGCATTGTTCAACCCTCGTAAAGAGAATGCTACGGGGGAAGACCCGCGGGGCCCTCGAATTAGGGTTTCGCCAGAAAAGGAGCGCCCGAGGGCCGGGATGCCATGGGAACATGCGTGTGGCCCTAGAATACATGCACAAGGGTGGTGTAATGCACCTAGATGGAAAACCTAACTCCCGGGTGTGACCGTCCATGTTACATGTGATAACACTTAGAGAAGTGTGCTGGACATGTAGGAGGAGGATCCCGCCGCGGGTCAAACGCGGGTAAACCGGTGGAAACTTAGGCCTATACTTGGTTTTCCATGTAGATATGACCTAAACAAACCTAAACCACCAAGAAAGTGCATCTTTCAACCCTCGGACGGAGAATGCTACGGGGGTAGACCCGCGGGGCCCTCGGATTAGGTTTTCATCGGAAAATGAGCGCCCGAGGGCCGGGATGCTACGGGATCATGCGTGTGGCCCTATAATACATGCACAAGGGTGGTGGAATGCCCCTAGTTGGAAAACCTAGCTCCTGGGTGTGACCGTCCATGTTTCATGCGATAACACTTAGAGAAGTGTGATGGACATGTAGGAGGAGTCTCCCACCGCGGATCAAACGCGGGTAAACCAGTGGAATATTGGTCCTATCCTTGGTTTTCCATGTACATATGACGTAAACAAACCTAAACCACCAAGAAAGTGCATTTTTAACCCTCGTACGGAGAATGCTACTGGGTTAGACCCACGGGGCCCTCGGATTAGATTTGCGCCGGAAAAGGAGCGCCTGAGGGCCGAGATGCCACGAGAACATGCGTGTGGTCCTAGAATACATGCACAAGGGTGGTGTAATACCCCTAGATGGAAAACCTACCTCCCGGGTGTGACCATCCACGTTGCATGCGATAATACTTAGAAAAGTGTGTTGTACATCTAGGAGGAGGCTCCCGCCGCGGGTCAAACGCGGGTAAACCGGTGGAACCTTAGGCCTATCCTTGGTTTTCTATGTAGATATGACCTAAACAAACCTAAACCACCAAGAAAGTGCATTGGTAATCCCTCGTACAGAGAATTCTATGGGGTCAGACCCACGGGGCCATCAGATTAGGGTTTCGCCGGAAAAGAAGCGCCCGAGGGCCGGGATGCCACGGAAACATGAGTGTTTCCCTAGAATACATGCACAAGGGTGGTGGAATGACCCTAGATATAAAACCTAGCTCCTGGGTGTGATCGTCCACGTTGCGTGTGATAACTCTTAGAGAAGTGTGGTGGACATGTAGGAGGAGGCTCCCGCCGCGGGTCAAACGCGGTTAAACCGGTGGAACTTTGGGCCTATCCTTGGTTTTCAATGTATATATGACCTAAACAAACCTAAACCACCAAGAAACTGCGTTGTTCAACCCTCCTACGGAGAATGCTACAGGGGTAGACCCGTGGGGCCCTCGGATTAGGGTTTCGCCGGAAAAGGAGCGCCCGAGGGCCAGGGTGCTACGGGAACATGCGTGTGGCCCTAGAATACATGCACAAGGGTGGTGTAATGCCCCTAGATGGAAAACCTAACTCTCGGGTGTGACCGTCCACGTTGCCTGCTATAACACTTAGAGAAGTGTGCTGGACATGTAGGAGGAGGCTCCCGCCGTGGGTCAAACGCGGGTAAACCGGTGGAACCTTAGGACTATCCTTGGTTTTCCATGTAGATATGACCTAAACAAACCTGAACCACCAAGAGAGTGCATTGTTCAACCCTCGTACAGAGAATGCTACGGGGGTAGACCCGTGGGGCCCTAAGATTAGGGTTTCGTCTTAAAATGAGCGCCCGAGGGCCGGGATGCCATGGGAACATTCGTGTGGCCCTAGAATACATGCACAAGGGTGGTGTCAAGCCCCTAGATGGAAAACCTAACTCTCGGGTGTGACCGTCCACGTTGCCTGCGAAAACACTTAGAGAAGTGTGCTGGACATGTAGGAAGAGGCTCCCGCCGCGGGTCAAACGCGAGTAAACCGATGGAACCTTAGGCCTATCCTTGGTTTTCCATGTAGATATGACCTAAACAAACCTAAACCACCAAGAAAGTGCATTGGTCAACCCTCGTACGGAGAATTCTATGGGGTCAGACCCGCGGGGCCATCGGATTAGGGTTTCGTCGGAAAATGAGCGCCCGAGGGCTGGGATGCCACCGAAACATGCATGTGAACCTAGAATACTTGCACGAGGGTGGTGGAATTCCCCTAGATGGAAAACCTAGCTCCCGGGTGTGACCATCAACGTTGCATGCGATAACACTTAGAGAAGTGTGCTGGACATGTAGGAGGAGGCTCCCGCCGCGGGTCAAACGCGGGTAAACCTGTGGAACCTTGGGCCTATCCTTGGTTTTCCATGTAGATATGACCTAAACAAACCTAAACTACCAAGAAAGTGCATTGTTCAACTCTCATATGGAGAATGCTACGGGGGTAGACCTGTGGGGCCCTCGGATTAGGGTTTCGTCAGAAAAGGAGCGCCCGAGGGCCGAGATGCCACGGGAACATGCGTGTGGCCCTAGAATACATGCAAAAGGGTGGTGGAATTCCCCTAGATGGAAAACCTAGCTACCGGTTGTGACCGTCCATGTTGCATATGATAACACTTAGAGAAGTGTGTTGGACATGTAGGAGGAGGCTTCCGCCGCGGGTCAAACGCAGGTAAACCGGAGGAACCTTGGTCCTATCCTTGGTTTTCCATGTAGATATGACCTAAACAAACATAAACCACCAAGAAAGTGCATTGTTCAACCCTCGTACGGAGAATGCTACGGGGGTAGACCCGCGAGGCCCTCGGATTAGGGTTTCGCGGAAAAGAAGCGCCCGAGGGCCGGGATGCTACGGGAACATGCGTGTTTGCCTAGAATACATGCACAAGGGTGGTGGAATGCCCCTAGATGGAAAACCTAGCTCCCGGTGTGACCGTCCACGTTGCATGTGATAACACTTAGAGAAGTGTGCTTGACATGTAGGAGGAGGCTCCTGCCGCGAGTCAAACGCTAGTAAACCGGTGGAGCCTTGGGCCTATCCTTGGTTTTCCATGTAGATATGATTTAAAAAACCTAAACAACTGAGAAAGTGCATTGTTCAACCCTCGTACAGAGAATGCTACGGGGGTAGACCTGCGGGGCCCTCGGATTAGGGTTTCATCGAAAAAGGAGCACCCGAGGGCCGGGATGCCGTGGGCACATGTGTGTCATCCTTGCCTTTTATATCTCATACACGATACAGTCAAACCATATTTTTTATGTGATAATAAAAGGGAGAAGCCAAAAACAACATATAAAGTAGCATCACACAATGGCTAATTGAGGTGGTGTATTTTACATTTGAAAAGTATATTCTCAACCTTTTATCATACGTGGGATAGTTCAAAACGGATAGCCATGCCCTCGGATTAGGGTTTAATTAAAAAGTAATCATTTTTAGAATATTATAATTTTTTAGAATATAAATAAAAATATTTCAGACAAATTTTAAAAAAATAGACAGTCTACACCGACGGCCTTGCCGTTGGCCTAGACAGTAAGTGGATTGTGGATAAGGCTGCCCCAGCCGCGCGCCCTCCCTTCCACCCATCCCCACCCATACACACGTGTCCGCTGCTCCCGCCCCGAGCGAGCTCGCACTAGCTCCGCCGTGTAACATTCCAAAAATATTAAACAATTATCATCAAACTCTAATCACTAAAATTAGGATTAACAAAAACTTTGATTAAATAAAATCATATGAATGCATGTGTGAATGAGATGATTTGATAAGTACATGAATGAACTTGTGTGATTAACCTAAATAGCAAGAAATTGTTTAAAGAGGAAAATAACATCATATAAAACATTTCCATGCAGAAACAAATCAAGAGAAAATCAAAAACAAATCAAATAAAGCAAATGGTCATTTTTGTCAATCTTGCTCACTAGGTCACTTTGAGTGTTTCTAGTTCAATATTTCAAACAGAAACTGTCCCAATTCTTTTCACCCCTTGATAGAACAAGTAGAAGTGAATCAAAGCCCACCTTTGAAACTTACAGAAACATTTGACAACCTCATTCAAATCACAATTCAAAATTGAATCTTTATCATATGTGAAGATCACCCATTTTCAAAACCCAACCAAACCAGTGCCCCTTGACTAATCCAACTAACCAGACACTCCCTAGTATGTGCCTAGCAAACCCACTAAGTTTGAATTCAAAATTCAAATTCAAAGTTCTTGCGGCCATTTCATCAAACACCTTGCAGATACAAATCAAACAAACATCAAACACTATAGTGTGCAGTAATTTTGGCCTAACTTGTTCCCTATCTAGCTCACTCTACACCCTCAGTAGATCATCTAACTTGTTTAACCCCTCTAGATCACTGTAAACCGGACCATGCAATTAATGGCAAGCATGTCGAGCCTCACCTTGCCACCCCATTGTTGACAGCAAGCTAGGAGCAGCACCAAGCCTAGCAAGCCTGTCTAGCAGGCACTCCACCATCCACCGCCACTCCCTGTCCCAGCCCCGAGCACTGCCAGCCCCTGGACCACACGACAGGACCATGCCAAACCTCTCTACGTGCGAGCCGAGACTGCGCAAGTGCGCCACCCTCGACCAGCACCCACAGACCGCGCGCCCTGGCCGCGTGCATGCGTGATCACCACCGCCCGAGCAAACCCGCAGACATGCCCGTTCGCCGCCGCGCAGACCATGCACGCTGTGCGCCATTAAAATCATCATCGGACCCGCCAGAGCATCGACGCGTTCTGACTGATCAGCACCGCCCCACGTGTGGCATCCCGCTAAACCCACTACTAGAAAATCGCGTTGTTTTTGTGCATTGCATCATCATGACAGCATGCTCATGTCATCATGCCACATTGCATTTGAGCATCGTCATCATCATGCATATTAATTTGCCTAAAAACTATTTGCGAAAGACAATCGTTTTCTAAAATTTACCCTCCTTCTATTTCAAATTAAACCCCCGGACGCTTCCGGATATTTTTGTTTGTCTAAAATCTATTTATACAAGCTTATTGCAAAAGTTAAATAAAAATTATATTATTTTAGTGGGGCAGGAACGGGCGAATGACCCGAACGACCACCCCGTAAAATACAAACGGCCACCCATAATCCCAGCTACCAACCTATCTACCCACACCTCCCTCCACCTCCTATCACGAGACACCTCACCTCCCCTTCCTCCCCGGCCAATCAACCGCGGCCACGTCACCCCCACACCACCGCCTACTCCCTCTCTCTCCCCTGCCTCCCTCACAGCCACCTCACCTCTCAGCCCCCCTCTCCCTGACCGCCTGGGCCCACCCGCCAGCCCACACACCACCACACACGCGCCCAACACGCACGCATACGCCTGGCCCCACCCCCACTCACACGCGCCTGCAGCATCCGCCTGCCCCCACCTCCCGCACCATCCTCTCCCTCCCTCCTCCTCTCTCCCAGTGCTCCTCCCGCCGCTTGCCGAGTCTGCCAGGTCCGCCTCCTCGGCCTCGCCAGGCACCCCTCTTCCCGACGCGCTCGCCTCCACCTTCCTCCCTCAGGCAACCGACGCGCGTTCCGCCCCTCGCCTCGCCCCTCTTCTCCGGCCAGCGCCCCGCGTCGCTCACCTCCCTCCACCGCCAGCTCGCCGCTCCACCGCGTTCCTCCCCGCCTCCACAAGCCGCGGCCGAGTCCACCTCTCCACCGCCCTCCCCTCTCGCCTTGCCTTCATGGCGCCCGCCTAACCTCCTCCGACGCTTCGCCACCGTCGCAGCGACCCCCTGACCGGCCTCGCTCGCGTTCCTCCCGACCCGATCTGCGCCCGCGCTCCTCCACCCGCCTGCGCTGACGACCTCCACCGCCCGCCGCCCAGCTCCGCGCTCGCCCGCCTTCCGCCTTCCCCTCGGCGCGCGCCGCCAGCCACCCAGTCGCCTCCGTCCTCTTCAGCCTCCGCCGCGACCCCCGTTCCCCCGGCCACCTGCGCCCCCGAGACGCTCGCCGCCGGCCCGAGCTCTGCTCCTCCGGCCACCTCGTCGCGCCTCGCCACCTGGGCCTCCTCGCCGGTTCCACCCTCCCCCTCCGGCGACGCCGCGGCCAGCCCGCCAGGCGCCACCATCTCCGCCGCAAGCGTGCCAGGCCGCCTGCATCGACGACCTCGGCCCAGCCTCGGCGTTGGCGCCCCTGGCGTCGGCCTCTGCCGCCTTCGCTTCTCCGTGTGCGGACCCGCTGCCTCCGGCCTCAGCCACGCTGCCAAGGAGGTGTTCCCCTACCTGCGTCCGCCCGACAGTTTTGGCCACCGTTTTCAGGTCGCCTGACCCTCCCCGCTTCTGCCGTGATGGGTCTGGTGTTACTGATTGGTGAACGTGCTTCCGGGCATGACATCCTATATGAATGTCTCTCGTTGGGTTCTCAGTAATGTGCCTATGTTGGTTTTTGTGTGATGCGGTGAGGTTGGTATGGCGTTACGCGCATTGCCTCCAGTGCCCACATGACGAGAGACAAACCAGGAAGGTGACCGACCGGAACGCCAACAAGTCATCAAACTCTCCCCGTCGACAAGACCGTCTAGATGACGATTGTTTGAAGAATGTACCTGGCGTACCCCGAGGACCCTGACGCCGTCTCCAAGATCTCCACCGGTGAATAAGGAGAAAACCTCAAGGACTTCGACACGGAGCATCAAGATCGCCTCACGGATTCCGAAGCGCAGACCCGACAAGATCTGCACGACAACAAGAACGACAGCGACCAGGGGCACCCGATGCGCCCCGACACCGAACCAAGTACTCCCTCGAGGACGTCGAGTACTTCACCCCGGACACCGAGACCCCGGTGCGACAAGTGCTTCATCCCGAACGCCATGACCGTCGACATGACCCGAAGACCACGGATGCGCCGAGATCTACTCCGCTATCCGAGAACGACCCCGGAGTCCGAGAACGCTTCCGTCGAACCCTGAACCCCGAGACCGAACCCCGAACCCCGGAACCCCAAGTTCGTCGAACCCTAATGTGTGAACCCCTTCCCGAAACCCTATTTTATATATAATACAATTGTTGCATATTAAATCATTCATCTCGCATGCATATCATGTGGTTTGGGGGCCTTCTGCCGATTCACCTAATAATTAAATATGGGGCCCATATGCGGGCAAACCTAGTCTTATATTGGCCTCATTTAAACTTGTGTAGCGAACCGGTGATATACTCTGTCTTGTTAAACAACATTTAAATTGCGGGGTATCTAAATAACATGAACCATTTAATTATCTGTCGGAACCCCGGTCCCGCTTAATATGACCTAATCACGTCGCATCTTTGCCATGCCATGCATCATACATGCATCATGCCCGATCTTTTGCCGTAGTATTAAATAGTGCATCTGGTGTTTCTTCTAGTGTTTTGCTTGTTCGCGGATAAGACCGTTGAGTTGATGCGCGTGTCGACCCGATCTTCGGATGAACCTTCGACAATGTTTTCAGGCGAGCAACTCCCCCTTTCTACTATCTTACTTTATAGTATTTATTCCCTCCTGTTGATCTATTGCTATCTGTGTTGCGATGCTCTAGCTTCGTTCCCTGGATATTCCCTGCAGCCTCATATTGCCTTGGACACATCCTATTACCTGTTGTTTGGTAGATAGTTGGACTTGCGCGTCGTAGTCGCTTGCTCAAGTGTTGTTGCGTGTTGCCAAGTGCCACAGTTGTTGGAGAATTGCCGCCTGTTTGATGTTGGAGATTATCATGGTTTTACTTATCATTCACTTTAATTCCTGTTTAACAACTAAAATTGAAGTAAGCAGAGGCATCGGTGGGTGATAGAAAATATTTGGTTTCCGAACGCCCACTTGTGTCCCGTAGGACCCCGAGTACTTGATACCTGTTCCTTGATTTATCGCGCTATCCACATCCGGGAGGATTATGGGACCCCCCTGAGCCAGAGCTTGATTCAGTCTTATTTCTTGGGGCCACAAACTAGTTTGAGGTTTTATTTACTATCCTGTACTTATGCCATGCTACAGTTTATTTACGATTGTGCGAGGAGCACTGTCTTTATTTAGGTAAGCGGAATGTTTTCGGTATCGACAAGCCAGCCACACTTTCGGGTTCCCGATCGTTTCACCATTGACGCAAACCTTGAGTCCGTCTCGAGTCGGCTAGCTCCGTTATGGTCTAGTCAATGGGTGGCCCCTGAAATAATTCTGAACTGTGATTGCTTTGTCGTGAAGGCCTCGTTGGGTTTTGATTTGGTTTTTCGAGGTTGATCGGCGTGTGTTGCTATTGGTGCACCGGCGGTAAAACTTTTGAAAGCCGTGTCGCGGATATGGACGACTTGGAGCATGATATCTCGATCATAGACAAGCATAACTAAAGTAGTGCTATAAATTTGACTTTAAAATGACTAGTAATCAGCTTCACTATAATGGAATGGCTAATAATACTGCTCACAATTGCTTGTTGGGAGTGTCGCTTGCGACCATTGTATCTGACTAGTAAATATTGCAACTACAACGGAATGGCTAAATAAAAGTACCAACAACTGCTGGGTTTTGGGTTATCTCATGCTATTGTATCTGATTAGTAAGTGTTGCAACTAACACGGAATGGTTAACTAAAAGTGCCCACTGCTTACTTTATCAGGACGATTATCTAAACCTGACTACTAAATTGCTGCAACGATAACTGAATAAATAATACTGCCAACGGTGTGAGTTCCTCGGTTGACTTCCTCGTTTGGTCTCGAGGGGGAAACTCCAGGATGGGTTTGTTTGGTGGTAGAATCAGGTTGGTTCCGAATAGGTCTTTCTTATCCCCCTCTGATAGCCGCCAGTTGTATCGAGTCTCTGAGTTGTTTAGTGCATCTTTGCCGCCGCCTAGGCCCACCATACCTATGTAGGCGAGGACCGCCGAATTCTAGCCTCGCCGTGTACTGGCCTCAGTACTGACGCTCCTCTTTTTCCTTTGCCCTTTGTCGGCACCCCTTTTGTTTGAGCAGGTTTTGAGATCGACGTCGTTAGCAGGTTTACCCTTCTGGCTTGGCCTGGGCAGGGTTATGGACGCCATTGGTTATTCTTCAGGGCTCTTAGCCCCATTTGCATCTTGTCCGTAGTCGGACGCTCCAACTTTTCAAGGTGATTTGGATCTTTGTATATTATATCTGTATTCTTGACTATTCGAGTCGTGTTGCATATATATCTGTTCTGTGGGTCCCATCGAGGACTGTTGTGTAATGTTATTACTTCGTTTTCCACCCGCACGAAAGTGCCTGGTGGGCACCTTTGAATCGTTTCTATGCGGGTTTGGCGGGTTTTGCTAAAACTTGCATAGGTCCGATTCTGAGGGTGTTACAGAGTGGTATCAGAGCCCAGCAGTTGCGATACCCCACAAGTCCAGCCTGTAGGATAACCTAGCTAACGGCCGAAGTAGAGTGTCAAAACTATTTTTGCAAAATCGGTTGGATAGTTCTGATTAGGTCTGATTTTACTCCTTACCCTCTGCTATTCTCCTCTCACCTCTGCGTGTTTTAAGTCCGATCTCTTCTCTCTTTTCGAGTCCAGGATTTCTCGTGGTTGGGTTCCGTCGTACCTTCAGGTTTTCGCTTCCTCCTCTGATAACGGTGTTTTACCATCCGGTGTTCATGCTGCCTGAGGAGTTCGTCTACGGTGTTACCATTCTTTGTTCCTTGTTTGTGCCTTCTGGTGTTTTTCCTACGCGACGACATCATCTACGCCAGATCCGATGCAGAGTCTGCATCACTCCTTTGTTTCCGAACCTCGATTGTCGAGATCTTCAGTCTGATTCCGAGAGTTGGTTGCATAATCCGCCTATCCGTGTGCAGAGTAATGGTTTGGGTGCGCGATGGACTGATCACCATCCGACTACTCTTATCATTCGCTCTTGTACATCGAATCAGTGGATCCAGCGATTTTACTCCGTTCACGGAAGCTAGAGGTGGCTTTATTTGTTGATGCCTCTACCTTCGACCTTTTGTTTCCGGAGTTTTCTCTCGGCTATCACGGACAACGACCTCTTGTTAGTGGTGTCGCGAGGATCTACCTGAAGCGAGAAGATGCAGATCACCGACCTCCTTTCCGGTACCATGAGGCGGATCTCGAGGGCGAGATCCATTGTTAGTGGTGTCGAATTGTGGCATCCCGCTAAAACCACTACTAGAAAATCGCGCTGTTTTTGTGCATTGCATCATCATGACAGCATGCTCATGTCATCATGCCACATTGCATTTGAGCATCGTCATCATCATGCATATTAATTTGCCTAAAAACTATTTGCGAAAGACAATCGTTTTCTAAAATTTACCCTCCCTCTATTTCAAATTAAACCCCCGGACGCTTCCGGATATTTTTGTTTGTCTAAAATCTATTTATACAAGCTTATTGCAAAAGTTAAATAAAAATTATATTATTTTAGTGGGGCAGTCGAACGGGCCGAATGACCCGAACGACCACCCCAGAAAATACAAACGGCCAACCCATAATCCTAACGCTACCAACCTATCTACCCACACACCCCCTCCACCTCACCCCCTCCTATCACGAGACGCCACCTCACCTCCCCTTCCTCCCCGGCCAATCAACCGCGGCCACGTCACCCCCACACCACCGCCTACTCCCTCTCTCCTCTGCCCCACTCCCTCACACAGCCACCTCACCTCTCAGCCCCCCCTCTCGACCGCCTTTGGGCCCACCACACACCACACACCACCACACACACGCTGCCACCCCCACTCACGCACTCCTGGCCCCACCCCACTCACGCCTTGCGCCCCCAGCAGCCCCCCGTCCCCCACCTCCCGCACCATCCTCTCCCTCCCTCCTCCTCTCTCCCAGTGCTCCTCCCGCCCGCCCGGAGCCTGCCAGCCAGTCCCGCCTCCTCGGCCTCGCGGCACCCCTCTTCCCGACGCTCGCCCGCCTCCACCTTCTCCCTCAGGCAACCAGCGCTCGCCTCGCCTCGCCCTCTTCTCGGCCGGCGCCAGCGTCGCTCACCTCCTCCACCAGCTCGCCGCCCACGCGTTCCTCCCGCCTCCACAAGCCGCGGCCGAGTCCACCTCTCCCGCCTCCCTCTCCTGCCGCCCCTTCGCGGCGCCTCGCCGCCCGACTTCCTTCGATGCGCCCCGCCACCGTCGCAGCGACCCCCTCCGACCGGCCTTGCTCGCCCCGTTCCTCCCCGACCCCGACGCCGTCTGCCCCGCGCTCCTCCACCCCGCCTCGCCGCCGGCGCCCTCCACCGCGCCCGCGGCCGCCCCGAGCTCCGCGCTCGCCCCGCCTTCCGCCTTCCCCTCCGGCCAGGCGCGCGCCGCCTCCGGCCACCCGGTCGCCTCCGCCCTCTTCGGCCACCGCGACCCCGTTCCCCGGCCCTGCGCCCCCGGCGCTCGCCGCCGGCCCGAGCTCTGCTCCTCCGGCCACCTCGTCGCGCCTCGCCACCTGGGCCTCCTCGCCGGTTCCACCCTCCCCCTCCGACGACGTCGCGGCCAGCCCGCCAGGCGCCACCATCTCCGCCGCAAGCGTGCCAGGCCGCCTGCATCGACGACCTCGGCCCAGTCTCGGCGTTGGCGCCCCTGGCGTCGGCCTCTGCCGCCTTCGCTTCTCCGTGTCGGACCGCGCCTCGGCCTCGGCGCTGCCAAGGATGTGTTCCCCTACCTGCGTCCGCCCGACAGTTTTGGCCACCGTTTTCAGGTCGCCTGACCCTCCCCGCTTCTGCCGTGATGGGTCTGGTGTTACTGATTGGTGAACGTGCTTCCGGGCATGACATCCTATATGAATGTCTCTCGTTGGGTTCTCAGTAATGTGCCTATGTTGGTTTTTGTGTGATGCGGTGAGGTTGGTATGCCGTTACGCGCATTGCCTCCGGTGCCCACATGACGAGAGACAAACCAGGAAGGTGACCGACCGGAACGCCAACAAGTCATCAAACTCTCCCCGTCGACAAGGCCGTCTAGATGACGATGTTTTGAAGAATGTACCTGGCGTACCCCGAGGACCCTGACGCCGTCTCCAAGATCGCCACCGGTGAATAAGGAGAAAACCTCAAGGACTTCGACACGGAGCATCAAGATCGCCTCACGGATTCCGAAGCGCAGACCCGACAAGATCTGCACGACAACAAGAACGACAGCGACCAGGGGCACCCGATGTGCCCCGACACCAAACCAAGTACTCCCTCGAGGACGTCGAGTACTTCACCCCGGACACCGAGACCCCGGTGCGACAAGTGCTTCATCCCGAACGCCATGACCGTCGACATGACCCGAAGACCACGGATGCGCCGAGATATACTCCTCTATCCGAGAACGACCCTGGAGTCCGAGAACGCTTCCGTCGAACCCTGAACCCCGAGACCGAACCCCGAACCCCGGAACCCCAAGTTCGTCGAACCCTAATGTGTGAACCCCTTCCCGAAACCCTATTTTATATATAATACAATTGTTGCATATTAAATCATTCATCTCGCATGCATATCATGTGGTTTGGGGGCCTTCTGCCGATTCACCTAATAATTAAATATGGGCCCATATGCGGGCAAACCTAGTCTTATATTGGCCTCATTTAAACTTGTGTAGGGAACCGGTGATATACTCTGTCTTGTTAAACAACATTTAAATTGCGGGGTATCTAAATAACATGAACCATTTAATTATCTGTCGGAACCCCGGTCCCGCTTAATATGACCTAATCGCGTCGCATCTTTGCCATGCCATGCATCATACATGCATCATGCCCGATCTTTTGCCGTAGTATTAAATAGTGCATCCGGTGTTTCTTCTAGTGTTTTGCTTCTTCGCGGATAAGACCGTTGAGTTGATGCGCGTGTCGACCCGATCTTCGGATGAACCTTCGACAATGTTTTCAGGCGAGCATCTCCCCCTTTCTACCTATCTTACTTTATAGTATTTATTCCCTCCTGTTGATCTATTGCTATCTCTGTTGCGATGCTCTAGCTTCGTTCCCTGGATATTCCCTGCAGCCTCATATTGCCTTGGACACATCCTATTACCTGTTGTTTGGTAGATAGTTGGACTTGCGCGTCGTAGTCGCTTGCTCAAGTGCTGTTGCGTGTTGCCAAGTGCCACAGTTGTTGGAGAATTGCCGCCTGTTTGATGTTGGAGATTATCATGGTTTTACTTATCGTTCACTTTAATTCCTGTTTAACAACTAAAATTGAAGTAAGAAGAGGCATCAGTGGGTGATAGAAAATATTTGGTTTCCGAACGCCCACTTGTGTCCCGTAGGACCCCGAGTACTTGATACCTGTTCCTTGATTTATCGCGCTATCCACATCCGGGAGGATTATGGGACCCCCCTGAGCCAGAGCTTGATTCAGTCTTATTTCTTGGGGCCACAAACTAGTTTGAGGTTTTATTTACTATCCTGTACTTATGCCATGCTACTGTTTATTTACGATTGTGCGAGGAGCACACTGTACTGTTTAGGTAAGCGGAATGTTTTCGCGGTATCGACAATCCCAGCCACACTTTCGGGTTCCCAGTCATTTACAGCCATTGACGCAAACCTTGAGTCCGTCTCGGAGTCAGCTAGCTCCGTTGCGGGTCTACTCAATGGGGTGGCCCCCAGAAATAATTCTGAATCCTATGATTGCTTTGTCGTGAAGGCCTCGTTGGGTTTTGATTTGGTTTTTCCGAGGTTGATCGAGCGTGTGTTGCTATTGGTGCACCCCGGCCGGGTAAAACTTTCTGAAAGCCGTGTCCACGGATATGGACGACTTGGAGCACAGTATCTCGATCATAGACAAGCATAACTAAAGTAGTGCTATAAATTTGACTTTAAAATGACTAGTAATCAGCTTCACTATAATGGAATGGCTAATAATACTGCTCACAATTGCTTGTTGGGAGTGTCGCTTGCGACCATTGTATCTGACTAGTAAATATTGCAACTACAACGGAATGGCTAAATAAAAGTACCAACAACTGCTGGGTTTTGGGTTATCTCATGCTATTGTATTTGATTAGTAAGTGTTGCAACTAAAAGTGCCCACTGCTTACTTTATCAGGACAATTATCTAAACCTGACTAGTAAATTGCTGCAACGATAACTGAATAAATAATACTGCCAACGGTGTGAGTTCCTCGGTTGACTTCCTCGTTTGGTCTCGAGGGGGAAACTCCAGGATGGGTTTGTTTGGTGGTAGAATCAGGTTGGTTCCGAATAGGTCTTTCTTATCCCCCTCTGATAGCCGCCAGTTGTATCGAGTCTCTACAGGTTGTTTAGTGCATGCTGCCGCTGCCGCCTCGGCCCACCATACCTATGTAGGCGAGGACCGCCGAATTCTAGCCTCGCTGTCTTGGCCTCGATCGACGCTCCTCTTTTTCCTTTGCCCTTTGTCGGCACCCCTTTTGTTTGAGCAGGTTTTGAGATCGACGTCGTTAGCAGGGTTACCCTTCCGGCTTGGCCTGGGCAGGGTTATGGACGCCATTGGTTATTCTTCAGGGCTCTTAGCCCCATTTGCATCTTGTCCGTAGTCGGACGCTCCAACTTTTCAAGGTGATTTGGATCTTTGTATATTATATCTGTATTCTTGACTCTTTGAGTCGTGTTGCATATATATCTGTTCTGTGGGTCCCATCGAGGACTGTTGTGTAATGTTATTACTTCGTTTTCCACCCGCACGAAAGTGCCTGGTGGGCACCTTTGAATCGTTTCTATGCGGGTTTGGCGGGTTTTGCTAAAACTTGCATAGGTCCGATTCTGAGGGTGTTACACCACGCCTCGCCACCACGTCGTTGAGCTTCGCCAGGAGACCGCGCACTATCCCCTAGCCTCAGCCACGCTGATAGCCGCTTGTACCGTCGCCCCCGACGACCTCAGCCTACGCCATGCCGCCCCTCTTGCTCGCCTATAAAAGGAGGCATCCCCAGCTCGATTCCTCCACACCATGTCACTCCCCACCACTCACTGATCCTTCCCACTTCTTCCCGGAGCAAGGCGAGCTCTCTCTCACTGGAATTTGATCGGAGCCCGCCGCTATTGGAGAAGAAGGGAGCCGTCGATTGGATCTACCCTAGGAGAAGCTGACGGTACCAGGAGAACCGCCGTCGTCGACTTCGACATTCGCCCGCATCGCCGACCCTCGCCTGAGCCCCGGTGAGCCTTCCACGACCCCCACCTACCGCGCTAGGATTCTGTCTCACCGACGCTGCCCGACGTGGATGATGAACCAGAGCCGTTCGATTAGAACTAGTTCCCATGGTCCACATTGCCCCGTACCGCTTCTCCCCTCACGTCTCACTGACGCGTGGGGACGGCCACTTAACCAGCCCGTGTGTGCGCTGTGCGTAGTGGGCCGGCCCAGTTAACCATCCCGCGTGACCCAACAATTAAAATTTAGTTTTATTCATTTAATTTCAATCACAGTTCTATACATAGATTCAAAATCAACCCATCTCGATTCACTGAACCAAAATGCATGAAACTAATTTTTTTAGAAAGGTACTGAAATTCTTAATCCAAGCCCGTTGGATTCAAACCATTTGGATGTGTAGATCAACCATGGTAACAATAACAAGGCAGAAGCTTTTGTGCATTCAAACATTTTTCAAAATTCAACCATAAGAGTTTTTGGGTTGATTCCAACTCTCAAAAATCACATTTGATCATACCTTTCAGAATATATAAAAACATATGGGTTTACTTGCAGAGGTAATGTTCAAGTAATAAAAGAATGCCACGTAGGCATTTCTAGTCACTTTATTTAAGTAAAATAAAAAGGTTAAACCTTATTAAATTGTGACACCACTTTAACTCACATTCCCATGTACTGAAAGATGTGGTGATGACATGTGTTAGCATGATCCCATGTTTGAGTTGGAGAATATTAAACCTTAAGTAGTTTTTCAATGAGTGGAAATTACTTTTATCAAATTAAAATAAATAAGACAAGTGCTTTAATCTTGTAATGATAGTGATAATGATATATCATCTAGTGTGAACCTATGAGTGATGATTGGAAATAGTTAAGTATTGTTTGGTGATTGTGTACCTTGCATTTATTTATAGACGCTAGTACCGCCCAAGGATACGAGGAGGAAGGAGGATACTACGAGGAAGAAGCCGAGGACAACTTCAACCACTGCTCTGCACAAGGCAAGCTAACCCTTGCAACTTAGCAAGCTTATAGTGATATCTATGCAAGCCAATACTTGTAACCTTGCAAGCTAACACTTGCAAGATACCCTACTTATGCAAGCCTAATACTACTAGTTGAGTGAGCAAGATATTAACTTATCAAGCTTACAGCACTTGATACCCAATCTAGTTTTACTTACAATCTTAATACTTTATTGTCTTTACCAAAGATTTCTCTTAGAGTTTACATAGTGACTTGTAGATTCTAGAAAGATAACTGAAGGTAGCATAAAGAGCATAAAATTTGGCCTAAGTTAGATAATCTTGATGTCATCCTAAGGCATGAGATTGAACTTAGATAATCCCCACTTATTTATTACCCCTCTTTAGTCATTACCCCCACTTGTAGATGCTAGTGCTAATCATAAAACTTGATCAACTTTAGATGGGAAGAGTTGGTGAAAATGGTTATGAAAACCTTAGAATGATGAGTCATTCTACTAAAATGTTTTGACATGTGTTCTTGAACACGAGATGATTTTGATGATGAAAATATTGAGCCATGAGCCTTAGCCCTTCATAAAACTGATGGTTGTCCGGATGCGATACCATTCCAATTTTACCATATAACCACAATACCCGAAAATTGGGAAGGGCTTGACTGGAAATTTATATACCTTAGTATGGGTTCCCTTGCGGCCAAGGTCTGAGCTGAGGCTACCTTGTGAAGATTGTCCACCTGTGTAGTATCCAAGATGACCGTTGGTCATGGTTGGGAGGCCAAACTCACAGGAGAGGTGCCTATACTAGGGCGTGTAATGGAAAGGTTAGGATTGATTATCCGCATACTGAGTATGGTGAGTTCAGGATTGTTCCTGGCGGATGTATCGAATGTTGTGGTGAAAGTGTACAATCTCTACGGTTATGGACAGTTGGGGTGGCCATACTGTTCTATCGTCAGATGTTTTCAAAACAACTTGTGGAATGATTTGTGACTTTGACTTGACCACAATAGAGTTGTTATATGAAATTCCAGTTCCCACTTAAGTGTTATAAAACTTTCAACTATTTTTCTTTGCTTCTGAACTTAGTAGAGGTAAATATGGCTTTTTCCAAAACAACCCTATAGCCTAGTATCCTACTACAAAAAAAACCCCTTAACTTGTTAGTATTAGTTTGCAAGTACTTAAAGAGTACTCATGGCTTTGTCCCTGGCTATTCCTGTGACTAGACTATGAAGAGGAGTACCCGGATGACGGACCGCAGGAAGGTTATGACAACTAGGATCATCTCTCATCGTCAGCATTGCATGTGACCCTGAAGATGGAGCTTCGCCTACGCTATCGTTACTATTACGTTATTCCGCTGCTTGAGTTGTATTAAGAACTGGATCATGAGATCCTTATTTGTGTAAGACTTTATGTATGGTTTGTAATGGATGATGTACTGTGATATCCAAATCTGTTATGTCTCACAAAAATGGTAATCCTGGGATTGCGATGTATGGCATAACATGCATTTTGGATTAAAAATCCGGGTATTGACACGCCGCCACCCCGCCGTCGTGCCCCCTCCCCCCGAGCCGCCACTGTCGTCCCTTCCTCCTCATCATATCGCCGTTCCCTTCATCCCCCGAGCCCGAGCTCCTCCTCCCCTGCCTCCCCTCCTCTACACCGGCGTGCCCCACCCTCTGCATCCTCGCCTCCCCCGAGCTCCTCCTCCCCGCCGGCCCCTCCCTGCCTCCCCTCCTCCCTGCCTACTGCCTCCCCTCCTACTTGCCGGTTCCTCCCTGCCGGCCCATCCTCCCTGCCACCCCTCCTCCACGCGGCCCCTCCTTGCCTCCCCTCCTCCCTGCAGCTCCCAAGCGCCCTTGCTCCTCCTCCTCCTCCCTGCTTTCCTTGCTTGAGGTGAGTCTGTCATGTTTGCTAAATTAGTAGACTTTTGTTTGTGTTGTTGTACAATAAAATTATTGTATGTTTGTGTTTGTATGTTACCTAGAGTGGCTAATTATTATATGTTTGTTTGTTTGTGTTGTTGTACAATAAAATTATTGTATGTTTGTATGTTATTAATAGAGTGGCTAATTATTGTATGTTTGTTTGCATCCCCCGGACATACAATAAAATTTGTTTGTGTTGTTGTACAATTATTGTATGTTACCTAGAGTGGCTAATTATTGTATGTTGTTGTTCATGTGGCTAATTATTGTATGTTACCTAGAATGCCACCAAGTAGCTAGGTAATTATGGTATGTTGTGGTTGTTCATGTTGCTAATTAACTAGAGTGTTGAAATGTTTTCAGCTAGCTCCTGATGTTGTCCCGGAGGTCGTCGTCCCGGAGGTCGCTTACTTTCTCTACCGCTGAGGGTGAGCTAGAACTCCGTCTCCTCCCTCGCATTTTTTATGTCAGTAGATTCCATTTCCACGTCAAGTCGCGTCACCTAGGTGTCATTTCCCGTCTGCGAGCGTTACGCGGATAAATATGCATTAGAGGTCGCATATTATGAAGTGTAACACTTGCGGCATTTACGGGACAGTCGGCGGATGCATAGTTGGGTACGTTCTCCGTGCTCTGCCCTGGTCCGAGTCAGGATTTCGATAGCGCCTCCCCGTTGTTATCTGGATGCACATCCTATTGGCTTTTTTCCGAGACGTGTATCGGGAGAGCAGCGGGGAGGTGCTACCGAAATTCTGGCTCGGAGTGGGGTAGAGCATGGAGAACGCACTCAATCTATGGATCAGGCGGCTGCTAGGACCCTCTATACCTATTAGAGATGTAGGTCATTCGTTTTTCCCGGTAGAGAAATAGAAAATATGATGTATTTAGTTTCATGCTATTATTTGATATGAAATGCTATGTTTATTGTTTGGCTCCCAATAAAATAGAGGATGGAAAACCATGGTGAGTGGACATGGAAGACTGATCTATTAGTGAAGGAGTTAGTGCATGGTTCAAAGGTAGGCATTCGTCCAACTTGCCCTTGCGCTCATTGCAACAAGCGTCATTCTCAGTCAAAGGAGGAAATGAAAAAACACCTTTAGAGATATGGTTATATGCGGGACTTCGTCACGACGGTTGACTTTACTCAGTACGAACGTGATAGAGGTGAGGTGATGCAGCAATGGATCAATGGCAATGAGGGCGATGGGATTAGAAATTTGCTAGATGATTTCCATGATGCCGACATGCCAGATTCGCCACCTTCACATGAACCAAATGAACTGCCAGAATCGGAGGAACCTTGTGAACCAGAGGAATCGGAGCCAAGCACGAAGGCCTTCTATGATTTGATGGCCTCGGCTAAGAGGCCTCTATGCGAGGGTTCAAAGATTTCTCAGCTCGATGCCATCTCGCAAGCACTAGCCAAAAATCTCCAGTACGGCAACACCCGTTCATGCTTTGAAGATCATCTGCAAACGTATGGTAACATGTTGCCCGAAGGGCATTGTCTGCCTAAAACCATGTACGAAGAAAAGAATATCATGCGAGCGCTCAGCATGGAATACCAAAAGATAGATTGTTGTCCAAAAGGTTGCCTCTTGTTTTGGGAACAGTTTGCGGATGACAATTACTGTAGCAAGTGTGGATCCTCTAGGTATCATGAGGTAAAAGGAGATGACGGTCAGATGACGCAGACAAAAGTCGCCATGAAGATTCTTCGTTATATCCCATTCATAAAAAGAATCCAGCGGCTTTACATGACCAAGGAGTCCGCCACACAGATGATGTGGCACAGACGGGGAAGAGATACGAGGATGAGCAAGGACGGGTAAAGATGGGACATCCATCTGATGGTAAGGCATGGAAGAACTTTGATAGAGACCACCCCAATGAGGCAGGAGAGGCTCGGAACGTCAGAATTGCTATAGCAACAGATGGATTCAATCCATATGGTATGTCGACCGCCTCGTATAGCTGCTGGGTCGTGTTTGTTATTCCGCTCAATCTCCCTCCCGGAGCCCTAATGCAAAGGAAGACCATATTCATGTCGTTGATCATTCTAGGGCCTGAATACCCAGGGAAGAATTTGAGTGTGTACATGCAACCGCTTGTGGAAGGTCTGAACCACTCTTGGCACCACGGGACATTGACATACGACCGTGCATCAAAGACAAACTTCTACATGAAAGTTTGGTTCCACTATTCCATGCACGACATGCCCGGGTACGCCCTATTCTACGGATGGTGTACAGTTGGTAAGTGGTCATGACCAGTGTGCAGGCATCTACTGGAGTTCCTTTGGATAAAGCGGGTAAAAAGTATTCCGCATTTGACACGCATCGACCATACCTCAAAGGAGACCATTCGTTTAGACAAGACAAAAAGAACTTCATCAAGGGCAAAGTTGTGCTTTAAGAAAAAGATATACCAACGCTCGATGGTGCTGCTGTTGATGCCGAGTTACGTGCTCTCGTGCGTACCGAGTCCGGTTTCCCACAGTTTGAGGGATATGGAAAAACGCACAACTGGAAACACGAGGCAGGCATAACGAAGCTCGAGTATTACAAGGACTGCGAACTTCCCCATAACATCGATGTGATGCACACTGACAAGAATGTCATAGAGTCTCTCTTTTACACAATTCTGAACATTCCTGAAAAGTCAAAGGATAATGTCAAGGCTAGAGTCAATGTTGAGGAGCTATGTGATAGGAAGAGACTATGCATGCAACCTCCTGAACGCAATCGAAAAAATTGGGTCAAGTCGCATGCCTACTTCTGCCTTGATAGCCTCCAAAAGAAGTAGTCATTGGGTGGCTCAAATTCGTCGTGATGTTCCCAGATGATTATTGTTCGAATATGAGCAAGGGAGTCAATCTGGCAACTAGAAAAGTCACTGGGCTCAAGAGTCACGACTATCATATATGGATTGAGCGGCTGATGCTGGTGATGCTTCGAGGGTATTTCCCTGAGCATATCTAGTGAGTGCTTGCGGAGTTGAGCCATTTCTTTCGCACGCTTTGTGCCAAGAAGATATGTCCCTTGATGATTGAGAAGTTGCATGATCTAGTGCCATAGTTGCTATGCAAGTTAGAGACGATCTTTCCGCCAGGCTTCTTTACTCCGGCATTACATCTCATTGTGCATCTCACGAACGAGGCACTCTTGGGTGGACCGGTGCAGTTTTGTTGGCAGTTTTGTATTGAGAGAGAGTTTAAGTATCTTTATTATGCTTAGTATCTTTATTATGCTTAGTATCTTTATTATGCTTAATTGGATCATGTATTCATATACTAAATTGTTTACCTCTTCTCAATGCAGGTGATTGACCAATATGAGCCAACGCAAGGAATCAACGTCCTCTATCCTTAAGTGTTTGAAGCAGAATAAGGTTACCAAAAGTGGAATAGCACCCATTCCCAACTCACGTTATAATGACGACACTGCGGAAGGAAGAGGACGAGGTGAGGGAGGAGGAGGTGGACTTCCTCTGAGGCCAGGACGAGGTGCAGGACGAGGTGAGGGAGGAGGGGGACTTCCCCCGAGGGCAGGACGAGGCGCAGGACGAGGACAAGGTTTACGCCTTCTGAGTGACCTACCCTCCGCTTCTGGCGACGTGGCTTTCGAGTCTGCTTAGTCATAGTCTCTTGACGAGGAGGAGGAGTCTCGAGACTTGGAGTGGGAGTCTCGATACCAGGAGGGGGAGTCTCTAGACCAGGAGGGGGAGTCTCGAGACCAGGAGTCGGGGTCGTCAACGCGGCCGAAGAAGCCAAAGATTCGTAGGGAATCGGGTGTCCCAATGGACGAACCTGTTTCCGAGGAGGATAAACCCATCATTACGCCTAACGGCATTGAGTAAGTTGCTATACTAATTTTGAACATGTAATTTCATTTTGGTCATAACAATTTGGCATGTACTAATGTTTTACTATTGTGCAACAATTGGAAATTTCATCTAGGTACCCGTGCGCCTAACACCTTGCTTGGAGCTTTGATTAGGAAATTTTGGCCAGGCTTTTACACTACTGTCCCAACGGCGAGAGGAAGCTAGCCACCAGTTGGGCGCACTATGAGTCCGCCAAAAACTCGGGCTATGCTGGGAAAGCTTTTGATGCCGTTGTAACCGAGTTTTGAGTAAGGAAAACTTTTCAAGATTCGTTGACAGTTGATGACCCCACCATGCTAACTTATGAGCCTCGCAATTTGTTTTATGTATGATTACAGAGATTCTATAGGGTGCTTCCGGAGGACCAGGAGAAGGCGGACAAGACTTTGCGGGGGGCTTGTCAGAGGTTGACACGGTAGCAGTTCTACAATCATAAGCATACCACCACCAGTCTATACAGCTCCAAGAAGTTGGGAAAGAAGGCGCCGAAGCATTTTAATGTGAAGGACCAACCAAAAATGACCGAGGAAGATTACGTCGGGGTAAGTAAACTGTCAATCAGATTCTATGTTGTTGTTAATTTCATTATCCATTCTTCAAATGAGTATTGTTTTTTCAGTTTATGCCCTCGTGGGCCGATGGTAAGGAGGACGCATGGCGGGCGTTGTTGGGGAGGTGGCATGGGGAAAACATCGAGTTCAACGCCTTGAGCGAGCGGAACAAGGCAAACTGTGGCTCCGGGGGGACACACTGTGCGGGAAACCGCAACCATGGTCGCTTCAAGGCCCATATGGTATACATGTATACATGGAACAATCTGTATTTATTTCCCTTCGTGATCCTACTTGATACACGGGAACATGCGTGTGGTACTAGAATACATGCACAAGGGTGTTGGAATTCCCCTGATGGAAAACCTAGCTACCGGGTGTGACCGTCCACGTTGCATGCGATAACACTTAGAGAAGTGTGCTGGACATGTAGGAGGAGGCTCCCGCCTCGGGTCAAACGCGGGTAAACCGGTGGAACCTTGGGCCTATCCATGGTTTTCCATGTAGATATGACCTAAACAAACCTAAACCACCAAGAAAGTCCATTGTTCAACCCTCGTACGGAGAATGCTACAGGGGTTGACCCGTGAGGCCCTCGTATTAGGGTTTCATCGGAAAAGGAGCGTCCGAGGGCCGGGATGCCACGGGAACATGCGTGTGGCCCAAGAATACATGCACAATGGTGGTGGAATGCCCCTAGATGGAAAACCTAGCTCCCGGGTGTGACCGTCCACGTTGCATGCGATAACACTTAGAGAAGTGTGCTCGACATGTAGGAGAAGGCTCCCGCCACGCTCAAACTTGGGTAAACCGGTGGAACCTTGGGCCTATCCTTGGTTTTCCATGTAGATATGACCTAAACAAACCTAAACCACCAAGAAAGTGCACTGTTCAACCCTCGTACGGAGAATGCTACGGGGGTAGACCCGCGGGGCCCTCGGATTAGGGTTTCGCCAGAAAAGGAGCGCCCGAGGGCCGGATGCCACGGGAACATGCGTGTGGCCTTAGAATACATGCACAAGGGTGGTGTAATGCCCCTAGATGGAAAATCTAACTCCCGGGTGTAACCGTCCACGTTGCATGTGATAACACTTAGAGAAGTGTGCTGGACATGTAGGAGGAGGCTCCCGCTGCGGGTCAAACGCGGGTAAATCGGTGGAACCTTAGGCCTATCCTTGGTTTTCCATGTAGATATGACCTAAACAAACCTAAACCACCAACAAAGTGCATCTTTCAACCCTCATACGGAGAATGCTACAGGGGTAGACCCGCGGGGCCCTCGGATTAGGTTTTCATCGGAAAATGAGCGCCCGAGGGCCGGGATGCCACGGGAACATGCGTGTGGCCCTATAATACATGCACAAGGGTGGTGGAATGCCCCTAGATGGAAAACCTAGCTCCTGGGTGTGACCGTCCACGTTGCATGCGATAACACTTAGAGAAGTGTGCTGGACATGTAGGAGGAGGCTCCCGCCGCGTGTCAAACGCGGGTAAACCATTGGAATCTTGGTCCTATCCTTGGTTTTCCATGTACATATGACCTAAAAAAACCTAAACCACCAATAAAGTGCATTTTTCATCCCTCGTACGGAGAATGCTACGGGGTAGAACCGCGGGGCCCTCGGATTAGGGTTTCGTCGGAAAAGGAGCGCCTGAGGGCCGGGATGCCACGGGAACATGCGTGTGGCCCTAGAATACATGCACAAGGGTGGTGGAATGCCCCTAGATGGAAAACCTAGCTCCCGGGTGTGACCGTCCATGTTGCATGCGATAACACTTAGAGAAGTTTGGTGGACATGTAGGAGGAGGCTCCCACTTCGGGTCAAACGCGGGTAAACCAGTGGAACCTTGGACCTATCTTTGGTTTTCCATGTAGATATGACCTAATAAAACCTAAACCACCAAGAAACTGCATTGTTCGACCCTCGTATGGAGAATGCTACGGTGGTAGACCCGCGGGGCCCTCGGATTAGGGTTTTGTCGGAAAAGAGCGCCCGAGGGCTGGGATGCCACGGGAACATGCGTGTGGCCCTAGAATACATGCACAAGGGTGGTGTAATGCCCCTAGATGGAAAACCTAGCTCCCGGCTGTGACCGTCCATGTTGCATGCGATAACACTTAGAGAAGTGTGCTGGACATGTAGGAGGAGGCTCCCGCCGCGGGTCAAACGTGGGTAAACCGGTGGAACGTTGGGCCTATCCTTGGTTTTCCATGTAGATATGACCTAAACAAACCTAAACCACCAAGAAAGTGCATTGGTCAACCCTCTTACAGAGAATGCTACGGGGTTAGACCCACGGGGCCATCAGATTAGGGTTTCGTCGGAAAAGGAGCGCCCGAGGGCTGGGATGCCACGGGAACATGCATGTGGCCCTATAATACATGCACAAGGGTGGTGGAATGCCCCTAGATGGAAAACCTAGCTCCTGGGTGTGACCGTCCATGTTGCATGTGATAACACTTAGAGAAGTGTGCTGGACATGTAGGAGGAGGCTCCCGCCGCGGGTCAAACGCGGGTAAACCGGTGGAACCTTGGGCCTATCCTTGGGTTTCCATGTAGATATGACCTAAACAAACCTAAACCACCAAGAAAGTGCATTGTTCAACCCTCGTACGGAGAATGCTACGGGGGTAGACCCATGGGGCCCTCGGATTAGGGTTTTGTCGGAAAAGGAGCGCCCGAGGGCCGGGATGCCACGGGAATATGCGTGTGGCCCTAGAATACATGCACAAGGGTGGTTGAATGCCCCTAGATGGAAAACCTAGCTCCTGGGTGTGACCGTCCACGTTGCATGCGATAACACTTAGAGAAGTGTGCTGGACATGTAGGAGGAGGCTCCCGCCTCGGGTTAAACGCGGGTAAACCGGTGGAACCTTGGGCCTATCCTTGGTTTTACGTAAAGATATGACCTAAACAAACCTAAGCAACCAAGAAAGTGCATTGTTCAACCCTCGTATGGAGAATGCTATGGGGGTAGACCTGCGGGGCCCTCGGATTAGGGTTTTGTCGGAAAAGAGCGCCCGAGGGCTGGGATGCCACGGGAACATGCTTGTGGCACTAGAATACATGCACAAGGGTGGTGGAATGCCCCAAGATGGAAAACCTAGCTCCTGGGTGTGACCGTCCACGTTGCACGTGATAACACTTAGAGAACTGTGCTGGACATGTAGGAGGAGGCTCCCACCGTGGGTAAAACGCGGGTAAACCGGTGGAACCTTGGGCCTATCCTTGGGTTTCCATGTCGATATGACCTAAACAAACCTAAACCACCAAGAAAGTGCATCGTTCAACCCTCGTACGGAGAATGTTACGGGGATAGACCCATGGGGCCCTCGGATTACAGTTTCGTTAGAAAAGGAGCGCCCGAGGGCCGGGATGCCACGGGAACATGCGTGTGGCCGTAGAATACATGCACAAGGGTGGTGGAATGCCCCTAGATGGAAAACCTAGCTCCTGGGTGTGACCGGTGGAACCTTAGGCCTATCCTTGGGTTTCCATGTAGATATGACCTAAACAAACCTAAACCACCAAGAAAGTGCAATTTTTAACCCTCATACGGAGAATGCTACGGGGGTAGACCCACGGGGCCCTCGGATTAGGTTTTCATCGGAAATTGAGCGCTCGAGGGCCGGGATGCCGTGGGAACATACGTGTGACCCTAGAATACATGCACAAGGGTGGTAGAATGCCCATAGATGCGTGTGACCATCCATGTTGCATGCGATAACACTTAGAGAAGTGTGCTCGACATGTAGGAGGAGGCTCCCGCCTCGAGTCAAACGCGGGTAAACCGTTGGAACCTTGGTCCTATCCAAGGTTTTCCATGTAGATATGACCTAAACAAACCTAAACCACCAAGAAAGTGCATTGTTCAACCCTCGTACGGAGAATGCTACGAGGGTAGACCCGCGAGGCCCTCATATTAGGGTTTCATCGAAAAAGGAACGTCTGAGGGCCAGGATGCCACAGGAACATGTATCTGGACCTAGAATACATGCACAAGGGTGGTGGAATGCCCATAGATGGAAAACCTAGCTCCCGGGTGTGACCGTCCATGTTTCATGTGATAACAATTAAAGAAGTGTGCTCGACATGTAGGAGGAGGCTCCCGACGCGGGTCAAACACGGGTAAACCGGTGGATATGACCTAAACAAACCTAAACCACCAAGAAAGTGCATTGTTCAACCCTCGTACGGAGAATGCTATGGGGGTAAACCCGCGGGGCCCTCGGATTAGGGTTTCGTCGGAAAAGGAGCGCCCGAGGGCCGGGATGCCACGGGAACATGCGTGTGGCCCTAGAATACATGCACAAGGGTGGTGGAATGCCCCAAGATGGAAAACCTAGCTCCCGGGTGTGACCGTCGATGTTGCATGCGATAACACTTAGAGAAGTTTGGTGGACATGTAGGAGGAGGCTCCCACCACTGGTCAAACGCGGGTAAACCGGTGGAACCTTGGTCCTATCCTTGGTTTTCCATGTAGATATGACCTAAACAAACCTAAACCACCAAGAAAGTGCATTGTTCAACCCTCGTACGGAGAATGCTACGGGGGTAGACCCGTGGGGCCCTCGCATTAGGTTTTCATCGGAAAAGGAGCGCCCGAGGGCCGGGATGCCACGGGAACATGTGTGTGGACCTACAATACATGCAAAAGGGTGGTGGATTTCCCCTAGATGGAAAACCTAGCTCCCGGGTGTAACCGTCCATGTTGCATGCGATAACACTTAGAGAAGTGTGCTAGACATGTAGGAGGAGGCTCACGCCGCGGGTCAAACAGGGGTAAACCTGTGGAACCTTGGGCGTATCCTTGGGTTTCCATGTATATATGACCTAAACAAACCTAAACAACCAAGAAAGTGCAGTGTTCAACCCTCGTATGGTGAATGCTACGGCGGTAGACCCGTGGGGCCCTCGGATTAGGGTTTTGTCGAAAAAGAGCGCCCGAGGGCTGAGATGCCACGGGAACATGCGTGTGGCCCTAGAATACATGCACAAGGGTGGTGTAATGCCCCTAGATGGAAAACCTAGCTCCCGGGTATGACTGTCCACGTTGCATGCGATAACACTTAGAGAAGTGTGCTGGACATGTAGGAGGAGGCTCCCGCCGCGGGTCAAACGCGGGTAAACCGGTGGAACCTTGGGCCTATCCTTGGTTTTCCATGTAGATATGACCTAAACAAACCTAAACCACCAAGAAAGTGCATTGGTCAACCCTCGTACGGAGAATGCTACGGGGTTAGACCCGCGGGGCCATGGGATTAGGGTTTTGTCGGAAAAGGAGCGCCCGATGGCTGGGATGCCACGGGAACATGCAAGTGTCCATAGAATACATGCACAAGGGTGGTGGAATGCCCCTAGATGGAAAACCTAGCTCCCGGGTCGGACCGTCCATGTTGCATGCAATAACACTTAGAGAAGTGTGCTGGACATGTAGGAGGAGGCTCCCGCCGCGGGTCGAACGCGGGTAAACCGGTGGAATTCTGGGCATATCCTTGGGTTTCCATGTAGATATGACCTAAACAAACCTAAACCACCAAGAAAGTGCATTGTTCAACCCTCGTATGGAGAATTCTACGGGGGTAGACCCGTGGGGCCCTCGGATTAGGGTTTCATCGAAAAAGGAGCGCCCGAGGTGCGGGATGCCACGTGAACATGCGTGTGGCCCTAGAATACATGCACAAGGGTGGTGGAATGCCCCTATATGGAAAAACTAGCTCCCGGGTGTGACCGTCAATGATGCATGCGATAACCTTAGAGAAGTGTGCTCGACATGTAGGAGGAGGCTCCCGCCGCGGGTCAAACGCGGGTAAACCGGTGGAACCTTGGGCCTATCCTTGGTTTTCCATATAGATATGACCTAAACAAACCTAAACCACCAACAAAGTGCATTGGTCAACCCTCGTACGGAGAATGTTACGGGGTTAAACCCGCGGGGCCATGGGATTAGGGTTTCGTCAAAAAAGGAGCATCCGAGGGCTGGGATGCCATGGGAACATGCATGTGGCCCTATAATACATGCACAAGGGTGGTGGAATGCCCCTACATGTAAAACCTAGATCCCGGGTCTTACCATCCATGTTGCATGCGATAACACTTAGAGAAGTGTGCTGGACATGTAGGAGGAGGCTCCCGCCGCGGGTCAAACGCGGGTAAACCGGTGGAACCTTGGGCATATCCTTCGGTTTCCATGTAGATATGACCTAAAAAAACCTAAACCACCAAGAAAGTGCATTGTTCAACCCTCGTATGGAGAATGGTACGGGGGTAGACCCGTGGGGCCCTCAGATTAGGGTTTCATCGAAAAAGGAGCGCCCGAGGGCCGGGATGCCAGGGGAACATGCGTGTGGCCCTAGAATACATGGACAAAGGTTGTGGAATGCCCCTATATGGAAAACCTAGCTCCCGGGTGTGACCATCCATGATGCATGCGATAACCTTAGAGAAGTGTGCTCGACATGTAGGAGGAGGCTCCCGCCGCGGGTCAAACGCGGGTAGACCGGTGGAACCTTGGTCCTATCCTTGGTTTTCAATGTAGATGTGACCTAAACAAACCTAAACCACCAAGAAAGTGCATTTTTCAACCCTCGTACGGAGAATGCTAAGGGGGTAGACCCGCGAGGCCCTCGGATTAGGGTTTAGCCGGAAAAGAAGCGCCCAAGGGCCGGGATGCCACGGAAACATGTGTGTTGCCCTAGAATATATGCCAAGGGTGGTGGAATGCCCCTAGATGGAAAACCTATATCCTGGGTGTGACCATCCACGTTGCATGTGATAACACTTAGAGAAGTGTGCTGGACATGTAGGAGGAGGCTCCCGCCGCGGGTCAAACGCGGGTAAACCGATGGAACTTTGGGCCTATCCTTGGTTTTCCATGTATATATGACCTAAACAAACCTAAACCACCAAGAAAGTGCATTGGTCAACCCTCATACGGAGAATGCTACGGGGGTAGACCCGCGGGGCCCTCGGATTAGGGTTTCGCACGAAAAGGAGCGCCCGAGGGCCGGGGTGCCACGGGAACATGCGTGTGGCCCTAGAATACATGAACAATGGTGGTGTAATGCCCCTAGATGGAAAACCTAACTCCCGGGTGTGACCGTCCATGTTGCCGGCGATAACACTTAGAGAAGTGTGCTGGACATGTAGGAGGAGGCTCCCGCCGTGGGTCAAACGCTGGTAAACCGGTGGAACCTTGGGCCTATCCTTGGGTTTCCATGTACATATGACATAAACAAACCTAAACCACCAAGAAAGTGCATTGTTCAACCCTCGTATGGAGAATTCTACGGGGGTAGACCCGTGGGGCCCTCGTAATAGGGTTTCGTCGGAAAAGGAGCGCCCGAGGGCCGGGATGCCACGGGAACATGTGTGTGATCCTAGAATACATGCACAAGGGTGGTGCAATGCCCCTAGATGGAAAAGCTAGCTACCGAGTGTGACCGTCCACGTTGCATGCGATAACACTTAGAGAAGTGTGCTCGACATGTAGGAGGAGGCTCCCGCCTCGAGTCAAACGCGGGTAAACCGTTGGAACCTTGGTCCTATCCAAGGTTTTCCATGTAGATATGACCTAAACAAACCTAAACCACCAAGAAAGTGCATTGTTCAACCCTCGTACGGAGAATGCTACGAGGGTAGACCCGCGAGGCCCTTGTATTAGGGTTTCATCGAAAAAGGAACGTCTGAGGGCCAGGATGCCACTGGAACATGTATGTGGTCCTAGAATACATGCACAAGGGTGGTGGAATGCCCATAGAGTGAAAACCTAGCTCCCAGGTGTGACCGTCCACGTTTCATGCGATAACACTTAGAGAAGTGTGCTCGACATGTAGGAGGAGGCTCCCTACGCGGGTCAAACACGGGCAATCCGGTGGAACCTTTGGCCTATCCTTGGTTTTCCATCAAGATATGACCTAAACAAACCTAAACCACCAATAAAGTGCATTCTTCAACCCTCGTACGGAGAATGCTATGGGGTAAACCCGCGGGGCCCTCGGATTAGGGTTTCGTTGGAAAAGGAGCGCCCGAGGGCCGGGATGCCACGGGAACATGCGTGTGGCCCTAGAATAAATGCACAAGGGTGGTGGAATGCCCCAAGATGGAAAACCTAGCTCCCGGGTGTGACCGTCGATGTTGCATGCGATAACACTTAGAGAAGTTTGGTGGACATGTAGGAGGAGGCTCCCACCACTGGTCAAACGCGGGTAAACCGGTGGAACCTTGGGCCTATCCTTGGTTTTCCATGTAGATATGACCTAAACAAACCTAAACCACCAATAAAGTGCATTGTTCAACCCTCGTACGGAGAATGCTACGGGGGTAGACCCGTGGGGCCCTCGCATTAGGTTTTCATCGGATAAGGAGCGCCCGAGGGACAGGATGCCACGGGAACATGTGTGTGGACCTAGAATACATGCACAAGGTTGGCGGAATTCCCCGAGATGGAAAACCTAGCTACCGGTTGTAATCGTCCATGTTGCATGCGATAACACTTAGAGAAGTGTGCTGGACATGTAGGAGGAGACTCCCGCCGTGGGTCAAACGTGGGTAAACCGGTGGAACGTTGGGACTATCCTTGGTTTTCCATGTAGATATGACCTAAACAAACCTTAACCACTAAGAAAGTGCATTGGTCATCCCTCTTACGGAGAATGCTATGGGGTTAGACCCACGGGGCCATCAGATTAGCGTTTCGTCGGCAAAGGAGCGCCCGAGGGCTGGGATGCCACGGGAACATGCATGTGGCCCTATAATACATGAACAAGGGTGGTGGAATGCCCCTAGATGGAAAACCTAGCTCCTAGGTGTGACCGTCCATGTTGCATATGATAACACTTAGAGAAGTGTCCTGGACATGTAGGAGGAGGCTCCCGCCGCGGGTCAAACGCGGGTAAACTGGTGGAACATTGGGCCTATCCTTGGGTTTTCATGTAGATATGACCTAAACAAACATAAACCACCAAGAAAGAGCATTGTTCAACCCTCGTACAGAGAATGCTACGGGGGTAGACCCATGGGGCCTTCGGATTAGGGTTTTGTCCCGAGGGCCGGGATGCCACGGGAACATGCGTGTGGCCCTAGAATACATGCACAAGGGTGGTTGAATTCCCCTAGATGGAAAACCTAGCTCCTGGGTGTGACCGTCCACGTTGCATGCGATAACACTTAGAGAAGTGTGCTGGACATGTAGGAGGAGGCTCCTGCCTCGGGTCAAACGCGGGTAAACCGGTGGAACCTTGGGCCTACCCTTGGTTTTACGTAAAGATATGACCTAAACAAACCTAAGCAACCAAGAAAGTGCATTGTTCAACCCTCGTATGGAGAATGCTATGGGGGTAGACCTGCGGGGCCCTCGGATTAGGGTTTTGTCGGAAAAGAGCGCCCGAGGGCTGGGATGCCACGGGAACATGCTTGTGGCACTAGAATACATGCACAAAGGTGGTGGAATGCCCCAAGATGGAAAACCTAGCTCCTGGGTGTGACCGTCCACGTTGCACGTGATAACACTTAGAGAAGTGTGCTGGACATGTAGGAGGAGGCTCCCACCGTGGGTAAAACGCGGGTAAACCGGTGGAACCTTGGGCCTATCCTTGCGTTTCCATGTATATATAACCTAAACAAACCTAAACCACCAAGAAAGTGCATTGTTCAACCCTCGTACGGAGAATGTTACGGGGTAGACCCATGGGGCCCTCGGATTAGGGTTTTGTCGGAAAAGGAGCGCCCGAGGGCCGGGATGCCACGGGAACATGCGTGTGGCCCTAGAATACATGCACAAGGGTGGTGGAATGCCCCTAGATGGAAAACCTAGCTCCCGGGTGTGACCGTCCATGTTGCATGCGATAACACTTAGAGAAGTGTGCTGGACATGTAGGAGGAGGCTCCCGCCGCGGGTAAAACGCGGGTAAACCGGTGGAACCTTAGGCCTATCCATGGTTTTTCATGTAGATATGACCTAAAAAAACCTAAACCACCAAGAAAGTGCATTTTTCAACCCTCATACGGAGAATGCTACGGGGGTAGACCCACGGGGCCCTCGGATTAGGTTTTCATCGGAAAATGAGCGCCCGAGGGCCGGGATGCCACGGGAACAAGCGTGTGACCCTAGAATACATGCACAAGGGTGGTGGAATTCCCCTAGATGGAAAACCTAGCTACCGGGTGTGACCGTCCATGTTGCATGCGATAACACTTAGAGAAGTGTGCTCGACATGTAGGAGGAGGCTCCCGCCTCGGGTCAAACGCGGGTAAACCGTTGGAACCTTGGGCCTATCCAAGGTTTTCCATGTAGATATGACCTAAACAAACCTAAACCACCAAGAAAGTGCATTGTTCAACCCTCGTACGGAGAATGCTACGAGGGTAGACCCGCGAGGCCCTCATATTAGGGTTTCATCGAAAAAGGAACGTGTGAGGGCCAGGATGCCACAAGAACATGTATGTGGACCTAGAATACATGCAAAAGGGTGGTGGAATGCCCATAGATGGAAAACCTAGCTCCCGGGTGTGACCGTCCACGTTTCATGCGATAACAATTAGAGAAGTGTGCTCGACATGTAGGAGGAGGCTCCCGACGTGGGTCAAACACGGGTAAACCGGTGGAACCTTAGGCCTATACTTTGTTTTCCATCTAGAATATGACCTAAACAAACCTAAACCACCAAGAAAGTGCAGTGTTCAACCCTCGTACGGAGAATGCTATGGGGGTAAAACCGCGGGGCCCTCGGATTAGGGTTTCGTTGGAAAAGGAGCGCCCGAGGGCCGGGATGCCACGGGAACATGCGTGTGGCCCTATAATACATGCACAAGGGTGGTGGAATGCCCCAAGATGGAAAACCTAGCTCTCGGGTGTGACCGTCGATGTTGCATGCGATAATACTTAGAGAAGTTTGGTGGACATGTAGGAGGAGGCTCCCACCACTGGTCAAACGCGGGTAAACCGGTGGAACCTTGGGCCTATCCTTGGTTTTCCATGTAGATATGACCTAAACAAACCTAAACCACCAAGAAAGTGCATTGTTCAACCCTCGTACGGAGAATGCTACGGGGGTAGACCCGTGGGGCCCTCGCATTAGGTTTTCATCGGATAAGGAGCGCCCGAGGGCCGGGATGCCATAGGCACATGTGTGTGGACCTAGAATACATGCACAAGGGTGGAGGAATTCCCCTAGATGGAAAACCTAGCTCTCGGTTGTAACCGTCCATGTTGCATGCGATAACACTTAGAGAAGTGTGCTAGACATGTAGGAGGAGGCTCACGCCACGGGTCAAACAGGGGTAAACCGGTAGAACCTTGGACGTATCCTTGGTTTTGCATGTATATATGACCTAAACAAACCTAAACAACCAAGAAAGTGCAGTGTTCAACCCTCGTATGGTGAATGCTATGGTGGTAGACCCGTGGGGCCCTCGGATTTGGGTTTTGTCGAAAAAGAGCGCCCGAGGGCTGAGATGCCATGGAAACATGCGTGTGTCCCTAGGATACATGCATAAGGGTGGTGTAATGCCCCTAGATGGAAAACCTAGCTCCCGGGTCGGACCGTCCATGTTGCATGCGATAACACTTAGAGAAGTGTTCTGGACATGTAGGAGGAGGCTCCCGCCGCGGGTCAAACGCGGGTAAACCGGTGGAATTTTTGGCATATCCTTGGGTTTCCATGTAGATATGACCTAAACAAACCTAAACCACCAAGAAACTGCATTGTCCAACCCTCGTATGGAGAATGCTACGGGTGTAGACCTGTGGGGCCCTCGGATTAGGGTTTCATCAAAAAAGGAGCGCTCGAGGTCCGGGATGCCACGGGATCATGCGTGTGGCCCTTGAATACATGCACAAGGGTGGTGGAATGCCCCTATATGGAAAACCTAGCTCCCGGGTGTGACCGTCAACGATGCATGCGATAACCTTAGAGAAGTGTGCTCGACATGTAGGAGAGGCTCCTGCCGCGGGTCAAACGCGGGTAAACTGGTGGAACCTTGGGCCTATCCTTGGTTTTCCATATAGATATGACCTAAACAAACCTAAACCACCAACAAAGTGCATTGGTCAACCCTCGTACGGAGAATGTTACGGGGTTAGACCCGCGGGGCCATGGGATTAGGGTTTCGTCGAAAAAGGAGCGTCCAAGGGCTAGGATGCCATGGGAACATGCATGTGGCCCTGGAATACATGCAAAAGGGTGGTGGAATGCTCCTAGATGTAAAACCTAGCTCCCGGGTCTGACCATCCATGTTGGATGCGATAACACTTAGAGAAGTGTGCTGGACATGTAGGAGGACGCTCCCGCCGCGGGTCAAACGCGGGTAAACCGGTGGAACCTTGGGCATATCCTTGGGTTTACCTGTAGATATGACCTAAACAAACCTAAACCACCAAGAAAGTGCATTGTTCAACCCTCGTATGGAGAATGCTACGGGGGTAGACCCGTGGGCCCCTCGAAATAGGGTTTCATCGAAAAAGGAGCGCCCGAGGGTCGGGATGCCACGGGAACATGCGTGTGGCCCTAGAATACATGCACAAAGGTGGTGGAATGCCCCTATATGGAAAACCTAGCTCCTGGGTGTGACCGTCCACGATGCATGCGATAACCTTAGGGAAGTGTGCTCGACATGTAGGAGGAGGCTCCCGCCGCGGGTCAAATGCGGGTAAACCGGTGGAACCTTGGTCCTATACTTGGTTTTCAATGTAGATATGACCTAAACAAACCTAAACCACCAAGAAAGTGCATTGTTCAACCCTCGTACAGAGAATGCTAAGGGGGTAGACCCGCGAGGCCCTCGAATTAGGGTTTCGCCGGAAAAGAAGCGCCCAAGGGCCGGGATGCCACGGAAACATGTGTGTTGACCTAGAATATATGCACAAGGGTGGTGGAATGCCCCTAGATGGATAACCTATCTCCTGGGTGTGACCGTCCATGTTGCATGTGCTAACACTTAGAGAAGTGTGCTGGACATGTAGGAGGAGGCTCCCGCCGCGGGTCAAACGCGGGTAAACCGGTGGAACTTTGGGCCTATCCTTGGTTTTCCATGTATATATGACCTAAACAAACCTAAACCACCAAGAAAGTGCATTGGTCAACCCTCATACTGAGAATGCTACGGGGGTAGACCCGCGGGGCCCTCGGATTAGGGTTTCGCAGGAAAAGGACCGCCCGAGGGCCGGGGTGCCACGGGAACATGCGTGTGGCCCTAGAATAAATGAACAATGGTGGTGTAATTCCCCTAGATGGAAAACCTAACTCCCGGGTGTGACCGTCCATGTTGCCTGCGATAACACTTAGAGAAGTGTGCTGGACATGTAGGAGGAGGCTCCCGCCGTGGGTCAAACGCGGGTAAACCGGTGGAACCTTGGGCCTATCCTTGGGTTTCCATGTACATATGACATAAACAAACCTAAACCACCAAGAAAGTGCATTGTTCAACCCTCGTATGGAGAATGCTACGGGGGTAGACCCGTGGGGCCCTCGTAATAGGGCTTCGTCGGAAAAGGAGCGCCCGAGGGCCGGGATGCCACGGGAACATGCGTGTGGCCCTAGAATATATGCAAAAGGGTGGTGGAATGCCCCTATATGGAAAACCTAGCTCCCGGGTGTGACCTTCCACGATGCATGTGATAACACTTAGATAAGTGTGATCGAAATGTAGGAGGAGGCTCCCGCCGCGGGTCAAACGCGGGTAAACCGGTGGAACCTTGGTCCTATCCTTGGTTTTCCATGTTGATATGACATAAACAAACCTAAACAACAAAGAAAGTGCATTGTTCAACCCTCGTACGGAGAATCCTACGGGGGTAGACCCGCGGGGCCCTCGGATTAGGGTTTCGCCGGAAAAGGAGCGCCCGAGGGCCGGGATGCCACGGGAACATGCGTGTTGCCCTAGAATACATGCACAACGGTGCTGGAATGCCCCTAGATGGAAAACCTAGCTCCTGGGTGTGACCGTCCACGTCGCATGTGATAACACTTAGAGAAGTGTGCTGGACATGTAGGAGGAGGCTCCCGCCGCGGGTCAAACGTGGGTAAACCGGTGGAACTTTGGGCCTATCCTTGGTTTTCCATGTATATATGACCTAAACAAACCTAAACCACCAAGAAAGTGCATTTTTCAACCCTCATACGGAGAATGCTACGGGGGTAGCCCCGCGGGGCCCTCGGATTAGGGTTTCGCCGGAAAAGGTGCGCCCGAGGGCCGGGGTGCCATGGGAACATGCTTGTGGCCATAGAATACATGCACAAGGGTGGTGTAATGCCCCTAGATGGAAAACCTAACTCCCGGGTGTGACCGTCCATGTTGCCTGCGATAACACTTAGAGAAGTGTGCTGGACATGTAGGAGGAGGCTCCCGCCGCGGGTCAAACGCGGGTAAACCGGTGGAACCTTAGGCCTATCCTTGGTTTTCCATGTAGATATAACCCAAACAAACCTAAACCACCAAGACAGTGCATTGTTCAACCCTCGTACGGAAAATGCTACGGGGGTAGACCCGTGGGGCCGTAAGATTAGGGTTTCGTCGGAAAATGAGCGCCCGAGGGCCGGGATGCCATGGGAACATTCGTGTGGCCCTATAATACATGCACAAGGGTGGTGGAATGCCCCTAGATTGAAAACTTAGCTCCTGGGTGTGACCATCCATGTTGCATGCGATAACACTTAGAGAAGTGTGCTGGACATGTAGGAGGAGGCTCCCGCCGCGGGTCAAACGCGGGTAAACCGGTGGAACCTTGGGCCTATCCTTGGGTTTCCATGTAGATATAACCTAAACAAACCTAAACCACCAAGAAAGTGCATTGTTCAACCCTCGTATGGATAATGCTATGGGGGTAGACCTGTGGGGCCCTCGGATTAGGGTTAAATCGGAAAAGGGGCGCCCGAGGGCCGGGATGCCACGGGAACATGCGTGTGGCCCTATAATACATGCACAAGGGTGGTGGAATGCCCCTATATGGAAAACCTAGCTCCCGGGTGTGACCGTCCACGATGCATGAGATCACACTTAGAGAAGTGTGCTCGACATGTAGTAGGAGGCTCCCGCTGCGGGTCAAACGCTGGTAAACCGGTGGAACCTTGGTCCTATCCTTGGTTTTCCATGTAAATATGACCTAAAAAAACCTAAACCGCCAAGAAAGGCATTGTTTAACCCTCGTACGGAGAATGCTACGGGGGTAGACCCGCGGGGCCCTCGGATTAGGGTTTCGCCGGAAAAGAAGCGCCCGAGGGCCGGGATGCCACGGAAACATGCGTGTTGCCCTAGAATACATGCACAAGGGTGGTGGAATGCCCCTAGATGGAAAACCTAGCTCCTGGGTGTGACCGTCCACGTTGCATGTGATAACACTTAGAGAAGTGTGCTGGACATGTAGGAGGAGGCTCCCGCCGCGGGTCAAACGCGGGTAAACCGGTGGAACTTTGGGCCTATCCTTGGTTTTCCATGTATATATGACCTAAACAAACCTAAACCACCAAGAAAGTGCATTGTTCAACCCTCATACGGAGAATGCTATGGAAGTAGACCCGCGGGGCCCTCGGATTAGGGTTTCGCCGGAAAAGGAGCGCCCGAGGGCCGGGGTGCCACGGGAACATGCGTGTGGCTCTAGAATACATGCACAAGGGTGGTGTAATTCCCCTAGATGGAAAACCTAACACTCGGGTGTGACCGTCCACGTTGCCTTCGATAACACTTAGAGAAGTGTGCTGGTCATGTAGGAGGAGGCTCCCGCCGCGGGTCAAACGCGGGTAAACCGGTGGAACCTTAGGCCTATCCTTGGTTTTCCATGTAGATATGACCTAAACAAACCTAAACCACCAAGAGAGTGCATTGTTCAACCCTCGTACGGAGAATTCTACGGGGATAGACCCACGGGGCCCTCGGATTAGGGTTTCGTCGGAAAATGAGCGCCCGAGGGCCGGGATGCCACGGGAACATGCGTGTGACCCTAGAATACATGCACAAGGGTGGTGGAATGCCCCTAGATGGAAAACCTAGCTACCGGGTGTAACCGTCCACGTTGCATGCGATAACACATAAAGAAGTGTGCTCGACATGTAGGAGGAGGCTCCCGCCTCGAGTCAAACGCGGGTAAACCGTTGGAAACTTGGGCCTATCCAAGGTTTTCCATGTAGATATGACCTAAACAAACCTAAACTACCAAGAAAGTGCATTGTTCAACCCTCGTACGGAGAATGCTACGAGGGTAGACCCGCGAGGCCCTCGTATTAGGGTTTCATCGAAAAAGGAACCTCCGAGGGCCAGGATGCCACGGGAACATGGGTGTGGCCCTAGAATACAAGCACAAGGGTGGTGGAATGCCCATAGATGGAAAACCTATCTCTCGGGTGTGACCGTCCACGTTTCATGCGATAACACTTAGAGAAGTGTGCTTGACATGTAGGAGGAGGCTCCCGACGCGGGTCAAACGCGGGTAAACCGGTGGAACCTTGGGACTATCCTTGGTTTTCCATCTAGATATGACCTAAACAAACATAAACCACCAATAAAGTGCATTGTTCAACCATCGTACGGAGAATGCTATGGGGTAAACCCGCGGGGCCCTCAGATTAGGGTTTCGTCGGAAAAGGAGCGCCCGAGGGCCGGGATGCCACGGGAACATGCGTGTTGACCTAGAATACATGCACAAGGGTGGTGGAATGCCCCTAGATGGAAAACCTAGCTCGTGGGTGTGACCGTCCACGTTGCATGTGATAACACTTAGAGAAGTGTGCTGGACATGTAGGAGGAGGCTCCCGCCGCGGGTCAAACGCGGGTAAACCGGTGGAACTTTGGGCCTATCCTTTGTTTTCCATGTATATATGACCTAAACAAACCTAAACCACCAAGAAAGTGCATTGTTCAACCCTCATACGGAGAATGCTACGTGGGTATACCCGCGGGGCCCTCGGATTAGGGTTTCGCCGGAAAAGGAGCGCCCGAGGGCCGGGGTGCCACGGGAACATGTGTGTGGCCCTAGAATACATGCACAAGGGTGGTGTAATGCCCCTAGATGGAAAACCTAGCTCCCGGGTGTGACCGTCCATGTTGCCTGCGATAACACTTAGAGAAGTGTGCTGGACATGTAGGAGGAGTCTCCCGCCGCGGGTCAAACATGGGTAAACCGGTGGAACCTTAGGCCTATCCTTGGTTTTCCATGTAGATATGACCTAAACAAAGCTAAACCACCAAGACAGTGCATGGTTCAACCCTCGTACGGAGAATGCTACGGGGGTAGACCCGTGTGGCATCCCGCAAACCACTACTAGGAAATCGCGTTGATTTTGTGCATTGCATCATCATGACATCATCATGCATATTATTTTTACTTGAAACTATGTTGCGAAAGACTATTGTTTTCTGAAACTAGCCCTCCTTCTATTTCAAATTAAACCCCCGGATGCTTCCGGATATTTTGTTTGTCTAAAAACTATTACAAAAGTTTATTGCAAATTAAACAAAATATTTAATTATTTTTAGGGAGTAGCCGAACCGGTCCGATCCGACCCAGTTGGCCACCCCCAGTGCAAACCAAACGGTCCACCTACAACCTAAAATCCTTTTCCTACCCGAACCTAGTCTACCCACCTATCCTAGCCTGCCACCTCACCTTCCCTCCACCTCATCACACCCACCGCCACCTCACCAATCCACCAGCCCTCCCCACCTTCCCCAGGCCCACCTGGGCGCGTCCCCACACCCCTCTCTCTCGCCTATCCCCCACCTAACCGCCTGCTTCCCTCTCCCTTACACCCCGGCCCCACCTCCTGGATCGACCCCACCCGCAGCCCCGCTCCCCTGGACCCACCCCAGCACACACTCAACACACGCACACACAGCAGCCACCTCCCACCGACGCCTGCCCACGCTGCCCCTGTCACAGACCTCCCCCGGCTCGACCCCACCCCGGGCCCCACTCCACCCCACCATCCCGCACGCGCCTCGCTCCTCGTCCCCTGCAGCCCGCAGCCTCTCCTCACCCACCGGCCGCCCACCTCCTTCTCCTCCTCTGGCCCTCCGGCGGCTGGCTGGGCCTCATTGCCGAGCCTCCCGTCTCGCGCCCCCGCCGCCGCCTCTTCTCCGGTGCTCTCGCTCTCCGCCCGACCTGCGACCACGACGTCACTGAGCCACCTCCGCCACCATGGTCTCCTCGCCTCCCAGCCCGAAGGCCACAGACCTCCGACCCCGCCCCCTCGCTTCTCGTCGCTCAAGCCTCCTCCGTGGCGAGCCCGTGGCGCCGCTGAGCCACGGCGACCGTCGGCCCTCTCTGCACCGCGACCGCCTTTCCCCCTGGCGCCCTCCCTCCTGAAAGGTGCCCGGCCGCCAGGTCTCTGGCTCCGGGCTCGGCCGCGAGCGCCACACCCTTCTTCCACAAGAGGGCCAGCGCCTCATCCCGACCCCGCCGGAGCCCTCCTCGGCTCGGCCGCCCCGACGCCTTAGTGCCCGACCGCAGCCCGCCCGGAACCGCATCGGCTCGTCCCCGTGAACCGCCATGGCTCGCCCTTGTGCAGCATGTCCTAGGAACCGTGTGTTGTAGCCCAAGTCACCGTCCGAACGCGGTACAAGCAGCGCCAACTCCATACAATAGGTGATGAGGATGTGAAAATGTCACAGCAAGATCGGGCATCGACAAGACCGACTACTGACGCTGCGACCCGAGAGAGTTCGCCATCGATGACAAAGTCGGAACGACAAGGCCTCATTCCCGGAGCCGAAGGCGAAACCTTCAAGATCCGAAGACCGAATCCCAAAACGCCAAGTTCTTCATCGGCACGCCAAGACCTTCTCCTCGGAACGCCATGAACGTCTACACGGACCTAAAGACCACGGATGCGACAAGTTCTCCTTCCCGGATGCGATGCTCGAGAACCCGGACGGTAAGGACACCGACGCAGAACGCCAAGTTCTTCATCCCGGCGCCAAGACCGACCTGAAACGCGGTCCCGACAAGATCGACCCCGACCAGGGCAAATCCGATGCGCCCCCGACACCGAACCAAGTCCTTCTTCCCGGAACGCCAAGCTCTTCACCTTCTATCCAACCCCGGAGTCCGAACCCCAGATCCGAACCCTGAGACCGAACCCCGAACCCCGGAACCCCAAGATCGCCGAACTCTAATGTGTGAACCCCTTCCCGAAACCCTATTTTATAATATAATACAACTTGTCGCACATTAAATTGTCATACTCGCATGCATAATTGTGTGGTTTGGGGGCCTTATGCCGATTCACCTTATAATTAAATATGGGGCCCATATGCGGATAAATCTAGTCTCATATTGGTTCCATTTAAATTTGTGTAGCGAACCGGTGATATAATTTTGCCTTGTTAAGACAACATTTAAATTGTGGGGTATCTAAACAACTTGAACCATATATTTAATTGTCGGGACCCCCGGTTCCGCTTAATAAGGCCTGATTGCACCGCATCCTTTGCCATGTCATACATCATACATGCATCATTCCCGATCTTTTACTGTAGTATTAAATATGGCATCCGGTGTTTCTTCTAGTGTTTTGTTTCTTCGCGGATAAGGCCGTTGAGTTGATGTGAGCTTCGCCCCGATCTTTGGATGAAACTTCGGCAATGTTTTCAGGCGAGCATCTCCCCCTTTCTACCTATCTTACTTTATAGTATTTATTCCCTCCTGTTGATCTATTGCTATCTGTGTTGCGATGCTCTAGTTTTCGTACCCGTGGTATCCCTTGCAGCCTTATATTGCCTTGGACACCTCCTATTACCTGTTGTTTGGTAGATAGTTGGACCCGTGCGTCGCAGTCGCTTGCTCAAGTGCTGTTGCGTATCGTCAAGAACCATAGTTGTTGGAGTATTGGCGTGTGTTTATTGTTGGAGATGATCATAACTTTAATTACTGTTTAACAACTAAAATTGAAGTAGGTAAGCAGAGGCACATGTGGGCAATAGATGGTATTTGGTTGTTAACCGTCCACTTGTGTCCCGTAGGACCCCGAGTGCTTGATACTTGTTCCTTGATTTTTCGCGCTATCCACATCCGGGAGGATTATGGGACCCCCCTGAGCCAGAGCTTGATTCAGTCTTATTTCTTGGGGCCACAAACTAGTTTGAGGTTTTATTTACGATCCTGTACTTATGCCATGCTTTACTGCTTTATTTAAATTGTGCGATGGATAGCACCTGTCTTTAGGAGGTAAGCGAGAGTGTTTTCAGGTATTGACAAGCCCAGTTTGGGTTCCCGATCGTTCTGACCATTGTCGCAAACCTTGAGTCCGCCTCGGAGTCAGCTAACTTTGTTGCGGGTCTACTCAATAGGGTGGCCCCCTGAAATATTTCTGAATCCTGTGATTGCTTTGTCGTGAAAGCCTCGTTGGGTTTTGATTTGGTTTTTCCGAGGTTAATCGAGTGTGTGTTGCTATTTGTGCACCCCTGCAGGGTAAAACTTTCTGAAAGCCGTGTCCGCGGTTATGGACGACTTGGAGCACAGTATCTCGATCATAGACAACTATAACTAAAGTAGTGCTATAAATTTGACTTTATAATGACTAGTAATCAAGTTCACTACAATGGAATGGCTAAATAAAACTGCCAGCAATTGCTTGCTTGGGTTGTTGTTTGCGACCATTGTACCTGACTAGTAAGTATTGCAACTATAACGGAATGGCTAAATAAAAGTACCAACAACTGCTGGGTTTTGGGATATCTCATGCTAATTGTATCTGACTAGTAAGTGTTGCAACTACAATGGAATGGTTAAATAAAAGTGCCCACTGCTTATTTTATCAGGATGACTCTCTATACTTGAGTAGTAATTGCTGCAACGATAACTGAATAAATAAAATTTCCAACTGTGTGAGTTCCTCGGTTGACTTCCTCGTTTGGTCTCGAGGGGGAATACCAGGATGGGATTGTATGGTGTTAGTATCAGGTTGGTTCCCGATTAGGTCTTTCTTATCTCTCTCTGATAGCCGACAGTTGTATCGAGTCTCTATAGGTTGTTTAGTGCATGCTGCGCTGTCGCTTCAGCCCACCATACCTATGTAGGCGAGGACCGCCGAATTCTAGCCTCGCCTTGTACTGGCCTCAGTACTGACCGCTCTCTCTTTTTCCTTTGCCCTTTGTCGGCACCCCTTTTTGTTTAAGCAGGTTTTGAGATCGACGTCGTTAGTAGGGTTACCCTTCCGGCTTGGCCTGGGCAGGGTTATGGACGCCATTGGTTATTCTTCAGGGCTCTTAGCCCCATTTGCATCTTGTCCGTAGTCGGGCGTTGTATCATTTTAAGGTGATTTGGGTCTTTGTATATTATATATGTATTCTTGACTCATTGAGTCGCTGCTGTATATATATCTGTTCTGTGGGTCCCATCGAGGACTGTTGTGTAATGTTATTACTTCGTTTTCCACCCGCACGAAAGTGCCTGGTGGGCACCTTTGAATCGTTTCTATGCGCGTTTGGCGGGAATCGCTGAAAATTGCATAGGGTCGATTTTGAGGGTGTTACAGAGTGGTATCAGAGCTCAGCAGTTGCGATACCCCACCAGTCCAGCCTGTAGGATAACCTAGCTAACGGCTGAAGTAGAGTGTCAAAACCATTTTTGCAAAATCGGTTGGATAGTTCTAATTAGGTCTGATTTTACTCCTTACCCCTCTGCTGCTCTCCTCTCATCTCTGCGTGTTTTGAATCTGCTCTCTTCTCTTGCTTCGAGTCCAGGACTTCTCGTGGTTGGGTTTTCCGTCGTATCTTTAGGGCTTCGCTTCCTCCTTTGGTAACGGTGTTGCTACATCTGGTCTTCATGCTATCCGAGGAATCCTTCGTCTGGTGGACTTCCCTTTGTTCCTTCTCGTGCCTTCCGGTGTTTCCCGACGCGACGACATCATCTACGCCAGATCCGGTGCAGCGTCTGCATCACCCCTTTGTTTCCGAACCTCGCTTGTCGAGATCTACAATCTGAATTCTGAGAGTTCGTTGCATAATCTCCTATTCATGTGCAGAGTAATGCTTTGGGTGCGCGATGGACTGATCACCATCCGACTACTCTTATCATTCGCTCTTGCACATTGAATGGTGAATCATTGCACTTATACTCCTTCCACGGAAGCTAGAGATGGCTTTATTTGCTGATACCTCTACCTTCGACCTTTTGTTCCTGGAGTGTTCCCTCGATGATCACGGACAACGACCTCTTGTTAGTGGTGTCGCGAGGATCTACACGATGCGAGAAGATTCAGACCGTCGGCCTTCTTCCCCTACCATGAGGCAGATCTCGAGGGCGAGATCCATTGTTAGTGGTGTCGAATTGTGGCATCCCGCAAACCACTACTAGAAAATCGCGTTGATTTTGTGCATTGCATCATCATGACATCATCATGCATATTATTTTTACTTGAAACTATGTTGCGAAAGACTATTGTTTTCTGAAACTAGCCCTCCTTCTATTTCAAATTAAACCCCCGGATGCTTCCGGATATTTTGTTTGTCTAAAAACTATTACAAAAGTTTATTGCAAATTAAACAAAATATTTAATTATTTTTAGGGAGCAGCCGAACCGGGCCGATCCGACCCAGTTGGCCACCCCCAGTGCAAACCAAACGGTCCACCTACAACCTAAAATCCTTTTCCTACCCGAACCTAGTCTACCCACCTATCCTAGCCTGCCACCTCACCTTCCCTCCACCTCATCACACCCACCGCCACCTCACCAATCCACCAGCCCTCCCCACCTTCCCAGAGCCACCTGGCTGCCCCACACCCCTCTCTCTCACCTATCCCCACCTAACCGCTTCCCTCTCCTTACACCCTGCCCCACCTCTGGATCGACCCCATCCACGCCCCTGGCCTCGACCCACCCAAAGACACACTCAACACACGACACAACAGCCCACCTCCCACCGACGCCTGCCCACGCGTGCCCCCTGTCTGCGCCCTCCTCCCTCCCCTGTCGACCCCACCCGGGCCCCACTCCACCCCACCATCCCAAGACGCCTCCGCCTCCCTCGTCCCTCAGAGCCCCGCAGCCTCTCCTCACCTACCTCGCCGCCCCACCTCCTTCTCCTCCTCCAGCCCTCCCACGGCCTGCTCGCCTCCGCCATGAGCTCCCGCCTCGGCGTCCGCCCCGCCTCTTCCCGGTGCCTCCGCTGGGCCTGTCGACCTGCTGCTCAAGGCTCACCTCATGAGCCACCTCCACCTGCCTCCTCGCCTCCCGAAGCGCCAAGCACCTCCGACCCGGTCCCCCCCCGGAGCTGTGGCCGCCAAGCCTCCGCGCGACCTTCCTCGCTCCTCCTCGGCGAGCCCGTGGCCGCCACGAGCCACGTCACATGGCCTCTCTCCTGACCGGCCTCTCCCCCACGGGCGCCCTCCCGAACGCACGCGCTGGGTGCCCGCCTTGGCCTCTCTGGCCGGGCTCGACTGCGGGCGCCGACCTCCTCCACAAAGAGGGCCAAGCGCCTCGTCCCCGACCCCGCTGCCGGAGCCCTCTGGTCGCCTCGGCTCGGCCGGCCCTGGACGCCCCTAGTGCCCCGACCGCAGCCCGCCCTGAACCGCATCGGCTCGTCCCCGTGAACCGCCATGGCTCGCCCTTGTGCAGCATGTCCTAGGAACCGTGTGTTGTAGCCCAAGTCACCGTCCGAACGCGGTACAAGCAGCGCCAACTCCATACAATAGGTGATGAGGATGTGAAAATGTCACGGCAAGATCGGGCATCGACAAGACCGACTACTGACGCTGCGACCCGAGAGAGTTCGCCATCGATGACAAAGTCGGAACGACAAGGCCTCATTCCCGGAGCCGAAGGCGAAACCTTCAAGATCCGAAGACCGAACCCCAAAACGCCAAGTTCTTCATCGGCACGCCAAGACCTTCTCCTTGGAACGCCATGACCGTCTACACGGACCTGAAGACCACGGATGCGACAAGTTCTCCTTCCCGGATGCGATGCTCGAGAACCCGGACGGTAAGGACACCGACGCAGAACGCCAAGTTCTTCATCCCAGGCGCCAAGACTGACCTGAAACGCGGTCCCGACAAGATCGACCCCGACCAGGGCGAATCCGATGCGGTATCGACAAGCCCAGTTTTGGGTTCCCAGTCGTTTACAGCCATTGTCGCAAACCTTGAGTCTGCCTCGGAGTCAGCTAACTTCGTTGTGGGTCTACTCAATGGGGTGGCCCCCTGAAATATTTCTGAATCCTGTGATTGCTTTGTCGTGAAAGCCTCGTTGGGTTTTGATTTGATTTTTCCGAGGTTGATCGAGTGTGTGTTGCTATTTGTGCACCCCTGCAGGGTAAAACTTTCTGAAAGCCGTGTCATGTTATGGACGACTTGAGCACAAGATTCGATCATAGACAACTATAACTAAAGTAGTGCTATAAATTTGACTTTATAATGACTAGTAATCAGCTTCACTACAATGGAATGGCTAAATAAAACTGCCAACAATTGCTTGCTTGGGTTGTCGTTTATGCACCATTGTACCGACTAGTAAGTATTGCAACTATAACGGAATGGCTAAATAAAAGTACCAACAAGCTGGGTTTTGGGATATCTCATGCTAATTGTATCGACTAGTAAGTGTTGCAACTACAATGGAATGGTTAAATAAAAGTGCCCACGCTTTTTTATCGTGATGACTCTATACTTGACTAGTAATTGCTGCAACGATAATCGAATAAATAAACGCCAATCGTGGTGAGTTCCTCGGTTGACTTCCTCGTTTGGTCTCGAGGGGGAATACCAGGATGGGATTGTATGGTGTTAGTACCAGGTTGGTTCCCGATTAGGTCTTTCTTATCTCTCTCTGATAGCCGACAGTTGTATCGAGTCTCTATAGGTTGTTTAGTGCATGCTGCGCTGTCGCTTCAGCCCACCATACCTATGTAGGCGAGGACCGCCGAATTCTAGCCTCGCTGCATGTCGGCCTCGATCGACCGCTCTCTCTTTTTCCTTTGCCCTTTGTCGGCACCCCTTTTTGTTTAAGCAGGTTTTGAGATCGACGTCGTTAGTAGGGTTACCCTTCCGGCTTGGCCTGGGCAGGATTATGGACGCCATTGGTTATTCTTCATGGCTCTTAGCCCCATTTGCATCTTGTCCGTAGTCGGGCGCTGTATCATTCTAAGGTGATTTGGGTCTTTGTATATTATATCTGTATTCTTGACTCATTGAGTCACTGCTGTGTATATATTTGTTCTGTGGGTCCCATCGAGGACTGTTGTGTAATGTTATTACTTCGTTTTCCACCCGCACGAAAGTGCCTGGTGGGCACCTTTGAATCGTTTCTATGCGCATTTGGCGGGAATCGCTGAAACTTGCATAGGGTCGATTCTGAGGGTGTTACAACCCGTGGGGCCGTAATATTAGGGTTTCGTCGGAAAATGAGCGCCCGAGGGCCAGGATGCCATGGGAACATTCGTGTGTCCCTATAATACATGCACAAGGGTGGTGGAATGCCCCTAGATGGAAAACCTAGCTCCTGGGTGTGGCCATCCATGTTGCATGCGATAACACTTAGAGAAGTGTGCTGGACATGTAGGAGGAGGCTCCCGCCGCGGGTCAAACGCGGGTAAACCGGTGGAACCTTGGGCCTATCCTTGGGTTTCCATGTAGATTTAACCTAAACAAACCTAAACCACCAAGAAAGTGCATTGTTCAACCCTCGTATGAAGAACGCTATGGGGGTAGACCCGTGGGGCCCTCGGATTAGGGTTAAATCGGAAAAGGGGCGCCCGAGGGCCGGGATGCCACGGGAACATGCGTGTGGCCCTAGAATACATGCACAAGGGTGGTGGAATGCCCCTATATGGAAAACCTAGCTCCCGGGTGTGACCGTCCATGATGCATGGGATAACACTTTGAGAAGTGTGCTCGACATGTAGTAGGAGGCTCCCGCCGCGGGTCAAAAGCGGGTAAACCGGTGGAACCTTGGTCCTATCCTTGGTTTTCCATGTAAATATGACCTAAAAAAACCTAAACCGCCAAGAAAGGCATTGTTTAACCCTTGTACGGAGAATGCTACGGGGTAGACCCGCGGAGCCCTCGGATTAGGGTTTCGCCGGAAAAGCAGCGCTCGAGGGCCGGGATGCCACGGAAACATGCGTGTTGCCCTAGAATACATGCACAAGGTTGGTGGAATACCCCTAGATGGAAAACCTAGCTCCTGGGTGTGACCGTCCATGTTGCATGTGATAACACTTAGAGAAGGGTGCTGGACATGTAGGAGGAGGCTCCTGACACGGGTCAAACACGGGTAAACCGGTGTAACTTTGTGCCTATCCTTGGTTTTCTATGTATATATGACCTAAACAAACCTAAACCACCAAGAAAGTGCAGTGTTCAACCCTCATACGGAGAATGCTATGGGGGTAGACCCGCGGGGCCCTCGGATTAGGGTTTCGCCGGAAAAGGAGCGCCCGAGGGCCGGGGTGCCAAGGGAACATGCGTGTGGCTCTAGAATACATGCACAAGGGTGGTGTAATGCCCCTAGATGGAAAACCTAACTCTCGGGTGTGACCGTCCATGTTGCCTGCGATAACACTTAGAGAAGTGTGGTGGTCATGTAGGAGGAGGCTCCCGCCGCGGGTCAAACGCGGGTAAACCGGTGGAACCTTAGGCCTATCCTTGGTTTTCCATGTAGATATGACCTAAACAAACATAAACCACCAAGAGAGTGAATTTTTCATCCCTCGTACGGAGAATGCTACGGGGGTAGACCCACGGGGCCCTCAGATTAGGGTTTCGTCGGAAAATGAGCGCCCGAGGGCCGGGATGCCACGAGAACATGCGTGTGACCCTAGAATATATGCAAAAGGGTGGTGGAATGCCCCTAGATGGAAAACCTAGCTACCGGGTGTGACCGTACACGTTGCATGCGGTAACACTTAGAGAAGTGTGCTCGACATGTAGGAGGAGGCTCCCGCCTCGGGTCAAACGCGGGTAAACCGTTGGAACCTTGGGCCTATCCAAGGTTTTCCATGTAGATATGACCTAAACAAACCTAAACCACCAAGAAAGTGCATTGTTCAACCCTCGTACGGAGAATGCTACGAGGGTAGACCCGCGAGGCCCTCGTATTAGGGTTTCATCGAAAAAGGAACGTCCGAGGGCCAGGATGCCACGGGAACATGTGTGTGGCCCTAGAATACATGCACAAGGGTGGTGGAATGCCCATAGATGGAAAACCTAGCTCCCGGGTGTGACCGTCCACGTTTCATGCGATAACACTTAGAGAAGTGTGCTCGACATGTAGGAGGAGGCTCCCGACGCGGGTCAAACGCGGGTAAACCGGTGGAACCTTGGGCCTATCCTTGGTTTTCCATCTAGATATGACCTAAACAAACCTAAACCACCAAGAAAGTGCATTGTTCAACCCTCGTACGGAGAATGCTATGGGGGTAAACCCGCGGGGCCCTCGGATTAGGGTTTCGTCGGAAAAGGAGCGCCCGAGGGCCGGGATGCCACGGGAACATGCGTGTTGACCTAGAATACATGCACAAGGGTGGTGGAATGCCCCTATATGGAAAACCTATCTCCCGGGTGTGACCGTCCACGTTTCATGCGATAACACTTAGAGAAGTGTGCTCGACATGTAGGAGGAGGCTCCCGCCGCGGGTCAAACGCGGGTAACCCGGTGGAACCTTAGGCCTATCCTTGGTTTTCCATGTAGATATGACCTAAACAAACCTAAGCCACCAAGACAGTGCATTGTTCAACCCTCGTACGGAGAATGCTACGGGGGTAGACCCGTGGGGCCGTAAGATTAGGGTTTCGTCGGAAAATGAGCGCCCGAGGGCCGGGATGCCATGGGAACATTCGTGTGGCCCTATAATACATGCACAAGGGTGGTGGAATGCCCCTAGATGGAAAACCTAGCTCCTGGGTGTGACCATCCATGTTGCATGCGATAACACTTAGAGAAGTGTGCTGGACATGTAGGAGGAGGCTCCCGCCGCGGGTCAAACGCGGGTAAACCGGTGGAACCTTGGGCCTATCCTTGGGTTTCCATGTAGATATAACCTAAACAAACCTAAACCACCAAGAAAGTGCATTGTTCAACCCTCGTATGGAGAATGCTACGGGGGTAGACCCGTGGGGCCCTCGGATTAGGGTTTCATCGGAAAAGGGGCGCCCGAGGGCCGGGATGCCACGGGAACATGCGTGTGGCCCTAGAATACATGCACAAGGGTGGTGGAATGGCCCTATATGGAAAACTTAGCTCCCGGGTGTGACTGTCCACGATGCATGGGATAAGACTTAGAGAAGTGTGCTCGACATCTAGTAGGAGGCTCCCGCCGCGGGTCAAAAGCGGGTAAACCGTTGGAACCTTGGTCCTATCCAAGGTTTTCCATGTAAATATGACCTAAAAAAACCTAAACCGCCAAGAAAGGCATTGTTTAACCCTCGTACGGAGAATGCTACGGGGGTAGACCCGCGGGGCCCTCGGATTAGTGTTTCATCGAAAAAGGAACGTCCGAGGGCCGGGGTGCCACGGGAACATGTGTGTGGTCCGAGAATACATGCACAAGGGTGGTGGAATGCCCATAGATGGAAAACCTAGCTCCCGGGTGTGACCGTCCACGTTTCATGCGATAACACTTAGAGAAGTGTGCTCGACATGTAGGAGGAGGCTCCCGACGCGGGTCAAACGCGGGTAAACCGGTGGAACCTTGGGCCTATCCTTGGTTTTCCATCTAGATATGACCTAAACAAACCTAAACCACCAAGAAAGTGCATTGTTCAACCCTCGTACGGAGAATGCTATGGGGGTAAACCTGCAGGGCCCTCGGATTAGGGTTTCGTCGGAAAAGGAGCGCCCGAGGGCCGGGATGCCACGGGAACATGCGTGTGGCCCTAGAATACATGCACAAGGGTGGTGGAATGCCCCAAGATGGAAAACCTAGCTCCCGGGTGTGACCGTCGATGTTGCATGCGATAACACTTAGAGAAGTTTGGTGGACATGTAGGAGGAGGCTCCCACCACTGGTCAAATGCGGGTAAACCGGTGGAACCTTGGTCCTATCCTTGGTTTTCCATGTAGATATGACCTAAAAAAACCTAAACCACCAAGAAAGTGCATTGTTTAACCCTCGTACGAAGAATGCTACGGGGGTAGACCCGTGGGGCCCTCGCATTAGGTTTTCATCGGAAAAGGAGCGCCCGAGGGCCGGGATGCCACGGGAACATGTGTGTGGACCTAGAATACATGCACAAGGGTGGTGGAATTCCCCTAGATGGAAAACCTAGCTCCCGGGTGTAACCGTCCATGTTGCATGCGATAACACTTATAGAAGTGTGCTAGACATGTAGGAGGAGGCTCATGCTGCGGGTCAAACACGGGTAAACCGGTGGACTTTGGGCGTATTCTTGGGTTTCCATGTATATATGACCTAAACAAACCTAAACAACCAAGAAAGTGCAGTGTTCAACCCTCGTATGGTGGATGCTAGGCGGTAGACCCGTGGGGCCCTGGGATTAGGGTTTTGTCGAAAAAGAGCGCCCGAGGGCTAAGATGCCACGGGAACATGCGTGTGGCCCAAGAATACATGCACAAGGGTGGTGTAATGCCCCTAGATGGAAAACCTAGCTCCCGGGTATGACCATCCACGTTGCATGCGATAACACTTAGAGAAGTGTGCTAGACATGTAGGAGGAGGCTCCCGCCGCGGGTCAAACGCGGGTAAACCGGTGGAACCTTGGGCCTATCCTTGGTTTTCCATGTAGATATGACCTAAAAAAACCTAAACCACCAAGAAAGTGCATTGTTCAACCCTCGTACGGAGAATGCTATGGGGTTAGACCCGCGGGGCCATGGGATTAGCGTATCGTCGGAAAATGAGCGCCCGAGGGCCGGGATGCCATGGGAACATTCGTGTGGCCCTATAATAAATGCACAAGGGTGGTGGAATGCCCCTAGATGGAAAACCTAGCTCCTGGGTGTGGCCATCCATGTTGCAAGCGATAACACTTAGAGAAGTGTGCTGGACATGTAGGAGGAGGCTCCCGCCGCGGGTCAAACGCGGGTAAACCGGTGGAACCTTGGGAATATCCTTGTGTTTCCATGTAGATATGACCTAAACAAACCTAAACCACCAAGAAAGTGCATTCTTCAACCCTCGTATGGAGAATGCTACGGGGGTAGACCCGTGGGGCCCTCGGATTAGGGTTTCATCGAAAAGGAGCGCCCGAGGGCCGGGATGCCACGGGAACATGCGTGTGGCCCTAGAATACATGAACAAGGGTGGTGGAATGCCCTTATATGGAAAACCTAGCTCCCGGGTGTGACCGTCCACGATGCATGCGATAACCTTAGAGAAGTGTGCTTGACATGTAGGAGGAGGCTCCCGCCGCGGGTCAAACGCGGGTAAACCGGTGGAACCTTGGGCATATCCTTGGGTTTTCATGTAGATATGACCTAAACAAATCTAAACCACCAAGAAAGTGCATTGTTCAACCCTCGTATGGAGAATGCTTCGGGGGTAGACCCGCGGGGCCCTCGGATTAGGGTTTCATCGAAAAAGGAGCGTCCGAGGGCCGGGATGCCACGTGAACATGCGTGTGGCCCTAGAATACATGCACAAGGGTGGTGGAATGCCCCTATATGGAAAACCTAGCTCCCGGGTGTGACCATCCATGTTGCCTATGATAACACTTAGAGAAGTGTGCTGGACATGTAGGAGGAGGCTCCCGTCGCGGGTCAAACGCGGGTAAACCGGTGGAACTTTGGGCCTATCCTTGGTTTCCATGTATATATGAACTAAATAAACCTAAACCACCAAGAAAGTGCATTGTTCAACCCTCATACGGAGAATGCTTTGGGGGTAGACCCGCGGGGCCCTCGGATTAGGGTTTCGCCGGAAAAGGAGCGCCCGAGGGTCGGGGTGCCACGGGAACAAGCGTGTGGCCCTAGAATACATGCACAAGGGTGGTGTAATGCCCCAAGATGGAAAACCTAACTCCCGGGTGTGACCGTCCACGTTGCCTGCGATAACACTTAGAGAAGTGTGCTGGACATGTAGGAGGAGGCTCCCGCCGCGGGTCAAACGCGGGTAAACCGGTGGAACCTTGGGCCTATCCTTGGGTTTCCATGTAGATATGACATAAACAAACCTAAACCACCAAGAAAGTGCATTGTTCAACCCTCGTATGGAGAATGCTACGGGGGTAGACCCGTGGGGCCCTCGGATTAGGGTTTCATTGGAAAAGGGGCGCCCGAGGGCCGGGATACCACGGGAACATGCGTGTGGCCCTAGAATACATGCACAAGGGTGGTGGAATGCCCCTATATGGAAAACCTAGCTCCCGGGTGTGACCGTCCACGATGCATGCGATAACACTTAGAGAAGTGTGCTCGACATGTAGGAGGAGGCTCCCGCCGCGGGTCAAACGCGGGTAAACCGGTGGAACCTTGGGCCTATCCTTGGTTTTCCATGTATATATGACCTAAACAAACCTAAATCACCAAGAAAGTGCATTTTTCAACCGTCATACGGAGAATGTTACGGGGGTAGACCCGCGGGACCCTCGGATTAGGGTTTCGCCGGAAAAGAAGCGCCCGAGGGCCGGGATGCCACGGAAACATGCGTGTTGCCCTAGAATACATGCACAAGGGTGGTGGAATGCCCCTAAATGGAAAACCTTGCTCCTGGGTGTGACCGTCCACGTTGCATGTCATAACACTTAGAGAAGTGTGCTGGACATGTAGGAGGAGGCTCCCGCCGCGGGTCAAACGCGGGTAAACCGGTGGAACTTTGGTCCTATCCTTGGTTTTCCATGTATATATGACCTAAACAAACCTAAACCACCAAGAAAGTGCATTGTTCAACCCTCGTATGGAGAATGCTTCGGGGGTAGACCCGCGGGGCCCTCGGATTAGGGTTTCATCGAAAAAGGAGCGTCCGAGGGCCGAGATGCCACATGAACATGCGTGTGGCCCCAGATTAAATGCCCAAGGGTGGTTGAATGCCCCTAGATGGAAAACCTAGCTCCTGGGTGTGACCGTCCACATTGCATGTGATAACACTTAGAGAAGTGTGCTGGACATGTAGGAGGAGGCTCCCGCCGCGGGTCAAACGCGGGTAAACCGGTGGAACTTTGGGCCTATCCTTGGTTTTCCATGTATATATGACCTAAAAAAACCTAAACCACCAAGAAAGTGCATTGTTCAACCCTCATATGAAAAATGCTACGAGGGTAGACCCGCGGGGCCCTCGGATTAGGGTTTCGCCGGAAAAGGAGCGTCCGAGGGCCGGGGTGCCACGGGAACATGCGTGTGGCCCTAGAATACATGCACAAGAGTTGTGTAATGCCCCTAGATGGAAAACCTAACTCACGGGTGTGACCGTCCACGTTGCCTGCGATAACACTTAAAGAAGTGTGCTGGACATGTAGGAGGAGGCTCCCGCCGCGGGTCAAACGCGGGTAAACCGGTGGAACCTTAGGCCTATCCTTGGTTTTTCATGTAGATATGACCTAAACAAATCTAAGCCACCAAGAGAGTGCATTGTTCAACCCTCGTACGGAGAATGCTACGGGGGTAGACCCGTGGGGCCCTAAGATTAGGCTTTCGTCGGAAAATGAGCGCCCGTGGGCCGGGATTCCATGGGAACATTCGTGTGGCCCTATAATACTGCACAAGGTTGGTGGAATGCCACTAGATGGAAAACCTAGCTCCTGGGTGTGACCATCCATGTTGCATGCGATAACACTTAGAGAAGTGTGCTCGACATGTAGGAGGAGGCTCCCGTCGCGGGTCAAACGCGGGTAAACCGGTGGAACCTTGGGCCTATCCTTGGGTTTCCATGTAGATATAACCTAAACAAACCTAAACCACCAATAAAGTGCATTGTTCAACCCTCGTATGGATAATGCTACGGGGGTAGACCCGTGGGGCCCTCGGATTAGTGTTTCATCGGAAAAGGAGCGCCCGAGGGCCGGGATGCCACGGGAACATGCGTGTGGCCCTAGAATACATGCACAAGGGTGGTGGAATGCCCCTATATGGAAAACCTAGCTCCCGGGTGTGACCATCCACTATGCATGCGATAACACGTGTGCTCGACATGTAGGAGGAGGCTCCCGCCGCGGGTCAAACGCGGGTAAACCGGTGGAACCTTGGTCCTATCCTTGGTTTTCCATGTAGATATGACCTAAACAAACCTAAACCTCCAAGAAAGTGCATTGTTTAACTCTCGTACGGAGAATGCTACGGGGGTAGACCCGCGGGGCCCTCGGATTAGGGTTTCGCCGAAAAAGCAGCGCCCGAGGGCCGGGATGCCACGGAAACATGCGTGTTTCCCTAGAATACATGCACAATGGTGGTAGAATGCCCCTAGATGGAAAACCTAGCTCCTGGGTGTGACCGTCCATGTTGCATGTGATAACACTTAGAGAAGTGTGCTGGACATGTAGGAGGAGGCTCCCGTCGCGGGTTAAACGCGGGTAAACCGGTGGAACTTTGGGCCTATCCTTGGTTTTCCATGTATATATGACCAAAACAAACCTAAACCACCAAGAAAGTGCACTGTTCATCCCTCGTACGGAGAATGCTACGGGAACATGCGTGTGGCCCTAGAAAGTGCATTCTTCAACCCTCATATGTAGAATGCTACGGGGGTAGACCCGTGGGGCCCTCGTATTAGGGTTTCGCCGGAAAAGGAGCGCCCGAGGGCCGGGGTGCCACGGGAACATGCGTGTGGCCCTAGAATACATGCACAAGGGTGGTGTAATGCCCCTAGATGGAAAAACTAACTCCCGGATGTGATCGTACACGTTGCCTGCGCTAACACTTAGAGAAGTGTGCTAGACATGTAGGAGGAGGCTCCCGCCGCGGGTCAAAGTAAACGCGGGTAAACCGGTGGAACCTTAGGCCTATCCTTGGTTTTCCATGTAGATATGACCTAAACAAACCTAAACCACCAAGAGAGTGCATTGTTCAACCCTTGTACGGAGAGTGCTACGGGGGTAGACCCGTGGGGCCCTAGGATTAGGGTTTCGTCGGAAAATGAGCGCCCGACGGCCGGGATGCCATGGGAACATTCGTGTGGCCCTATAATACATGCACAAGGGTGGTGGAATGCCCCTAGATGGAAAACCTAGCTCCTGGGTGTGACCATCCATGTTGCATGCGATAACACTTAGAGAAGTGTGCTGGACATGTAGGAGGAGGCTCCCGCCGCGGGTCAAACGCGGGTAAACCGGTGGAACCTTGGGCATATCCTTGGGTTTCCATGTAGATATGACCTAAACAAACCTAAACCACCAAGAAAGTGCATTGTTCAACCCTCGTATGGAGAATGCTACGGGGGTAGACCCGTGGGGCCCTCGGATTAGGGTTTCATCGAAAAAGGAGCGCCCGAGGGCCGGGATGCCACGGGAACATGCGTGTGGCCCTAGAATACATGCACAAGGGTGGTGGAATGCCCCTATATGGAAAACCTAGCTCCCGGGTGTGACCGTCCACGATGCATGCGATAACCTTAGAGAAGTGTGCTCGACATGTAGGAGGAGGCTCCCGCCGCGGGTCAAACGCGGGTAAACCGGTGGAACCTTGGGCCTATCCTTGGTTTTCCATGTAGATATGACCTAAACAAACCTAAACCACCAAGAAAGTGCATTGGTCAACCCTCGTACGGAGAATGCTACGGGGTTAGACCCGCGGGGCCATGGGATTAGGGTTTCATCGGAAAAGGAGCGCCCGAGGGCTGGGATGCCACGGGAACATGCATGTGGCCCTAGAATACATGCACAAGGGTGGTGGAATGCCCCTAGATGGAAAACCTAGCTCCCGGGTCTGACCGTCCATGTTGCATGCGATAACACTTAGAGAAGTGTGCTGGACATGTAGGAGGAGGCTCCCGCCGCGGGTCAAACGCGGGTAAACCGGTGGAACCTTGGGCATATCCTTGGGTTTTCATGTAGATATGACCTAAACAAACCTAAACCACCAAGAAAGTGCATTGTTCAACCCTCATACGGAAAAGGCTACGGGGGTAGACCCGCGAGGCCCTCGGATTAGGGTTTCGCCGGAAAAGGAGCGTCCGAGGGCCGGGGTGCCACGGGAACATGCGTGTGGCCCTAGAATACATGAACACGAGTTGTGTAATGCCCCTAGATAGAAAACCTAACTCACGGGTGTGACCGTCCATGTTGCGTGCGATAACACTTAGAGAAGTGTGCTGGACATGTAGGAGGAGGCTCCCGCCGCGGGTCAAACGCGGGTAAACCGGTGGAACCTTAGGCCTATCCTTGGTTTTCATGTAGATATGACCTAAACAAATCTAAGCCACCAAGAGAGTGCATTGTTCAACCATCGTACAGAGAATGCTACGGGGGTAGACCCGTGGGGCCCTAAGATTAGGCTTTCATCGGAAAATGAGCGCCCGAGGGCCGGGATGCCATGGGAACATTCGTGTGGCCCTATAATACTGCACAAGGTTGTTGGAATGCTCCTAGATGGAAAACCTAGCTCCTGGGTGTGACCATCCATGTTGCATGCGATAACACTTAGAGAAGTGTGCTCGACATGTAGGAGGAGGCTCCCGTCACGGGTCAAACGCGGGTAAACCAGTGGAACCTTGGGCCTATACTTGGGTTTCCATGTACATATAACCTAAACAAACCTAAACCACCAATAAAGTGCATTGTTCAACCCTCGTATGGCTAATGCTACGAGGGTAGACCCGTGGGGCCCTCGGATTAAGGTTTCATCGGAAAAGGAGCGCCCGAGGGCCGGGATGCCACGGGAACATGCGTGTGGCCTGATAATACATGCACAAGGGTGGTGTAATGCCCCTATATGGAAAACCTAGCTCCCGGGTGTGACCATCCACTATGCATGCGATAACACGTGTGCTCGACATGTAGGAGGAGGCTCCCGCCGCGGGTCAAACGCGGGTAAACCGGTGGAACCTTGGTCCTATCCTTGGTTTTCCATGTAGATATGACCTAAACAAACCTAAACCTCCAAGAAAGTGCATTGTTTAACTCTCGTATGGAGAATTCTACGGGGGTAGACCCGCGGGGCCCTTGGATTAGGGTTTCGCCGAAAAAGCAGCGCCCGAGGGCCGGGATGCCACGGAAACATGCGTGTTGCCCTAGAATACATGCACAATGGTGGTGGAATGCCCCTAGATGGAAAACCTAGCTCCTGGGTGTGACCGTCCATGTTGCATGTGATAACACTTAGAGAAGTGTGCTGGACATGTAGGAGGAGGCTCCCGTCGCGGGTCAAACGCGGGTAAACCTGTGGAACTTTGGGCCTATCCTTGGTTTTCCATGTATATATGACCTAAACAAACCTAAACCACCAAGAAAGTGCACTGTTCAACCCTCGTACGGAGAATTTTACGGGAACATGCGTGTGGCCCTAGAAAGTGCATTCTTCAACCCTCATATGGAGAATGCTACGGGGGTAGACCCGTGGGGCCCTCGGATTAGGGTTTCGCCGGAAAAGGAGCGCCCGAGGGCCGGGGTTCCACGGGAACATGCGTGTGGCCCTAGAATACATGCACAAGGGTGGTGTAATGCCCCTAGATGGAAAAACTAACTCCCGGATGTGACCGTACACGTTGCCTGCGCTAACACTTAGAGAAGTGTGCTAGACATGTAGGAGGAGGCTCCCGCCGCGGGTCATAGTAAACGCGGGTAAACCGGTGGAACCTTAGGCCTATCCTTGGTTTTCCATGTAGATATGACCTAAACAAACCTAAACCACCAAGAGAGTGCATTGTTCAACCCTCGTACGGAGAATGCTACGGGGGTAGACCCGTGGGGCCCTAAGATTAGGGTTTCGTCGGAAAATGAGCGCCCGAGGGCCGGGATGCCATGGGAACATTCGTGTGGCCCTATAATACATGCACAAGGGTGGTGGAATGCCCCTAGATGGAAAACCTAGCTCCTGGATGTGACCATCCATGTTGCATGCGATAACACTTAGAGAAGTGTGCTGCACATGTAGGAGGAGGCTCCCGCCGCGGGTCAAATGCGGGTAAACCGGTGGAACCTTGGGAATATCCTTGTGTTTCCATGTAGATATGACCTAAACAAACCTAAACCACCAAGAAAGTGCATTCTTCAACCCTCGTTTGGAGAATGCTACGGGGGTAGACCCGTGGGGCCCTCGGATTAGGGTTTCATCGAAAAGGAGCGCCCGAGGGCCGGGATGCCACGGGAACATGCGTGTGGCCCTAGAATACATGAACTAGGGTGGTGGAATGCCCCTATATGGAAAACCTAGCTCCCGGGTGTGACCGTCCACGATGCATGCGATAACCTTAGAGAAGTGTGCTTGACATGTAGGAGGAGGCTCCCGTCGCGGGTCAAACGCGGGTAAACCGGTGGAACCTTCGGCCTATCCTTGGTTTTCCATGTAGATATGACCTAAACAAACCTAAAACACCAAGAAAGTGCATTGGTCAACCCTCGTACGGAGAATGCTACGGGGTTAGACCCACGGGGCCATGGGATTAGGGTTTCGTCAGAAAAGGAGCGCCCGAGGGCTGGGATGCCACGGGAACATGCATGTGACCATAGAATACATGCACAAGGGTGGTGGAATGCCCCTAGATGGACAACATAGCTCCCGGGTCTGACCGTCCATGTTGCATGCGATAACACTTAGAGAAGTGTGCTGGACATGTAGAAGGAGGCTCCCGCCGCGGGTCAAACGCGGGTAAACCGGTGGAACTTTGGGCCTATCCTTGGTTTTCCATGTATATATGACCTAAAAAAATCTAAACTACCAAGAAAGTGCATTGTTCAACCCTCATACGGAAAATGCTACGGGGGTAGACCCGCGAGGCCCTCGGATTAGGGTTTCGCCGGAAAAGGAGCGTCCGAGGGCCGGGGTGCCACGGGAACATGCGTGTGGCCCTAGAATACATGCACGCGAGTTGTGTAATGCCCCTAGATAGAAAACCTAACTCATGAGTGTGACCGTCCATGTTGCGTGCGATAACACTTAGAGAAGTGTCCTGGACATGTAGGAGGAGGCTCCTGCCGCGGGTCAAAAGCGGGTAAACCGTTGGAACCTTAGGCCTATCCTTGGTTTTCCATGTAGATATGACCTAAACAAATCTAAGCCACCAAGAGAGTGCACTCGTACGGAGAATGCTACGGGGGTAGACCCGTGGGGCCCTAAGATTAGGCTTTCGTGAGAAAATGAGCGCCAGAGGGCCGGGATGCCATGGGAACATTCGTGTGGCCCTATAATGCTGGACAAGGGTGGTGGAATGCCCCTAGATGAAAAACTAGCTCCTCGGTGTGACCATCCATGTTGCATGCGATAACACTTAGAGAAGTGTGTTGGACATGTAGGAGGAGGCTCCCGCCGCGGGTCAAACGCGGGTAAACCGGTGGAACCTTGGGCCTATCCTTGGGTTTCCATGTAGATATAACCTAAACAAACCTAAACCACCAATAAAGTGCATTGTTCAACCCTCGTATGGATAATGCTACGGGGGTAGACCCGTGGGGCCCTCGGATTAAGGTTTCATCGGAAAAGGAGCGCCCGAGGGCCGGGATGCCACGGGAACATGCGTGTGCCCGAGAATACATGCACAAGGGTGGTGGAATGCCCCTATATGGAAAACCTAGCTCCCGGGTGTGACCATCCACTATGCATGCGATAACACGTGTGCTCGACATGTAGGAGGAGGCTCCCGCCGCGGGTCAAACGCGGGTAAACCGGTGGAACCTTGGTCCTATCCTTGGTTTTCCATGTAGATATGACCTAAACAAACCTAAACCTCCAAGAAAGTGCATTGTTTAACTCTCGTACGGAGAATACTACGGGGGTAGACCCGCGGGGTCCTCGGATTAGGGTTTTCGAAAAGCAGCCGAGGGCCGGGATGCCACGGAAACATGCGTGTTGCCCTAGAATACATGCACAAGGGTGGTGGAATGCCCCTAGATGGAAAACCTAGCTCCTGGGTGTGACCGTCCATGTTGCATGTGATAACACTTAGAGAAGTGTGCTGGACATGTAGGAGGAGGCTCCCGTCGCGGGTCAAACGCGGGTAAACCGGTGGAACTTTGGGCCTATCCTTGGTTTTCCATGTAGATATGACCTAAACAAACCTAAACCACCAAGAAAGTGCACTGTTCAACCCTCGTACGGAGAATGCTACGGGAACATGCGTGTGGCCCTAGAAAGTGCATTCTTCAACCCTCATATGGAGAATGCTATGGGGGTAGACCCGTGGGGGTTTCGCCAGAAAAGGAGCGCCCGAGGGCCGGGGTGCCACGGGAACATGCGTGTGGCCCTAGAATACATGCACAAGGGTGGTGTAATGCCCCTAGATGGAAAAACTAACTCCCGGATATGATCGTACACGTTGCCTGCGCTAACACTTAGAGAAGTGTGCTAGACATGTAGGAGGAGGCTCCCGCCGCGGGTCAAAGTAAACGCGGGTAAACCGGTGGAACCTTAGGCCTATCCTTGGTTTTCCATGTAGATATGACCTAAACAAACCTAAACCACCAAGAGAGTGCATTGTTCAACCCTTGTACGGAGAGTGCTACGGGGGTAGACCCGTGGGGCCCTAGGATTAGGGTTTCGTTGGAAAATGAGCGCCCGAGGGCCGGGATGCCATGGGAACATTCGTGTGGCCCTATAATACATGCACAAGGGTGGTGGAATGCCCCTAGATGGAAAACCTAGGTCCTGGATGTGACCATCCATGTTGCATGCGATAACACTTAGAGAAGTGTGCTGGACATGTAGGAGGAGGCTGTACCCGCGGGTCAAACGTGGGTAAACCGGTGGAACCTTGGTCCTATCCTTGGTTTTCCATGTAGATATGACCTAAACAAACCTAAACCACCAAGAAAGTGCATTGTTCAACCCTCATACGGAGAATGATACGGGGGTAGACCCGCGGGGCCCTCAGATTAGGGTTTCGCCGGAAAAGGAGCGCCCGATGGCCGGGGTGCCACGGGAACATGCGTGTGGCCCTAGAATACATGCACAAGTGTGGTTTAATGCCCCTAGATGGAAAACCTAACTACCGGGTGTGACCGTCCACGTTGCCTGCGATAACACTTAGAGAAGTGTGCTGGACATGTAGGAGGAGGCTCCCGCCGCGGGTCAAACGCGGGTAAACCGGTGGATCCTTGGGCCTATCCTTGGGTTTCCATGTAGATATGACCTAAACAATCCTAAACCACCAAGAAAGTGCATTGTTCAACCCTCGTATGGATAATGCTACGAGGGTAGACCCGTGGGGCCCTCGGATTAGGGTTTCATCGAAAAAGGAGCGCCCGAGGGCCGGGATGCCACGGGAACATGTGTGTGATCCTAGAATACATGCACAAGGGTGGTGGAATGCCCCTAGATGGAAAACCTAACTCCCGGATGTGACCGTACACGTTGCCTGCGCTAACACTTGGAGAAGGCTCCCGCCGCGGGTCAAAGAAACGCGGGTAAACCGGTGGAACCTTAGGCCTATCCTTGGTTTTCCATGTAGATATGACCTAAACAAACCTAAACCACCAAGAGAGTGCATTGTTCAACCCCCGTACGGAGAATGCTGCAAGGGTAGACCCGTGGGACATGTAGGAGGAGGCTCCCACTGCGGGTCAAACGCGGGTAAAACGGTGGAACTTTGGGCCTATCCTTGGTTTTCCATGTATATATGACCAAAACAAACCTAAACCACCAAGAAAGTGCATTGTTCAACCCTCATACGGAGAATGCTACGGGGGTAGACCCGCGGGGACCTCGCATTAGGTTTTCATCGGAAAAGGAGCGCCCGAGGGCCGGGATTCCACGGGAACATGTGTGTGGACCTAGAATACATGCACAAGGGTGGTGGAATTCCCCTAGATGGAAAACATAGGTCCCAGGTGTAACCGTCCACATTGCATGTGATAACACTTAGAGAAGTGTGCTGGACATGTAGGAGGAGGCTCACGCCGCTGGTCAAACACGGGTAAGCCGGTGGAACCTTGGGCCTATCCATGGTTTTCCATGTAGATATGACCTAAACAAAACTAAACCACCAAGAAAGTGCATTGTTCAACCCTCGTACGGAGAATGCTACGGGGGTAGACCCGCGAGGCCCTCGTATTAGGGTTTCATCGGAAAAGGAGCGTCCGAGGGCCAGGATGCCACAGGAACATGCGTGTGGCCCTAGAATACATGCACAAGGGTGGTGGAATGCCCCTAGATGGAAAACCTAGCTACCGGGTGTGACCGTCAACGTTGCATGTGATAACACTAAGAGAAGTGTGCTCGACATGTAGGAGGAGGCTACCGAGGCGGGTCAAACGCGGGTAAACCGATGGAACCTTGGGCCTATCCTTGGTTTTCCATGTAGATATGACCTAAACAAACCTAAACCACCAACAAAGTGCATTGTTCAACCCTCGTACAGAGAATGCTTCGGGGGTAGACCCGCGGGGCCCTCAGATTAGGGTTTCGCCGGAAAAGGCGCGCCCGAGGGCCGGGATACCACGGTAACATGCGTGTGGCCCTAGCATACATGCACAAGGGTGGTGTAATGCACCTAGATGGAAAACCTAACTCCCGGGAGAGACCGTCCATGTTACATGTGATAACACTTAGAGAAGTGTGCTGGACATGTAGGAGGAGGCTCCCGCCGCGGGTCAAACGTGGGTAAACCGGTGGAACCTTAGGCCTATCCTTGGTTTTCCATGTAGATATGACCCAAACAAACCTAAACCACCAAGAAAGTGCATCTTTCAACCCTCAGACGGAGAATGCTACGGGGGTAGACCCGCGGGGCCCTCGGATTAGGTTTTCATCGGAAAATGAGCGCCCGAGGGCCGGGATGCTACGGGAACATGCATGTGGCCCTATAATATATGCACAAGGGTGGTGGAATGCCCCTAGATGGAAAACCTAGCTCCTGGGTGTGACCATCCACATTGCATGCGATAACACTTAGAGAAGTGTGCTGGACATGTAGGAGGAGGCTCCTGCCACGGACCAAACGCGGGTAAACCGGTGGAATCTTGGTCCTATCCTTGGTTTTCCATGTACATATGATCTAAACAAACCTAAACCACCAAGAAAGTGCATTTTTCAACCCTCGTATGAAGAATTCTACGGGAGAAGACCCGCGGGGCCCTCAGATTAGGGTTTTCATCTGAAAAGGAGCGCCTGAGCGCCGGGATGCCACGGGAACATGCGTGTGGCCCTATAATACATGCACAAGGGTGGTGGAATGCCCCTAGATGGAAAACCTTGCTCCCGGGTGTGACCATTCATGTTGCATGCGATAACACTTAGAGAAGTTTGGTGGACATGTAGGAGGAGGCTGCCACCGCTGGTCAAACACGGGTAAACCGGTGGAACCTTGGGCCTATCCTTGGTTTTCCATGTAGATATGACCTAAACAAACCTAAACCACCAAGAAAGTGCATTGTTCAACCCTCGTACGGAGAATGCTACGGGGGTAGACCCACGGGGCCCTCGCATTAGGTTTACATCGGAAAAGGAGCGCCCGAGGGCCGGGATGCCATGATAACATGTGTGTGGACCTAGAATACATGCACAAGGGTGGTGGAATTCCCCTAGATGGAAAACCTAGATCCCGGGTGTAACCGTCCACGTTGCATGCTATAACACTTTGAGAAGTGTGCTCGACATGTAGGAGGAGGCTCACGCCGCGGGTCAAACACGGGTAAACCGGTGGAACCTTGGGCCTATCCTTGGTTTTCCTTGTAGATATGACCTAAAAAAACCTAAACAACCAAGAAAGTGCATTTTTCAACCCTCGTATGGAGAATGCTAAGGGGGTAGACCCGCGGGGCCCTCGAGGGTTTTGTCGGAAAAGAGCGCCCGAGGGCTGGGATGCCACGGGAACATGCGTGTGGCACTAGAATACATTCACAAGGGTGGTGTAATGCCCCTAGATGGAAAACCTAGCTCCCGGGTGTGACCGTCCACGTTGCATGCGATAACACTTAGAGAAGTGTGCTGGACATGTAGGAGGAGGCTCCCGCCGCGTGTCAAACACAGGTAAACCGGTGGAACCTTGGGCCTATCCTTAGTTTTCCATGTATATATGACCTAAACAAACCTAAACCACCAAGAAAGTGCATTGGTCAACCCTCGTACGGAGAATTCTATGGGGTCAGACCCGCGGGGCCATCGGATTAGGGTTTCGTCGGAAAAGGAGCGACCGAGGCTGGGATGCCACCGAAACATGCATGTGGACCTAGAATACATGCACAGGGGTGGTGGAATGCCCCTAGATGGAAAACTTAGCTCCCGGGTTTGACCGTCCACATTGCATGCGATAACACTTAGAGAAATGTGCTGGACATGTAGGAGGAGGCTCCCGCCGCGGGTCAAACGCGGGTAAACCTGTGGAACCTTGGGCCTATCCTTGGGTTTCCATGTATATATGACCTAAACAAACCTAAACCACAAAGAAAGTGCATTGTTCAACTCTCGTATGGAGAATTCTACGGGGGTAGACCCGTGGGGCCCTCGGATTAGGGTTCCGTCGGAAAAGGAGCGCCCGAGGGCCGAGATGCCACGGGAACATGCGTGTGGCCCTAGAATACATGCACAAGGGTGGTGGAATGCACCTAGATGGAAAACCTAGCTCCCAGGTGTGACCGTCCATGTTGCATCCAATAACACTTAGACAAGTGTGCTGGACATTTAGGAGGAGGCTCCCGCCGCGGGTCAAACGCGGGTAAACCGGTGGAACCTTGGTCCTACCCTTGGTTTTCCATGTAGATATGACCTAAACAAACATAAACCACCAACAAAGTGCATTGTTCAACCCTCGTACGGAGAATGCTACGGGTGTAGACCCGCGAGGCCCTCGGATTAGGGTTTCGCCGGAAAAGGAGCGTCCGAGGGCCGGGGTGCCACGGGAACATGCGTGTGGCCCTAGAATACATGCACACGAGTTGTGTAATGCCCCTAGATAGAAAACCTAACTCACGGGTGTGACCGTCCATGTTGCGTGCGATAACACTTAGAGAAGTGTGCTGGACATGTAGGAGGAGGCTCCCGCCGCGGGTCAAACGCGGGTAAACTGGTGGAACCTTGGGCCTATCCTTGGTTTTCCATGTAGATATGATTTAAACTAACCTAAACCACTGAGAAAGTGCATTCTTCAACCCTCATACAGAGAATTCTACGGGGGTAGACTGAAGGGTTTCGCGGCATAGTAAATCAAAATTTTCTACGGATGCGAACAGAGGGAAAGCCAAGATCTAATCTAGGAGATGCAATCAACGAGAGAGATTGGATTAGATCTTCATACCCTTGAAGATTCGCAGCATGAACGTTCATTCGAACGTGGGTGATGTAGTCGTACTCGCTTCTCCTCCTCGCGATCCGATCCGATCTAGCACCACAAGTGGCGGTGCCTCCGTGAGATGCACACGTGCAGCACCTCGACGTCTCCTCCTTCCTCGGACCAGCGAGTATGGTGGAGAGATAGATTGGATCTACAACACGACGGCGTGGTGTATATGGTGGAGAATTTATGCTGCAGGGCTTCGCCTACAAACAGTCGGGAGGGAGAGAGGAAGGTAGCAAGGCTGCTAGGGCTTGGAGGAAGGTGTGTAGGGGGGAGGGGGGCGGCCAGCCCTTGCCCCTCCTCCAATCCTATCTCTAGTTTAAACAATTTAAACTCTCCCTTATCTAGAAATCCTATCTCTAGTTTAAACAATTTAAACTCTCCCTTATCTAGAAATTCTATCCCGAGATTTAAACGAGTCAAATCTCTCTAGAATCGGCTGGGCCCTATGGGGCCTTGTGCCCCTGGCCTAATGCGGCCAGGACACTCCCTCATAGGCCCATGCCCCCTCCCGGAAGGTGGGGCCACGTTGGTCCCCTTCCGGATGGTTCTAGAAGCTTCCGGTACAATACCGATTAACCCGGAACAAATCCGAACTCCAAAAACTGCACTGCCTTATATGAATCTTATTCTCCGGACCATTCCGGAACATCTCGTGATATCCCGGATCCCATCCGAGACTCCGAACAAAAATTCATAAACCAATTATCCAATCTATCCTAGCGTCGAGATACGTTAAGTGTGTGACCCTGCGGGTTCGAGAATATGCAGACATGATCTTCTATCGATAATCAACAGCGGGGTCTGGGCACCCATATTGACTCCCACACATTCATCGATGATCATATCGGATGAACCACGATTCCAGGATTCAATCAATCCCATATATATTCCCTTCGTCTCGCGATATTTTACTTGCCCGAGATTCGATCGTCGGTACCGTCATACCTAGTTCAATCTCGTTCACAACAAGTACTTTACTCGTTCCGTAATCCGATATCACTTTGTGATTAACTCCTTAACCACATGCTTGCAAGTGGTGTTGATATCGATTACCGAGTGGGCCCGAAGTATACCTCTCCGACTTGGGAGGGACAAATTCCATCTCGATACATACAACCCAACAGATACTTTCCGATCACCTGAGATACACCTTTATGATCACCCTCTCATAGGATGACGTTTGATGACCTCAAAGCTTTCTTCCGGTACCAGGGAGTTGCGTTATCTCATGGTCTAAGTAATACAATATTTGACATAGGAAAAGCTTCGCAAAGATGAACACGATGAAACGATCTAATTGCTTCGCTTAGTTAGGTTCTGTCCATCATATCATTCTCCCAATGATATGATCTCATTATCAATTGACAACTCATGTCTATGGTTAGGAAACCTTAACCATCATTGATCAATGAGCTAGTCCTTAGAGGCGTACCAGGGACACAGTGTTGTTCACAAACCACACAAGTATTAATGTTTCCGCTTAATACAATTCTAGCATGGAATATAAACTTTATCATGAACAAGAATTATAATAATAACATCTTTATTATTGCCTCTAGGGCATAATTCCAATAGTCTCCCACTTGCACTAGAGTCAATAATCTAGTTTACATCCGCAACAATCTCACACCCATGGCAATCGAGGTGTTGATCATGTTTTACACGTGGAAGAGGTTTAGTCAATGGATCTGACATTCGATCCATATGTACTTTGCTAATCTTGATCTCCATCGCTATATAATCTCGGATTATATGAAACTTGCGGTTGATATGCTTGGTCTTTGGATGATATCTTGGTTCCTTAGCGAGTGCTATGGCGCCGTGTTGTCACACAATATCTCCATGGGTCCAATGCACTTGGAACCACGCCAAGCTCGATGATGAAGTTTCGATCCAAACTCCTTCACTTGATGCTTCGCAGCAGCCATGTATTCCGCTTCCTTTGTAGATCCCGCGATCACGCTTTGCTTGCAGCTTCTCCACTCACAGCTCCTCCATTCAAAATATACACGTATCACTGCGAGATTTAGAATCATCCTTGTCGGTGTCGAAAATAGCGTCGACGTAACCTTTTACGACAAGCTGTTCATCACCCCCATAGACTAAGAACATTTCTTTAGTTCTATTTAGATACTTTAGGATGTTCTTCACGGCTGTCCAGTGTTCCACTCCTGGATCACTTTGATATCTCGTCAAACTAAGAGCATTGGACACATCCGGTCTAGTACACAAGATGGCATACATGATGGAACCTATGGCCGAGGCATAAGGCACTTTGCTCATAGCTTCCCTATCATTTCATCAGTGGACACTGAGCCTTGCTCAATATCTTACCTGACAACATAGGCACTGAACCTTTCTTTGCCTTATCCATTCTGAACCTTTTCAGAACTTTGTCTAGGTATGTACTCTGGCTTAAAGCTATCAGGCGTCTTTGTCTATATCTATAGATGTTGATGCCAATATATAAGCAGCTTCACCTAGGTCTTTCATTGAAAAACACTTGTTCAAATAACTCTTCACATCGTTAAGCATGTTGATGTCATTTCCGATAATCAATATGTCATCCACATACAGTACCAGAAACGTCACCGAGCTCCCACTCACTTTCTTGTAGATGCAAGCTTCGTAGCAATTTGGAACAAATCTAAAGCTCTTGATCACTTGATCAAAACGAAGGTTCCAACTCCGAGATGCTTGCTTCAGTCCATAAATGGAACGCTGAAGTTTGCATACTTTACTAGCATCCTTAGGATCGACAAAACCTTGGGTTGCATCATATACAACTCTTCATCAATGTTCCCATTGAGGAAAGCGATCTTGACATCCATCGCCATATTTCATAATCATGAAACGCAGCAATTGCTAATAAAATCCGAATGGACTTAAACATCGCTACGGAGAGAAAGTCTCATCGTAGTCAACACCTTGAACTTGTCGAAAACCTTTTGCGACAAGTCGTGCTATAGACGGTAACATTACCATCGCGTCCGTTTTCTTCTTGAAAATCCATTTGCACTCAACGGCCTTTCGTCGCTAGGAGGGTCCACCAAAGTCCATACTTGGTTTTCGCTCATGGATCCCAATTGGATTTCATGGCTTCCAGCCATTTCTCGTAGTCCGGCTCATCATCGCTTCCTCATAGTTCGTAGGTTCACTGTCTTCTACCAATAAGACAGTCAAGACAGGGTTGCCGTACCACTCAGGAGGGGCACGCGACCTTGTCGACCTGCGACGTTCAGTAGCAGCATCGTCTGAAGCTTCATGATCCTTGTCATTAGCTTCCTCTATTGTTGGTGCAGGCGACACTGGAACAATTTCAGGTGTTGCGCTACTCTCCAATTCAAGAGAAGGTTCAATAACCTCGTCTAGCTCTACTTTCCTCCCACTCACTTCTTTCGAGAGAAACTCCTTCTCAAGAAAGGAACCATTCTTTGCGACAAACACTTTGCCTTCGGCTCTGTGATAGAAGGTATACCCAATAGTTTCCTTAGGGTATCCTATGAAGACGCATTTCTCCGCTTTGGGTTCGAGCTTGTCCGGCATCAACTTCTTGACGTAAGCTTCGCATCCCCAAACTTTAAGAAACGACAACTTAGGTTTAGCACCAAACCACAGTTCATACGGTGTTGTCTCAACGGATTTAGATGGAGCCCTATTTAAAGTGAATGCAGCGGTTTCTAATGCATAACCCCAAAATGATAACGGCAAATCAGTAAGAGACATCATTGATCGGACCATATCTAATAGGGTTCGATTCCTGCTCGACACACCATTGCGCTGTGGTGTTTCGGGTGGCGTGAGTTGTGAAACGATTCCACTTGCTTTAAGATGCGTGAGAAAATCATAACTCAAATATTCACCTCCACGCTCGGATCGTCGAAAATTAATCTTTACATTACGATGGTTCTCCACTTCACTATGAAATTCCTTGAACTTTTCAAATGTTTCAGATTTATGTTTCATTAAATAGATATACCCATATCTACTTAAGTCATCGGTAAAAGTGAGGAAATAGCGATATCCACCGCGTCAAACACTCATCGGTCCGCATACATCGGTATGTATGATTTCCAACAAGTCTGTTGCTCGCTCCATCATACCGGAGAACGAGGTTTTGATCATCTTGCCCATGAGGCATGGTTCGCATGTGTCAAATGATTCAAAATCAAGAGACTCCAAAAGTCCATCAGAATGGAGTTTCTTCATGCGCTTTACACCAATATGACTTAGATGGCAGTGCCACAAATAAGTAGTATTATCACTATCTACTTTGCATCTCTTAGCCTCAATGTTATGGATGTGTGTTTCATCCCTTTCGAGATTTAGAAGAAATAAACCATTCACAAGAGGTGCATGACCATAAAAGATGTTACTCATATAAATAGAACAACCATTATTCTCCGATTTAAATGAATAACCGTCTTGCAATAAACACGATCCGAAATAATGTTCATGCTCAACGCAGCACATAATAACATTTATTAAGGTTTAAAACTAATCCCTTAGGTAAAACTAAGGAGAGCGTCCGACGGCCATCACATCAACTCTTGATCCGTTGCCAACGCCGCATCGTCACCTCATCCTCGCAAGCCGTCTATTCCGTAGCTCTGTTTGAGTTACAAATATTAGCAATGAACCGTATCAAATACCTGCACTACAACGAGGGCTAGTAAGGAAAACATCAATAACATGTATATCAAATATACCTTTGATGGTGCCAGCCTTCTTGTCCGCTAAGTACTTCGGACAGTTGTGCTTCCAGTGACCCTTGTCCTTGCAATAGAAGCACTCAGTGTCCGGCTTTGGACCAGACCTGAGCTTCTTCTCAGCAGGGGCAACGCGCTTGCCGCTGCCTTTCTTGAAGGGCTTCCTTTCACCCTTACCTTTCTTAAAGGTGGGGGGATTGCTGACCGTCAACACATGATTATTCTTTTTGATGTTGAACTCCGCTACTTTCATCTTATCAAAGAGCTCAGTGATCATATCAGTGGAACCAATCTGATTGTGATCAACTACAAAACTTTTATAGCTAGGAGTGTCAATATTGAGCTCCTCTGGAATCTTGCAGTCCAGTTGCTCAAGGCGTTGAGTGTATCCCGACATCTTAATGGCGTGCTCACTAACGGACCTCCCTTCCTCCATCTTGTAGTTAAAGAATTTCTTAGAGATCTCATATCTCTCAGAACGGGCTTGAGTCTGAAACATGTTTTTCACCTCCTCGAGAATCTCAAAGGGCCCGGCGAACTCTTCAAAACGATTTTGAAGATCCGATTCCATAGCATACAACATGGCGATCTTAATCAAATCATAATCATCCTTGCGCGACTGATAAACAGCTTTTTCATAAGCCGGCGCATCTATAGCAGGGGCGTCACCTAGTGCTTTCTCAAGGACATAGTCCTTTTGTCCGCCAGCGAGAATGATTCTCAGAATGCGGAACCATTTGGTGAAGTTAGACCCATTGTTTCTAAGCTTTTCTATCTCAGCAAAAACGTTGAAGTTGAAGTTGGACTTGGCCATTGGATCTACAGAATTTGCAATTACAATTTAGACTATGTTCATGATAAATAGTTCAACTTAATCAAATTACTAGATGAACTCCCACTAAATTCTACATCCCTCAAGTTTTTTAGTGAACACGATCCAAATTCACCACACCTAATCCGATCATCACGAGAAGAGATGTGGTTTCAATGGTGGACAACGAAGTGTCGATCATATCATTCATATGACTCATGCTTAACCTTTCGGTTCTTGTGTTCCGAGGCCATGTCTGTACATACTAGGCTCGTCAAGTTAGACCCAAGTATTTCCGCGTGTGCAAAACTGGCTTGCACCCGTTGTATGTGAGCGTAGAGTCTATAGCACCCGATCATCACGTGATGCTTGGACACGACGAACTTTCGCAACGGTGCATACTTGGGGAGAACACAGTTTTTATCTTGATCTTTAAGTGAGGAATCATCTTATAATGTTACCTTCGCGATCTAAGCATGATAAGATACATAAAAGGATAAACATCACATGCATATAACTTTATGTGACATGGTATAGCCAATCTTCGCGCAATGATCTCCATCTTGTGCGTTCCGGCATGATCTCCATCACTCCACCATGATTGCCTCCACCACGAATAGCAACTACAACTATTGCTAACTACTTAGCGATAAAGTAAAGCTATTACATGGCGTATAAGAAGTTGACTCGCAGGTCATACACAATTATAAAGACAACCATATGGCTCCTGCCGGTTGTGTACTCATCGACATGCAAGTCATGAAACATTACAAAACATGATCATCGCATACAATATACACATCACATCTTGGGCCATACCATATCACAGAAAACACTCCCTGCAAAAAACAAGTTAGACGCCTCTACTTTGTTGTTGCATGTTTTACGTGGCTTTATGGGAGTAGATGCTAAGAACGATTCTTACCTACGGAAAGCCACAACGGTGATATTATGGTTGCCAAACTCCGGTGTTAATCCCATGACAACTATAGTGAGATAAACTGACATCCACCAGCCGCATGTGTGGAACAAGCCACACGTCAAGTGCGGAGCCGGTCTCGCGAACGACGTCGCGTAAGGTTGGCCTGGACCGCTTCAATCTCACTATCCCGCGTCATAAGAAGAACACAAACAAGAAGCTTGCAACAGAAAACATCAACGCCCGCGACAACCATGTTGCGTTCTACGCGTGAAACACATCTACGCATAGATCTAGCTCTGATACCACTGAAGGGTTTCGCGGCATAGTAAATTTAAATTTTCTACGGATGCGAACAGAGGGAAAGCCAAGATCTAATCTAGGAGATGCAATCAACGAGAGAGATTGGATTAGATCTTCATACCCTTGAAGATTCGCACAGCGGAACGTTCGTCGGAACATGGGTGATGTAGTCGTACTCGCTTCTCCTTCTTGCGATCCGATCCGATCTAGCACCACAAGTGGCGGTGCCTCCGTGAGATGCACACGCAAAGACCTCGGCGTCTCTCCTCCTTCCTCGGACCAGCGAGTATGGTGGAGAGATAGATTGGATCTACAACACGACGGTGGTGTATATGGTGGAGAATTTCTGCAGGCTTCGCCTACAAACAGATGGGAGGAGAGAGGAAGGTAGCAAGGCTGCTAGGGCTTGGAGGAAGGTGTGTGTAGGGGAGGCGACACCCCTCTATATATAGAGGGGGGGCGGCCAGCCCTTGCCCCTCCTCCAATCCTATCTCTAGTTTAAACAATTTAAACTCTCCCTTATCTAGAAATCCTATCTCTAGTTTAAACAATTTAAACTCTCCCTTATCTAGAAATTCTATCCCAAGATTTAAACGAGTCAAATCTCTCTAGAATCGGCTGGGCCCTATGGGGCCTTGTGCCCTGGCCCAATGCGCCAGGACACTCCCTCATAGGCCCATGCCCCTCCCGGAAGGTGGGGCCACGTTGGTCCCCTTCCGAAGGTTCTAGAAGCTTCCAGACAATACCGATTAACCGGAACAATTCAACTCCAAAACTACACCGCTTATATGAATCTTATTCTCGGACCATTCGGAACCTCTCGTGATATCCCGGATCCCATCCGAGACTCCAAACAAAAATTCATAAACCAATTATCCAATCTATCCTAGCCGAGATATGTTAAGTGTGTGACCTGCGGTTCGAGAATATGCGACATGATCTTCTATCAATAATCAACGGGTCTGGGCACCCATATTGACTCCACGATTCATCGATGATCATATCGGATGAACCACAATGCCGATTCAATCAATCCCATATATATATATATATTCCCTTCGTCTCGCGATATTTTACTTGCGAGATTCGATCGTCGTGCCGTCATACCTAGTTCAATCTCGTCACAGCAAGTACTTTACTCGTTCCGTAATCCGATATCACTTTGTGATTAACTCCTTAACCACATTCTTGCAAGCGGTGTTGATATCGACACCGAGTGGGCCAAGTATATCTCTCCGACTTGGGAGGGACAAATTCCATCTCGATACATACAACCCAACAGATACTTTCCGATCACCTGAGAGACACCTTTATGATCACCCTCTCATAGGATGACGTTTGATGACCTCAAAGCTTTCTTCCGGTACCAGGGAGTTGCATTATCTCATGGTCTAAGGAATACAATATTTGACATAGGAAAAGCTTCGCAAAGATGAACACGATGAAATGATCTAATTGCTTCGCTTAGTTAGGGTCTGTCCATCATATCATTCTCCCAATGATATGATCTCATTATCAATTGACAACTCATGTCTATGGTTAGGAAACCTTAACCATCATTGATCAATGAGCTAGTCCTTAGAGGCGTACCAGGGACACTGTGTTGTTCACAAACCACACAAGTATTAATGTTTCCGCTTAATACAATTCTAGCATGGAATATAAACTTTATCATGAACAAGAATTATAATAATAACATCTTTATTATTGCCTCTAGGGCATAATTCCAACATAGACCTGCGGGGCCCTCGGATTAGGGTTTCATCGGAAAAGGAGCACCCGAGGGCCGGGATGCGCGAGAACATGCGTGTCATCCTTGCCTTTTATATCTCATACACGATACAGTCAAACCATATTTTTTATGTGATAATAAAAGGGAGAATCCAAAAACAATAGATAAAGTAGCATCACACAATGGCTAATTGAGGTGGTGTATTTTACATTTGAAAAGTATATTATCGACCTTTTATCATACGTGGGATAGTTCAAAACGGATAGCCATGCCCTCGGATTAGGGTTTAATTAAAAATTAATCATTTTTAGAATATAATAAAAATATTTCAGACAAATTTGAAAAAAAATTAGACAGTCTACACCGACGGCCTTGCCGTTGGCCTAGACAGTAAGTGGATTGTGGATAAGGCTGCCCCAGCCGCGCGCCCTCCCTTCCACCCATCCCCACCCATACGTGCGTGTCCGCCGCTCCCGCCCCGAGCGAGCTCGCACTAGCTCCGCCGTGTAACATCCCAAAAATATTAAACAATTATCATCAAACTCTAATCACTAAAATTAGGATTAACAAAAACTTTGATTAAATAAAATCATATGAATGCATGTGTGAATGAGAAGATTTGATAAGTACATGAATGAACTTGTGTGATTAACCTAAATAGCAAGAAATGGTTTAAAGAGGAAAATAGCATCATATAAAACATTTCCATGCAGAAACAAATCAAGAGAAAATCAAAAACAAATCAAATAAAGCAAATGGTCATTTTTGCCAATCTTGCTCACTAGGTCACTTTGAGTGTTTCTAGTTCAATATTTCAAACAGAAACTTTCCCAATTATTTTCACCCCTTGTTAGAACAAGTAGAAGTGAATCATAGCCCACCTTTCAAACTTACAGAAACATTTGGCAACCTCATTCAAATCACAATTCAAAATTGAATCTTTATCATATGTGAAGATCAACAATTTTAAAAACCCAACCAAACCAGTGCCCCTTGACTAATCCAACTAACCAGACACTCCCTAGTATTTGCCTAGCAAACCCACCAAGTTTGAATCCAAAATTCAAATTCAAAGTTCTTGCGGCCATTTCATCAAACACCTTGCAGATACAAATCAAACAAACATCAAACACTATAGTGTGCAGTAATTTTGGCCTAACTTGTTCCCTATCTAGCTCACTCTACACCCTCAGTAGATCATGTGTATGGCCCTAGAATACATGCACAAGGGTGGTGGAATTACCCTAGATGGAAAACCTAGCTCCTAGCTGTAATCGTCCATGTTGCATGCGATAACACTTAGAGAAATGTGCTGGACATGTAGGAGGATGCTCACGCCGCGGGTCAAACACGGGTAAACCGGTGGAACCTTGGTCCTATCCTTGGTTTTCCATGTAGATATTACATAAAAAACCTAAGCAACCAAGATAGTGCATTGTTCAACCCTCGTATGGAGAATGCTATGGGGGTAGACCCGCGGGGCCCTCGGATTAGGGTTTTGTCGGAAAAGAGCGCCCGAGGGCTGGGATGCCACAGGAACATGCGTGCGGCACTATAATACATGCACAAGGGTGGTGTAATGCCTCTAGATGGAAAACCTAGCTTTTGGGTGTGACCGTCCATGTTGCATGCGATAACACTTAGAGAAGTGTGCTGGACAAGTAGGAGGAGGCTCCCACCACGGGTAAAACGGTGGAACCTTGGGCCTATCCTTAGTTTTCCATGTATATATGACCTAAACAAACCTAAACCACCAAGAAAGTGAATTGCTCAACCCTTTGCACGGAGAATGCACGGGGTAGACCCACGGGGCCATCGGATTAGGGTTTTGTTGGAAAACGAATGCCCGAGGGCTAGGATGCCACGATAACATGCATGTGGCCCTAGAATACATGCACAAGGGTGGTGGAATGCCCCTAGATGGAAAACATAGCTCCCGGGTGTGACCGTCCATATTGCATGCGATAACACTTAGAGATTTGTGCTGGACATGTAGGAGGAGGCTCCTGCTGCGGGTCAAACGCGGGTAAACCGGTGGAACCTTAGGCCTATCCTTGGTTATCCATGTAGATATGACCTAAACAAACCTAAACAGCCAAGAAAGTGCATTTTTTAACCCTCATACGGAGAATGCTACGGGGGTAGACCCACGGGGCCCTCAGATTAGGTTTTCGTCGGAAAATGAGCGCCCGAGGGCGAGATGCCACGGGAACATGCGTGTGGCCCTAGAATACATGCACAAGGGTGGTGGAATGCCCCTAGATGGAAAACCTAGCTACCGAGTGTGACCGTCCACGTCGCATGCGATAACACTTAGAGAAGTGTGCTGGACATGTAGGAGGAGGCTACCGACGCGGGTAAACCGGTGGAACCTTGGGCCTATCCGAGGTTTTCCATGTACATATGACCTAAACAAACCTAAACCACCAAGAAAGTGCATTGTTCAACCCTCGTACGGCGAATGCTACGAGGGTAGACCCGCGAGGCCCTCGTATTAGGGTTTCACTGGAAATGGAGCGTCCGAGGGCTCGGATGCCACGGGAACAGGCGTGTGGCCCTAGAATACATGCACAAGGGTGGTGTAATGCCCCTATATGGAAAACCTAGCTCCCGGGTGTGACCGTCAACGTTGCATGCGATAACACTAAGAGAAGTGTGCTCGACATGTAGGAGGAGGCTACCGACGCGAGTCAAACGCGGGTAAACCGATGGAACCTTGGGCCTATACTTGGTTTTCCATGTAGATATGACCTAAACAAACCTAAACCACCAAAAAGTGCATTGTTCAACCCTCGTACAGAGAATGCTACGGGGGTAGACCCGCGGGGCCCTCAGATTAGGGTGTCGCCGAAAAAGGAGCGCCCGAGGGCCGGGATGCCACGGGAACAAGCGTGTGACCCTAGAATACATGCACAAGGGTGGTGGAATGCCCCTAGATGGAAAATCTACCTCCCGGGTGTAATTGTCCATGTTGCATGTGATAACACTTAGAGAAGTGTGCTGGACATGTAGGAGGAGGCTCCCGCTGCGGGTCAAACGCGGGTAAATCGGTGGAACCTTAGGCCTATCCTTGGTTTTCCATGTAGATATGACCAAAACAAACCTAAACCGCCAACAAAGTGCATCTTTCAACCCTCATACGGAGAATGCTACAGGGGTAGATCCGCGGGGCCCTCGGATTAGGTTTTCATCGGAAAATGACCGCCCGAGGGCCGGGATGCCACGGGAACATGCGTGTGGCCCTATAATACATGCACAAGGGTGGTGGAATGCCCCTAGATGGAAAACCTAGCTCCTGGGTGTGACCGTCCACGTTGCATGCGATAACACTTAGAGAAGTGTGCTGGACATGTAGGAGGAGGCTCCTTTTGCGGATCAAACGCGGGTAAACCGGTGGAATCTTGGTCCTATACTTGGTTTTCCATGTACATATGACATAAACAAACCTAAACCACCAAGAAAGTGCATTTTTCAACCCTCGTACGAAGAATGCTACGGGGTAGACCCGCGGGGCCCTCAAATTAGGGTTTTCATCTGAAAAGGAGCGCCCGAGGGCCGGGATTCCATGGGAACATGCGTGTGGCCCTATAATACATGCACAAGGGTGGTGGAATGCCCCTAGATGGAAAACCTAGCTCCCGGGTGTGACCGTCCATGTTGCATGCGATAACACTTAGAGAAGTTTGGTGGACATGTAGGAGGAGGCTGCCACCGCTGGTCAAACACGGGTAAACCGGTGGAACCTTGGGCCTATCCTTGGTTTTCCATGTAGATATGACCTAAACAAACCTAAACCACCAAGAAAGTACATTGTTCAACCCTCGTGCGGAGAATTCTACGGGGGTAGACCCGCGGGGCCCTCGCATTAGGTTTTCATCGGAAAAGGAGCGCCCGAGGGCCGGGATGCCACGGGAACATGTGTGTGGACCTATAATACATGCACAAGGGTGGTGGAATTCCCCTAGATAGAAAACCTAGCTCCCGGGTGTAACCGTCCATGTTGCATGCGATAACACTTAGAGAAGTGTGCTACACATGTAGGACGAGGCTCACGCCACGGGTCAAACACGGGTAAACCGGTGGAACCTTGGGCCTATACTTGGGTTTCCATGTAGATATGACCTAAATAAACCAAAACAACCAAGAAAGTGCAGTGTTCAACCCTCGTATGGAGAATGCTATGGCGGTAGACCCACCGGGCCCTCGGATTAGGGTTTTGTCGGAAAATAGCGCCCGTGGGATGGGATGCCACAGGAACATGCGTGTGGCCCTAGAATACATGCACAAGGGTGGTGTAATGCCCCTAGATGGAAAACCTAGCTCCCGGGTGTGACCGTCCACGTTGCATGCGATAACACTTAGAGAAGTGTGTTGGACATGTAGGAGGAGGCTCCCGCCGCGGGTCAAACGCGGGTAAACCGGTGGAACCTTGGGCCTATCCTTATTTTTCCACGTATATATGACCTAAAAAAACCTAAACCACCAAGAAAGTGCATTGGTCAACCCTCATACGGAGAATTCTATGGGGTCAGACCCGCGGGGCCATCGGATTAGGGTTTCGTCGAAAAAGGAGCGCCCGAGGGCTGGGATGCCACCGAAACATGCATGTGGACATAGAATACATGCACAAGGGTGGTGGAATGCCCCTAGATGGAAAACCTAGCTCCCGGGTGTGACCATCCACGTTGCATGCGATAACACTTAGAGAAGTGTGCTGGACATGTAGGAGGAGGCTCCCGCCGCGGGTCAAACGCGGGTAAACCTGTGGAACCTTGGGCCTATCCTTGGGTTTCCATGTAGATATGACCTAAACAAACCTAAACCACCAAGAAAGTGCATTGTTCAACTCTCGTATGGAGAATGCTACGGGGGTAGACCCGTGGGGCCCTCGGATTAGGGTTTCGTCTGAAAAGGAGCGCCCGAGGGCCGAGATGCCACGGGAACATGCGTGTGGCCCTAGAATACATGCACAAGGGTGGTGGAATGCACCTAGATGGAAAACTAGCTCCCGGTTGTGACCGTCCATGTTGCATCCAATAACACTTAGAGAAGTGTGCTGGACATGTAGGAGGAGGCTCTCGCCGCGGGTCAAACGCGGGTAAACCGGTGGAACCTTGGTCCTACCCTTGGTTTTCCATGTAGATATGTCCTAAACAAACATAAACCAAAAACAAAGTGCATTGTTCAACCCTCGTACGGAGAATGCTACGGGGGTAGACCCGCGGGGCCCTCGGATTAGGGTTTCGCCGGAAAAGAAGCGCCCGAGGGCCGGGATGCCACGGAAACATGCGTGTTTCCCTAGAATACATGAACAAGGGTGGTGGAATGCCCCTAGATGGAAAACCTAGCTCCCGGTGTGACCGTACACGTTGCATGTGATAACACTTAGAGAAGTGTGCTGGACATGTAGGAGGAGGCTCCCGCCGCGGGTCAAACGCGGGTAAACCGGTGGAACCTTGGGCCTATCCTTGGTTTTCCATGTAGATATGATTTAAAAAAACCTAAACCACTGAGAAAGTGCATTGTTCAACCCTCGTACAGAGAATGCTTCGGGGGTAGACCTGCGGGGCCCTCGGATTAGGGTTTCATCGGAAAAGGAGCACCCGAGGGCCGGGATGCGCGAGAACATGCGTGTCATCCTTGCCTTTTATATCTCATACACGATACAGTCAAACCATATTATTTATGTGATAATAAAAGGGAGAATCCAAAAACAACAGATAAAGTAGCATCACACAATGGCTAATTGAGGTGGTGTATTTTACATTTGAAAAGTATATTATCGACCTTTTATCATACGTGGGATAGGTCAAAACGGATAGCCATGCCCTCGGATTACGGTTTAATTAAAAAGTAATCATTTTTAGAATATTCTAATTTTTTAGAATATAATAAAAATATTTCAGACAAATTTGAAAAAAAATTAGACAGTCTACACCGACGGCCTTGCCGTTGGCCTAGACAGTAAGTGGATTGTGGATAAGGCTGCCCCAGCCGCGCGCCCTCCCTTCCACCCATCCCCACCCATACGTGCGTGTCCGCCACTCCCGCCCCGAGCGAGCTCGCACTAGCTCCGCCGTGTAACATCCCAAAAATATTAAACAATTATCATCAAACTCTAATCACTAAAATTAGGATTAACAAAAACTTTGATTAAATAAAATCATATGAATGCATGTGTGAATGAGAAGATTTGATAAGTACATGAATGAACTTGTGTGATTAACCTAAATAGCAAGAAATGGTTTAAAGAGGAAAATAGCATCATATAAAACATTTCCATGCAGAAACAAATCAATAGAAAATCAAAAAAAAATCAAATAAAGCAAATGGTCATTTTTGCCAATCTTGCTCACTAGGTCACTTTGAGTGTTTCTAGTTCAATATTTCAAACAGAAACTTTCCCAATTATTTTCACCCCTTGTTAGAACAAGTAGAAGTGAATCATAGCCCACCTTTCAAACTTACAGAAACATTTGGCAACCTCATTCAAATCACAATTCAAAATTGAATCTTTATCATATGTGAAGATCACCCATTTTAAAAACCCAACCAAACCAGTGCCCCTTGACTAATCCAACTAACCAGACACTCCCTAGTATTTGCCTAGCAAACCCACCAAGTTTGAATCCAAAATTCAAATTCAAATTTCTTGCGGCCATTTCATCAAACACCTTGCAGATACAAATCAAACAAACATCAAACACTATAGTGTGCAGTAATTTTGGCCTAACTTGTTCCCTATCTAGCTCACTCTACACCCTCAGTAGATCATCTAACTTGTTTAACCCCTCTAGATCATTGTAAACCGGACCATGCCATGAATGGCAAGCATGCCGAGCCTCACCTTGCCACCCCATTGTCGACAGCAAGCTAGGAGCAGCACCAAGCCTAGCAAGCCTGTTTAGCAGGCACTCCACCGTCCACCGCCACTCCCTGTCCCAGCCCCGAGCACTGCCAGCCCCTGGACCACACGACAGGACCATGCCAAACCTCTCTGCATGCGAGCCGAGAGTGCGCAAGTGCGCCACCCTCTACCAGCACCCACAAACCGCGCGCCGCCCTGGCCGCGTGCGTGCGTGATCACCACCGCCCCAACAACCCCGCAGACATGCACGTTCGCCGCCGCGCAAACCACGCACGCTGTGCGCCATTAAAATCGTCGTCGGACCCGCCAGAGCATCAACGCGTTCCGACCGATCAGCACCGCCCCACGCCTCGCCACCACGTCGTTGAGCTTCACCAGGATACCGTGAACTGTCCCCTAGCCTCAGCCACACCGATAGCCGCTTGTACCGTCGCCCCTGACGACCTCAGCCCACGCCATGCTGCCCCTCTTGCTCGCCTATAAAAGGAGGCATCCCCAGCTCGATTCCTCCACACCATGTCACTCCCCACCACTCACTGATCCTTCCCAGTTCTTCCCGGAGCAAGGCGAGCTCTCTCTCGCTGGAATTTGATCGGAGCCTGCCGCTGCTGGAGAAGAAGGGAGCCGTCGATTGGATCCTCCCTAGGAGAAGCTGTCGGTACCAGGAGAACCACCGTCGTCGACTTCGACATTCCCCCCATCGCCGACCCTCGCCTGAGCCCGGGTGAGCCTCCCACGACCCCCACCTGCCGCGCTAGGATTCTGTCTCACCGACGCTGCCCGACGTGGATGATGAACCAGAGCCGTTCGATTAGAACTAGATCCCATGGTCCACATTGCCCCGTACCGCTTCTCCCCTCCCCGTCTCACTAACGCGTGGGGACGGCCACTTAACCATCCCGCGTGTGCTCTGTGCGTAGTGGGCCGGCCCAGTTAACCGTCTCGCACGACCCAACAATTCAAATTTAGTTTTATTCATTTAATTTCAAACACAGTTCTGTACATAGATTCAAAATCAACCCATCTCGATTCACTGAACCAAAATGCATGAAACTAATTTTGTTAGAAAGGTACTGAAATTCTTAATCCAAGCCCGTTGGATTCAAACTATTTGGATGTGTAGATCAACCATGGTAACAATAACAAGGCAGAAGCTTTTGTGCATTCAAACATTTTTTAAAATTCAACCATAAGAGTTTTTGGGTTGATTCCAACTCTCAAAAATCACATTTGATCATACCTTTCAGAATATATAAAAACATATGGGTTTACTTGCAGAGATAATGTTCAAGTAATAAAAGAATGCCACGTAGGCATTTCTAGTCACTTTATTTAAGTAAAATAAAAAGGTTAAATCTTATTAAATTGTGACACCACTTTAAATCACATTCTCTTGTACTGAAAGATGTGGTGATGGCATGTATCAACATGATCCCATGTTTGAGTTGGATAATATTAAATCTTAAGTAGTTTTTCAATGAGTGGAAATTACTTTTCTCAAATTAAAATAAATAAGACAAGTGCTTTAATCTTGTAATGATAGTGATGATGATATATCATCTAGTGTGAACCTATGAGTGATGATTGGAAATAGTTAAGTATTGTTTGGTGATTGTGTACCTCGTATTTATTTATAGACGCTAGTACCGCCCAAGGATACGAGGAGGAAGGAGGATACTACGAGGAAGAAGCCGAGGAGAACTTCAACCACTGCTCTGCACAAGGCAAGCTAACTCTTGCAACTTAGCAAGATTATACTGATATCTATGCAAGCCAATACTTGCAACCTTGCAAGCTAACACTTGCAAGATACCCTACTTATGCAAGCCTAATACTACTAGTTGAGTGAGCAAGCTATTAACTTAGCAAGCTTACACCACTTGATACCCAATCCTAGTTTTACTTACAATCTTAATACTTTATTGTCTTTATCAAAGCTTTCTCTTAGAGTTTACATAGTGACTTGTAGATTCTAGAAAGATAACTGAAGGTAGCATAAAGAGCATAAAATTTGGCCTAAGTTAGATAATCTTGATGTCATCCTAAGGCATGAGATTGAACTTAGATAATCCCCACTTATTTATTACCCCTCTTTAGTCATTAACCCCACTTGTAGATGCTAGTGCTAATCATAAAACTTGATCAACTTTAGATGGGAAGACTTGGTGAAAATGGTTATGAAAACCTTAGAATGGTGAGCCATTCTACTGAAATGTTTTGACATGTGTTCTTGAACACCAGATGATTTTGATGATGAAAATGTTGAGGCATGAGCCTTAGCCCTTCATAAAACTGATGGTTGTCCGGATGTGATACCATTCCAATTTTACCATATAACGACAATACCCGAAAATTGGGGAGGGCTTGACTTGAAATTTATATACCTTAGTATGGGTTCCCTTGCAGCCAAGGTCTGAGCTGAGGATACCTTGTGAAGATTGTCCACCTGTGTAGTAACCAAGATGACCGTTGGTCATGGTTGGGAGGCCAAACTCACAGGAGAGGTGCCTATACTAGGGCGTGTAATGGAAAGGTTAGGATTGACTATCCACATACTGAGTATGGTGAATTCAGTATTGTTCCTAGAGGATGTATCGAATGTTGTGGTTAAAGTGTACAATCTCTGCAGAGTGTCAAACTATTCGAATAGCCGCGTCCGCGGTTATGGACAGTTGGAGTGTCCATACTGTTCTATCGTCAGATGTTTTCAAAACAACTTGTGAAATGATTTGTGACTTTGACTTGACCACAACAGAGTTGTTATATGAAATTCAAGTTCCCACTTAGGTGTTATAAAACTTTTGACTAGTTTTCTTTGCTTCTGAACTTAGTAGAGGTAAATATGGATTTTTGCAAAACAACCCTAGAGCCTAGTATCCTACTAAAAAACCCTTAACTTGTTAGTATTAGTTTGCGAGTACTTAAAGAGTACTCATGGCTTTGTCTGTGGCATCCCGCAAAACCACTACTAGAAAATCGCGTTGAATTTGTGCATTGCATCGTCATCATCATGCATTGTTTGCATAAAAACTATGTTTGCAAAGCCCGTGTTGTTTTATAAAAACGCCCCATCTTTATTCAAACGCCAAAACCCGGGTCGTCGGACTATTTTGTTTTGTCTGTTATCGGGTTGCAAAAGACTCGTTCGAAATAAATAAAAATATTTATTATTTTAGCGGGGGCAGTCGAACGGGCCGTATCGACCCGAACGACCACCCCCATATTCCAGATCGGCCCACCCTTTATTCCTACAGCTACCCAGAAAACTACCCACACCCAGCCTCCACCTCACCCCCTCCAATCCCTGAACGCCACCTCAGCTACCCTCTCTCCTCTAACCAATAGCAACCTGCCACCTACCCCCACTCCCTCACCTGTACACACACCCCACCCCACCCAACCAACACACGCACGCACGCACTCACACGCAGGCACGCTGTCCCCTGGGCCACCCCACCGCGCAGCTCCCATCCACCAACGCCCTGGGCCACCGCCTTGCCTTCGCGGCGGCCCGCGCCCGTTTTCTTCTTCCTCCGCCTCGCCTCTCCTCTCCCTCCTTCTTCCCGCCTGCCGGCCAGGCTCGCCCGCGCCCACTGCCGGCCCGCTCGCCGCCTCGGCCGGCCTCCGCCCTGCCTCAGCATCCGTCTCCGCTCCAACCCGCGCCCGCGAACTCCTCCGCCTCCGCTCCGGCGCCACCTCGCCCGGCCGTGACGCCCCCGCCGGTCTCCCTCTCGCCCGCTCACCCGCCTTGCCCGGCTCCGCCTCACGCCACACGCGCCACCCGCCTCCACCGCGACCGGCCGCGCATGGAGCAGCTCCCGCCCGCGCCCGCTGCCGCGCCGCCTCCCTCACTGCGGCCCGCCCGCTGCGCCCGCCGTCGCCGTCGAGCCTCCCGCCACGGTCGCTGCCCGCAAGCCGCCCTCAACCGCCCGAGCCCCGCGGTCGCCTCCTCCCTCCTGCGTCGCTGCTCTCCTCCCTCCGACCGGCTCGGCGCCACAGGACCGCCTCGCCTCCGCACCTGCCCGAGCCACCACTGCCTCGCCGCGTGAGCTCCGAGCCCCGCCGGCCTCGCCCCGCCTCCAACCACCGCCCTCCGGCTCCGCCCAGCGACCACGCGCTAGCACCGGCCTCTACCCAAGCTCCGCCGCGTCGCCTTCCCCGTCGGCCCCGCTCCGCGCTCGTCCCGGCACCCTGCTGTCGTCACCGCCAGGGCCGCCCAGGCCCGAACCTCGTCCGCCCGTTCGACTGAAGCCGCCTCGACGGCGGCTTGTCTAGGCCATGACGCCTCTTTTGCATGCGCGCCTTGATGATACTCGAAGTCCCGAGTTTCGGTTTGATGAAGAGTTGCTAACAAGATCTCTGCCGGACAAGCTCGACCATGAGCAGTTTTCCAAGGATCGACAAGTTTTCCGAACCCGAGCGACGCGGTCTCCTTCACGAACCCGAAGACCACCAAGTGCTTCGTCATGGATCTGATGGCCGAGACCGGATCCACGGAACCCCGATGACCGCCAAGCTCGGCACCAAGACGACTAGCCCTTCACCGCGGAACACAGAGAACGCCGACAGGATAACCCATGACCGACAACATGACCCGAGGACCGCGGATGCGACAAGATCTGCGTGCGACAAGAACGGCACCGACGCGGAGACGCCGAGTACTTCATCCCGGACACCGAGACCCCGGTGCGACAAGTGCTTCATCCCGAACAACAAGAACGACCCCAGTAATCCAAGAACGCTTCCCCCGAGACCGACCCCGAACCCCGGAACCCCAAGACCGTCGAGACCCTAATGTGTGACCCTTATCCGAACCCCTATTTTATAAATGTCAAACATAAAAACTTGTTGCATATTGAATTGTCATACTCGCATGCATATTATCATGTGGTTGGGGGCCTTATGCCGATTCACCTAATAATTAAATATGGGATCCATATGCGGGCAAATCCAGCCTTATATTGGCCTCATTTAAATTTGTGCATCGAACTGTTGTCATATCTTGCCTTGTTAAAACAACATTTAAATTGCGGGGGTTCTAAATAACATGAACCGTTTAACTAATTGGCGGGACCCCGGTTCCACTTAATATTGACCTAATTGCATCGCATCTTTGCCATGTCATTCATCACACATGCATCATGCCGATCTTTCTGCCGTGGTATTAAATAGTGCATCCGGTGTTCTTCTAGTGTTTTGCTTCTTCGCGGATAAGGCCGTTGAGTTGATGTGAGCTTCGCCCGATCTTCGGTTGAACCTTCGACAATGTTTTCAGGCGAGCATCTCCCCCTTTCTACCTATCCTACTTTTATAGTATTTACTTCCCTCCTGTTGATCTATTGCTATCTGTGTTGCGATGCTTTAGTCTCCGTACCTGTGATATGCCGTGCAGCCCTATATTGCCTTGGACACATCCTATTACCTGTTGTTTGGTAGATAGTTGGACTTGCACGTCGTAGTCGCTTGCTCAAGTGCTGTTGCGTGTCGTTTAGTGCCACAGTTGTTGATGTATTGCCGCAAGTTGATGTTGGAGATGATTCTAGTTTTACTTATCGTTCACTTTAATTCCTGTTTAATAACTAAAATTGAAGTAAGTAGAGGCATCGGTGGGTGATAGAAAATATTTGGTTTCCGAACGCCCACTTGTGTCTCGTAGGACCCCGAGTACTTGATACCTGTTCCTTGATTTATCGCGCTATCCACATCCGGGAGGTATATGGGACCCCCCCCCCCTGAGCCAGAGCTCGATTCAGTCTTATTTCTTGGGGCCACAAACTAGTTTGAGGTTTTATTTATGATCCTGTACTTATGCCATGCTACTTTCTGTATTTAAATTGTGCGAGGAGCACACTGTACTGTTTAGGTAAGCGGAATGTTTTCGGTATCAACACCCGAAGTTTCGGGTTCCCGATCGCTTCTGACCATTGTCGCAAACCTTGAGTCCGTCTCGAGCTTGCTTACCGTTGCGGGGAGACTCAAGGGTGGCCCCTGAAATATTTCTGAATCCTGTGATTGTTCGATCGTGAAAGCCTCGTTGGGTTTTGATTTGGTTTTCGAGGTTGATCGGCGTGTGTTGCTATTGGTGCACCCGGCGGGTAAAACTTTCAAAGCCGTGTCGCGGATATGGACGACTTGGAGCACTGATATCTCGATCATAGACAAGCATAACTAAAGTTTATTGCTATAAATTTGACTTATAATGACTAGTAATCAGCTTCACTATAATGGAATGTCTAATTAATACTGCCCACAATTGCTTGTTTGAGTTGTAAACTACGACCATTGTACACGACTAGTAAGTAATGCAACTACAAGCGGAATGGCTGAATAAAAGTACCAACAAGCTGCTGGGTTTGGGTTATCTCATGCCATCATATCGATTAGTAAGCGTTGTCACTATCACGGAATGGTCAATTAAAAGTGCCCAGCTTACTTTATCGGGATGATTATCTAAACGACTAGTAATTGCTGCAACGATAATCGAATAAATAAAAGCGCCAACGGTGTGAGTTCCTCGGTTGACTTCCTCGTTTGGTCTCGAGGAAACACCGAGATGGGTTTGTTTGGTGTTAGCTTGAGGTTGGATCCGGATAGGTCTATCTTACCCTCTCGATTGCCGCCATTGTATCGAGTCTCTATAGGTTGTTTAGTGCATCTTTGCCGCTTGATCCACCATACCTATGTAGGCGAGGACCGCGAATTCTAGCCTCGCGTGTCTTGGCCTCAAGATCGACGCTCCTTCTTTTTCCTTTGCCCTTTGTCGGCACCCCTTTTGTTTAAGCAGGTTTTGAGAGCGACGCCGTTAGCAGGGTTACCCTTCCGGCTTGGCCTGGGCAGGGTTATGGACGCCATTGGTTACCTTCAGGGCTCCTAGCCCCATTTGCTTCTTGTCCGTAGCTGGACGCTCTATCGTTTCAAGGTGCTTTGGATCTTTGTATATTATATTTGTATTCTTGACTCTTTGAGTCGCTGATGTATATATATCAGTTCTGTGGGTCCCATCGAGGACTGTTGTGTAATGTTATTACTTCGTTTTCCACCCGCACGAAAGTGCCTGGTGGGCACCTTTGAATCGTTTCTATGCGGGTTTGGCGAATTTTTCTCAAACTTGCATAGGTCCGATTCTGAGGGTGTTACATTGTCCCTGGCTATTCCTGTGACCAGACTATGAAGAGGAGTACCCGGATGACAGACCGCAGGAAGGTTACGACAACTAGGATCATCTCTCATCGTCAGCATTGCCTGTGACCCTGAAGATGGAGCTTCGCCTACGCTATCGTTACTATTACGTTATTCCGCTGCTTGAGTTGTATTAAGAACTGGATCATGAGATCCTTATTTGTGTAAAACTTTATGTATGGTTTGTAATGGATGATGTATTGTGATATCCAAATCTGTTATGTCTCACAAAAATGGTAATCCTGGGATTGCGATGTATGGCATAACAGGCATTTGGGATTAAAAATCCGGGTATTGACACGCCGCCACCCCGCCGCCGTGCCCCCCTCCCCCCGAGCCGCCACTGTCGGCCCTTCCTCCTCATCCTCTCGACGTGCCCTCTATCCCCCGAGCCGAGCTCCTCCTCCCCTACCTCCCCTCCTCCCCCCGTCGTGCCCCACCCTCTGCATCCTTGCCTCCCCCGAGCTCCTCCTCCCCGCCGGCCCCTCCCTGCCTCCCCTCCTCCCTGCCTACTGCCTCCCCTCCTACTTGCCGGTTCCTCCCTGCCGGCCCATCCTCCCTACCTCCCCTCCTCCACGCGGCCCCTCACTGCCTACCCTCCTCCCTGCAGCCCCCAAGCGCCCTTTCTCCTCCTCCTCCTCGGACGTATCCTTGGTTTTTCATGTATATATGACCTAAACAAACCTAAACAACCAAGAAAGTGCAGTGTTCAACCCTCGTATGGTGAATGCTACGGTGGTAGACCCGTGGGGCCCTCGGATTAGGGTTTTGTCGAAAAAGAGCGCCTGAGGGCTGAGATGCCAGGGGAACATGCGTGTGTCCCTAGAATAAATGCACAAGGGTGGTGTAATGCCCCTAGATGGAAAACCTAGCTCAAGGGTATGACCGTCCACGTTGCATGCGATAACACTTAGAGAAGTGTGCTGGACATGTAGAAGGAGGCTCCCGCCGCGGGTCAAACGCGGGTAAACCGTTTGAACATTGGGCATATCCTTGGTTTTCCATGTATATATGACCTAAAAAAACCTAAACCACCAAGAAAGTGCATTGGTCAACCCTCGTACGGAGAATGCTACGGGGTTAGACCCGCGGGGCCATGGGATTTGGGTTTTGTCGGAAAAGGAGCGCCCGATGGCTGGGATGCCACGGGAACATGCATGTGGCCATAGAATACATGCAAAAGGGTGGTGGAATGCCCCTAGTTGGAAAACCTTGCTCCCGGGTCGGACCGTCCATGTTGCATGCGATAACACTTAGAGAAGTGTGCTGGACATGTAGGAGAAGGCTCCCGCCGCGGGTCAAACGCGGGTAAACCGGTGGAATTTTGGGCATATCCTTGGGTTTCCATGTAGATATGACCTAAACAAACCTAAACCACCAAGAAAGTGCATTCTTCAACCCTCGTATGGAGAATGCTACGGGGGTAGACCCGTGGGGCCCTCGGATTAAGGTTTCATCAAAAAAGGAGCTCCCGAGGTCCGGGGTGCCACCGGAACATGCGTGTGACCCTGGAATACATACACACGGGTGGTGACCGTCCACGATATGGAAAACCTAGCTCCCGGGCGTGACCGTCCATGATGCATGCGATAACCTTAGAGAAGTGTGCTCGACATGTAGGAGGAGGCTCCCGCCACGGGTCAAACGCGGGTAAACCGGTGGAACCTTGGGCCTATCCTTGGTTTTCCATGTAGATATGACCTAAACAAACCTAAACCACCAACAAAGTGCATTGGTCAACCCTCGTACGGAGAATGCTACGGGGTTAGACCCGCGGGGCCATGGGATTAGGGTTTCGTCGAAAAAGGAGCGTCCGAGGGCTAGGATGCCATGGGAACATGCATGTGCCCTAGAATACATGCACAAGCGTGGTGGAATGCCCCTAGATGTAAAACCTAGATCCCGGGTCTGACCATCCATGTTGCATGTGATAACACTTAGAGAAGTTTGCTGGACATGTAGGAGGAGGCTCCCGCCGCGGGTCAAACGCGGGTAAACCGGTGGAACCTTGGGCATATCCTTGGGTTTCCCTGTAGATATGACCTAAACAAACCTAAACCACCAAGAAAGTGCATTGTTAAACCCTCGTATGGAGAATGCTACGGGGGTAGCCCCGTGGGGCCCTCGGATTAGGGTTTCGCCGGAAAAGGAGCGCCCGAGGGCCGGGGTGCCACGGGAACATGCTTGTGGCCCTAGAATACATGCACAAGGGTGGTGTAATGCCCCTAGATGGAAAACCTAACTCCCGGGTGTGACCGTCCATGTTGCCTGCGATAACACTTAGAGAAGTGTGCTGGACATGAAGGAGGAGGCTCCCGCCGTGGGTCAAACAGGGGTAAACCGGTGGAACCTTAGGCCTATCCTTGGTTTTCCATGTAGATATGACCTAAACAAACCTAAACCATCAACATAGTGCATTGTTCAACCCTCGTACGGTGAATGCTACGGGGGTAGACCCGTGGGGCCGTAAGATTAGGGTTTCGTCGGAAAATGAGCGCCCGAGGGCCGGGATTCCATGGGAACATTCATGTGTCCCTATAATACATGCACAAGGGTGGTGGAATGCCCCTAGATGGAAAACCTAGCTCCTGGGTGTGACCATCCATGTTGCATGCGATAACACTTATAGAAGTGTGCTGGACATGTAGGAGAAGGCTCCCGCCGCGGGTCAAACGCGGGTAAACCGGTGGAACCTTGGGCCTATCCTTGGGTTTCCATGTAGATATAACCTAAACAAACCTAAACCACCAAGAAAGTGCATTGTTCAACCCTCGTATGGAGAATGCTATGGGGGTAGACCCGTGGGGCCCTCGGATTAGGGTTAAATCGGAAAAGGGGCGCCCGAGGGCCGGGATGCCACGGGAACATGCGTGTGGCCCTAGAATACATGCACAAGGGTGGTGGAATGCCCCTATATGGAAAACCTAGCTCCCGGGTGTGACCGTCCACAATGCATGAGATAACACTTAGGGAAGTGTGCTCGACATGTAGTAGGAGGCTCCCGCCGCGGGTCAAACGCGGGTAAACCGGTGGAACCTTGGTCCTATCCTTGGTTTTCCATGTAAATATGACCTAAAAAAACCTAAACCGCCAAGAAAGGCATTATTTAACCCTCGTACGGACAATGCTACGGGGGTAGACCCGCGGGGCTCTCGGATTAGGGTTTCGCTGAAAAGAAGCGCCCGAGGGCCGGGATGCCACGGAAACATGCTTGTTTCCCTAGAATATATGCACAAGGGTGGTGGAATGCCCTTAGATGGAAAACCTAGCTCCTGGGTGTGACCGTCCACGTTGGCTGTGATAACACTTAGAGAAGTGTGCTGGACATGTAGCAGGAGGCTCCCGCCGCGGGTCAAACGCGGGTAAACCGGTGGAACTTTGGGCCTATCCTTGGTTTTCCATGTATATATGACCTAAACAAACCTAAACCACCAAGAAAGTGCATTGTTCAACCCTCATACGGAGAATGCTACGGGGGTAGACCCGCGGGGCCCTCGGATTAGGGTTTCGCAGGAAAAGGAGCGCCCGAGGGCCGGGGTGCCACGGGAACATGCGTGTGGCCATAGAATATATGCACAAGGGTGGTGGAATGCCCCTATATGGAAAACCTAGCTCCCGGGTGTGACCTTCCATGATGCATGTGATAACACTTAGAGAAGTGTGCTCGAAATGTAGGAGGAGTCTCCCGCCGCGGGTCAAACGCGGGTAAACCGGTGGAACCTTGGGCCTATCCTTGGTTTTCCATGTAGATATGACCTAAACAAACCTAAACCACCAAGAGAGTGCATTGTTCAACCCTCGTACGGAGAATTCTACGGGGATAGACCCACGGGGCCCTCGGATTAGGGTTTCATCGGAAAATGAGCGCCCGAGGGCCGGGATGCCACGGGAACATGCGTGTGACCCTAGAATACATGCACAAGGGTGGTGGAATGCCCCTAGATGTAAAACCTAGCTACCGGGTGTGACCGTCCACGTTGCATGCGATAACACTTAGAGAAGTGTGCTCGACATGTAGGAGGAGGCTCCCGCCTCGAGTCAAACGCGGGTAAACCGTTGGAAACTTGAGCCTATCCAAGGTTTTCCATGTAGATATGACCTAAAGAAACCTAAACCACCAAGAAAGGGCATTGTTCAACCCTCGTACGAAGAATGCTACGAGGGTAGACCCGCGAGGCCCTCGTTTTAGGGTTTCATCGAAAAAGGAACGTCCGAGGGCCAGGATGCCACGGGAACATGGGTGTGGCCCTAGAATACATGCACAAGGGTGGTGGAATGCCCATAGATGGAAAACCTATCTCTCGGGTGTGACCGTCCACGTTTCATGCGATAACACTTAGAGAAGTGTGCTCGACATGTAGGAGGAGGCTCCCGACAAGGGTCAAACGCGGGTAAACCGGTGGAAACCTTGGGCCTATCCTTGGTTTTCCATCTAGATATGACCTAAACAAACATAAACCACCAAGAAAGTGCATTGTTTAACCCTCGTACGGAGAATTCTATGGGGTAAACCCGCGGGGCCCTCGGATTAGGGTTTCGTCAGAAAAGGAGCGCCCGAGGGCCGGGATGCCACGGGAACATGCGTGTTGACCTAGAATACATGCACAAGGGTGGTGGAATGCCCCTAGATGGAAAACCTAGCTCCTGGGTGTGACCGTCCACGTTGCATGTGATAACACTTAGAGAAATGTGCTGGACATGTAGGAGGAGGCTCCCGCCGAGGGTCAAACGCGGGTAAACCGGTGGAACTTTGGGCCTATGCTTGGTTTTCCATGTATATATGACCTAAACAAACCTAAACCACCAAGAAAGTGCATTGTTCAACCCTCATACGGAGAATGCTACGGGGGTAGACCCGCGGGGCCCTCGGATTAGGGTTTCGCCGGAAAAGGAGCGCCCGAGGGCCGGGGTGCCACGGGAACATGTGTGTGGCCCTAGAATACATGAAAAAGGGTGGTGTAATTCCCCTAGATGGAAAACCTAGCTCCCGGGTGTGACCGTCCACGTTGCCTGCGATAACTCTTAGAGAAGTGTGCTGGACATGTAGGAGGAGGCTCCCGCCGCGGGTCAAACACGGGTAAACCGGTGGAACCTTAGGCCTATCCTTGGTTTTCCATGTAGATATCACCTAAACAAACCTAAACCACCAAGACAGTGCATTGTTCAACCCTCGTATGGAGAATGCTACGGGGGTAGACCCTGGGGCCGTAAGATTAGGGTTTCGTCGGAAAATGAGCGCCCGAGGGCCGGGATTCCATGGGAACATTCATGTGGCCCTATAATACATGCACAAGGGTGGTGGAATGCCCCTAGATGGAAATCATAGCTCCTGGGTGTGACCATCCATGTTGCATGCGATAACACTTAGAGAAGTGTACTGGACATGTAGGAGGAGGCTCCCGCCACGGGACAAACGCGGGTAAACCGGTGGAACCTTGGGCCTATCCTTGGGTTTCCATGTAGATATAACCTAAACAAACCTAAACCACCAAGAAAGTGCATTGTTCAACCCTCGTATGGAGAATGCTATGGGGGTAGACCCGTGGGGCCCTCGGATTAGGGTTACATCAGAAAAGGGGCGCCCGAGGGCCGGGATGCCACGTGAACAGGCGTGTGGCCCTAGAATACATACACAGGGGTGGTGGAATGCCCCTATATGGAAAACCTAGCTCCCGGGTGTGACCGTCCACGATGCATGAGATAAAACATAGAGAAGTGTGCTCGACATGTAGTAGGAGGCTCCCGCCGCGGGTCAAACGCGGGTAAACCGGTGGAACCTTGGTCATATCCTTGGTTTTCCATGTAAATATGACCTAAAAAAACCTAAACCGCCAAGAAAGGCATTGTTTAACCCTCGTACGGAGAATGCTACGGGGGTAGACCCACGGGGCCCTCGGATTATGGTTTCGCCGGAAAAGAAGCGCCCGAGGGCCGGATGCCACGGAAACACGTGTGTTTCCCTAGAATACATGCACAAGGGTGGTGGAATGCCCCTAGATGGAAAACCTAGCTCCTGGGTGTGACCGTCCACGTTGCATGTGATAACACTTAGAGAAGTGTGCTGGACATGTAGGAGGAGGATCCCGCCGCGGGTCAAACGCGGGTAAACTAGTGGAACTTTGGGCCTATACTTGGTTTTCCATGTATATATGACCTAACCAAACCTAAACCACCAATAAAGTGCATTGTTCAACCCTCATACGGAGAATGCTACGGGGGTAGACCCGCGGGGCCCTCGGATTAGGGTTTCGCCGGAAAAGGAGCGCCCGAGGGCCGGGGTGCCACGGGAACATGCGTGTGGCCCTAGAATACATGCACAAGGGTGGTGTAATGCCCCTAGATGGAAAACCTAACTCTCGGGTGTGACCGTCCACGTTGCCTGCGATAACACTTAGAGAAGTGTGCTGGACATGTAGGAGGAGGCTCCCGCCGCGGGTCAAACGCGGGTAAACCGGTGGAACCTTAGGCCTATCCTTGGTTTTCCATGTAGATATGACCTAAACAAACCTAAACCACCAAGAGAGTGCATTGTTCAACCCTCGTACGGAGAATGCTACGGGGGTAGACCCACGGGGCCCTCGGATTAGGTTTTCATCGGAAAATGAGCGCCCGAGGGCCGGGATGCCACGGGAACATGCGTGTGACCCTAGAATACATGCACAAGGGTGGTGGAATGCCACTAGATGGAAAACCTAGCTACCGGGTGTGACCGTCCACGTTGCATGCGATAACACTTAGAGAAGTGTGCTCGACATGTAGGAGGAGGCTCCCGCCTCGGGTCAAACGCGGGTAAACCGTTGGAACCTTGGGCCTATCCAAGGTTTTCCATGTAGATATGACCTAAACAAACCTAAACGACCAAGAAAGTGCATTGTTCAACCCTCGTACGGAGAATACTACGAGGGTAGACCCGTGAAGCCCTCGTATTAGGGTTTCATCAAAAAAGGAACGTCCGAGGGCCAGGATGCCACGGGAACATGTGTGTGGCCCTATAATACATGCACAAGGGTGGTGGAATGCCCATAGATGGAAAACCTAGCTCCCGGGTGTGACCGTCCACGTTTCATGCGATAACACTTAGAGAAGGGTGCTCGACATGTAGGAGGAGGCTCCCGACGCGGGTCAAACGCGGGTAAACCGGTGGAACCTTGGGCCTATCCTTGGTTTTCCATCTAGATATTTCCTAAACAAACATAAACCACCAAGAAAGTGCATTGTTCAACCCACGTACGGAGAATGCTATGGGGTCAACCTGCGGGGGCCTCGGATTAGGGTTTCGTCGGAAAAGGAGCCCCCGAGGGCCGGGATGCCACGGGAACATGCGTGTTGACCTAGAATACATGCACAAGAGTGGTGGAATTCCCCTAGATGGAAAACCTAGCTCCTGGGTGTGACCGTTCATGTTGCATGTGATAACACTTAGAGAAGTGTGCTGGACATGTAGGAGGAGGCTCCCGCCACGGGTCAAACGCGGGTAAATCGGTGGAACTTTGGGCCTATCCTTGGTTTTCCATGTATATATGACCTAAAAAAACCTAAACCACCAAGAAAGTGCATTGTTCAACGCTCATACGGAGAATGCTACGGGGGTAGACCCGTGGGGCCCTCGGATTAGGGTTTCGCCGGAATAGGAGCGCCCGAGGGCCGGGGTGCCACGGGAACATGTGTATGGCCCTAGAATACATGCACACGGGTGGTTTAATTCCCCTAGATGGAAAACCTAGCTCCTGGGTGTGACCGTCCACGTTGCCTGCGATAAGAATTAGAGAAGTGTGCTGGACATGTAGGAGGAGGCTCCCGCCGCGGGTCAAACGTGGGTAAACGGGTGGAACCTTAGGCCTAACCTTGGTTTTCCATGTAGATATGAACTAAACCACCAAGACAGTGCATTGTTCAACCCTCGTACGGAGAATGCTACGGGGGTAGACCCGTGGGGCCGTAAGATTAGGGTTTCGTCGGAAAATGAGCACCCGAGGGCCGGGATGCCATGGGAACATTCGTGTGGCCCTATAATAGATGCACAAGGGTGGTGGAATTCCCCTAGATGGAAAACCTAGCTCTTGGGTGTGACCATCCATGTTGCATGCGATAACACTTAGAGAAGTGTGCTGGATATGTAGGAGGAGGCTCCCGCCTCGAGTCAAACGCGGGTAAACCATTGGAAACTTGGGCCTATCCAAGGTTTTCCACGTAGATATGACCTAAAAAAACCTAAGCCACCAAGAAAGTGCATTGTTCAACCCTCGTACGGAGAATGCTACGAGGGTAGACCCACGAGGCCCTCGTATTGGGGTTTCATCGAAAAAGGAACGTCCGAGGGCCAGGATGCCACGGGAACATGGGTGTGGCCCTAGAATACATGCACAAGGTAGGTGGAATACCATAGATTGAAAACCTATCTCTCGGGTGTGACTGTCCACGTTTCATGCGATAACACTTAGAGAAGTGTGCTTGACATGTAGGAGGAGGCTCCCGACGCGGGTCAAACGCGGGTAAACCGGTGGAACCTTTGGCCTATCCTTGGTTTTCCATCTAGATATGACCTGAACAAACATAAACCACCAAGAAAGTGCATTGTTCAACCCACGTACGGAGAATGCAATGGGGTAAACCCGCGGGGCCCTCGGATTAGGGTTTCGTCGGAAAAGGAGCTTCCGAGGGCCGGGATGCCACGGGAACATGCGTGTTGACCTATAATACATGCACAAGGGTGGTGGAATTTCCCTAGATGGAAAACCTAGCTCCTGGGTGTGACCTTCCACGTTGCATGTGATAACACTTAGAGAAGTGTGCTGGACATGTAGGAGGAGGCTCCCGCCGCGGGTCAAACGTGGATAAACCGGTGGAACTTTGGGCCTATCCTTGGTTTTCCATGTATATATGACCTAAACAAACCTAAACCACCAAGAAAGTGCATTGTTTAACCCTCATACGGAGAATGCTACGGGGGTAGACCCGCGGGGCCCTCGGATTAGGGTTTCGCCGGAAAAGGAGCGTCCGAGGGCCGAGGTGCCACGGGAACATGTGTATGGCCCTAGAATACATGCACAAGGGTGGTGTAATGCCCCTAGATGGAAAACCTAGCTCCTGGGTGTGACCGTCCATTTTGTCTGCGATAACACTTAGAGAAGTGTGCTGGACATGTAGGAGGATGCTCCCGCCGCGGGTCAAACGCGGGTAAACCAGTGGAACCTTAGGCCTATCCTTGGTTTGCCATGTAGATATGACCTAAACAAACCTAAAACACCAAGACAGTGCATTGTTCAACCCTCGTACGGAGAATGATACGGGGGTAGACCCGTGGGGCCGTAAGATTAGGGTTTCGTCAGAAAATGAGCGCCCGAGGGCCGGGATGCCATGGGAATATTCGTGTGGCCCTATAATACATGCATAAGGGTGGTGGAATGCACCTAGATGGAAACCCTAGCTCCTGGGTGTGACCATCCATGTTGCATGTGATAACACTTAGAGAAGTGTGCTGGACATGTAGGAGGAGGCTCCCGCCTCGAGTCAAACGCGGGTAAACCATTGGAAACTTGGGCCTATCCAAGGTTTTCCATGTATATATGACCTAAAAAAACCTAAACCACCAAGAAAGTGCATTTTTCAACCCTCGTACGGAGAATGCTACGAGGGTAGACCCACGAGGCCCTCGTATTAGGGTTTCATCGAAAAAGGAACGTCCGAGGGCCAGGATGCCACGGGAACATGGGTGTGGCCCTACAATACATGCACAAGTGTGGTGGAATTCCCATAGATGGAAAACCTATCTCTCGGGTGTGACCGTCCATGTTTCATGCGATAACACTTAGAGAAGTGTGCTCGACATGTTGGAGGAGGCTCCCGACGCGGGTCAAACGCGGGTAAACCGGTGGAACCTTGGGCCTATCCTTGGTTTTCCATCTAGATATGACATAAACAAACATAAACCACCAAGAAAGTGCATTGTTCAACCCACGTACGGAGAATGCTATGGGGTCAACCCGCGGGGGCCTCAGATTAGGGTTTCGTCGGAAAAGGAGCCCCCGAGGGCCGGGATGCCACGGAAACATGCGTGTTGACCTAGAATACATGCACAAGGGTGGTGGAATGCCCCTAGATGGAAAACCTAGCTCCTGGGTGTAACCGTCCACGTTGCATGTGATAACACTTAGAGAAGTATGCTGGACATGTAGGAGGAGGCTTCCGCCGCGGGTCAAACGCGGGTAAACCGGTGGAACTTTGGGCCTATGCTTGGTTTTCCATGTATATATGACCTAAACAAACCTAAACCACCAAGAAAGTGCATTGTTCACCCCTCGTACGAAGAATGCTACGGGGTTAGACCCGCGGGGCCATGGGATTAGGGTTTTGTCGGAAAAGGAGCGCCTGATGGCTGGGATGCCACAGGAACATGCATGTGGCCATAGAATACATGCACAAGGGTGGTGGAATGCCCCTAGATGGAAAACCTAGCTCCCGGGTCGGACCGTCCATGTTGGATGCGATAACACTTAGAGAAGTGTGCTGGACATGTAGGAGGAGGCTCCCGCCGCGGGTCAAACGCGGGTAAACCGGTGGAATTTTGGGCATATCCTTGGGTTTCCATGTAGATATAACCTAATAAAACCTAAACCACCAAGAAAGTGCATTGTTCAACCCTCGTATGGAGAATGCTACGGGGGAAGACCCGTGGGGCCCTCGGATTAGGGTTTCATCAAAAAAGGAGGGCCCGAGGTCCGGGATGCCACGGGAACATGTGTGTGGCCCTACAATACATGCACAAGGGTGGTGGAGTGCCCCTATATGGAAAACCTAGCTCCCGGGTGTGACCGTCAATGATGCATGCGATAACCTTAGGAAGTGTGCTCGACATGTAGGAGGAGGCTCCCGCCGCGGGTCAAACGCGGGTAAACCGGTGGAACCTTCGGCCTATCCTTGGTTTTCCATATAGATATGACCTAAACAAACCTAAACCACCAACAAAGTGCATTGGTCAACCCTCGTACGGAGAATGTTACGGGGTTAGACCCGCGGGGCGATGGGATTAGGGTTTCGTCGAAAAAGGAGCGTCCGAGGGCTGGGATGCCATGGGAACATGCATGTGGCCCTAGAATACATGCACAAGGGTGGTGGAATGCCCCTAGATGTAAAACCTAGCTCCTGGGTATGACCATCCATGTTGCATGCGATAACACTTAGAGAAGTGTGCTGGACATGTAGGAGGAGGCTCCCGCCGCGGGTCAAACGCGGGTAAACCGGTGGAACCTTGGGCATATCCTTGGGTTTACCTGTAGATATGACCTAAATAAACCTAAACCACCAAGAAAGTGCATTGTTCAACCCTCGTATGGAGAATGCTATGGGGGTAGACCCGTGGGGCCCTCGGATTAGGGTTTCATCGAAAAAGGAGCGCCCGAGGGTCGGGATGCCACGGGAACATGCGTGTGGCCCTAGAATACATACACAAGGGTGGTGGAATGCCCCTATATGTAAAACCTATCTCCCGGGTGTGACCGTCCACTATGCATGCGATAAACTTAGAGAAGTGTGCTCGACATGTAGGACGAGGCTCCCACCGCGGGTCAAATGCGGGTAAACCGGTGGAACCTTTGTCCTATCCTTGGTTTTCAATGTAGATATGACCTAAACAAACCTAAACCACCAAGAAAGTGCATTGTTCAACCCTCGTACAGAGAATGCTAAGGGGGTAGACCCGCGAGGCCCTCGGATTAGGGTTTTGTAACTACCTCGGTGAATTACGCTCCTAGTACAAGCCTGGATGAGCGCAAATGGTTGAAATAGTACGGTGGGGCCCAAATGCCACTCACAGGTAGACCTTTCGGCCGTCCCAACCATTTCCAAACATCGGGACAAGAACGGGCGGCGTAATCGGCAGGCGAAGGGATCAACTACATAAACAAATGAGTATGTATGCAAGCCACCATACAACAGTACATCAGAGCCATCCCATCTAAAAGAAAGGAAATATAGCAATGCCATACGGCAAGATTCAAATGTCCTAGATAGATATAATAGTTTAGGATATCTCCTCATACATCACACATCAGAGTATCAGGCGGAAACGGCAACAAGATCCAAGTACGGATAAGAAGCAAATCGGCATAAGATGCCCCATAAATAAGCACATCCCGCCCACAGATCTCACGGATCCCCGTTCCCGGAATCTCTACACCGAACGATCGTTGCCCACATCGTCCGCCTCCTCCACCCAGTATCCATCTTGCGAGTTTACCTGTTCAGCTGAATCAAACAATTTATCGTGTGAGACCCTAGGGGTACTCAGCAAGTCTTTATGCCTCTAAAGGGAACACAACCTGGGGTGACGCAATTGCAGCAAAAGATAAACCCTAACAATTCTATAGATACTCGCTAACCATCCGCCTAACCAATGATAGACGGATGTCCGTGAATTAATAACAACAGTTATAACAGTAATATCCACAGATCCATCCTCCTCCTCGCTTACCAACGAGGAAGCGGACGAACAACCCCCCATCCGTTGGCAATTTTATTAACCATTCCATGAGTGTTGCACTATTTACTAGTCAGTTACTTAGTCAAATTAAAGCGATACTTTAGTTATGCTTGTCTATGATCGAGAAGCTGTGCTCCAAGTCGTCCATAACCGCGGACACGGCTTTCAGAAAGTTTTACCCTGCAGGGGTGCACAAATAGCAACACACACTCGATCAACCTCGGAAAAACCAAATCAAAACCCAACGAGGCCTTCACGACAAAGCAATCACAGGATTCAGAAATATTTCAGGGGGCCACCCCATTAAGTATACCCAACGAAGTTAATGACTCGAGACGGACTCAAGGTTTGGGTGGATCAGAACGATCGGGAACCCGAAAGTGTGACTGGGCTTGTCGATACCGCGAAAACGTGTCCCGATCCTAAACAGTACAGGTGCTCCTCGCACAATCGTAAATAGAGCAGTAAAGCATGGCATAAGTACATGATAGTAAATAAAACCTCAAACTAGTTTGTGGCCCCAAGAAATAAGAATGAATCAAGCTCTAGCTCAGGGGGGGGTCCCATAAGCCTCCCGGATGTGGATAGCGCGAATAATCAAGGAACAGGAATCAAGTACTCGGGGTCCTATGGGACACAAGTGAGCAGGAAAAACCAAATAGCAGATATTGCTCACCGGTGCCACTTTCATTAGTTATCCCATTACTACTCAGGTTAAGTTGTTTAGATACCTCGTTATCCATCAGACTCTCACATACCCTACACATCTTGTTCTACGACTCACATGGCTCAAACAACTCCTGTAGTAGTGGCTCATGGGATGGAGGAACAAGCTTCGGTGGGGTTTAAAAGTAAAGTCTATGCAATACTTGGGATTCAGTTTAATGCAATCGCGACTCAATGATGCAAGAATAAGATAGAGGCAATAGGTACTGTATGTATGCAAGCATGTGGTAGTCCTTGCCTGACAGCTCAGTTGAAGCGAGAGAAGGATCTGGGTAGTGCTCCTGGGTCTCTTGGTATATCCCCTGCTCAGCGTCTATTCGAAGAAGAACCAAACAAACAAGGGCCAACATAAATACAGTGCACAAGCATAGGAATAAAATGCGACAAGCAAACAACCATGCCATGATGAATGATGCACAATTTGCATGGCAATAAAGTAGAATTGCATGGGTGAGGTGTGGAATACAAGAAATAAGCATTTTATTGAGTTTTGGTCACATTTATCCTCATATTAGTTGCTGTATACTTTATATTTATATGATGCATGCTGCAATTCAGAACATGGAATGCATAAACAGAAAGGTCTCGTCGAGCTAATCATTTTAGACATATCATTTGTTAAATTTGGAGTTATAAATCAAAAGTTATTAATTAATTAAGGGAGAAGGGCATTTTATTGTAATTTTAATCAACTTGAAAATTAAAGTGTTCAAAATATATTTTGGATGGCATATTTGAAATCCTCACATTTTTCTGATTTGAAAACATATATTATTTGTATTATTTGGAATTATGAATTTAAATTTATTTTAAAGTCAAAATTATTAAATAGGGTCAAAGTCAAAGGTTGACTATTTAAATCTATTCTGAAAATATTTGATTAAAGATTTGAATTAACATTCAAAATCAAAACATATTTCATATAAAGTTTGAATTCAAATTCCTAATCATTTGAAAGTTATGAATTAGTTTGTATTTAAACAGATTTGAAATCTGAATTGAATTTGAAATAATTTGAAAAGGTTTGAATTTAAAACAGATAACAGCAAATACTTTTTGCACTCAGAGGGAGCCAGCCATCATCGACAAGCGGGCCACAGTCGATCAAGCAGGGCGCAGCTGGGTCGCAGAGCTTTTTCTCACCGAGAAACCTAGCCACGGCGGTGACTAGCGGGCCAGCAAGGGGCCACAGGCCTGCAGCATTTGGGCGACACGTGGTCGATCCAGGGGTACCGCGGGTTGAGAGGGGAAACGTTCAGGGGCCTTACTGCAAGATGGAACAGGGGGCTGACTGGTGGGGCTTCGGACTGGTTCAAAGGGGAAAAAAGGCCGGACTCTGCGAAAACGGGCAACTGTTTGTCGCCGCCGCCGCTGGACAGACGCTGGCCGCCGGGCGGATCCGGCCGCCTCAAAGGACGATGGCGAGCAAACGACGGCGAACCTCGCCATGATGCAAAAATGAAAGATGGAGAGGGGACATCTGGCTACACTTTTCGTTCAGAGGGCAACTACTGGGGTGGGCTGCAGCGCGCGGGCTTCGACGAGGAACAGAGGCAGAAACTGCAGCAGCTGCTGCTGTTGCCAGAGCGCGGCGCGCGGCGGCGCACGCGGAGTGCTCGACGGAAGGGGGCGGCGCTACGGTGCACGAGAGGGGAGGGGACCATGTCTAGGAGATCGAGGAGCTCACCAGGAGGAGGTTGGTGGTGATGGTTCGGTCGGAGGGGCTGGCGATCGACGCCGAGGCTGGGCGGCCGAGTACTCTGTGCTCACGGACACGGGCGGCGGGCTCCCGAGGTCCAGCTGGTTCCGGCTCAGGCGAAGAAGAGAAGGAAGAGGAGGTACTTGGTGCTCGGTACGCTTGGCGTGCTCGGGAACGTCTAGAGGGAGAGGTGGCCGAGGCTAGGGTTTTGGGGGCATGGCCATGGCAAGGATGGAGGGGGAGGAAGAAGAAGGGAGGGTGGTGCCTGGGGAGCCTCCTTGATGGTTCTGAGGTGGTGGCGAGCTGGGGTGGTTGAGGTGATAAGGGGAAGAGGGGAGAAGCACATGGGGGTACCACCTTTATGCAAAAGGGAGAAGGGGTGGCTCGGGTTGGAGCTAGGGTTTGGAGAGAGGGGGACCAGGGGGATGGGGTGGTTCCAGGGTGGTCAGGTGGGGCCTGCTGGCAGGGAGAGGGAGGGGAAGCCAAGAGAGAGGGAGGGTGAACTAGGGTTAGCTAGAGGGGTGTGCCTCGGGTTAGGGTTAGATGAACTAGGGTTTAGGAGAGAGGGGTGCCTCGGCATGGAGTGGTTAGGGTGGGGGGTGTGGTTTAGAGAGGAGGGTTAAGGGAGAGGTATTTGGGTCTAGATAAGAAAGAGAGAGAGAGAGAGAGAGAGAGAGAGAGAGAGAGAGAGAGAGAGAGAGAGAGAGCCTAGGTGAGAGAGGGCCTTGGTTTGCATGATCAAGAGAGAGAAAAGATGGGCAAGGGGATGATCTTACAAGTTCATGCATGGCACTACTCAGGAGAGGTTGATGAGGTTTGATGGCACAAGGCAAGCAACTAAGCAAGGTAGAAAGGATTGAGAGAAGGAGAGAGAGATGAGAAGATGATCCACTCAAAAACAATCAAATAAAAACAAAGGAGGACAAAAGATGGTGATGGTTGCATGGCCCATGCAAGTAATTAGTGCCATGTGTTAATCTTGTGAAAACAAAATAAAATCACATGGCATGATTACATGCATTCCCAAAAGGTGGAATAAAGACCAAGCAAAAGAAATTAGAGTTGGATCCACCCAACCCACATGAGCTAGAGTAAAATCCAAAGAAAAGAATTACAAGCTCATGGGTTATTGGAATGGTGGAAGTATAGGTGGTGATAAAGAAAGGTGGTGGGGTGGAACAAAAGATATGCCCCCAACTCAACTTGGGCATTTAAACAATATATCAAGAACCAAATACAATATCAAGAGGCAAATACAAATAATAATGCATATGAGATAAGAACCAAAACAAAAAGGGTTTTTGTATGATGCTCAAATGCAAGGTGGCATGATGACATGAGCATGATAGAATGATGATGCAACAATTATATATATGAAGTAGCCATTATATTACTAAACCAAGTAGCATTACAGTTGTTAGACAAATGGGATGCTACAACTCTCCCCCACTAAACAGGAATCTCGCCCCGAGATTCTAGGAAAAAGAAGACACAAAGAGGGTAGGAAAGTTGGCACGGAGGTCATCTTCACGCTCCCAAGTGGCTTCATCAACGGAATAGTGCGACCACTGCACCTTGCAGAACTTGATGGACTTGTTGCGAGTCCTTCTTTCTGCGGTCTCAAGGATTTTTGTGGGGTGTTCTTGATAAGACAGGTCTTCTTGGAGATTGATTAGCTCATGATCCACGGTCCTGCCGGGATCCTTGAAGCACTTCTTGAGTTGAGAGATGTGGAGAACATCATGGACCTTGAGTTTTTCCGGGAGCTCAAGAGCATAAGCAACTTCTCCTCTTCTTCCACGAATTTTGAAAGGACCGATGTATCTAGGAGCCAGCTTTCCTTTGATACCAAAGCGGTGTGTGCCTTTCATGGGAGTGACACGAAGGTAAACGAGATCACCAGGGACATAAACCATGTCCGTGTGCTTCCTGTCATAATTGCTCTTCTGGCGACTTTGAGCAATCTTCAGATTCTCAAGAATGATGTGCACCTTATCCTCCGCTTGAGTTACAATGTCAGGGCCAAACCATATTCTTTCTCCTGCACCCGACCAACCAATCGGAGTTCTGCATTTGCGGCCATAGAGAGCCTCAAATGGTGCCATCTTCAGACTTTTCTGGAAGCTGTTGTTGTAAGAGAATTCAGCATAAGGAAGACATTCTTCCCACTTCATGCCAAAAGAGATGACGCAAGCACGAAGCATATCCTCCAGAATCTGATTGATCCTTTCCACTTGTCCTTGCGACTGAGGGTGGTAAGCTGTGCTGAAGTTCAATTTTGTTCCCAAAGCATTTTGGAAACTTTCCCAGAACTTGGAAGTGAAGATACTCCCACGGTCGAACTGATCTCAAGCGGAACCCCATACAGAGACAATTGCTGATATAGAGCTCACCAACTGAATTCCGTAAATTGTTTCCTTGACGGGAAGAAGTGAGCCGCTTTAGAAAGCTGTCAATGACAACAAAGATTGCATTGTTGCCCTTCTGCGACCTTGAAACCAGTGATGAAGTCCATCTCTACTTTCTCCCATTTCCATTCCGGGGTTTCAATGGCTGTAGAAGACCGAAGGTTTCGATGGACAGCTTTCACTCTGGGCGTACATCACACCGAGACATACTTGGCACAATATCGCTTTCAATCCCGCCACCAATATTGTGTTTTCAAGTCCATGTACATCTTTGTGCTGCTGTGGTGGATAGAAAGAATGTAATCATGCGCCTCCTTGAGAACTTGCTCTCAAACCCGGTAGTTCGGAACAAACATCGGTGTTCAAAGAAAAGCGTGCCTTGATCATCGACGTGGAAGGACTCATACTTGGAAGTGAAGTTTGAGATGATATTTTGGTGTGCGGATCACCAAGTCGATGAGAGCGAACCTTTTCTTCCAAGAGAGGAGTAGCCGAAGGTTCAGAGATGCCCTTGTTCCACAATTTCAAGGTTGAGTCGACGGCATTCCTCGCACAAGAGAGGTTGTTCTTCCATCCCGAGGTTATTGACATAAGCTTTATGGCCGAGTGCATCGGCCATGACATTAGCTTTGCCCGAGTGTAGTTGATGGTCAAATCAAAATCATTGATTGCTTCAATCCATCTCCTCTGCCAAGGTTGAGATCAGCTGAGTGAAGATATACTTGAGACTCTTGTGATCGTAAAAGATTTCACAACGGTTGCCCGTAAAGTAATGCCTCCATAGTTTCAAAGCAAAGACAATCTTTGTGAGCTCGAGGTCATGTGTAGGATAGTTGATCTCATGCGTCTTCAACTGCCGAGAGGCATAAGCAACAACTTGTTTTTCTTGCATAAGGACCGCACCCAATCCTTGCAAAGAGGCGCCACGTAATATCCGAACGGCTTAGATGTGTCCGGAGGAACCAAGACTGGTGTGGAAGTGAGCTTCTCTTTGAGTGTCTCAAAGCTTGCTTGACATGCAGGGGTCCAAAGGTATTTCTTGCCTTTCTTGAGGAGATCGGTAAGAGGCTTTGCTATCTTCGAAAAGTTCTGAACGAAGCGACGGCAATAACTAGCCAAACCAAGAAAACTCCGCACTTCTTTGACATTAACAGGAGGAAGCCATTCAATAATTGTCTTCACAGTTTCCGGGTTGACTGCAATGCCCTTGGCAGAGATAACGTGACCAAGATATGTTACTTGAGGCAGCCAAAACTCACACTTTGAGAACTTTGCATACAAGCGGTTCTCACGAAGCTTATTTAGGACACACCGAAGGTGTTCTTCATGTTCTTCTTTTGACTTAGAATAGACTAGGATGTCATCCAGATAGACCACAACGAACTTATCAATATACTCCATGAAAACCGAGTTCATAAGCCTCGAGAAGGTAGCAGGTGCGTTGGTGAGACCGAAAGACATGACTGTGTACTCATACAGGCCATAGCGAGTGGTGAAAGCTGTTTTAGGAACATCTTCCTTGCGAATCTTGATTTGGTGATAACCACTTCTCAAGTCAAGCTTAGAGAACACCATAGCTCCAGCTAGCTGATCGAAGAGATCATTAATCCACGGAAGGGGATATTTATTCTTGATGGTTTTAGCATTGAGAGCCCGATAGTCCACACAAAGTCTATCAGTCCTGTCCCGCTTCTTCACAAAGATTGTTGGGCTACCCCAAGAAGAGGTACTGTGTTGCATGAAACCCAACTTCTCTTGTTCATCAAGCTGACGTTTGAGTTCAGCCAACTCGGCAGGACCCATTTTATAAGGCCGCTTGGAGATAGGAGTTGTTCCAGGTTCAAGCTCAATTACAAACTCAACCTCACGATCCGGAGGCATACCCGGCAACTCTTCAGGAAAGACATCTGGGAACTCACAGACCACCGGAACACTCTGAATAGCTTCCATAGCATCATCATTCAGAGCCGCCAAAGAGAAAAGCTGGATAGCAGGATTTAGACTTGGAGAAAAGACTATATGGCCTTCAGGAATCTTCAGAGAAACCGAGCGTTCAGCACAATCAATCACAGCTGCATTTGCTGTCAACCAATCCATGCCCAAGATGACATCAATGTCAGAATTGCCCAGAACAATTAAGGACGCCGAGAATGAAGAGCCACCAATCTCAATTTGATTGCCATGGCTGATATGAACAGCCCTCATGTTTGAACCAGGAGATTGTACCACCAACTGCTTAAGGAGAGGAACCAAGACTAAATCATTCTCATTTGCAAACTTGTGAGAAACAAAAGAATGCGATGCACCAGAATCAAACAAAACTCGCGTGGACCGAGTTAACGGATAGCATACCCATCACAACCTGTGTGCATGCTCAGCTTGAGCGGCGTTGACACAGTTGGCACGAGCAACAGTAGACCCGGGCTTGGTGTTGATGTTGAGAGACCGAGGTGGTGGTGCACGAACCAAAGGAGAGCTTGCCGCAGATCTTGGAGGGGGTGGAGGAAGAGCTTTGTTTTTCATCGGACAGTTCCAGTTTTGATGCCCAGAGTCTCCACACGTGAAACAAGCACCAGGTGGACGTGGAGCAACGTAGCCAGGGACTCCGCCAGGCGCTCCAGGGTAGTGGTGGTTGTAGCCCCTGGGAGCCGCAGTGAGGAAGTTTGGTGGCCTTGCCGCGTAGCTTGCAGGTCTTGGTGGAGCCGGGAGCGACGGTGGGGTGTTAGGAACCCAAACACGACGCTTAGAAGGAGCTGACACAGCTGAAGAGCTTGCTGCATCACGGTTGTGTTTCTTTGACTCCTCAAACACTTGCCTACTTGCTTCTTCCTGCAGAGCTGTATGCTGAAGTTCCAGAAAAGACGCTGGCCTTGCATGTGTGATTGCATATTTAATCGATGCATTGAGCCCTTGCCGGAACCTCTTTTGCTTCTTCTTGTCATCCGAGATCTCATCGCCACCATAACGAGAAAGGTTCATGAAGTTCCTGATGTAGGTATTGACATTGTCATTTCCCTGCTTGAGGTTGAGAAACACTTCCTTCATCCTTTCCATGACAATTTCTCGAGATCTGACTCTTTGTACGCTCAGTGAACTGTTCCCAAGTAGGCTGAAAACCAATGCGCTTTGCCTTCGTGTAATTCTCCCACCGTAGAGCTGCATCTCCTTGAAGGAGAGTAGCACACTTTACCCATTCTTGCTCAGGAACATCAGCAGTCTCCAGTAGCCTTGACATCTCACGCAACCAATCATCAGCATCAAGTGGTTGATCAGAAACATCAAATTGGCGAGGGTTGAACTTCAGGAAGCTTTTGATGTCTCCTCTCTTGGGAGGTGGAGGTAGCGGAGCAAACTCATTCCTCCTGACACTTTCCTCAAAACGCTGTTGGTTCTGCTGCATTGCTGCCAAGGCATTGGCGATGTTTGACAACGCGGACCGCTGTTCAGGTGGTATGTCCTCGTCAGAACGGCGTGGTGGAGCCATCCTGTGATTGATATAAAACACAAGTCAGTACTATAATGGAGAATAATAATAATCCAAAATAGTACCAAGATGGAATTAACCAAGATTAAAGGATACAATTTACTAAGATGATATTAAAATATCAACAAAGTTCAAAGCACCTAGAAGATATTAAGCATATCGCATACGACTGAAAAGGAGTGTGGTACACAAATATATCAAAGAAAAATTTTCCGCAAATTTCGGCATTAAAATACCAATAGGTGCGCAAAATCACTTAACGAATCAAGATTAGTGACTCTACCAAATCAATATACAAAAGCGAATGATAAGAGTAGTGGTATGGTCGCGACTCCATCCCGCACTCAAATCATTACTACGCACATGAATAAGTAGAACACATATCCTAACCCCTTCTTCTCACGATGAACTATTTGCAACTTTAGAACATATACTAACTCATATCTCTTTCTCAACCATTTCTATTGTGATTACGATTCATTTGATAACCTTATTAGTTCGTGAACTTGGGGGAACACCCCAAACAAGATAACGTCGGATAACAAAGAGTAAGACAGATCGCGGCGGTATACAACGAATCAGATAGATCGCGTCGGTTTGCAAAGCCTGTCGGTATGGAATGTACCAACAGTTGATAACCAAAAGGCCGATTGTGATAACAACTTGGATGAAACAGATAAACAAGGAATTACACACACACACAAAAAAAAAAACACACAACCTATGGTACTACGGAAACCCAGAACACGTGAATCCTAGTTTGAACTTTTAAGAAGAGGATTGAAAACGTTACACTTCCTTACCAGAAAAGGGTGGGTGGGTGGGTAAGAAGAAAAATGGAAGCAGTCCTACTCTCACGTTTTGTTTTTCCCTAGTATACATAACTACCAAAAATATTTGCTAGACTGACAACGACCATTTGGCTGAGACCCTGAAGGGCGGGATGGCTCTGATACCAATTGTAACTACCTCGGTGAATTACGCTCCTAGTACAAGCCTGGATGAGCGGAAATTTTTGAAATAGTACGGTGGGGCCCAAATGCCACTCACAGGTAGACCTTTCGGCCGTCCCAACCATTTCCAAACATCGGGACAAGAACGGGCGGCGTAATCGGCAGGCGAAGGGATCAACTACATACACAAATGAGTATGTATGCAAGCCACCATACAACAGTACATCAGAGCCATTCCATCTAAAAGAAAGGAAATATAGCAACCCCATACGACAAGATTCAAATGTCCTAGATAGATATAATAGTTTAGGATATCTCCTCATACATCACACATCAGAGTATCAGGCGGAAACGGCAACAAGATCCGAGTACGGATAAGAAGCAAATCGGCATAAGATGCCCCATAAATAAGCACATCCCGCCCACAGATCTCACGGATCCCCGTTCCCGGAATCTCTACACCGAACGATCGTTGCCCACATCGTCCGCCTCCTCCACCCAGTATCCATCTTGCGAGTTTACTCAAATTGAATCAAACAATTTATCGTGTGAGACCCTAGGGTACTCAAGAAGTCTTTATGCCTCTAAAGGAACACAACCTGGGGTGACGCAATTGCAGCAAAAGATAAACCCTAACAATTCTATAGATACTCGCTAACCATCCGCCTAACCAATGATAGACGGATGTCCGTGAATTAATAACAACAGTTATAACAGTAATATCCACAGATCCATCCTCCTCCTCTCTTACCAACGAGGAAGCGGACGAACAACCCCCCATCCGTTGGCAATTTTATTAACCATTCCATGAGTGTTGCACTATTTACTAGTCAGTTACTTAGTCAAATTAAAGCGGTACTTTAGTTATGCTTGTCTATGATCGAGAAACTGTGCTCCAAGTCATCCATAACCGCGGACACGGCTTTCAGAAAGTTTTACCCTGCAGGGGTGCACAAATAGCAACACACACTCGATCAACCTCGGAAAAACCAAATCAAAACCCAACGAGGCCTTCACGACAAAGCAATCACAGGATTCAGAAATATTTCAGGGGGCCACCCCATTAAGTATACCCGCAACGAAGTTAGCTGACTTCGAGACGGACTCAAGGTTTGGGTGGACGGCTGTAAACGACTGGGAACCCGAAAGTGTGACTGGGCTTGTCGATACCGCGAAAACGTGTCCCGATCCTAAACAGTACAGGTGCTCCTCGCACAATCGTAAATAGAGCAGTAAAGCATGGCATAAGTACAGGATAGTAAATAAAACCTCAAACTAGTTTGTGGCCCCAAGAAATAAGAATGAATCAAGCTCTGGCTCAGGGGGGTCCCATAAGCCTCCCGGATGTGGATAGCGCGAATAATCAAGGAACATGAATCAAGTACTCGGGGTCCTACGGGACACAAGTGAGCAGGAAAAACCAAATAGCAGATATTGCTCACCGGTGCCACTTTCATTAGTTATCCCATTACTACTCAGGTTAAGTTGTTTAGATACCTCGTTATCCATCAGACTCTCACATACCCTACACATGTTGTTCTACGACTCGCATGTCTCAAACAACTCCTGTAGTAGTGGCTCATGGGATGGAGGAACAAGCTTCAGTGGGGTTTAAAAGTAAAGACTATGCAATACTTGGGATTCAGTTTAATGCAATCGCGACTCAATGATGCAAGAATAAGATAGAGGCAATAGGTACTGTATGTATGCAAGCATGTGGTAGTGCTTGCCTGGCAGCTCAGTTGAAGCGAGAGAAGGATCTGGGTAGTGCTCCTGGGTCTCTTGGTATATCCCCTGCTCAGCGTCTATTCGAAGAAGAACCAAACAAACAAGGGCCAACATAAATACAGTGCACAAGCATAGGAATAAAATGCGACAAGAAAACAACCATGCCATGATGAATGATGCAAAATTTGCATGGCAATAAAGTAGAATGGCATGGGTGAGGTGTGGAATACAAGAAATAAGCATTTTATTGAGTTTTGGTCACATTTTATCCTCATATTAGTTGCTGTATACTTTATATTTATATGATGCATGCTGCAATTCAGAACATGGAATGCATAAAAAGAAATGTCTCGTCGAGCTAATCATTGTAGACATATCATTTGTTAAATTTGGAGTTATAAATCAAAAGTTATTAATTAATTAAGGGAGAAGGGCATTTTATTGTAATTTTAATCAACTTGAAAATTAAAGTGTTCAAAATATATTTTGGATGGCATATTTGAAATCCTCACATTTTTCTGATTTGAAAACATATATTATTTGTATTATTTGGAATTATGAATTTAAATTTATTTTAAAGTCAAAATTATTAAATAGGGTCAAAGTCAAAGGTTGACTATTTAAATCTATTCTGAAAATATTTGATTAAAGATTTGAATTAACATTCAAAATCAAAACATATTTCATATAAAGTTTGAATTCAAATTCCTAATCATTTGAAAGTTATGAATTAGTTTGTATTTAAACAGATTTGAAATCTGAATTGAATTTGAAATAATTTGAAAAGGTTTGAATTTAAAACAGATATGACAAATACTTTTTGCACTCGAGGGAGCCAACCATCACATCGACAAGCGGCCACAGTCGATGGGGCAGGGGCGCAGCTGGTCTGCAGCTTTTCTCACCGAGGGAAACCTAGCCACGCGGTGACTAGCGGGCCACAAGGGGCAGGGACACAGCTGCCATCGATGGCGACACGGGCGATCCAGGGTACCGCGGGTTGAGAGGAAGCGTTCAGGCCTTCTTGCAAGATGGAACGGGGGCTGGTGGGGCTGATCGCGGTTCAGCGGAAAAAGGCCAGGACTCTGCGCAAAGCAGGCCATTGCCGGATCGGAGCCGCTGTGTGACAGACGCTGAAGCCGTGGCCGGATCCGTCTCCTGACGATGGCGAGCAAACGACGGCGAACCTCGCCATGATGCAAAAATGAAAGATGGAGAGGGGACATCTGGCTACACTTTTCGTTCAGAGGGCAACTACTGGGGTGGGCTGCAGCGCGCGGGCTTCGACGAGGAAGAGGCGTACCGCAGCGATTGCTGTTGCTGCGAGCGCCTTGGCGCGCACGCTGAGTGCTCGACGGAAGGGGCGGCGCCACGGTGCGAGAGGAGGGACCATGTCTAGGAGATCGAGGAGCTCACCAGAGGAGGTTGGTGGTGATGGTTGGTCGGAGGGGCTGGCGATCGGCAGGTGGCGGGCGGGAGTACTCCTGCTCACGAACACGGGAAGGCGGTGCTTCTCCGGCGAGTTCCAAGGCCTGCATGAAGAAGAGGAAGCAGAGGAGGTGCTCCTGGTACGGCTGCGTTCTCGGGAACGTCTAGAGGGAGAGGTGGCGAGGCTAGGGTTTTGGGGGCATGGCCATGGCAAGGATGGAGGGAGGAAGAAGAAGGAGGGTGGTGCACAGGGAGCCTCTGGATGGTTCCGAGGTGGTGGCGAGCTGGGGTGGTTGAGGTGATAAGGGAAGAGGGAGAAGCACATGGGGTGCCACCTTTATGCAAAGGAGAAGGGGTGGCTCGGGTTGGAGCTAGGGTTTGGAGAGAGGGGACCAGGGATGGGGTGGTTCCGGGGTGGTCGTGGGGCCTGCTGTGGCGAGAGGAGGGAAGCCAAGAGAGGGAGGGTGAACTAGGGTTAGCTAGAGGGGTGTGCCTCGGGTTAGGGTTAGATGAACTAGGGTTTAGGAGAGAGGGGTGCCTCGGCATGGAGTGGTTAGGGTGGGGGTGTGGTTTAGAGAGGAGGGTTAAGGGAGAGGTATTTGGGTCTATATAAGAAAGAGAGAGAGAGAGAGCCTAGGTGAGAGAGGGCCTTGGTTTGCATGATCAAGAGAGAGAAAAGATGGGCAAGGGGATGATCTTACAAGTTCATGCATGGCACTACTCAGGAGAGGTTGATGAGGTTTGATGGCACAAGGCAAGCAACTAAGCAAGGTAGAAAGGATTGAGAGAAGGAGAGAGAGATGAGAAGATGATCCACTCAAAAACAATCAAATAAAAACAAAGGAGGACAAAAGATGGTGATGGTTGGATGGCCCATGCAAGTAATTAGTGCCATGTGTTAATCTTGTGAAAACAAAATAAAATCACATGGCATGATTCCATGCATTCCCAAAAGGTGGAATAAAGACCAAGCAAAAGAAATTAGAGTTGGATCCACCCAACCCACATGAGCTAGAGTAAAATCCAAAGAAAAGAATTACAAGCTCATGGGTTATTGGAATGGTGGAAGTATAGGTGGTGATAAAGAAAGGTGGTGGGGTGGAACAAAAGATATGCCCCCAACTCAAGTTGGGCATTTAAACAATATATCAAGAACCAAATACAATATCAAGAGGCAAATACAAATAATAATGCATATGAGATAAGAACCAAAACAAAAAGGGTTTTTGTATGATGCTCAAATGCAAGGTGGCATGATGACATGAGCATGATAGAATGATGATGCAACAATTATATATATAAAGTAGCCATTATATTACTAAACCAAGTAGCATTACAGTTGTTAGACAAATGGGATGCTACAACTCTCCCCCACTAAACAGGAATCTCGCCCCGAGATTCTAGGAAGAAGAAGAAGACACAAAGAGGGTAGGAAAGTTGGCACGGAGGTCATCTTCACGCTCCCAAGTGGCTTCATCAACGGAATGGTGCGACCACTGCACCTTGAAGAACTTGATGGACTTGTTGCGAGTCCTTCTTTCTGCGGTCTCAAGGATTTTTGTGGGGTGTTCTTGATAATACAGGTCTTCTTGGAGATTGATTAGCTCATGATCCACGGTCCTTCCGGGATCCTTGAAGCACTTCTTGAGTTGAGAGATGTGGAAAACATCATGGACCTTGAGTTTTTCCGGGAGCTCAAGAGCATAAGCAACTTCTCCTCTTCTTCCACGAATTTTGAAAGGACCGATGTATCTAGGAGCCAGCTTTCCTTTGATACCAAAGCGGTGTGTGCCTTTCATGGGAGTGACACGAAGGTAAACGAGATCACCAGGGACATACACCATGTCCGTGTGCTTCCTGTCATAATTGCTCTTCTGGCGACTTTGAGCAATCTTCAGATTCTCAAGAATGATGTGCACCTTCTCCTCCGCTTGAGTTACAATGTCAGGTCCAAACCATATTCTTTCTCCTGCACCCGACCAACCAATCGGAGTTCTGCATTTGCGGCCATAGAGAGCCTCAAATGGTGCCATCTTGACTTTTTCCGAAGCTGTTGTTGTAAGAGAATTCAGCATAAGGAAGACATTCTTCCCACTTCATGCCAAAAGAGATGACGCAAGCACGAAGCATATCCTCCAGAATCTGATTGATCCTTTCCACTTGTCCTTGCGACTGAGGGTGGTAAGCTGTGCTGAAGTTCAATTTTGTTCCCAAAGCATTTTGGAAACTTTCCCAGAACTTGGAAGTGAAGATACTCCCACGGTCTGAACTGATCTCAAGCGGAACCCCATACAGAGAGACAATTCTGTTGATATAGAGCTCAGCCAACTGAATTCCAGAAATTGTTTCCTTGACGGGAAAGAAGTGAGCCAGTTTAGAAAGCCTGTCAATGACAACAAAACATTGCATTGTTGCCCTTCTGCGACCTTGGAAAACCAGTGATGAAGTCCATCTCTACTTTCTCCCATTTCCATTCCGGGGGTTTCAATGGCTGTAGAAGACCGAAAGGTTTCTGATGGACAGCTTTCACTCTGCGGCAGACATCACACTCCGAGACATACTTGGCACAATATCGTTTCAATCCCGGCCACCAATATTGTGTTTTCAAGTCCATGTACATCTTTGTGCTGCCAGGGTGGATAGAAAGAACAGAATCATGCGCCTCCTTGAGAACTTGCTCTCTCAAACCCAGGTAGTTCGGAACAAACATCCGGTGTTCAAAGAAAAGCGTGCCTTGATCATCGACGTGGAAGGACTCATACTTCGGAAGCTGAAGTTTGGAGATGATCTTTTTGGTGTGCGGATCACCAAGCTGACGAGAGCGAACCTTTTCTTCCAAGAGAGGAGTAGCCAGAAGGTTCAGGAGATGCCCTTGTTCCACAATTTCAAGGTTGAGCTGACGGCATTCCTCGCACAAGAGAGGCTGTTGTTCTTCCATCATGAGGTTATTGACATAAGCTTTGCGGCTGAGTGCATCGGCCATGACATTAGCTTTGCCCGGAGTGTAGTTGATGGTCAAATCAAAATCATTGATTGCTTCAATCCATCTCCTCTGCCGAAGGTTGAGATCAGGCTGAGTGAAGATATACTTCAGACTCTTGTGATCAAAAAAGATTTCACAGCGGTTGCCCAGCAAGTAATGCCTCCATAGTTTCAACGCAAAGACAACTGCTGCGAGCTCGAGGTCATGTGTAGGATAGTTGATCTCATGCGTCTTCAACTGTCGAGAGGCATAAGCAACAACTTGTTTTTCTTGCATAAGGACCGCAGCCAATCCTTGCAAAGAGGTGTCACAGAATATCTGGAAAGGCTTAGATGTGTCCGGAGGAACCAAGACTGGTGTGGAAGTGATCTTCTCTTTGAGTGTCTCAAAGCTTGCTTAACATGCAGGGGTCCAAAGGTATTTCTTGCCTTTCTTGAGGAGATCGGTAAGAGGCTTTGCTATCTTCGAAAAGTTCTGAACGAAGCGACGGCAATAACTAGCCAAACCAAGAAAACTCCGCACTGCTTTGACATTAACAGGAGGAAGCCATTCAACAATTGTCTTCACAGTTTCCGGGTTGACTGCAATGCCCTTGGCAGAGATAACGTGACCAAGATATGTTACTTGAGGCAGCCAAAACTCACACTTTGAGAACTTTGCATACAAGCGGTTCTCACGAAGCTTGTTTAGGACACACCGAAGGTGTTCTTCATGTTCTTCTTTTGACTTAGAATATACTAGGATGTCATCCAGATAGACCACAACAAACTTATCAAGATACTCCATGAAAACCGAGTTCATAAACCTCGAGAAGGTAGCAGGTGCGTTGGTGATACCGAAAGACATGACCGTGTACTCATACAGGCCATAGCGAGTGGTGAAAGCTATTTTAGGAACATCTTCCTTGCGAATCTTGATTTGGTGATAACCACTTCTCAAGTCAAGCTTAGAGAACACCACAGCTCCAGCTAGCTGATCGAAGAGATCATTAATCCGCGGAAGGGGATATTTATTCTTGATGGTTTTAGCATTGAGAGCCCGATAGTCCACACAAAGTCTATCAGTCCTGTCCCGCTTCTTCACAAAGATTGTTGGGCTACCCCAAGAAGAGGTACTGTGTTGAATGAAACCCAACTTCTCTTGTTCATCAAGCTGACGTTTGAGTTCAGCCAACTCGGCAGGACCCATTTTATAAGGCCGCTTGGAGATAGGAGTCGTTCCAGGTTCAAGCTCAATTACAAACTCAACCTCACGATCCGGAGGCATACCCGACAACTCTTCAGGAAAGACATCTGGGAACTCACAGACCACCGGAACACTCTGAATAGCTTCCATAGCATCATCATTCAGAGCCGCCAAAGAGAAAAGCTGGATAGCAGGAGTTAGACTTGGAGAAAATACTATATGGCCTTCAGGAATCTTCAGAGAAACCGAGCGTTCAGCACAATCAATCACAGCTGCATTTGCTGTCAACCAATCCATGCCCAAGATGACATCAATGTCAGAATTGCCCAGAACAATTAAGGACGCCGAGAACGAAGAGCCACCAATCTCAATTTGATTGCCATGGCTGATATGAACAACCCTCATGTTTGAACCAGGAGATTGTACCACCAACCGCTTAAGGAGAGGAACCAAGACTAACTCATTCTCATTTGCAAACTTGTGAGAAACAAAAGAATGCGATGCACCAGAATCAAACAAAACTCGTGCAGGGACTGAGTTAACGGATAGCATACCCATCACAACCTGTGCATGCTCGGCTTGAGTGGCGTTGACACAGTTAGCACGAGCAACATGAGACCCGGCTTGGTGTTGATGTTGAGAGCCCGAGGTGGTGGTGCACGAACCAAAGGAGAGCTTGCCGCAGATCTTGGAGGTGGTGGAGGAAGAGCTTTTTTTTCATCGGACAGTTCAGCTTTTGATGCCCAGTCTCCACACGTGAAACAAGCACCAGGTGGACGTGGAGCAACGTAGCCAGGGACTCCGCCAGGCGCTCCAGGGTAGTGGTGGTTGTAGCCCCTGGGAGCAGCAGTGAGGAAGTTTGGTGGCCTTGCCGCGTAGCTTGCAGGTCTTGGTGGAGCCGGGAGCGACGGTGGGGTGTTAGGAACCCAGACACGACGCTTAGAAGGAGCTGACATAGCTGAAGAGCTTGCTGCATCACGGTTGTGTTTCTTTGACTCCTCAAACACTTGCCTACTTGCTTCTTCCTGCAGAGCTGTATGCTGAAGTTCCAGAAAAGACGCCGGCCTTGCATGTGTGATTGCATATTTAATCGATGCATTGAGCCCTTGCCGGAACCTCTTTTGCTTCTTCTTGTCATCAGAGATCTCATCGCCACCATAACGAGAAAGGTTCATGAAGTTCCTGATGTAGGTATTGACATTGTCATTTCCCTGCTTGAGGTTGAGAAACACTTCCTTCATCCTTTCCATGACAATTTCTGACAGATACTGCTCTTTGAACGCTCCAGTGAACTGTTCCCAAGTAGGCTGAAAACCAATGCAGTTTGCCTTCAGGTAATTCTCCCACCAGAGAGTTGCATCTCCCTTCAGAAGGTGAGTAGCACACTTTACCCATTCTTGCTCAGGAACATCAGCGTCTCCGAGCCTTGACATCTCACGCAACCAATCATCGGCATCAAGTGGTTGATCATAAACATCAAATTGGCGAGGTTGAACTTGGAAGCTTTTGATGTCTCCTCGCTTGGGAGGTGGAGGTAGCGAGCAAACTCATTCCTCGACACTTTCCTCAAAACGCCGATGGTTCTCCGCATTGCTTCCAAGGCATTGGCGATGTTTGACAACGCGGACCCCGATTCGGTGGTATGTCCTCGTCGAGCAGTGGTGGAGCCATCCTGTGATTGATATAAAACAAGTCAAGATTATAATGGAGAATAATAATAATCCAAAATAGTACCAAGATGGAATTAACCAAGATTAAAGGATACAATTTACTAAGATGATATTAAAATATCAACAAAGTTCAAAGCACCTAGAAGATATTAAGCATATCGCATTACGAAAAAGGAGTGGTACACAAATATATCAAAGAAAAATTTACATAAATTTCGCATTAAAATACCAATAGGTACGCAAAATCACTTAACGAATCAAGATTAGTGACTCTACCAAATCAATATACAAAAGCGAATGATAAGAGTAGTGGTATGGTCGCGACTCCATCCCGCACTCAAATCATTACTCCGCACATGAATAAGTAGAACACATATCCTAACCCCTTCTTCTCACGATGAACCTAAAGATTAGTAACTACGGAAACGAACACCCCAAACAAGATAACGTCGGATAACAAAGAGTAAGACAGATCGCGGCGGTATACAACGAATCAGATAGAACGCGTCGGTTTGCAAAGCCTGTCGGTATGGAATGTACCAACAGTTGATAACCAAAAGGCCGATTGTGATAACAACTTGGATGCAACAGATAAACAAGGAATTACACACACACACACACACACACACACACACACACACACACAAAAACACACAACCTATGGTACTACGGAAACCCAGAACACGTGAATCCTAGTTTGAACTTTTAAGAAGAGGATTGAAAACGTTACACTTCCTTACCAGAAAAGGGTGGGTGGGTGGGTAAGAAGAAAAATGGAAGCAGTCCTACTCTCACGTTTTGTTTTTCCCTAGTATACATAACTACCAAAAATATTTGCTAGACTGACAACGACCATTTGGCTGAGACCCTGAAGGGTGGGATGGCTCTGATACCAATTGTAACTACCTCGGTGAATTACGCTCCTAGTACAAGCCTGGATGAGCGGAAATGGTTGAAATAGTACGGTGGGGCCCAAATGCCACTCACAGGTAGACCTTTCGGCCGTCCCAACCATTTCCAAACATCGGGACAAGAACGGGCGGCGTAATCGGCAGGTGAAGGGATCAACTACATACACAAATGAGTATGTATGCAAGCCACCATACAACAGTACATCAGAGCCATTCCATCTAAAAGAAAGGAAATATAGCAACGCCATACGGCAAGATTCAAATGTCCTAGATAGATATAATAGTTTAGGATATCTCCTCATACATCACACATCAGAGTATCAGGCAGAAACGGCAACAAGATCCGAGTACGGATAAGAAGCAAATCGGCATAATATGCCCCATAAATAAGCACATCCCGCCCACAGATCTCACGGATCCCCGTTCCCGGAATCTCTACACCGAACGATCGTTGCCCACATCGTCCGCCTCCTCCACCCAGTATCCATCTTGCGAGTTTACCTGTTCAGCTGAATCAAACAATTTATCGTGTGAGACCCTAGGGGTACTCAGCAAGTCTTTATGCCTCTAAAGGGAACACAACCAGGGTGACGAATTGCAGCAAAAGATAAACCCTAACAATTCTATAGATACTGCTAACCATCCGCCTAACCAATGATAGGCGGATGTCCGTGAATTAATAACAACAGTTATAACATAATATCCACAGATCCATCCTCCTCCTCGCTACCAACGAGGAAGCGGACGAACAACCCCATCTGCTGGCAATTTTATTAACCATTCCATGAGTGTTGCACTATTTACTAGTCGATTACTTAGTCAAATTAAAGCGGTACTTTAGTTATGCTTGTCTATGATCGAGAAACTGCTCCAAGTCGTCCATAACCGCGGACACGGCTTTGAGAAGTTTTACCCTGGGGTGCACAAATAGCAACACACACTCGATCAACCTCGGAAAAACCAAATCAAAACCCAACGAGGCCTTCACGACAAAGCAATCACAGGATTCAGAAATATTTGAGGGGCCACCCCATTAAGTATACCATAGAACGGTTAGCCGACCAAGACGGACTCAAGGTTTGGGTGGACGGTACAGAACGATCGGGAACCCGAAAGTGTGACTGGCTTGTCGATCAGCAAAACGTGTCCCGATCCTAACAAGACAGGTGCTCTCGCACAATCGTAAATAGAGCATAAAGCATGGAATAAGTACAGGATAGTAAATAAAACCTCAAACTAGTTTGTGGCCCCAAGAAATAAGAATGAATCAAGCTCGCCTGTGGGGGTCCCATAAGCCTCCCGGATGTGGATAGCGCGAATAATCAAGGAACAGGAATCAAGTACTCGGGGTCCTACGGGACACAAGTGAGCAGGAAAAACCAAATAGCAGATATTGCTCACCGGTGCCACTTTCATTAGTTATCCCATTACTACTCAGGTTAAGTTGTTTAGATACCTCGTTATCCATCAGACTCTCACATACCCAACACATGTTGTTCTACGACTCGCATGGCTCAAACAACTCCTGTAGTAGTGGCTCATGGGATGGAGGAACAAGCTTCGGTGGGGTTTAAAAGTAAAGACTATGCAATACTTAGGATTCAGTTTAATGCAATCGCGACTCAATGATGCAAGAATAAGATAGAGGCAATAGGTAATGTATGTATGCAAGCATGTGGTAGTGCTTGCCTGGCAGCTCAGTTGAAGCGAGAGAAGAATCTGGGTAGTGCTCCTGGGTCTCTTGGTATATCCCCTGCTCAGCGTCTATTCGAAGAAGAACCAAACAAACTAGGGCCAACATAAATACAGTGCACAAGCATAGGAATAAAATGCGACAAGCAAACAACCATGCCATGATGAATGATGCACAATTTGCATGGCAATAAAGTAGAATGGCATGGGTGAGGTGTGGAATACAAGAAATAAGCATTTTATTGAGTTTTGGTCACATTTTATCCTCATATTAGTTGTTGTATACTTTATATTTATATGATGCATGCTGCAATTCAGAACATGGAATGCATAAAAAGAAAGGTCTCGTCGAGCTAATCATTTTAGACATATCATTTGTTAAATTTGGAGTTATAAATCAAAAGTTATTAATTAATTAAGGGAGAAGGGCATTTTATTGTAATTTTAATCAACTTGAAAATTAAAGTGTTCAAAATATATTTTGGATGGCATATTTGAAATCCTCACATTTTTCTGATTTGAAAACATATATTATTTGTATTATTTGGAATTATGAATTTAAATATATTTTAAAGTCAAAATTATTAAATAGGGTCAAAGTCAAAGGTTGACTATTTAAATCTATTCTGAAAATATTTGATTAAAGATTTGAATTAACATTCAAAATCAAAACATATTTCATATAAAGTTTGAATTCAAATTCCTAATCATTTGAAAGTTATGAATTAGTTTGTATTTAAACAAATTTGAAATCTGAATTGAATTTGAAATAATTTGAAAAGGTTTGAATTTAAAATGTATATGACAAATACTTTTTGCACTCAGAGGGAGCCAGCCACTGTCACTGACAAGCGGGCCACAAGTGTCGACGGGCAGGTGGGGGCATGCCGCAGAGCTTTTCTCACCGAGGGAAACCTAGCCACGGCGGTGACTAGCGGTGGCCAAGAAGGGGGCAAGCGCAGGCTGCCATTGGGCGACACGTGGGCGATCCAGGGGTCCTACGGGTTGAGAGGGGAAACATTCAGGGACCTTACTGCAAGATGGAACGGGGTCGACCGTGGGGCTTCTGGATCGTGGGTTCAGCGGGAAAAAGGCAGGGCCTCTGAAAAAGGGCATTCTTGTCGAATCGCTGCCATGTGACAGACGCGGTGCTGCCGGCAGCGGATCTGGCCGTCTCCCAGTGACGATGGCGAGCAAACGACGGAGAACCTCGCCATGATGCAAAAATGAAAGATGGAGAGGGGACATCTGGCTACACTTTTCGTTCAGAGGGCAACCATCTTGGGGTGCAGCTGCTGGTTTCGACGAGACGAGGCAGAACCGCAGCTGCTGCTGTTGCCAGAGCGCGGCGCGCGGCGGCGCACGCGGAGTGCTCGACGGAAGGGGGTGGTGCTACGGTGTACGAGAGGGGAGGGGACCATGTCTAGGAGATCGAGGAGCTCACCAGGAGGAGGTTGGTGGTGATGGTTCGGTCGGAGGGGCTGGCGATCGACGACGAGGCTGGCGGCCGGAGTACTCCTGTGCTCACGGACACGGCGGCGGCGGTGCTTCTCCGGCGAGGTCCAGCGGGTTCCGGCGCTTCAGGGCGAAGAAGAGGAAGCAGAGGGAGGTACTGGTGCTCCTGGTACGGCTTGGCGTGCTCGGGAAGGTCTAGAGGGAGAGGTGGCCGAGGCTAGAGTTTTGGGGGCATGGCCATGGCAAGGATGGAGGGGGAGGAAGAAGAAGGGAGGGTGGTGCCTGGGGAGCCTCCTGGATGGTTCTGAGGTGGTGGCGAGCTAGGGTGGTTGAGGTGATAAGGGGAAGAGGGGAGAAGCACATGGGGGTGCCACCTTTATGCAAAAGGGAGAAGGGGTGGCTCGGGTTGGAGCTAGGGTTTGGAGAGAGGGGGACCAGGGGGATGGGGTGGTTCCAGGGTGGTCAGGTGGGGCCTGCTGGCAGGGAGAGGGAGGGGAAGCCAAGAGAGAGGGAGGGTGAACTAGGGTTAGATAGAGGGGTGTGCCTGGGGTTAGGGTTAGATGAACTAGGGTTTAGGAGAGAGGGGTGCCTCGGCATGGAGTGGTTAGGGTGGGGGGTGTGGTTTAGAGAGGAGGGTTAAGGGAGAGGTATTTGGGTCTAGATAAGAAAGAGAGAGAGAGAGAGAGAGAGAGAGAGAGAGAGAGAGAGCCTAGGTGAGAGAGGGCCTTGGTTTGCATGATCAAGAGAGAGAAAAGATGGGCAAGGGGATGATCTTACAAGTTCATGCATGGCACTACTCAGGAGAGGTTGATGAGGTTTGATGGCACAAGGCAAGCAACTAAGCAAGGTAGAAAGGATTGAGAGAAGGAGAGAGAGATGAGAAGATGATCCACTCAAAAAAAATCAAATAAAAACAAAGGAGGACAAAAGATGGTGATGGTTGCATGGCCCATGCAAGTAATTAGTGCCATGTGTTAATCTTGTGAAAACAAAATAAAATCACATGGCATGATTCCATGCATTCCCAAAAGGTGGAATAAAGACCAAGCAAAAGAAATTAGAGTTGGATCCACCCAACCCACATGAGCTAGAGTAAAATCCAAAGAAAAGAATTACAAGCTCATGGGTTATTTGAATGGTGGAAGTATAGGTGGTGATAAAGAAAGGTGGTGGGGTGGAACAAAAGATATGCCCCCAACTCAACTTGGGAATTTAAACAATATATCAAGAACCAAATACAATATCAAGAGGCAAATACAAATAATAATGCATATGATATAAGAACCAAAACAAAAAGGGTTTTTGTATGATGCTCAAATGCAAGGTGGCATGATGACATGAGCATGATAGAATGATGATGCAACAATTATATATATGAAGTAGCCATTATATTACTAAACCAAGTAGCATTACAGTTGTTAGACAAATGGGATGCTACAACTCTCCCCCACTAAACAGGAATCTCGCCCCGAGATTCTAGGAAGAAGAAGAAGACATAAAGAGGGTAGGAAAGTTGGCACGGAGGTCATCTTCATGCTCCCAAGTGGCTTCATCAACGGAATGGTGCGACCACTACACCTTGAAGAACTTGATGGACTTGTTGCGAGTCCTTCTTTCTGCGGTCTCAAGGATTTTTGTGGGGTGTTCTTGATAAGACAGGTCTTCTTGGAGATTGATTAGCTCATGATCCACGGTCCTGCCGGGATCCTTGAAGCACTTCTTGAGTTGAGAGATGTGGAAAACATCATGGACCTTGAGTTTTTCCGGGAGCTCAAGAGCATAAGCAACTTCTCCTCTTCTTCCACGAATTTTGAAAGGACCGATGTATCTAGGAGCCAGCTTTCCTTTGATACCAAAGCGGTGTGTGCCTTTCATGGGAGTGACACGAAGGTAAACGAGATCACCAGGGACATACACCATGTCCGTGTGCTTCCTGTCATAATTGCTCTTCTGGCGACTTTGAGCAATCTTCAGATTCTCAAGAATGATGTGCACCTTCTCCTCCGCTTGAGTTACAATGTCAGGTCCAAACCATATTCTTTCTCCTGCACCCGACCAACCAATCGGAGTTCTGCATTTGCGGCCATAGAGAGCCTCAAATGGTGCCATCTTCAGACTTTTCTGGAAGCTGTTGTTGTAAGAGAATTCAGCATAAGGAAGACATTCTTCCCACTTCATGCCAAAAGAGATGACGCAAGCACGAAGCATATCCTCCAGAATCTGATTGATCCTTTCCACTTGTCCTTGCGACTGAGGGTGGTAAGCTGTGCTGAAGTTCAATTTTGTTCCCAAAGCATTTTGGAAACTTTCCCAGAACTTGGAAGTGAAGATACTCCCACAGTCTGAACTGATCTCAAGCGGAACCCCATACAGAGAGACAATTCTGTTGATATAGAGCTCAGCCAACTGAATTCCAGAAATTGTTTCCTTGACGGGGAAGAAGTGAGCCAGTTTAGAAAGCCTGTCAATGACAACAAAGATTGCATTGTTTCCCTTCTGCGACCTTGGAAAACCAGTGATGAAGTCCATCTCTACTTTCTCCCATTTCCATTCCGGGGGTTTCAATGGCTGTAGAAGACCGAAAGGTTTCTGATGGACAGCTTTCACTCTGCGGCAGACATCACACTCCGAGACATACTTGGCACAATATCGTTTCAATCCCGGCCACCAATATTGTGTTTTCAAGTCCATGTACATCTTTGTGCTGCCAGGATGGATAGAAAGAACAGAATCATGCGCCTCCTTGAGAACTTGCTCTCAAACCTAGGTAGTTGAACAAACATCCGGTGTTCAAAGAAAAGCGTGCCTTGATCATCGACGTGGAAGGACTCATACTTGAAGCTGAAGTTTGGAGATGATCTTTTGGTGTGCGGATCACCAAGTCGACGAGCGAACCTTTTCTTCCAAGAGAGGAGTAGCCGAAGGTTCGGAGATGCCCTTGTTCTACAATTTCAAGGTTGGTGGCGGCATTCCTCGCACAAGAGAGGCTGTTGTTCTTCCATCATGAGGTTATTGACATAAGCTTTGCGGTGAGTGCATCGTCCATGACATTAGCTTTGCGAGTGTAGTTGATGGTCAAATCAAAATCATTGATTGCTTCAATCCATCTCCTCTGCCGAAGGTTGAGATCGGCTGAGTGAAGATATACTTGGACTCTTGTGATCGAAAAGATTTCTAACGGTTGCCAGCAAGTAATGCCTCCATAGTTTCAAAGCAAAGACAACTGCTGCGAGCTCGAGGTCATGTGTAGGATAGTTGATCTCATGCGTCTTCAACTGTCGAGAGGCATAAGCAACAACTTGTTTTTCTTGCATAAGGACCGCACCCAATCCTTGCAAAGAGGTGTCACAGAATATCTGGAAAGGCTTAGATGTGTCCGGAGGAACCAAGACTGGTGTGGAAGTGAGCTTCTCTTTGAGTGTCTCAAAGCTTGCTTGACATGCAGGGGTCCAAAGGTATTTCTTGCCTTTCTTGAGGAGATCGGTAAGAGGCTTTGCTATCTTCGAAAAGTTACGAGCAAGCGGCAATAACTAGCCAAACCAATAAAACTCCGCACTTCTTTGACATTAACAGGAGGAAGCCATTCAACAATTGTCTTCACAGTTTCCGGGTTGACTGCAATGCCCTTGGCAGAGATAACGTGACCAAGATATGTTACTTAAGGCAGCCAAAACTCACACTTTGAGAACTTTGCATACAAGCGGTTCTCATGAAGCTTGTTTAGGACACACCGAAGGTGTTCTTCATGTTCTTCTTTTGACTTAGAATAGACTAGGATGTCATCCAGATAGACCACAACGAACTTATCAAGATACCCCATGAAAACCGAGTTCATAAGCCTCGAGAAGGTAGCAGGTGCGTTGGTGAGACCGAAAGACATGACTGTGTACTCATACAGGCCATAGCAAGGTGGATGACGACATGAGCATGATAGAATGATGATGCAACAATTATATATATGAAGTAGCCATTATATTACTAAACCAAGTAGCATTACAGTTGATAGACAAATGGGATGCTACAGGTTTCGCTGGAAAAGAAGCGCCCAAGGGCCGGGATGCCACGGAAACATGTGTGTTGCCCTAGAATATATGCACAAGGGTGGTGGAATGCCCCTAGATGGAAAACCTAGCTCCTGGGTGTGACCGTCCATGTTGCATGTGATAACACTTAGAGAAGTGTGCTGGACATGTAGGAGGAGGCTCCCGCCGCGGGTCAAACGCGGGTAAACCGGTGGAACTTTGGGCCTATCCTTGGTTTTCCATGTATATATGACCTAAACAAACCTAAACCACCAAGAAAGTGCATTGTTCAACCCTCATACGGAGAATGCTACGGGGGTAGACCCGCGGGGCCCTCGGATTAGGGTTTCGCCGGAAAAGGAGCGCCCGAGGGCCGGGGTGCCACGGGAACATGCGTGTGGCCCTAGAATACATGCACAAGGGTGGTGTAATGCCCCTAGATGGAAAACCTAACTCTCGGGTGTGACCGTCCACGTTGCCTGCGATAACACTTAGAGAAGTGTGCTGGACATGTAGGAGGAGGCTCCCGCCGCGGGTCAAACGTGGGTAAACCGGTGTAACCTTGGTCCTATCCTTTGTTTTCCATGTACATATGACCTAAACAAACCTAAACCACCAAGAAAGTGCATTGCTCAACCCTCGTACGGAGAATGCTACGGGGGTAGACCCATGGGGCCCTCGGATTAGGGTTTCGTCGGAAAAGGAGCGCCCAAGGGCCGGGATGCCACGGGAACATGCGTGTGGCCCTAGAATACATGCAAAAGGGTGGTGGAATGCCCCTAGATGGAAAACCTAGCTCCCGGGTGTGACCGTCCATGTTGCATGCGATAACACTTAGAGAAGTGTGCTGGACATGTAGGAGGAGGCTCCCGCCGCGGGTCAAACGCGGGTAAACCAATGGATCCTTGGGCCTATCCTTGGTTTTCCATGTGTATATGACCTAAACAAACCTAAACCACCAAGAAAGTGCATTGTTCAACCCTAGTATGGAGAATGCTACGGGGGTAGACCCGTGGGGCCCTCGGATTAGGGTTTCATCAAAAAAGGAGGGCCCGAGGGGCGGGATGCCACGGAAACATGCGTGTTGCCCTAGAATACATGCACAAGGGTGGTGGAATGCCCCTAGATGGAAAACCTAGCTCCTGGGTGTGACCGTCCACGTTGCATGTGATAACACTTAGAGAAGTGTGCTGGACATGTAGGAGGAGGCTCCCGCCGCGGGTCAAACGCGGGTAAACCGGTGGAACTTTGGGCCTATCCTTGGTTTTCCATGTATATATGACCTAAACAAACCTAAACCACCAAGAAAGTGCATTGTTCAACCCTCATACGGAGAATGCTACGGGGGTAGACCCGCGGGGCCCTCGGATTAGGGTTTCGCCGGAAAAGGAGCGCCCGAGGGCCGGGGTGCCACGGGAACATGCGTGTGGCCCTAGAATACATGCACAAGGGTGGTGGAATGCCCCTAGATGGAAAACCTAGCTCCCGGGTGTGACCGTCCACGTTGCATGCGATAACACTTAGAGAAGTGTGCTGGACATGTAGGAGGAGGCTCCCGCCGCGGGTCAAACGCGGGTAAACCGGTGGAACCTTAGGCCTATCCTTGGTTTTCCATGTAGATATGACCTAAACAAACCTAAACCACCAAGAAAGTGCATTTTTCAACCCTCATACGGAGAATTCTACGAGGGTAGACCCGCGGGTCACTCGGATTAGGTTTTCATCGGAAAATGAGAGGCCGAGGGTCGGGATGCCACGGGAACATGCGTGTGGTCGTAGAATACATGCACAAGGGTGTTGGGATGCCCTTGATGGAAAACCTAGCTACCGGGTGTGACCGTCCACATTGCATGCGATAACACTTAGAGAAGTGTGCTGGACATGTAGGAGGAGGCTCCCGCCGCGGGTCAAACGCGGGTAAACCGGTGGAACCTTGGGCCTATCCTTTGGTTTCCATGTAGATATGACCTAAACAAACCTAAACCACCAAGAAAGTGCATTGTTCAACCCTCGTACGGAGAATGCTACGGGGGTAGACCCATGGGGCCCTCGGATTAGGGTTTCGTCGGAAAAGGACGCCCGAGGGCCGGGATGCCACGGGAACATGTGTGTGGCCCTAGAATACATGCACAAGGGTGGTTGAATGCCCCTAGATGGAAAACCTAGCTCCCGGGTGTGACCGTCCATGTTGCATGCGATAACACTTAGAGAAGTGTGCTGGACATGTAGGAGGAGGCTCCCATGTGGTCAAGCAGGGTAAACCGGTGGAACGTTGGGCCTATCCTTGGTTTTCCATGTAGATATGACCTAAACAAACCTAAACCACCAAGAAAGTGCATTGGTCAACCCTCTTACAGAGAATGCTACGGGGTTAGACCCACGGGCCTCGGATTAGGGTTTCATCGGAAAAAGGCGCCCGAGGCCGGGATGCCATGGGAACATGCGTGTGGCCCTAGAATACATGCACAAGGGTGGTGGAATGCCCTAGATGGAAAACCTAGCTCCGGGTGTGACCATCCATGTTGCATGCGATAACACTTAGAGAAGTGTCTTGGACATGTAGGAGGAGGCTCCGCCATGCAGGTCAAACATGGGTGGAACCTTGGGCCTATCCTTGGGTTTCCATGTAGATATGACCTAAACAAACCCAAACCACCGAGAAAGTGCATTGTTCAACCCTCGTACGGAGAATGCTACGAGGGCAGACCCGTGAGGCCCTCGTATTAGGGTTTCATTGGAAAAGGAGCGTCCGAGGGCCGGGATGCCACGGGAACATGCGTGTGGCCCTAGAATACATGCACAAGGGTGGTGGAATGCCCCTAGATTGAAAACCTAGCTCACGGGTGTGACCGTCAACGTTGCATGCGATAACACTTAGAGAAGTGTGCTCGACATGTAGGAGGAGGCTACCGACGCGGGTCAAACGCGGGTAAACCGCTGGAACCTTGGTCCTATCCTTGGTTTTCCATGTATATATGACCTAAACAAACCTAAACCACCAAGAAAGTGCATTGTTCAACCCTCGTACAGAGAATGCTACGGGGGTAGACCCGCGGGGCCCTCGGATTAGGATTTCGCCGGAAAAGGAGCGCCTGAGGGCCGGGATGCCACGGGAACATGCCTGTGGCCCTAGAATACATGCACAAGGGTGGTGTAATGCACCTAGATGGAAAACCTAACTCACGGGTATGACCGTCCATGTTGCATGTGATAACACTTAGAGAAGTGTGCTGGACATGTAGGAGGAGGCTCCCGCCGCGGGTCAAACGCGGGTAAATCGGTGGAACCTTGGGCCTATCCTTGGGTTTCCATGTATATATAACCTAAACAAACCTAAACCACCAAGAAAGTGCATTGTTCAACCCTCGTATGGAGAATGCTAGGCGGGTAGACCCGTGGAGACCTCGGATTAGGGTTTCATCGAAAAAGGAACGTCCGAGGGCCAGGATGCCACGGGAACATGTGTGTGGCCCTAGAATACATGCACAAGGGTGGTGGAATGCCCATAGATGGAAAACCTAGCTCCCGGGTGTGACCGTCCACGTTTCATGCGATAACACTTAGAGAAGTGTGCTGGACATGTAGGAGGAGGCTCCGGGCCGCGGGTTAAATGCGGGTAAACCGGTGGAACCTTGGGCCTATCCTTGGGTTTCCATGTAGATATAACCTAAACAAACCTAAACCACCAAGAAAGTGCATTTTTCAACCCTCGTACGGAGAATGCTACGGGGTAGTACCGCGGGGCCCTCGGATTAGGGTTTCGTCGGAAAAGGAGCTCCGAGGGCTGGGATGCCACGGGAACATGCCTGTGGCACTAGAATACATGCACAAGGGTGGTGGAACGCCCCTAGATGGAAAACCTAGCTCCCGGGTGTGACCGTCCATGTTGCATGCGATAACACTTAGAGAAGTGTGCTGGACATGTAGGAGGAGGCTCACTGTGGTCAAACGCGGCTAAACCAGTGGAACCATAGGCCTATCCTTGGGTTTCCATGTAGATATGACCTAAACAAACCCAAACCACCAAAAAAATGCATTTTCAACCTTCATACGGAGAATGCTACGGGTGTAGACCCGTGGGTCACTCGGATTAGGTTTTCATCGGAAAATGAGCGCCCGAGGGCCGGGATGCCACGGGAACATGCGTGTGGCCCTAGAATACATGCACAAGGGTGGTGGAATGCCCCTAGATGGAAAACCTAGCTCCCGGGTGTGACCGTCCATGTTGCATGCGATAACACTTAGAGAAGTGTGCTCGACATGTAGGAGGAGGCTCCCGCCGCGGGTCAAACGCGGGTAAACCGGTGGAACCTTGGTCCTATCCTTGGTTTTCCATGTAGATATGACCTAAACAAACCTAAACCACCAAGAAAGTGCATTGTTCAACCCTCGTACGGAGAATGCTACGGGGGTAGACCCACGGGGCCCTCGGACTAGGTTTTCATCGGAAAATGAGCGCCCGAGGGCCGAGATGCCACAGGGACATGCGTGTGACCCTAGAATACATGCACAAGGGTGGTGGAATTCCCCTAGATGGAAAACCTATCTCCTGGGTGTGACCATCCATATTGCATGCGATAAGTGTGCTGGACATGTAGGAGGAGGCTCCCGCCGCGGGTCAAACGCGGGTAAACCGGTGGAACCTTGGGCCTATCCTTGGGTTTCCATGTAGATATAACCTAAAAAAACCTAAACCACCAAGAAAGTGCATTCTTCAACCCTCGTATGGAGAATGCTACGGGGGTAGACCCGTGGGGCCCTCGGATTAGGGTTTCATCGGAAAAGGGGCGCCCGAGGGCCGGGAAGCCATGGGAACATGCGTGTGGCCCTAGAATACATGCACAAGGGTGGTGTAATGCCCCTAGATGGAAAACCTAGCTCCCGGGTGTGACCGTCCATGTTGCATGCGATAACACTTAGAGAAGTGTGCTGGACATGTAGGAGGAGGCTCACGCCGCGGGTAAAATGGGGGTAAACCGGTGGAACCTTAGGCCTATCCTTGGTTTTCCATGTAGATATGACCTAAACAAACCTAAACCACCAAGAAAGTGCATTGGTCAACCCTTTGTACGGAGAATGCTACAGGGGTAGACCCGTGGGGCCCTCGCATTAGGTTTTTCTCGGAAAAGTTGCGCCCGAGGGCCGGGATGCCACGGGAACATGTGTGTGGACCTAGAATACATGCACAAGGGTGGTGGAATTCCCCTAGATGGAAAACCTAGCTCCCGGGTGTGACCGTCTGTGTTGCATGCGATAACACTTAGAGAAGTGTGCTCGACATATAGGAGGAGGCTCTCGGCACGGGTCAAACGCGGGTATACCGGTGGAACCTTGGTCCTATCCTTGGTTTTACATGTAGATATGACCTAAACAAAAATAAACTACCAAGAAAGTGCATTGTGCAACCCTCGTATGGAGAATGCTACGGGGTAGACCCGCGAGGCCCTCGTATTAGGGTTTCATCGGAAATGGAGTGTCCGAGGGTCAGGATGCCACCGGAACATGCGTGTGGCCCTAGAATACATGCACAAGGGTGGTGGAATGCCCCTAGATGGAAAACCTAGTTCCCGGGTGTGACCGTCCACGTTGCATGAGATAACACTTAGAGAAGTGTGCTCGACATGTAGGAGGAGGCTCCCGACGCGGGTCAAACGCGGGTAAACCGCTGGAACCTTGGGCCTATCCTTGGTTTTCATCTATATATGACCTAAACAAACCTAAACCACCAAGAAAGTGCATTGTTCAACCCTCGTACGGAGATTGCTATGGGGTAACCCTGCGGGGCCCTCGGATTAGGGTTTCGTCGGAAAAGGAGCGCCCGAGGGCCGGGATGCCACGGGAACATGCGTGTGGCCCTATAATACAAGCACAAGGGTGGTGGAATTCCCCTATATGGAAAACCTAGCTCCTGGGTGTGACCGTCCATGTTGCATGCGATAACACTTAGAGAAGTGAGCTAGACTTGTAGGAGGAGGCTCCCGCCGCGGGTCAAACGTGGGTAAACCGGTGGAACCTTGGTCCTATCCTTGGTTTTCCATGTACATATGACCTAAACAAACCTAAACCACCAAGAAAGTGCATTGTTCAACCCTCTTACGGAGAATGCTACGGGGTAGACCCGCGGGGCCCTCGGATTAGGGTTTCCTCGGAAGAGGAGCGCCCGAGGGCCGGGATGCCACGGGAATATGCGTGTGGCCTAGAATACATGCACAAGGGTGGTGGAATTCCCCTAGATGGAAACCTAGCTCCTGGGAGTGACCGTCCATGTTGCATGCGATAACACTTAGAGAAGTGAGCTGGACATGTAGGAGGAGGCTCCCGCCTCGGGTCAAACATGGGTAAACCGGTGGAAACTTGGTCATATCCTTGGTTTTCCATGTACATATGACCTAAACAAGCCTAAACCACCAAGAAAGTGCATTGTTCAACCCTCGTACGGAGAATGCTACGGGGTAGATCCGTGGGGCCCTCGGATTAGGGTTTCGTCGGAAAAGGAGCGCCCGAGGGCCGGGATGCCACGGGAACATGCGTGTGGCCCTAGAATACATGCACAAGGGTGGTGGAATGCCCCTAGATGGAAAACCTAGCTCCCGGGTGTGACCGTCCATGTTGCATGCGATAACACTTAGAGAAGTTTGGTGGACATGTAGGAGGAGGCTCCCACTGCGTGTCAAACGCGGGTAAACCGGTGGAACCATAGGCCTATCCTTGGTTTTCCACGTAGATATGACCTAAACAAACCTAAACGACCAAGAAATTTGCATTTTTTAACCCTCATACGGAGAATTCTACGGGGGTAGACCTGCAGGGCCCTCGGATTAGGTTTTCATCGGAAAATGAGCGCCCGAGGGACGGGATGCCTCGGGAACATGCGTGTGGCCCTATAATACATGCACACGGGTGGTGGAATTCCCCTATATGGAAAACCTAGCTCCTGGGTGTGACCGTCCATGTTGCATGCGATAACACTTAGAGAAGTGAGCTGGACATGAAGGAGGAGGCTCCCGCTGCGGGTCAAACGTGGGTAAACTGGTGGAACCTTGGTCCTATCCTTGGTTTTCCATGTAAATATGACCTAAACAAACCTAAACCACCAAGAAAGTGCATTGTTCAACCCTCGTACGGAGAATGCTACGGGGTAGACCCGCGGGGCCCTCGGATTAGGGTTTCGTTGGAAAAGGAGCGCCCGAGGGCCGAGATGCCACGGGAACATGCGTGTGGCCCTAGAATACATGCACAAGGGTGGTGTAATGCCCCTAGATGGAAAATCTAACTACCGGGTGTAACCGTCCACGTTGCATGCGATAACACTTAGAGAAGTGTGCTGGACATGTAGGAGGAGGCTCCCGCTGCGGGTCAAACACGGGTAAACCGGTGGAACCTTAGGCCTATCCTATGTTTTCCATGTAGATATGACCTAAACAAACCTAAACCACCAAGAAAGTGCATTTTTCAACCCTCGTACGGAGAATGCTACGGGGTAGAACCGCAGGTCCCTCGGATTAGGGTTTCGTCGGAAAAGGAGCGCCGAGGGCTGGGATGCCACGGGAACATGCGTGTGGCACTAGAATACATGCACAAGGGTGGTGGAATGCCCCTAGATGGAAAACCTAGCTCCCGGGTGTGACCGTCCATGTTGCATGCGATAACACTTAGAGAAGTGAGCTAGACTTGTAGGAGGAGGCTCCCGCCGCGGGTCAAACGTGGGTGAACCGGTGGAACCTTGGTCCTATCCTTTGTTTTCCATGTACATATGACGTAAACAAACCTAAACCACCAAGAAAGTGCATTGTTCAACCCTCATACGGAGAATGCTACGGGATAAACCCACGGGGCCCTCGGATTAGGGTCTCGTCGGAAAAGGAGGGCCCGAGGGCTGGGATGCCATGGGAACATGCGTTTGGACCTAGAATACATGCACAAGGGTGGTGGAATTCCCCTAGATGGAAAACCTAGCTCCCGGGTGTAACCGTCCACGTTACATGCTATGACACTTAGAGAAGTGTGTTGGACATGTTGGAGGAGACTCACGCCGCGTGTCAAACACGGGTAAACCGGTGGAACCTTGGGCCTATCCTTGGTTTTCCTTGTAGATATGACCTAAACAAACCTAAACAACCAAGAAAGTGCATTTTTCAACCCTCGTACGGAGAATGCTACGGGGGTAGACCCATGGGGCCCTCGGATTAGGGTTTCGTCGGAAAAGGAGCGCCCGACGGCCGGGATACCACGGGAACATACGTGTGGCCCTAGAATACATGCAAAAGGGTGGTGTAATCACCCTAGATGGAAAACCTAGCTCCCGGGTGTGACCGTCCATGTTTCATGCGATAACACTTAGAGAAGTGTGCTGGACATGTAGGAGGAGGCTCCCGCCGCGGGTCAAACGAGGGTAAACCGGTGGAACCTTGGGCCTATCCTTGGTTTTCCATGTAGATATGACCTAAAAACAAACCTAAACCACCAAGAAAGTGCATTGTTCAACCTTCGTACGGAGAATGCTACGGGGGTAGACCCGCTAGGCCCTCGTATTAGGGTTTCATCGGAAAAGGAGCGTCCGAGGGCTAGGATGCCACGGGAACATGCGTGTGGCCCTAGAATATATGCACAAGGGTGGTGGAATGCCCCTAGATGGAAAACCTAGCTACCGGGTGTGACCGTCCATGTTGAATGCGATAACACTTAGAGAAGTGTGCTGGACATGTAGGAGGAGGCTCCCGCCTCGGGTCAAACGCGGGTAAACCGGTGGAACCTTGGGCCTATCCTTGGTTTTCCATGTAGATATGACCTAAACAAACCTAAACCACCAAGAAAGTGCATTGTTCAACCCTCGTACGGAGAATGCTACGGGGGTAGACCCATGGGGCCCTCGGATTAGGGTTTCGTCGGAAAAGGAGCGCCCGAGGGCCGGGATGCCACGGGAACATGCGTGTGGCCCTAGAATACATGCACAAGGGTGGTGGAATGCCCCTAGATGGAAAACCTAGCTCCCGGGTGTGACCGTCCATGTTGCATGCGATAACACTTAGAGAAGTGTGCTGGACATGTAGGAGGAGGCTCCCGCCGCGGGTCAAACGCGGGTAAACCGGTGGAACCTTGGGCCTATCCTTGGGTTTCCATGTAGATATGCCCTAAACAAACCTGAACCACCAAGAAAGTGCATTGCTCAACCCTTGTACGGAGAATGCTACGGGGGTAGACCCATGGGGCCCTCGGATTAGGGTTTCGTTGGAAAAGGAGCGCCCGAGGGACGGGATGCCAGGGGAACATGTGTGTGGCCCTAGAATACATGCACAAGGGTGGTGGAATGCCCCTAGATGGAAAACCTAGCTCCCGGGTGTGACCGTCCACGTTGCATGCGATAACACTTAGAGAAGTGTGATGGACATGTAGGAGGAGTCTCCCGCCGCGGGTCAAACGCGGGTAAACCGGTGGAACCTTGGGCCTATCCATGGTTTTCCATGTAGATATGACCTAAAAAACCTAAACCACCAAGAAAGTGCATTTTTCAACCCTCGTACGGAGAATGCTACGGGGTAGAACCGCGGGGCCCTCGGATTAGGGTTTCGTCGGAAAAGGAGCGCCCGAGGGCCGGGATGCCACGGGAACATGCGTGTGGCCCTAGAATACATGCACAAGGGTGGTGGAATGCCCCTAGATGGAAAACCTAGCTCCCGGGTGTGACCGTCCATGTTGCATGCGATAACACTTAGAGAAGTGTGCTGGACATGTAGGAGGAGGCTCCCGCCGCGGGTCAAACGCGGGTAAACCGGTGGAACCTTGGGCCTATCCTTGGTTTTCCATGTAGATATGACCTAAACAAACCTAAACCACCAAGAAAGTGCATTGTTCAACCCTCGTACGGAGAATGCTACGGGGGTAGACCCGCGGGGCCCTCGGATTAGCATTTCGTCGGAAAATGTGCGCCCGAGGGCCGGGATGCCATGGGAACATGCGTGTGGCCCTATAATACATGCACTAGGGTGGTGGAATGCCCCTAGATGGAAAACCTAGCTCCCGGGTGTGACCGTCCATGTTGCATGCGATAACACTTAGAGAAGTGTGCTGGACATGTAGGAGGAGGCTCCCGCGTCGGGTCAAACGCGGGTAAACCGGTGGAACCTTGGGCCTATCCATGGTTTTCCATGTAGATATGACCTAAACAAACCTAAACCACAAAGAAAGTCCATTGTTCAACCCTCGTACGGAGAATGCTACGGGGGTTGACCCGCGAGGCCCTCGTATTAGAGTTTCATCGGAAAAGGAGCGTCCGAGGGCCGGGATGCCACGGTAACATGCATGTGGCCCTATAATACATGCACAAGGGTGGTGGAATGCCCCTAGATGGAAAACCTAGCTCCTGGGTGTGGCCGTCCACGTTGCATGTGATAACACTTAGAGAAGTGTCCTGGACATGTAGGAGGAGGCTCCCGCTGCGGGTCAAACGCGGGTAAACCGGTGGAACCTTGGGATTATCCTTGGGTTTCCATGTAGATATGACCTAAACAAACCTAAACCACCAAGAAAGAGCATTGTTCAACCCTTGTACGGAGAATGCTACGGGGTAGAATCGCGGGGCCCTCGGATTAGGGTTTCGTCGGAAAAGGAGCGCCGAGGGCTGGGATGCCACGGGAACATGCGTGTGGCACTAGAATACATGCACAAGGGTGGTGGAATGCCCCTAGATGGAAAACCTAGCTCCCGGGTGTGACCGTCCATGTTGCATGCGATAACACTTAGAGAAGTGAGCTAGACTTGTAGGAGGAGGCTCCCGCCGCGTGACAAACGCGGGTAAACCGGTGGAACCTTAGGCCTATCCTTGGTTTTCCATGTAGATATGACCTAAACAAACCTAAACCACCAAGAAAGTGCATTGGTCAACCCTTTGTACGGAGAATGCTATGGGGTAGACCCACGGGGCCCTCGCATTAGGTTTACATCGGAAAAGGAGCGCCCGAGGGCCGGGATGCCACGGAAACATGTGTGTGGACCTAGAATACAAGCACACAGGGGTGGTGGAATGCCCCTAGATGGAAACCTAGATCCAGGGTGTGACCGTCCACGTTGCATGCGATAACACTTAGAGAAGTGTGCTCGACATGTAGGAGGAGGCTCCCGCCGCGGGTCAAACGCGGGTAAACCGGTGGAACCTTGGGCCTATCCTTGGTTTTCCATTTAGATATGACCTAAACAAACCTAAACCACCAAGAAAGTGTATTGTTCTACCCTCGTACGGAGAATGCTACGGGGGTAGACCCCCGGGGCCCTCGGATTAGGGTTTCGCCGGAAAAGGAGAGCTCGAGGGTCGGGATGCCACGGGAACATCGTGTGGCCCTAGAATACATGCACAAGGGTGGTGGAATGCCCCTAGATGGAAAACCTAGCTCCTGGGTGTGACCGTCCATGTTGCATGTGATAACACTTAGAGAAGTGTGCTGGACATGTAGGAGGAGGCTCCCGCCGCGGGTCAAACGCGGGTAAACCGGTGGAACCTTGGGCCTATCCTTGGGTTTCCATGTAGATATGACCTAAACAAACCTAAACCACCAAGAAAGTGCATTGTTCAACCCTCGTACGGAGAATGCTACGGGGGTAGACCCATGGGGCCCTCGGATTAGGGTTTCGTCGGAAAAGGAGCGCCCGTGGGCTGGGATGCCACGGGAATATGCGTGTGGCACTAGAATACATGCACAAGGGTGGTGTAATGCCGCTAGACGGAAAACCTAGCTCCCGGGTGTGACCATCCATGTTGCATGCGATAACACTTAGAGAAGTGTGCTGGACATGTAGGAGGAGGCTCACGCCGCGGGTAAAATGGGGGCAAACCGGTGGAACCTTGGGGCTATCCTTGGTTTTGCATGTATATATGACCTAAACAAACCTAAACCACCAACAAAGTGCATTGGTAAACCCTTTGTATGGAGAATGCTACAGGGGTAGACCCACGGGGCCATCAGATTAGGGTTTCGTCGGAAAAGGAGAGCCCGAGGGCCGGGATGCCACGGGAACATGCGTGTGGCCCTAGAATACATGCACAAGGGTGGTGGAATGCCCCTAGATGGAAAACCTAGCTCCCGGGTGTCACCGTCCATGTTGCATGCGATAACACTTAGAGAAGTTTGGTGGACATGTACGAGGAGGCTCCCACTTTGGGTCAAACGCGGGTAAACCGGTGGAACCTTGGGCCTATCCTTGGTTTTCCATGTATATATGACCTAAGCAAACCTAAACCACCAAGAAAGTGCATTGTTCAACCCTCATATGGAGAATGCTACGGTGGTAAACCCGCGGGGCCCTCAGATTAGAGTTTTGTCGGAAAAGAGCGCCCGAGGGCTGGGATGCCACGGGAACATGCGTGTGGCCCTAGAATACATGCACAAGGGTGGTTTAATTCCCCTAGATGGAATACCTAGCTCACGGCTATGACCGTCCATGTTGCATGCGATAACACTTAGAGAACTGTGCTAGACATGTAGGAGGACGCTCCCGTCGCGGGTCAAACGTGGGTAAACCGGTGGAACGTTGGGCCTATCCTTGGTTTTCCATGTATATATGACCTAAATAAACATAAACCACCAAGAAACTTCATTGTTCAACCCTGATACGGAGAATGCTACGGGGGTAGACCCGTGGGGCCCTCGGATTAGGGTTTTGCCGGAAAAGAAGCGCCTGAGGGCCGGGATGCCACAGAAACATGCGTGTGGCCCTAGAATACATTCACAAGGGTGGTGGAATGCCCCTAGATGGAAAACCTAGCTACTAGGTGTGACCGTCCACGTTGCATGCGATAACACTTAGAGAAATGTGCTAGACATGTAGGAGGAGGCTCCCGCTGCGGGTCAAACGCGGGTAAACCGATGGAACCTTAGGCCTATCCTTGGTTTTCCATGTAGATATGACCTAAACAAACCTAAACCACCAAGAAAGTGCATTTTTCAACCCTCATACGGAGAATGCTACGGGGTAGACCCGCGGGGCCCTCGGATTAGGTGTTCGTCAGAAAATGAGCGCCCAAGGGCCGGGATGCCACGGGAACATGCATGTGTCCCTAGAATACATGCACAAGGGTGGTAGAATGCCCCTAGATGGAAAACCTAGCTACCGGGTGTGACCGTGCATGTTGCATGCGATAACACTTAGAGAAGTGTGCTAGACATGTAGGAGGAGGCTCCCGCCTCGGGTCAAACGCGGGTAAACCGGTGGAACCTTGGGCCTATCCTTGGTTTTCCATGTAGATATGACCTAAACAAACCTAAACCACCAAGAAAGTGCATTGTTCAACCGTCGTACGGAGAATGCTACGGGGGTAGACCCCCGGGGCCCTCGTATTAGGGTTTCATCGGAAAAGGAGCGTCCGAGGGCTAGGATGCCACGGGAACATGCGTGTGGCCCTAGAATATATGCACAAGTGTGGTGGAATGCCCCTAGATGGAAAACCTAGCTACCGGGTGTGACCGTCCATGTTGAATGCGATAACACTTAGAGAAGTGTGCTGGACATGTAGGAGGAGGCTCCCGCCTCGGGTCAAACGCGGGTAAACCGGTGGAACCTTGGGCCTATCCTTGGTTTTCCATGTAGATATGACCTAAACAAACCTAAACCACCAAGAAAGTGCATTGTTCAACCCTCATACGGAGAATGCTACAGGGGTAGACCCACGGGGCCCTCGGATTAGGTTTTCATCGGAAAATGAGCGCCCGAGGGCCGGGATGCCACGGGAACATGCGTGTGGCCCTAGAATACATGCACAAGGGTGGTGGAATGCCCCTAGATGGAAAACCTAGCTCCCGGGTGTGACCGTCCATGTTGCATGCGATAACACTTAGAGAAGTTTGGTGGACATGTAGGAGGAGGCTCCCACTTCGGGTCAAACGCGGGTAAACCGGTGGAACCTTGGGCCTATCCTTGGTTTTCCATGTAGATATGACCTAAGCAAACCTAAACCACCAAGAAAGTGCATTGTTCAACCCTCGTATGGAGAATGCTACGGTGGTAGACCCGCGGGGCCCTCGGATTAGGGTTTTGTCGGAAAAGAGCGCCCGAGGGCTGGGATGCCACGGGAACATGCGTGTGGCCCTAGAATACATGCACAAGGGTGGTGTAATGCCCCTAGATGGAAAACCTAGCTCCCGGGTGTGACCGTCCATGTTGCATGCGATAACACTTAGAGAAGTGTGCTGGACATGTAGGAGGAGGCTCCCACCGTGGGTCAAACGCGGGTAAACCGGTGGAACCTTGGGCCTATCCTTGGTTTTACATGTAGATATGACCTAAAGAAACCTAGACCACCAAGAACGTGCATTTTTTAACCCTCGTGCGGAGAATGCTACGGGGGTAGACCCACGGGGCCTCGCATTAGGTTTACATCGGAAAAGGAGCGCCCGAGGGCCGGGATGCCATGATAACATGCGTGTGGACCTAGAATACATGCACAAGTGTGGTGGAATTCCCCTAGATGGAAAACCTAGATCCCGGGTGTAACCGTCCACATTGCATGCTATAACACTTAGAGAAGTGTGCTGGACATGTAGGAGGAGGCTCCCGCCGCGGGTAAAACGCGGGTAAACCGGTGGAACCTTAGGCCTATCCTTGGTTTTTCATGTAGATATGACCTAAACAAACCTAAACCACCAAGAAAGTGCATTTTTCAACCCTCATACGGAGAATGCTACGGGGGTAGACCCACGGGGCCCTCGGATTAGGTTTTCATCGGAAAATGAGCGCCCGAGGGCCGGGATGCCACGGGAACAAGCGTGTGACCCTAGAATACATGCACAAGGGTGGTGGAATGCCCCTAGATGGAAAATCTACCTCCCGGGTGTAATTGTCCATGTTGCATGTGATAACACTTAGAGAAGTGTGCTGGACATGTAGGAGGAGGCTCCCGCCGCGGGTCAAACGCGGGTAAACCGGTGGAACCTTAGGCCTATCCTTGGTTTTACAGGTAGATATGACCTAAACAAACCTAAACCACCAAGAAAGTGCATTTTTAACCCTCATACGGAGAATGCTATGGGGGTAGACCCGCAGGGCCCTCGGATTAGGTTTTCATCGGAAAATGAGCGCCCGAGGGCCGGGATGCCACGGGAACATGCATGTGGCCCTATAATACATGCACAAGGGTGGTGGAATTCCCCTATATGGAAAACCTAGCTCCTGGGTGTGACCGTCCATGTTGCATGCGATAACACTTAGAGAAGTGAGCTGGACATGTAGGAGGAGGCTCCCGCCGCGGGTCAAACGTGGGTAAACCCTTGGAACCTTGGGCCTATCCTTGGTTTTACATGTAGATAGGACCTAAAGAAACCTAAACCACCAAGAACGTGCATTGTTCAACCCTCGTACGGAGAATGCTACGGGGGTAGACCCACGGGGCCCTCGCATTAGGTTTACATCGGAAAAGGAGCGCCCGAGGGCCGGGATGCCATGATAACATGTGTGTGGACCTAGAATACATGCACAAGGGTGGTGGAATTCCCCTAGATGGAAAACCTAGATCCCGGGTGTAACCGTCCACATTGCATGCTATAACACTTAGAGAAGTGTGCTGGACATGTAGGAGGAGGCTCCCGCCGCTGGTCAAACGTGGGTAAACCCTTGGAACCTTGGGCCTATCCTTGGTTTTACATGTAGATAGGACCTAAAGAAACCTAAACCACCAAGAACGTGCATTGTTCAACCCTCGTACGGAGAATGCTACGGGGGTAGACCATGGGGCCCTCGGATTAGGGTTTCAAAAAAAAAAGCGAGGGGGGGGGATGCCACAGGAACATGCGTGTGGCCCTAGAATACATGCACAAGGGTGGTGGAATGCCCCTAGATGGAAAACCTAGCTCCCGGTGTGACCGTCCACGTTGCATGCGATAACACTTAGAGAAGTGTCTTTGGACATGTAGGAGGAGGCTCACGCATGGTCAAAGCAGGTAAACCGGTGGAACCTTGGGCCTATCATTGGTTTTCCATGTAGATATGACCTAAGCAAACCTAAACCACCAAGAAAGTGCATTGTTCAACCCTCATATGGAGAATGCTACGGTGGTAGACCCGCGGGGCCCTCGGATTAGGGTTTCATCGGAAAAGGGGCGCACGAGGGCTGGGATGCCACGGGAACATGCGTGTGGACCTAGAATACATGCACAATGGTGGTGTAATGCCCCTAGATGGAAAACCAAGCTCCCGGCTGTGACCGTCCATGTTGCATGCGATAACACTTAGAGAAGTGTGCTGGACATGTAGGAGGAGGCTCCCGCCGCGGGTCAAACGTGGGTAAACCGGTGGAACCTTGGTCCTATCCTTGGTTTTCCATGTAGATATGACCTAAAAAACCTAAACCGCCAAGAAAGTGCATTGTTTAACCCTCGTACGGAGAATGGTACGGGGTAGACCCGCGGGGCCCTCGGATTAGGGTTTCATCGGAAAAAGAGCCCGAGGGCCGGATGCCACGGGAACATGCATGTGGCCCTAGAATACATGCACAAGGGTGTTGGAATGCCCTATATGGAAAACCTCGCTCCCGGGTGTGACCATCCACGATGCATGCGATAACATTTAGAGAAGTGTGCTCGACATGTAGGAGGAGGCTCCCGCCGCGGGTCAAACGCGGGTAAACCGGTGGAACCTTGGTCCTATCCTTGCTTTTCCATGTAGATATGACCTAAACAAACCTAAACCGCCAAGAAAGTGCATTATTTAACCCTTGTACGGAGAATTCTACGGGGGTAGACCCGCGGGGCCCTCGGATTAGGGTTTCGCCGAAAAGGAGCGCCCGAGGGTCGGGGTGCTAGGGAACATGTCTGTGGCCCTGGAATACATGCATAAGGGTGGTATAATGCCCCTATATGGAAAAGCTAACTCTCGGGTGTGACCGTCCATGTTGCCTGCGATAACACTTAGAGCAGTGTGTTGGACATGTAGGAGGAGGCTCCCGCCGCGGGTCAAACGCGGGTAAACCGGTGGAACCTTAGGCCTATCCTTGGTTTTCCATGTAGATATGACCTAAACAAACCTAAACCACCAAGAGAGTGCATTGTTCAACCCTCGTACGGAGAATGCTACGGGGGTAGACCCGTGGGGCCCTAAGATTAGGGTTTCGTCGGAAAATGAGCGCCCGAGGGCCGGGATGCCATGGGAACATTCGTGTGGCCCTATAATACATGCACAAGGGTGGTGGAATGCCCCTAGATGGAAAACCTAGCTCCTGGGTGTGACCATCCATGTTGCATGCGATAACACTTAGAGAAGTGTGCTGGACATGTAGGAGGAGGCTCCCGCCGCGGGTCAAACGCGGGTAAACCGGTGGAACCTTGGGCCTATCCTTGGGTTTCCATGTAGATATAACCTAAACAAACCTAAACCACCAAGAAAGTGCATTGTTCAACCCTCGTATGGAGAATTCTATGGGGGTAGACCCGTGGGGCCCTCGGATTAGGGTTACATCAGAAAAGGGGCGCCCGAGGGCCGGGATGCCACAGGAACATGCGTGTGGCCCTAGAATACATGCAAAAGGGTGGTGGACTGCCCCTATATGGAAAACCTAGCTCCCGGATGTGACCGTCCACGATACATGGGATAACACTTAGATAAGTGTGCTCGACATGTAGTAGGAGGCTCCCGACGCGGGTCAAACGCGGGTAAACCGGTGGAACCTTGGTCCTATCCTTGGTTTTCCATGTAAATATGACCTAAACAAACCTAAACCACCAAGAAAGTGCATTGTTCAACCCTCGTACGGAGAATGCTACGGGGTAGACCCGCGGGGCCCTCGGATTAGGGTTTCGTTGGAAAAGGAGCGCCCGAGGGCCGAGATGCCACGGGAACATGCGTGTGGCCTAGAATACATGCACAAGGGTGGTGGAATTCCCCTAGATGGAAACCTAGCTCCCGGGTGTGACCGTCCATGTTGCATGCGATAACACTTAGAGAAGTTTGCTGGACATGTAGGAGGAGGCTCCCACCGTGGGTCAAACGCGGGTAAACCGGTGGAACCTTGGGCCTATCCTTGGTTTTACATGTAGATATGACCTAAAGAAACCTAAACCACCAAGAACGTGCATTGTTCAACCCGCGTGCGGAGAATGCTACGGGGGTAGACCCACAGGGCCCTCGCATTAGGTTTACATCGGAAAAGGAGCGCCCGAGGGCCGGGATGCCACGGGAACATGCGTGTGGCCGTAGAATACATGCACAAGGGTGGTGTAATGCCCCTAGATGGAAAACCTAACTCCCGGGTGTGACCATCCACGTTGCATGCGATAACACTTAGAGAAGTGTGATGGACATGTAGGAGGAGGCTCCCGACGCGTGTCAAACGCGGGTAAACCGGTGGAACCTTAGGCCTATCCTTGGTTTTCCAGGTAGATATGACCTAAACAAACCTAAAACACCAAGAAAGTGCATTTTTTAACCCTCATACGGAGAATGCTATGGGGGTAGACCCGCGGGGCCCTCGGATTAGGTTTTCATCGGAAAATGAGCGCCCGAGGGCCGGAATGCCACGGGAACATGCGTGTGGCCTAGAATACATGCACAAGGGTGGTGGAATTCCCCTACATGGAAACCTAGCTCCTCGGTGTGACCATCCATGTTGCATGCGATAACACTTAGAGAAGTGTGCTGGACATGTAGGAGGAGGCTCCCGCCGCGGGTCAAACGCGGGTAAACCGGTGGAACCTTGGGCCTATCCTTGGGTTTCCATGTAGATATAACCTAAACAAACCTAAACCACCAAGAAAGTGCATTGTTCAACCCTCGTATGGAGAATGCTACGGGGGTAGACCCGTGGGGCCCTCGGATTAGGGTTTCATCGGAAAAGGGGCGCCCGAGGGCCGGGATGCCACGGGAACATGCGTGTGGCCCTAGAATACATGCACAAGGGTGGTGGAATGCCCCTATATGGAAAACCTAGCTCCCGGGTGTGACCGTCCACGATGCATGCGATAACACTTAGAGAAGTGTGCTCGACATGTAGGAGGAGGCTCCCGCCGCGGGTCAAACGTGGGTAAACCGGTGGAACCTTGGTCCTATCCTTGGTTTCCATGTAGATATGACCTAAAAAACCTAAACCGCCAAGAAAGTGCATTGTTTAACCCTCGTACGGAGAATGCTACGGGGGTAGACCCGCGGGGCCCTCGGATTAGGGTTTCGCCGAAAAAGAAGCGCCCGAGGGCCGGGATGCCACGGAAACATGCGTGTTGCCCTAGAATACATGCACAAGGGTGGTGGAATGCCCCTAGATGGAAAACCTAGCTCCTGGGTGTGACCGTCCACGTTGCATGTGATAACACTTAGAGAAGTGTGCTGGACATGTAGGAGGAGGCTCCCGCCGCGGGTCAAACGCGGGTAAACCGGTGGAACTTTGGGCCTATCCTTGGTTTTCCATGTATATATGACCTAAACAAACCTAAACCACCAAGAAAGTGCATTGTTCAACCCTCGTACGGAGAATGCTACGGGGGTAGACCTGCGGGGCCCTCGGATTAGGGTTTCGCCGGAAAAGAAGCGCTCGAGGGCTAGGATGCCACGGGAACATGCGTGTGGCCCTAGAATACATGCACAAGGGTGGTGTAATGCCCCTAGATGGAAAACCTAACTCTCGGGTGTGACCGTCCACGTTGCCTGCGATAACACTTAGAGAAGTGTGCTGGACATGTAGGAGGAGGCTCCCGCCGCGGGTCAAACGCGGGTAAACCGGTGGAACCTTAGGCCTATCCTTGGTTTTCCATGTAGATATGACCTAAACAAACCTAAACCACCAAGAGAGTGCATTGTTCAACCCTCGTACGGAGAATGCTACGGGGGTAGACCCGTGGGGCCCTAAGATTAGGGTTTCGTCGGAAAATGAGCGCCCGAGGGCCGGGATGCCATGGGAACATTCGTGTGGCCCTATAATACATGCACAAGGGTGGTGGAATGCCCCTAGATGGAAAACCTAACTCCTGGGTGTGACCGTCCATGTTGCATGCGATAACACTTAGAGAAGTGTGCTGGACATGTAGGAGGAGGCTCCCGCCGCGGGTCAAACGCGGGTAAACCGGTGGAACCTTGGGCCTATCCTTGGGTTTCCATGTAGATATGACCTAAACAAACCTAAACCACCAAGAAAGTGCATTGTTCAACCCTCGTATGGAGAATGCTACGGGGGTAGACCCGTGGGGCCCTCGGATTAGGGTTTCATCGGAAAAGGGGCGCCCGAGGGCCGGGATGCCACGGGAACATGCGTGTGGCCCTAGAATACATGCACAAGGGTGGTGGAATGCCCCTATATGGAAAACCTAGCTCCCGGGTGTGACCGTCCACGATGCATGAGATAACACTTAGAGAAGTGTGCTCGACATGTAGGAGGAGGCTCCCGCCGCGGGTCAAACGCGGGTAAATCGGTGGAACCTTGGTCCTATCCTTGGTTTTCCATGTAGATATGACCTAAAAAAACCTAAACCACCAAGAAAGTGCATTGCTTAACCCTCGTACGGAGAATGCTATGGGGGTAGACCCGCGAGGCCCTCGTATTAGGGTTTCATTGGAAAAGGAGCGCCCGAGGGCCGGGATGCCACGGGAACATGCGTGTGTCCCTAGAATACATGTACAAGGGTGGTGAAATATCCATAGATGGAAAACCTAGCTCCCGGGTGTGACCGTCCATGTTGCATGCGATAACACTTTGAGAAGTGTGTTGTACATGTACGAGGAGGCTCCCGCCGCGGGTCAAACGCGGGTAAACCGGTGGAACCTTGGGTCTATCCTTGGTTTTCCATGTAGATATGACCTAAATAAACCTAAAACACCAAGAAAGTGCATTTTTTATCCTCGTACGGAGCATGCTACGGGGGTAGACCTACGGGGCCCACGGATTAGAGTTTCGCCGGATAAGAAGCGCTCGAGGGCCAGGATGCCACGGGAACATGCGTGTGGCCCTAGAATACATGCACAAGGGTGGTGTAATGCCCCTAGATGGAAAACCTAACTCCCGGGTGTGACCATCCACGTTGCATGCGATAACACTTAGAGAAGTGTGCTGGACATGTAGGAGGAGGCTCACGCCGCAGGTAAAATGGGGTAAACTGGTGGAACCTTAGTCCTATCCTTGGTTTTCCATGTAGACATGACCTAAACAAACCTAAACCACCAAGAAAGTGCATTTTTCAACCCTCATACGGAGAATGCTACGGGGTAGACCCGCGGGGCCCTCGGATTAGGTTTTCGTCAGAAAATGAGCGCCCAAGGTCCGGGATGCCACGGGAACATGCGTGTGGCCCTAGAATACATGCACAAGGGTGGTGGAATGCCCCTAGATGGAAAACCTACCTACCGGGTGTGACCGTCCATGTTGCATGCGATAACACTTAGAGAAGTGTGCTGGACATGTAGGAGGTGGCTCCCGCCTCGGGTCAAACGCGGGTAAACCGGTGGAACCTTGGTCCTATCCTTGTTTTTCCATGTAGATATGACCTAAAGAAACCTAAACCACCAAGAAAGTGCATTTTTCAACCGTCGTATAGAGAATGCTACGGGGGTAGACCCGCGAGGCCCTCGTATTAGGGTTTCATTGGAAAAGGAGCGCTGAGGAACATGCGTGTGGCCCTAGAATACATGCACAAGGGTGGTGTAATGCCCCTATATGGAAAACCTAGCTCCCGGGTGTGACCGTCCACGATGCATGCGATAACACTTAGAGAAGTGTGCTCGACATGTAGGAGGAGGCTCCCGCCGCGGGTCAAACGCGGGTAAACCGGTGGAACCTTGGTCCTATCCTTGGTTTTCCATGTAGATATGACCTAAACAATCCTAAGCCACCAAGAAAGTGCATTGTTCAACCCTTGTACGGAGAATGCTAGGGGGTAGACCCACGGGGCCCTCGGATTAAGTTTTGATTAGAAAATGAGCGCCCGAGGGCCGGGATGCCATGGGAACATTCGTGTGTCCCTATAATACATGCACAAGGGTGGTGGAATGCCCCTAGATGGAAAACCTAGCTCCTAGGTGTGACCATCCATGTTGCATGCGATAGCACTTAGAGAAGTGTGCTGGACATGTAGGAGGAGGCTCCCGTCGCAGGTCAAACGCGGGTAAACCGGTGGAACTTTGGGCCTATCCTTGGTTTTCCATGTATATATGACCTAAAAAAACATAAACCACCAAGAAAGTGCATTGTTCAACCCTCATAATGCTACGGGGGTAGACCCACGGGGCCCTCGGATTAGGGTTTCGCCGGAAAAGAAGCGCTCGAGGGCCAGGATGCCACGGGAACATGTGTGTGGCCCTAGAATACATGCACAAGGGTGGTGTAATGCCCCTGGATGGAAAACCTAACTCCCGGGTGTGACCATCCACGTTGCATGCGATAACACTTAGAGAAGTGTGCTGGACATGTAGGAGGAGGCTCCCGCCGCGGGTCAAACGCGGGTAAACCGGTGGAACCTGAGGCCTATCCTTGGTTTTCCATGTAGATATGACCTAAACAAACCTAAACCACCAAGAAAGTGCGTTGGTCAACCCTTTGTACGGAGAATGCTACAGGGGTAGACCTGCGGGGCCATAAGATTAGGGTTTCGTAAAAAACAAAAGCCCGAGGACTGGGATGCCACGGGAACATGCATGTGGCCCTAGAATACATGCACAAGGGTGTTGGAATGCCCCTAGATGGAAAACCTAGATCCCGGGTTGGACCGTCCATGTTGCATGCAATAACACTTAGAAAAGTGTGCTGGACATGTAGGAGGAGGCTCCCGCCGCGGGTCAAATGCTGGTAAACCGGTGGAACCTTGGGCCTATCCTTGGGTTTCCATGTAGATATAACCTAAACAAACCTAAACCACCAAGAAAGTGCATTGTTCAACCCTCGTATGGAGAATGCTACGGCGGTAGACCCGTGGGGCCCTCGGATTAGGGTTTCATCGGAAAAGGGGCGCCCGAGGGCCGGGATGCCACGGGAACATGCGTGTGGCCCTAGAATACATGCACAAGGGTGGTGGAATGACCCTATATGGAAAACCTAGCTCCCGGGTGTGAGCGTCCATGATGCATGCGATAACACTTAGAGAAGTGTGCTCGACATGTAGGAGGAGGCTCCCGCCATGGGTCAACGGGGTTTTCCATGTAGATATGACCTAAACAAACCTAAACCACCAAGAAAGTGCATTGTTCAACAATCTTACGGAGAATGCTACGAGGGTAGACCCGCGAGGCCCTCGTATTAGGGTTTCGCCAGAAAAGAAGCGCCCGAGGGCCGGGACGCCACGGAAACATGCGTGTTATCCTATAATACATGCACAAGGGTGGTGGAATGCCCCTAGATGGAAAACCTAGCTCCTCGGTGTGACCGTCCACGTTGCATGTGATAACACTTAGAGAAGTGTGCTGGACATGTAGGAGGAGGCTCCCGCCGCGGGTCAAACGCGGGTAAAACGGTGGAACTTTGGGCCTATCCTTGGTTTTCCATGTATATATGACCTAAATAAACCTAAACCACCAAGAAAGTGCATTGTTCAACCCTCATACGGAGAATGCTACGGGGGTAGACCCGCGGGGCCCTCGGATTAGGGTTTCATCGAAAAGAGGCGCCTGGGTGCTATGGGAACATGCGTGTCGCCCTAGAATACATGCACAAGGGTGGTGTGATGCCCATAGATGGAAAACCTAACTCTCGGGTGTGACCGTTCACGTTGCCTGCGATAAAACTTAGAGAAGTGTGCTGGACATGTAGGAGGAGGCTCACGCATGGGTAAAACGGTGGAACCTTGGGCCTATCCTTGGTTTCCATGTAGATATGACCTAAACAAACCTAAACCACCAAGAAAGTGCATTGTTCAACCCTCGTATGGAGAATGCTACGAGGTAGACCGTGGGCCCTCGGATTAGGGTTTTGTCGAAAAAGAGCGCCCGAGGGCCGGGATGCCACGGGAACATGCGTGTGGCCCTAGAATATATGCACAAGGGTGGTGGAATGCCCCTATATGGAAAACCTAGCTCCCGGGTGTGACCGTCCACGATGCATGAGATAACACTTAGAGAAGTGTGCTCGACATGTAGGAGGAGGCTCCCGCCGCGGGTCAAACGCGGGTAAACCGGTGGAACCTTGGTCCTATCCTTGGTTTTCCATGTAGATATGACCTAAAAAAACCTAAACCGCCAAGAAAGTGCATTGTTTAACCCTCGTACGGAGAATGCTACGGGGGTAGACCCGCGGGGCCCTCGGATTAGGGTTTCGCCGGAAAAGAAGCGCCCGAGGGCCGGGATGCCACGGAAACATGCGTGTTGCCCTAGAATACATGCACAAGGGTGGTGGAATGCCCCTAGATGGAAAACCTAGCTCCTGGGTGTGACCGTCCATGTTGCATGTGATAACACTTAGAGAAGTGTGTTGGACATGTAGGAGGAGGCTCCCTGCATGGGTCAAACGCGGGTAAACCGGTGGAACTTTGGGCCTATCCTTGGTTTTCCATGTATATATGACCTAAACAAACCTAAACCACCAAGAAAGTGCATTGGTCAACCCTCATACGGAGAATGCTACGGGGGTAGACCCGCGGGGCCCTCGGATTAGGGTTTCGCCGGAAAAGGAGCGCCCGAGGGCCGGGGTGCCACGCGAACATGCGTGTGGCCCTAGAATACATGCACAAGGGTGGTGTAATGCCCCTAGATGGAAAACCTAACTCCCGGGTGTGACCGTCCACGTTGCCTGCGATAACACTTAGAGAAGTGTACCAGAGAGTGCATTGTTCCCCCCCCGACGAGAATGCTAACAAGGTAGACCCGTGGACATGTAGGAGTAGGCTCCCGCCTCGGGTCAAACGCGAGTAAACCGGTGGAACCTTGGGCCTATCCATGGTTTTCCATGTAGATATGGCCTAAACAAACCTAAACCACCAAGAAATTGCATTGTTCAACCCTCGTATGGAGAATGCTATAGGGGTGGACCTACGGGGCCCTCGCATTAGGTTTTCATCAGAAAAGGAGCGCCCGAGGGCTGGAATGCCACGGAAACATGTGTGTGGACCTAGAATACAAGCACACAGGGGTGGTGGAATGCCCCTAGATGGAAAACCTAGATCCAGGGTGTGACCGTCCACGTTGCATGCGATAACACTTAGAGAAGTGTGCTCGACATGTAGGAGGAGTCTCCCGCCGCGGGTCAAACGCGGGTAAACCGGTGGAACCTTGGGCCTATCCATGGTTTTCCATGTAGATATGACCTAAACAAAACTAAACCACCAAGAAAGTGCATTGTTCAACCTTCGTACGGAGAATGCTACGGGGGTAGACCCGCGAGGCCCTTGTATTAGGGTTTCATCGGAAAAGGAGCGTCCGAGGGCCAGGATGCCAGGGGAACATGCGTGTGGCCCTATAATATATGCACAAGGGTGGTGGAATGCCCTAGATGGAAAACCTAGCTACCGGGTGTGACCGTCCACGTTGCATGCGATAACACTTAGAGAAGTGTGCTGGACATGTAGATGGAGGCTACCGACGCGGGTAAACCGGTGGAACCTTGGTCCTATCCTTGGTTTTCCATGTAGATATGACCTAAAAAAACCTAAACCGCCAAGAAAGTGCATTGTTTAACCCTCGTACGGAGAATGCTACGGGGGTAGACCCGCGGGGCCCTCGGATTAGGGTTTCGCCGGAAAAGAAGCGCCCGAGGGCCGGGATGCCACGGAAACATGCGTGTTGCCCTAGAATACATGCACAAGGGTGGTGGAATGCCCCTAGATGGAAAACCTAGCTCCTGGGTGTGACCGTCCACGTTGCATGTGATAACACTTAGAGAAGTGTGCTGGACATGTAGGAGGAGGCTCCCGCCGCGGGTCAAACGCGGGTAAACCGGTGGAACTTTGGGCCTATCCTTGGTTTTCCATGTAGATATGACCTAAACAAACCTAAACCACCAAGAAAGTGCACTGTTCAACCCTCGTATGGAGAATGCTACGGGGGTAGACCCGCGGGGCCCTCAGATTAGGGTTTCGCTGGAAAAGGAGCGCCCGAGGGCCGGGATGCCACGGTAACATATGTGTGGCCCTATAATTCATGGACAAGGGTGGTGGAATGCCCCTAGATGGAAAACCTAGCTCCCGGGTGTGACCGTCCATGTTGCATGCGATAACACTTAGAGAAGTGTGCTGGACATGTAGGAGGAGGCTCCCGCCGCGGGTCAAACGCGGGTAAACCGGTGGAACCTTGGGTCTATCCTTGGTTTTCCATGTAGATATTACCTGAACAAACCGAAACCACCAAGAAAGTGCATTTTTCTACCCTCGTATGGAGAATGCTACGGGGGTAGACCTGCGGGGCCCTCGGATTAGGGTTTCGCCGGAAAAGAAGCGCTCGAGGGCCAGGATGCCACGGGAACATGTGTGTGGCCCTAGAATACATGCACAAGGGTGGTGTAATGCCCCTGGATGGAAAACCTAACTCCCGGGTGTGACCGTCCACGATGCATGTGATAGCAGTTAGAGAAGTGTGCTCGACATGTAGGAGGAGGCTCCCGCCTCGGGTCAAACATGGGTAAACCGGTGGAACCTTAGGCCTATCCTTGGTTTTCCATGTATATATGACCTAAACAAACCTAAACCACCAAGAAATTGCATTGTTCAACCCTCGTACGGATAATGCTACGGGGGTAGACCCGCGAGGCCCTCATATTAGGGTTTCATCGGAAAAGGGGCATCCGAGAGCCGGGATGGGACGGGCACATGTGTGTGGCCCTAGAATACAAGCACAAGGGTGGTGGAATGCCCCTAGATGGAAAACCCAGCTCCCGGGTGTGACCGTCCATGTTGCATGCGATAACACTTAGAGAACTGTGCTCGACATGTAGGAGGAGGCTCCCGCCGCAGGTCAAACGCGGGTAAACCGGTGGAACCTTGGGCCTATCCTTGGTTTTCCATGTATATATGACCTAAACAAACCTAAACCACCAAGAAAGTGCATTGTTTAGACCTCGTATGGATAATTCTACGGGGTAGACCCGCGGGGCCCTCGGATTAGGGTTTCGTCGGAAAAGGAGCGCCCGAGGGTCAGGATGCCGCGGGAACATGCGTGTGGCCCTAGAATACATGCAAAAGGGTGGTGGAATGCCCCTAGATGGAAAACCTAGCGCCCGGGTGTGACCGTCAATGTTGCATGCGATAACACTTAGAGAAGTTTGGTTGACATGTAGGAGGAGGCTCCCACCATGGGTCAAATGCGGGTAAACCGGTAGAACCTTGGGCCTATCCTTGGTTTTCCATGTTTATGTGACCTAAAAAAACCTAAACCAACAAGAAAGTGCATTGTTCAACCCTCGTACGGAGAATGCTACGGGGGTAGACCCACGGGGCCCTCGCATTAGGTTTTCATCGGAAAAGGAGTGCCCGAGGGCCGGGATGCCATGGGAACATGCGTGTGGACCTAGAATACATGCACAAGGGTGGTGGTATTCCCCTAGATGGAAAACCTAGTACAGAGAATGCGACGGGGGTAGACCTGCGGGGCCCTCGGATTAGGGTTTCATCGGAAAAGGAGCACCCGAGGGCCGGGATACCGCGAGAACATGTGTATCATCCTTGCCTTTTATATCTCATACACAATACAGTCAAACCATATTTTTTATGTGATAATAAAAGGGAGAATCCAAAAACAACATACAAAGTAGCATCACACAATGGCTAATTGAGGTGGTGTATTTTACATTTGAAAAGTATATTCTCGACCTTTTATCATACGTGGGATAGTTCAAAACGGATAGGCATGCCCTCGGATTAGGGTTTAATTAAAAAGTAATCATTTTTAGAATATTATAATATTTAGAATATAATAAAAAATATTTCAGACAAATTTGAAAAAAATTAAACAGTCTACACCGACGTCCTTGCCGTTGGCCTAGACAGTAAGTGGATTGTGGATAAGGCTGCCCCAGCCGCGCGCCCTCCCTTCAACCCATACGCGCGTGTCCGCCGCTCCCGCCCCGAGCGAGCTCGCACTAGCTCCGTCGTGTAACATCCCAAAAATATTAAATAATTATCATCAAATTCTAATCACTAAAATTAGGATTAACAAAAACTTTGATTAAATAAAATCATATGAATGCATGTGTGAATGAGAAGATTTCATAAGTACATGAATGAACTTGTGTGATTAACCTAAATAGCAAGAAATGGTTTAAAGAGGAAAATAACATCATATAAAACATTTCCATGCAGAAACAAATCAAGAGAAGATCAAAAACAAATCAAATAAAGTAAATGGTCATTTTTGCCAATCTTGCTCACTAGGTCACTTTGAGTGTTTCTAGTTCAATATTTCAAACAGAAACTTTCCCAATTCTTTTCACCCCTTGTTAGAACAAGTAGATGTGAATCAAAGCCCACCTTTCAAACTTACAGAAACATTTGGCAACCTCATTCAAATCACAATTCAAAATTGAATCTTTATCATATGTGAAGATCACCCATTTTCAAAACCCAACCAAACCAGTGCCCCTTGACTAATCCAACTAACCAGACACTCCCTAGTATTTTCCTAGCAAACCCACCAAGTTTGAATCCAAAATTCAAATTCAAAGTTCTTGCGGCCATTTCATCAAACACCTTGCAGATACAAATCAAACAAACATCAAACACTATAGTGTGCAGTAATTTTGGCCTAACTTGTTCCCTATCTAGCTCACTCTACACCCTCAGTAGATCATCTAACTTGTTTAACCCCTCTAGCTCACTGTAAATCGGACCATGCCATTAATGGCAAGCATGCCGAGCCTCACCTTGCCACCCCATTGTCGACAGCAAGCTAGGAGCAGCACCAAGCCTAGCAAGCCTGTCTAGCAGGCAATCCACCGCCACTCCCTGTCCCAGCCCCGAGCACTGCCAGCCCCTGGACCACACGACAGGACCATGCCAAACCTCTCTGCGTGCGAGCCGAGAGTGCGCAAGTGCGCCACCCTCTACCAGCACCCACAGACCGCGCGCCGCCCTGGCCGCGTGCGTGCGTCATCACCACCGCCCCAACAACCCCGCAGACATGCCCGTTCGCTGCCGCGCAGACCATGCACGCTGTGCGCCATTAAAATCGTCGTCGGACCCGCTAGAGCATCGATGCGTTCCGACCGATCAGCACCGCCCCATGCCTCGCCACCATGTCGTTGAGCTTCGCCAGGAGACCGCGCACTGTCCCCTAGCCTCAGCCACGCTGATAGCCGCTTGTACCGTCGCCCCCGACGACCTCATCCCATGCCGTGTTGCCCCTCTTGCTCGCCTATTAAAGGAGGCATCCCCAGCTCTATTCCTCCACACCATGTCACTCCCCACCACTCACTGATCCTTCCCACTTCTTCCCGGATCAAGGCGATCTCTCTCTCGCTGGAATTTGATCGGAGCCCGCCGCTGTTGTAGAAGAAGGGAGCCGTCGATTGGAGCCGTCCTAGGAGAAGCTGCCGGTACCAGGAGAACCGCCGTCGTTGACTTCGACATTCGCCCCCATCGCCGACCCTCGCCTGAGCCCGGGTGAGCCTCCCACGACCCCCACCTGCCGCGCTAGGATTCTGTCTCACCGACGCTGCCCGACGTGGATGATGAACCAGAGCCGTTCGATTAGAACTAGATCCCATGGTCCACATTGCCTCGTACCGCTTCTCCCCTCCCCGTCTCACTAACGCGTGGGGACGACCACTTAACCATCCCGCGTGTGCTCTGTGCGTAGTGGGCCGGCCCAGTTAACCGTCCCGCACGACCCAACAATTCAAATTTAGTTTTATTCATTTAATTCCAAACATAGTTCTGTACATAGATTCAAAATCAACCCATCTCGATTCACTGAACCAAAATGCATGAAACTAATTTTTTTAGAAAGGTACTGAAATTCTTAATCCAAGCCCGTTGGATTCAAACTATTTGGATGTGTAGATCAACCATGGTAACAATAACAAGGCAGGACCTTTTGTGCATTCAAACATTTTTTAAAATTCAACCACAAGAGTTTTTGGGTTGATTCCAACTCTCAAAAATCACATTTGAACATACCTTCAAGAATATATAAAAACATATGGGTTTACTTGCAGAGATAATGTTCAAGTAATAAAAGAATGCCACGTAGGAATTTCTAGTCACTTTATTTAAGTAAAATAAAAAGGTTAAACCTTATTAAATTGTGACACCACTTTAAATCACATTCCCTTGTACTGAAAGATGTGGTGATGACATGTGTCAACATGATCCCATGTTTGAGTTGGAGAATATTAAATCTTAAGTAGTTTTTCAATGAGTGGAAATTACTTTTCTCAAATTAAAATAAATAAGACAAGTGCTTTAATCTTGTAATGATAGTGATGATGATATATCATCTAGTGTGAACCTATGAGTGATGATTGGAAATAGTTAAGTATTGTTTGGTGATTGTGTACCTCGTATTTATTTATAGACGCTAGTACCGCCCAAGGATACGAGGAGGAAGGAGGATACTACGAGGAAGAAGCCGAGGAGAACTTCAACCACTACTCTGCACAAGGCAAGCTAACCCTTGCAACTTAGCAAGCTTATACTGATATCTATGCAAGCCAATACTTGCAACCTTGCAAGCTAACACTTGCAAGATACCCTACTTATGCAAGCCTAATACTACTAGTTGAGTGAGCAAGCTATTAACTTAGTAAGTTTACACCACTTGATACCTAATCCTAGTTTTACTAACAATCTTAATACTTTATTGTCTTTATCAAAGCTTTCTCTTAGAGTTTACATAGTGACTTGTAGATTCTAGAAAACTGAAGGTAGCATAAAGAGCATAAAATTTGGCCTAAGTTAGATAATCTTGATGTCATCCTAAGGCATGAGATTGAACTTAGATAATCCCCACTTATTTATTACCCCTCTTTAGTCATTACCCCCACTTGTAGATGCTAGTGCTAATCATAAAACTTGATCAACTTTAGATGAGAAGACTTGGTGAAAATGGTTATGAAAACCTTAAAATGATGAGTCATTCTACTGAAATGTTTTGACATGTGTTCTTGAACACCAGATGATTTTGATGATGAAAATGTTGAGGCATGAGCCTTAGCCCTTCATAAAATTGATGGTTGTCCGGATGTGATACCATTCCAATTTTACCATATAACCACAATACCCGAAAATTGGGTAGGGCTTGACTTGAAATTTATATACCTTAGTATGGGTTCCCTTGCAGCCAAGGTCTGAGCTGAGGCTACCTTGTGAAGATTGTCCACCTGTGTAGTACCCAAGATGACCGTTGGTCATGGTTGGGAGGCCAAACTCACAGGAGAGGTGCCTATACTAGGGCGTGTAATGGAAAGGTTAGGATTGATTATCCGCATACTGAGTACGGTGAATTTAGGATTGTTCCTGGCGGATGTATCGAATGTTGTGGTGAAAGTGTATAATCTCTGCAGAGTGTCAAACTATTCGAATAGCCGCGTCCGCGGTTATGGACAGTTGGAGTGGCCATACTGTTCTATCGTCAGATGTTTTCAAAACAACTTGTGAAATGATTTGTGACTTTTACTTGACCACAACAGAGTTGTTATATGAAATTCAAGTTCCCACTTAGGTGTTATAAAACTTTCAACTAGTTTTCTTTGCTTCTGAACTTAGTAGAGGTAAATATGGCTTTTTGCAAAACAACCCTAGAGCCTAGTATCCTACTACAAAAAAACCCTTAACTTTTTAGTATTAGTTTGCGAGTACTTAAAGAGTACTCATGGCTTTGTCCCTGGCTATTCCTGTGACCAGACTATGAAGAGGAGTACCCGGATGACGGACCGCAGGAAGGTTACGACAACTAGGATCATCTCGCATCGTCAGCATTGCCTGTGACCCTCAAGATGGAGCTTCGCCTACGCTATCGTTACTATTACGTTATTCCGATGCTTGAGTTGTATTAAGAACTGGATCATGAGATCCTTATTTGTGTAAGACTTTATGTATGGTTTGTAATGGATGATGTACTGTGATATCCAAATCTGTTATGTCTCACAAAAATGGTAATCCTGGGATTGCGATGTATGGCATAACAGGCATTTGGGATTAAATATCCGGGTATTGACACGCCGCCACCCCGCCGCCGTGCCTCCCTCCCCCCGAGCCGCCACTGTCGGCCCTTCCTCCTCATCCTCTCGCCGTGCCCTCCATCCCCCAAGCCGAGCTCCTCCTCCCCTGCCTCCCCTCCTCCCCACCGGCGTGCCCACCCTCTGCATCCTCGCCTCCCCCGAGCTCCTCCTCCCCGACGGCCCCTCCCTCCTCCCTGCCTACTGCCTCCCCTCCTACTTGTTGGTTCCTCCCTGCCGGCCCATCCTCCCTGCCTTCCCTCCAGGTCCGGTCCTGAGGGGGGACTAGAGGGGCAGCCGCCCCGGGCCCAAAATAATTAGGGGCCCAAAAAATTATAAGCCTAGTACATATTGTAAAAAAGAAATTTTGTTATGGGCTGGTGACCAACCGAAGGATAGGCACATTTCTCCCAGGCATGAGGCATCGATCTCTTCCAGTCATTGATCGCTCACCTGGCGCCTGCCAGCCTCGACGATTGACTTCTCGACTCACGCAAACGACTCTCAGGCTAGGGATTGAGGGATAGCTCGACCTCGACTCACGCGACGACTCCTAGGCATCGGCGTATCGCTCGACGCCTCGACCACGACCAGGCCCTGGGCTCGAAGCCTCGACTCGACGACTCCCAGCCAGACATCGCTTATTCGCTTCGGCTTCCCAGGTATCGGACGTCCGTCCCTGCTTCCCAAGCCATCCCATTGCCTGATCGCCTCCCCTGGACCGGATCGCCCTCTATGATCATACACTGTGCACGTTGCACGGGGAAGGCCAACGACGATCTTCAAATCTGCCTGCTGATCTCCCCCCGCGGCCCTGCCCAATCCTAATTTTTACTTCTTAATTCTAGTTAGTAGTTTACTAATTGTTGTTCTTAATTTCTTGTTTATCAGCTGAAAGAACCTTTTCAGAGTTGAATTTATTGAAGAACTATTTGAGATCTTCAATGTCTCAGGAGAGTTAAATGGTTTGGCAAGTCTATTCATCAAGAAGAGTTAGTGGACGAAATTGATATTGATTCCATCGTCACAGACTTTGCTGTTAGGAATTTTCGGAGGAAATTTTAAGGTATCATGTAAACATTATTATTTTATATGAATATTATAGTTAGAAGTGTACTTAAAATATTTATTTTTCGTCGTATCATATATGCATAAAAAATTTATACTAAAGGGCCAAAAAATTTAGTTTCGCCCCGGGCCCCAAAATCTCAGGACCGGCCCTGCTTCCCTCCTTCATGCGGCCCCTCCCTGCCTCCCCTCCTCCCTGCAGCCCCCAAGCGCCCTTGCTCCTCCTCCTCCTCCCTGATTTCCTTGATTGAGGTGAGTCTGTCATGTTTGCTAAATTAGTAGACTTTTGTTTGTTTGTGTTGTTGTACAATAAAATTATTGTATGTTTGTGTTTGTATGTTACCTAGAGTGGCTAATTATTGTATGTTTGTTTGTTTGTGTTGCTGTACAATAAAATTATTGTATGTTTGTATGTTATTAATAGAGTGGCTAATTATTGTATGTTTGTTTGCATCCCCCGGACATACAATAAAATTTGTTTGTGTTGTTGTACAATTATTGTATGTTACCTAGAGTGGCTAATTATTGTATGTTGTTGTTCATGTAGATAATTATTGTATGTTACCTAGAATGCCACCAAATAGCTAGGTAATTATTGTATGTTGTGGTTGTTCATGTTGCTAATTAACTAGAGTGTTGAAATGTTTTCCGCTAGCTCCTGTCGTTGTCCCGGAGGTCGCTTACTTCCTCTACCGCCGAGGGTGAGCTAGAACTCCGTCTCCTCCCTCGCATTTTTTATGTCAATAGATTCCATTTTCACGTCAAGTCGTGTCACCTAGGTGTCATTTCCCGTCTGCGAGCGTTACGCGGATAAATATGCATTAGAGGTCGCATATTATGAAGTGTAACGCTTGCGGCATTTACGGGACAGTCGGCGGATGCGTAGTTGGGTACGTTCTCCATGCTCTGCCCTGGTCCGAGTCAGGATTTCTATAGCGCCTCCCCGTTGTTCTCCGGATGCACATCCTATTGGCTTTTTTCCGAGACGTGTATCGGGAGAGCAGCGGGGAGGTGCTGCCAAAATTCTGGCTCGGAGCGGGGTAGAGCATGGAGAACGCACTCAATCTATGGATCAGGCGGCTGCTAGGACCCTCTATACCTATTAGAGATGTAGGTCATGCGTTTTTCCCGGTAGAGAAATAGAAAATATGATGCATTTAATTTCATGCTATTATTTGATATAAAATGCTATGTTTATTGTTTGGCTCCCAATAAAATAGAGGATGGCTGATAATGGGTGGATGTACAGTGGCCGTACTAGTGTTGTGGATAGAACAGATGAGTGGACATGGAAGACTAATCTGTTAGTGAAGGAGTTAGTGCGTGGTTCAAATGTAGGCATTCGCCCAACTTGCCCTTGCGCTCATTGCAATAAGCGTTATTGTCAGTCAAAGGAGGAAATGAAAAAACACCTTTAGAGATATGGTTATATGCGAGACTTCGTCACGACGGTTGACTTTACTCAGTACGAACGTGATAGAGGTGAGGTGATGCAGCAACGGATCAATGGCAATGAGGGCGATGGGATTAGAAATTTGCTAGATGATTTCCATGATGCCGACATGCCAGATTCGCCACCTTCACATGAACCAAATGAACCGCCAGAATCGGAGGAACCTTGTGAACCAGAGGAACCGGAGCCAAGCACGAAGGCCTTCTATGATTTGATGGCCTCGGCTAAGAGACCTCTGTGCGAGGGTTCAAAGATTTCTCAGCTCGATGCCATCTCGCAAGCACTAGCCAAAAATCTCCAGTACGGCAACACCCGTTCATGCTTTTAAGATCATCTGCAAACATATGGTAACATGTTGCCCGAAGGGCATTGTCTGCCTAAAACCATGTACGAAGCAAAGAAAATCATGCGAGCGCTCAGCATGGAATACCAAAAGATAGATTGTTGTCCAAAAGGTTGTCTCTTGTTTTGGGAACAATTTGCGGATGACAATTACTGTAGCAAGTGTGGGGCCTCTAGGTATCATGAGGTAAAGGGAGACGATGGTCAGATGACGCAGACAAAAGTCGCCATGAAGATTCTTCGTTATATCCCATTCATAAAAAGAATCCAGCGGCTTTACATGACCAAGGAGTCTGCCACACAGATGATGTGGCACAAGACGGGGAAGAGATACGAGGATGAGCAAGGACGGGTAAAGATGGGACACCCATCTGATGGTAAGGCATGGAAGAACTTTGATAGAGACCACCCCGATGAGGCAGGAGAGGCTCGGAACGTCAGAATTGCTATAGCAACAGATGGATTCAATCCATATGGTATGTCGACCGCCTCGTATAGCTGCTGGCCCTTGTTTGTTATTCCGCTCAATCTCCCTCCCGGAGCCTTAATGCAAAGGAAGACCATATTCCTGTCGTTGATCATTCCAGGGCCTGAATACCCAGGGAAGAATTTGAGTGTGTACATGCAACCGCTTGTGGAAGATCTGAACCACTCTTGGCACCACGGTACATAGACATACGACCGTGCATCAAAGACAAACTTCTACATGAAAGTTTGGTTCCACTATTCCATGCACGACATGCCCGGGTACGCCCTATTCTACGGATGGTGTACAGTTGGTAAGTGGTCATGACCAGTGTGCAGGCATCTACTTGAGTTCCTTTGGCTAAAGGCGGGTAAAAAGTATTCCGCATTTGACACGCATAGACCATACCTCAAAGGAGACCATCCGTTCAGACAAGACAAAAATAACTTCATCAAGGGAAAAGTTGTGCTTTAAGAAAAAGATATACCAACGTTCGATGGTGCTGCTGTTGATGCTGAGTTACGTGCTCTCGTGCGTACCGAGTCCGGTTTCCCACAGTTTGAGGGATATGGAAAAACGCACAACTGGACACACGAGGCAGGCATAACGAAGCTCGAGTATTACAAGGACTGCGAACTTCCCCATAACATCGATGTGATGCACACTGAAAAGAATGTCGCAGAGTCTCTCTTTTACACAATTCTGAACATTCCTGAAAAGTCAAAGGATAATGTCAAGGCTAGAGTCGATGTTGAGGAGCTATGTGATAGGAAGAGACTATGCATGCAACCTCCTAAACGCAATCGAAAAAATTGGGTCAAGCCGCATGCCTACTTCTGCCTTGATAGCCTCCAAAAGAAGCAGTCATTAGGGTGGATCAAATTCGTCGTGATGTTCCCAGATGATTATTTTTCGAATATGAGCAAGGGAGTCAATCTGGCAACTGGAAAAGTCACTGGGCTCAAGAGTCACGACTGTCATATATGGATTGAGCGGCTGATGCCGGTGATGGTTCGAGGGTATTTCCCTGAGCATATCTGGCGAGGGCTTGCGGAGTTGAGCCATTTCTTTCGCACGCTTTGTGCCAAGAAGATATGTCCCTTGATGATTGAGAAGCTGCATGATCTAGTGCCAGAGTTGCTATGCAAGTTAGAGACGATCTTTCCGCCAGGCTTCTTTACTCCGATGTTACATCTCATTGTGCATCTCACGAACGAGGCACTCTTGGGTGGACCGGTGCAGTTTTGTTGCCAGTTTTGTGTTGAGAGAGAGTTTAAGTATCTTTATTATGCTTAGTATATTTATTATGCTTATTATCTTTATTATGCTTAATTGGATCATGTATTCATATACTAAATTGTTTACCTCTTCTCAATGCAGGTGATTGACCAATATGAGCCAACGCAAGGAATCAACGTCCTCTATCCTTAAGTGTTTGAAGCAGAAGAAGGTTACCAAAAGTGGAATAGCACCCATTCCCAACTCACTTTACAATCACGACAGTGCGGAAGGAGGAGGACGAGGTGAGGGAGAAGGAGGTGGACTTCCTCCGAGGCCAGGACGAGGTGCAGGACGAGGTGCAGGACGAGGTGAGGGAGGAGGGGGACTTTCCCCGAGGGCAGGACGAGGACAAGGTTTACGCCTTCTGAGTGACCTACCCTCCGCTTCTAGCGACGTGGCTTTTGAGTCTGCTTACTCAGAGTCTCCTGACAAGGAGGAGGAGTCTCAAGACTTGGAGGAGGAGTCTCGAGACTTGGAGTGGGAGTCTCGATACCAGGAGGGGGATTCTCGAGACCAGGAGGGGGAGTCTCGAGACCAGGAGTCGGGGCCGTCAACACGGCCGAAGAAGCCAAAGATTCGTGGGGAATCGGATGTCCCAGTGGACGAACCTGCTTCTAAGGAGGAGAAACCCATCATTACGCCTAACGGCATTGAGTAAGTTGCTATACTAATTTTGAACATGTAATTTCATTTTGGTCATAACAATTTTGGCATGTACTAATGTTTTACTATTGTGCAGCAATTGGACATTTCATCTAGGTACCCGTGCGCCTAACACCTTGCTTGGAGTTTGATTAGGAAATTTTGGCCAGGCTTTTACACTCATGTCCCCAACGGCGAGAGGAAGCTAGCCACCAGTTGGGCGCACTATGAGGCCTCCGAAAACTCGGGCTATGCTGGGAAAGATTCTGATGCCGTGATCACCAAGTTTTGGGTAAGGCAAACTTTTTCGAGATTCGTTGATAGTTGATGACCCCACCATGCTAACTTATGAGCCTCGCAATTTTTTTATGTCTGATTACATAGATTCTATAGGGTGCTTCCGGAGGAACAGGAGAAGGCGGACAAGACTTTGCGAGGGGCTTGTCAGAGGTTGACACGGTAGCAGTTCTACAATCATAAGCATACCACCACGAGTCTATACAGCTCCGAGAAGCTGGGCAAGAGGGCGCCGAAGCATTTCAATGTGAAGGACCAACCAAAAATGACCGAGGAAAATTACGTCGGGGTAAGTAAATTGTCAATCATATTCTATGTTGTTCCTAATTTCATTATCCATTCTTCAAATGAGTATTGTTTTTTCAGTTTATGCCCTCGTGGGCCGATGGTAAGGAGGACGCATGGCGGGCGTTTTCGGCGAGGTGGCATGGGGAAAACATCGAGTTCAATGCCTTGAGCGAGCAGAATAAGGAAAACCGTGGCTCCAGGGGGACACACTGTGCGGGAAACCGCAACCATGGTCGCTTCAAGGCCCATATGGTATACATGTATACATGGAACAATCTGTATTTATTTCCCTTCGTGATCCTACTTGATACACATAACATTTTTTTGGCCATGCAAGAGACACATCTAGAGAGGCCTTGTTCTGACTATGAAGTATGGGAGAGGATGAAGCAGAAGAGGCCTAATCTGTCCCTGCCTCAGCCCTCGCTTCCAGAGTTCTATGGCACTACCAAGGAGGATGGTGCTAACTACCTCGAGGCGTTCAGTGGTTTTCATCCGGAGGTGGAAGACCCTAGAGCAGAGGAGACCGACGAGAGAGCGGTGGTCATGGCGGGGCACGGACGGGAGCACGGCCTTTTCAAGATTCTCGATAGGGTGATCCCGCGAACTCCTGCTTTGAGCCTCACGCGGATCAAGGCTACCCTCACCACCGACGACCCCGCTATCCCGCCTCAACGGCCTTCACGAGCGAATGGCGATGTAATTTTTTCTCATTTCCATCATCTTTCCGAAAATCGTTCGTGAGTGTCTAAGTTGACGAGATTCATTGTTTTTGAAATTGTAGCCTGTTTTGGACGCGTCCTACAAGGCCGCTTTTGCGGAACACTTGGTGACGCTCAAGACGTGGTCCTAGACCCGAGCGGCCTACGAGTAGTGGGTAGAGTTACGCGATGATGTAAGTTTCCACCTTTACTTTTGCAAAATATGACAAGTCTTGCATTTCCTAGTTTGAGTCTTTATTCCTGCAACGCCTCGCATCTAAACTATCTTGCAGATTTTGGAGAAGTTTTATGGCACTGAGAGCGGGAAATTCTACCGCCACGGCCACCTAGGCCAGGGCCGCAACCAATCTTCCCATCGAATGACGAATATGCTTTGACCTTTGTAACACCCTCAGAATCGGACCTATGCAAGTTTGGGCAAAATTCACCAAACCCGCATAGAAACGATTCAAAGGTGCCCACCAGGCACTTTCGTGCGGGTGGAAAACGAAGTAATAACATTACACAGGTCCTCGATGGGACCCACGTAACAGATATATATAACGGCGACTCAAGGAGTCAAGAATACAAATATAATATACAAGATCCAAATCACCTTGAAAATAGAGGGCGTCCGACTACGGACAAGAAGCAAATGGGGCTAAGAGCCACGAAGAATAACCAATGGCGCCCATAACCCTGCCTGTGCCAAGCCGGAAGGGTAACCCGCTAACGACGTCGATCTCAAAACCGCTTAAACAAAAGGGTGCCGACAAAGGGCAAAGGAAAAAGAAGGAGCGCCAAGATCGAGGCCAAGACAGCGAGGCTAGAATTCGCCGGTCCTCGCCACAAAGGTATGGTGGATCGCGGCGGCAAAGATGCACTAAACAACCTATAGAGACTCGACACCGCGCTTATCGAGAGGGTAAGAATGACCTATCCGGATCCAACCTGAGACTAACACCAAACAAACCCATCCTGGTGTTTCCCCCTCGAGACCAAACGAGGAAGTCAACCGAGGAACTCACACCGTTGGCAGTTTTATTCATTCGGTTATCGTTGCAGTAATTACTAGTCAGGTATAGATAATCGTCCTGATAAAGTAAGCAGTGGCCACTTTTATTTAATCATTCCGTTGAACTTGCAGCAATTACTAATCAGATACAGATAGCATGAGATAAACCCAAAAACCCAGCAGTTGTTGGTACTTTTATTCAGCCAATCCGTTGTAGTTGCAATAGTTACTAGTCAGGTACAATTGTCGCAAGCGACACTCCAACAAGCAATTGTGGGCAGTATTAATTAGCCATTCCGTTATAGTGAAGCTGATTACTAGTCATTATAAGTCAAATTTATAACAGTAAACTTTAGTTATGCTTGTCTATGATCAAGAAACTGTGCTCCAAGTCGTCCATATCCGCGGACACGGCTTTCAGAAAGTTTTACCCGGCCGGGGTGCACCAATAGCAACACACACTCGATCAACCTCGGAAAAACCAAATCAAAACCCAACGAGGCCTTCACGACACAGCAATCACAAGATTCAGAAATATTTCAGGGGGCCACCCCTTTGAGTAGAACCCGCAACGGAGTAGGCAAGCTCCGAGACGGCCTCAAGGTCTGCGTCAATGGTTGTGAGCGACTGGGAACCCCAAACGGGGCTTGTCGACACCGCGTAATCACTCCGCTTCCTAACAAAGACAATGCAGTTACCTCGCACAATCGTAATAAAGCGAAAGCATGGCATAAGTACAGGATAGTAATAAAACCTCAAACTAGTTTGTGGCCCCAAGAAATAAGACGGAATCAAGCTCTGGTTCAGGGGGGTCCCATATACCTCCCGGATGTGGATAGCGCGATAAATCAAGGAACAGGAATCAAGTACTCGGGGTCTTACGGGACACAAGTGGGCGTTCGGAAACCAAATATTATCTATCACCCACCGATGCCTCTGCTTATTCAATTTTAGTTGTTAAACAGAAATTAAAGTGACGATAAGTAAAACTAGAATCATCTCCAACAACATCATGCGGCAATACATCAGCAACTGTGGCATATGGCGACACACCTCAGCACTTGAGCAAGCAACTACGACGCGCAAGTCCAACTATCTACCAAACAACAGGTAATAGGATGTGTCCAAGGCAATATAGGGCTGCAAGGGATTTCACGGGTACGAAACTAGAGCATCGCAACACAGATAGCAAAGATCAACAGGAGGGAAGTAAATACTATAAAAGTAAGATAGGTAGAAAGGGGGAGATGCTCGCCTGAAAACATTGTCGAAGGTTTTCCCCGAAGATCGGGGCGAAGCTCACATCAACTCAACGGCCTTATCCGCGAAGAAGCAAAACACTGGAAGAAACACCGGATGCAATATTTAATAAAACGACAGAAGATCGGCATGATGCATGTATGATGGATGACATGGCAAGGTGCGATGCAAGTAGGTCATATTAAGTGGAACCGGGGTCCCGACAATTAATTAGATGGTTCAAGTTGTTTAGTACCCCCGCAATTTAAATGTTGTTTTAGCATGGCAGAAGATAGCACCGGTTCGCTACACAAATTTAAATGAGGCCAATATAAGGTTGGATTTGCCCGCATATGGGCCCCATATTTAATTATTAGGTGAATCGGCATAAGGCCCCCAAACCAATGAGATGCATGCGAGATGACAATTAAATGTGCAACAAGTTGTTATCATATTATAAAATAGGGTATCGAGGAAAAGAGGGGTTCACACATTAGAGGGGGCTCGACGATCTTGGGATTCCGGGGTTCGGGGTCGGTCTCAGGGTCCAGGGTTCGACGGACTTGGGGTTCCGGGGTTCGACGGGAGCGTTCTCGGTCACGGGGCAGATCTTGTCGCATCGGGGTCTCGATGTCCGAGGGCAGAACTTGTGTCGGTGCCGTTCTCATCATCGCGAAGGTCTGGTCGGGCCCGCGCCATCAAGGCGGTCTCGGTATCCGGGAGGGAGAACTTGGCGCTTCGCGGCGAAGTGCTTGTTGAACCGGTGGCGTTCTCGGCGGTCATCGGGTCCAGAAACGTCCGTGAAGGAGATCTTGGAGTGTCGCGGTTCTCGGTCTTCGGATCGAGTTCGGGGTCTCGGCTCATCCGGGGTCTTCGGGCCAGTTGTCGGTCTTGGCGTTCGAGGCAGTTCTTGGAGTCCGTGAGGAAGAACTCGAGGATCCAGCGAACTTGTTCGGCATCGGGCCCTTGGCGATCTCCGGTCGGGCCTTGGCGCCGGGTTCGGGTGGCTTCGGTACATGTTCCACTTGGAGCTCTTGTTCACCGAGAGGTTCCTAGGCAGACCACCGCCAACATGGGTCAAACACCAACCCAACCTCCTTCTTGTCTGACACTTGGAAGGAGCGTCCTTCAACCCGCTGGCTGCGGAGCACACGACGCGGACAAATACGGCATGCGCGCACGGGACGCGAGCACACCGACAGGGACGGCCAGAGGCCAACCGCAGCGGTCCAACGAGGTGGCAGGGCAGGCCGGCGACGAGCTCGGGGAAGGCTCGCGGAGCAGGGCCGAGGGTAGCGGCCGCGGGCGGCGACGCGGGGTTGGGGGAGGCCTGGGAGCGCCGGCGAGCTTGCAGGGAGGTGGGCGACGGCGGCGTGGACGGGGAGCTCCGGCGGGACCTGGGGAGAGGCGGGAGGCTCATGTGGAGGAGCTGCGGGGTCGGGGAGGTGCGGCGCGGGCGAGGACGCGAGGGGTGGCGCGCGCGCCGGCCTGGGCGCGGATGCGGCTCATGGCGGGCGTCGGGTCTTCTGGGAGGCGGCGAGGACGGCAGAGGGAGGCGGCCTGCTGGGCGACCGGGACGCCGAGGGGCCGGGAGGGCGGTGCCGGGTGGGAAGAGGGCGCTGGCGGGCGAGAGGGCAGCTGGGAGGAGGGCGAGCGAGGCAGCCGAGGCTTGGGGGGGTCGGCGGGTGCTGCGGCCGGAGGCGGTGGTGGCCATGGAGTCTGGCGGCGCCGGATGGGGGGGGGGTAGCCAGAGAGGGGAGAGGAGAAGGGGAGCGCGGTTGCAGGTGGCAGAAGAACAGGGGAAACGCGGGCTGGGACGGCACGCAGGAGGTGGGGGTGGGACCTGTATGTGAGGGAGGCAGCATGTGGGGCCAGCGGTGGACGCCTGGTGGCTGGCAAGGCGTGTGTTTGTGTGGGCTAGTGTGTGCTGTGTGGGGGAGAGAGGGGTGAGAGAGAGAGGGAGAGAGGAGATGATTGGGGCTGATGTGGCATGCAGTGAGTGGGTGAGGGAGAGAGAAGTGCTGAGGTGGCGCAGTCTGATAGGAGGGGGTGATGTGGAAGGATGAGAGAGGGTAGATTAGCTGGTAGGAAAAGTTTTCTGGGGTGGCCTAGGATGGACCGATTTAGAAAACTGGGGCGGTCGTTCGGGTCGGTCGGCCCGTTCGACTGCTCCGGCCAAAAATAAATAAATCTTTTATTTAATTTAAACGGGCCGTCTGCAAACCGATAGCGGCCAAAACAAAAATAATCCGGAGCCCCGGGGTTTGGCGTTTGAATAAAGATGGGGCGTTTGGGAAAAATAAATCGGGCTTTGCAAAAATAGTTTTGGCAAACAATGCATGATGATGACGATGCAATGCACAAATTCAACGCGATTTTCTAGTAGTGGTTTTGCGGGATGCCACAACCTTCTACTCAGGGACCCCGGTAAGTTATTTGCCAAACCAGTTGTTACAACAAACCAAACCTGTGCCTTGGTGGTTGCTAACTCTGCCTCAAATATGTAGGGACCGGGATGCTCCGGCAATACACACTTTGGTCGTCCTGAAGCCTCGCCGACTATCTCGCGCGCGATGACACCGGGGCATACCGATCGTGCTTCTCCTGGTGCTTCCGCTGGTGGTGGTGGCGGCGGTGGCGGTGGCGGTGGCGGTGATTCTCCTTCTTTCCATCGTGCTGAGGTGGCGGTGCTTCTCCTTCTACCGGTGGTGGTGGTCATGGCGGTACTTCTCCTTCTTCCGGTGCTGGTTCGACGACGGCTACTCGACGTCAAGCTTCACCTTTCTTCGCACGGGGAGACATGGGTCTCTCGAGCAGCTCTCCGGAGGTGTAGGGATGTGCATGTGTTAGGATGCACTTAGAGATGTACCTATGTGTGGATGATGATGTACCTATCTATCTGTGGATGATGATGTACATATCTATGTGTGGATGATGATGTACCTATGTATGGATGATCTTATATGTTTGTGTCGATGTGCATGTGTTGTTTGTGGAAATTTAATATGTGAATTGTTTGTGGAAATTTAAAATATGCAGGGAAGAAACAAACAAAAATCAAAAAAACAAAAAACTGGGCAGAGCTGACGCCGACGGCATTGCCGTCGGCGTAGCTGATGACCATATGGCACGGTTTGATATGGGCCGACAGGGTGGCCGACGACGTACAAATAGTGTGGCCCCAGCGAACGGAGCTAGGCCGACGGGGTGGCCGTCGGCGTATACTTGTACGCGGCCCAGCTATGTCCAGCGTGGACGTTACATGGGGCTACACGTGGCACCGTAGGCTGACGGCAATGCCGTCGGCGTACGTTAGCTAGCCCAAGTGGGACCCATAGAGGATATGCCGACGGCGTGTACACCGACGGCATCGTGTAACCGTCGGCCTACCACGTACACCGACGGGATTAGCTACGCCGACGGGATGTTAGTATACGCCTACGGAGGCGTAGGCCGACGCCGTTACGCCGACGGGTTTCGTTGACTACGCCGACGAGGTATGGTCGTCGGCTATTCCCTGTTTCCTGTAGTGAAACCCCTGTCATCTACTTTTCCATTTACCATCTCTAGAGGCAACTCGCAAGAGAACTTGTCCTCCACAACCTCGTTTTGCTAGGATACACTTTTTTTTATCATGCTTTCATCCCTCTTCTTGTCTCATCTCCATTCATCATTATATATTTGCATTCTCCAACTTTGAGGAACACTTTTATTTTTGACTTGATTGACATGTTTTTATTGACCTCCTTTTTAGGAACTGAATGCATAACATGAAATTGTTAGCACATTTCAAACCTATAGTCAAAAGTGAAGAATTATTTATCTGATTTACTTAAAGGAGAGTTTGTAGTCATCATATCAGGCAATTGGCATGCACCTTGTGGCTAAAAAAAAGTTCACAAAAAGCTACAATTCATAGAAAATGTCAAATGAAATTAACCACTTAGAACTTAAATCAGATAACCATAATCCACTCTAGATACAACACATCGGTTACAATGTGGTTACTACAATGATTAACTAAAAGATTATATGTATCAAATTCAACTATACTGCAACAAGACCACTTTAAATTGGGGAGTAGTATTATTTTACAAATAACCAAGATTGTGTTTCATTTTCAAGGCAGATATGGGTTGCTGTTACACTTTTATTATTTTCAGGGCAGAGTTGTGTCCCGGAAATTTTCAGTTTCAGTGGAATTGGAATACTATCAAGGAGTATTCTCTAAGTCAAATGAAACTACAAATCGTTATGACAAAGATTATATCTATTTGTGTCTCTTACCAAATAATACACCGAGCTGGGTTGCCGATTAATATTGATTGGTACTCCCGTACGTGTGCCTACGAGTCCGACAATGACCATGGTCGTGGTGAACATCCAGGGGGGTCCCCTAAACTGCAGTTGTAAGTAGAATCCTGACAGGATCCCTATTTCTGCACATGTTTTTATAGAACTTCTGTTACACATTTTACATCACGATGCATAAGGACTTAATCCACCATCCTCCTTTTTTTAGCTGAAGAATCACCCATCTTCCTTGGATATGTCAAAGAACTTGCAGAAGTAGACAAGTAGATGGAACACATAACATGCTTGCATACCTTACTACATGAAAAAGAATTTCCTGAACTACATGACCGTAACTGCAGGAAATATCAATCGTGTTTGGAACTCTCCCGGTTGTAGCACCCACACATCGTGTAGCCAAAAATTCTGAATAAGCACATATTGCATACCTTTGGTCACATAACAAAACTACCAGGAAGAAAGAATAAATTGGGAACATACATCAGGTCCGGCTACACCTCCGATAGACTGGCCGCTTGGATTATTGTTACTTTCTCCGATCCATATTACTTGTCATTAAAATGGATGTATCTAGCACTAAAACATGTCTAGATACATCCATTTTAGTGACAAGTAATATGAATCGGAGGGAGTAATTGTTACGTCGTCCACTACCAAGACGTTCATTGCCTGCCTTGGCAAGCTTCATGGCCATGAAGATGACGTTTTTGAAGTATCTAGGAGTGTGGATACACCCTCTGCCGCCCATCTATGGTGCAGTGCAACTTGGTGGGCTGCTCAGGTGCTAGATCGTGCATAGGGACGCGCATCGCCACACATACTTCTCTGTACCGAGACTTAACTCTAGAAATTTTCTTAGCCATTTTTCTTGGTTAGCGAAATGTGAATATTTTGTGCTTCAGCATTATACAAAAAAGCACAAGCTAACTCGGAGAAATTCACCATCTATGTCATTTAGGTTAGACATTTTTATACAACTGAATTCCAGATTAGTAAATACCAAACAATTACTTCAAAATGCAAATTCTCTTTCCACCAGAACATTTAATTTCAGAAGATCCATCTTTATCATATATACTATATCACGAGGACGTTCCAATTCCTTTGAAATGCGCACAAGCAGATATACTCTTATGATCACGAATAGCAAATAAAAGTACAGTTGATGAGGAAGAGGAGAAACACTGACCTCGTTGGAGGGCATGGCCTTTTCTTTCTTCTAGGAGACACTGATGCACCTTCCTTAATTGTTGGTCAGTCATGCCAGAATGGGTAGCGTAGAGGGTGGCGGCTCTTGTCCACTCGTTTGTCCTCAACCTGTCGACGGCGGTGACTTGGAGCACGACGAATCAGTTGCTGACGACAGCAGCCATGGCGAGCGCTCACGCAAGCAGCTCCTTCCCAATCATGTCGCCATTCATATTCCGCTAGTCGCCACCATGAGTCTATGTATCAAATTTCAGCAAGAAAAATAGTAATCATTTGTGTATAGAAACTAACTTAATTCTCAACAAATATGTTTGTACCTTCAAGCATGAGACGGATATGCCAAAACATCAATTATCCAATATGTATATAGACACCAAAGATGCTGATGTTAAAAAAGAGAGACGGTTGCTACAGTTGTTCTAATCTCCTGATTACAAAAAAGGAATGAATATTATGTAGGGAGAAAAATACAGAATCGGTCAATTCTAATTGATGCGCATCCAATCATACGGGGAGATATACAACCTTGAGCCGATCCACTCCGGTTCGAATACGCATTGCATCCATGGGTCCGGAACCAGGAACAATGGTAGACGGGACCTTCCTTCTTGCTACTACAGAGAGAGATAAGCATCAGGCGGGGGAAGAAAGAAGAGGGTAGAAAAAAAAATGTCCTCACCTTTTGACGAGCTGATCTGGTCTATTAAATAAATGGAGCAAATCAGATCGGAAACAAATCAGAACGGTGCCCGTGATGTAGAATAAAATCGCATGTTCGATTCGCAAATTGCTTGCCTCCGCCATGACGGCCGCGGACCAGGACGACACCGATGCGAGGTTGCCTTGGTGATGGCAGCAATTGCATAGGCTCCACATGGAGACTCGAAGGGGCGAAAGATCCATGTAATGCAGCATGATAGAGAAGAGAAGATCTAATATAATAACGTAATTAGCGGAGCCGAATTAATGATACGGCGGGATTGTGATATAATGACACGCTTGTAATCGGGGATGGTGGAGAGCAGCGCAGGATCAAACGGTTTTTCTTCTTCCAATGTTTGTTGGTTGAGTTTTACCGTCTAGATCTTCCCAATGTTTGATAGCTAAAGTGAGCCATCAACTCTCATTTATATAATAGTAAAAATACTGATGCAATCTGCATTACCTTATTTTTATTCTTATGAGATGCTTCATCTTGCTCAGGTACGCATATCTCAGCGCCAATGGCTCAAATGTTTCTCTAAACTACCGACTTGATGCTTAGTTCTTCTAAATGGTAAATGCTGGTCACAGTTCGTAAATACTTAATGAATTGGTTAACTTATAATTCCTCTGCAAAATATAAGATGTTTTAGCTTTATAAAGCAAATGTATTTAGACTATTTTTAGTATATAGGTTTATTAGGATTTAGAGTGAATCTATACACTAAAACAAGTCTAGATACATTTTCTTCATAAACCTAAAACATCTTATATTTTAAAACGGAGGGAGTAGATTCAGTGATTCACAACATGTAACTATCTGTTTCTTACAAATATTAGATTATCTTCCGCTGACTTAACCTTACATATAGTAGGTATAGTATTTATGATTGGCGAAAGGACTAAAGCCATGGATAAGCTAGGCAGAATCACTACCCTTCAGAAAGTTGGGCCACAACTTGTCTTAAGATGGTAGCCTGGTAGGTACAATCAAAGCTTTGGCTGGTCAGTTTCATTCTTCCTTTTGCTTTTAATTAACTGCGTTCAATTTTCAAACCTGTTGGTTGAGGAAAATATTATTGCCATAGTTTATCTTACGCTTGAATTTACTTTCGCCCTCTATATGCTCAATAAGATGAACAAGTTGTTTCTTAGATAAGAAGTGTATAGGTTCACATGATAGAAGATATATACACAATTTTGTCCCAATTGTATACAGCCTACTTATATGGAATAATGATGTTTCTAGAAAAAAACATACATGTCGTGTAGCAACTATTATAGACTTGCAAGAGTTAGAAAAGGACAAATAGGTCCAAAAAGTTAGTCCGGCTTAGGTAATCTAGAGGTTTGTGCAGATCTTTTCCTCGCATTTTTAGCATAGGAATTCAAGGTGAAATAGTTATATTTGATGATATACAGGTGGAGAGATATTGCCTGTGTTGGCACTGTTAGATGTATATATCTGTATATTGTATTTCCCTCATATGTTAGGGGGCTCCCTGCATATTTTCCCTGTACCTGTACTATATATTGTGGCCTTTGGCCCCCAGAGGAATACAAGTTGCATATTCCTGACATGGTATCAGAGCTAGGTTAGCCTCTCGCAACTTCGTCGCTGCAGCTGCTTCCGTCCCTGTCGACAACGGTCTTTGTCGACGCCGCCGGTTGCCGCCTTGTTTCTTGCGGTTGTTTTTCGATTCGCTTTCAGATCGGTGTGAAGCCGCCCGTCGTCTGACGAGACTGTTCCAGATTGGATTGTTGCTACACCACCGCCCCTCCAGATCGGATCGATTTTCTGCTCCAGACTCTTTCTTCTATAAGAAGTTTGAACCCGATTGGAATCAGATAGCTTAGAGGACCCGATTGGAATCGATCTTCTGCTCCAGATCGCCAAGCTCGTCAGGCGCGGCACGCTGCTCGAGGGACTTCTTGTCGCCCGCCTGCTCAATCCCTGTCGCCCGCCTGCTCAACCTCCTAGGCCGACGCGGCGGACTGCTGCACACCAGGCCGACGCACCTGCCTTCAGTTGCCACGCGTGGGACCAGGCCACACGCGGCGTGCTGCTGCACTCCTAGGCCGACGCGTTCACCTGCCACGCCAGTTGCTACAATTGCCGCTGCGCGCCTCCACGCCACTGTAGGACGCGCCTCGACGGCAGCGCGTGGACGCCGCTGACGCCGACGCGACGCTGGCCGCTGCCTCGCCGCCCGTTGCACAGATCTGATCTGATCTGCTCTGTGTCAAAAAAAATGTCTTCTTCGTCCGGTTATGTTGCGATTCCCCGCTGCCCGGTGATCTTCGATGGCACGAATTACCCTGATTTCGCTGCCTTTATGCGCGTTCACATGCGCGGTCTCCGTCTTTGGGGTGTGCTCTCCGGCGAGGTCTCCTGTCCGCTGTGCCCCCTGCTCCTGTGGCTCCTCTTCCGCCGACGCCGATTGTTCTCGGTGCTGATGCTTCTCAGGAGGCCAAGGATGCTGCTCAGAGTGCTGATGATACTGCTGTTGCTGCTTATGACCTGAAGTTCAAGCAGTACTCTTCTGATCTCGAGGCCTATCGACACGCTCTGACCGCTTACACTCGGTGGGTTGATGAGGATGCTCGTCTTCGCTGTTCTCACCTCGGTGTTACGCCTCGATGTCGCTAAGTTCATGAGTCTCCCCATGTTGCCGCTCGTGGGGGCCCATCTTCGCCGCTTACCGTCTGGGATGCTCTTTACCGTACGTGGTTCGCCAGAGCATGCTCTCCAAAGAGTTGATTCTACTATTGATGAGTTCTATACTCGAGTGCGCTATCTGGCGCACTTGACTCTCTTCAGATCGCTGTTTGTGGCACATGCTCGTGTTGCGATTGTGCGCCGGATTTGGAGTTTCACCGCATCTATGAGTTTCTCTCGCCTTCGCCAGAGTTTGAGCCCGGCGCGGCCTGAATGCTCGTGGTCGTGTTCCGCTCTCTGAGGTGTTGTCTGAGCTTCGGGCTGAGGAGACCCGTCTCCGTGGTGTTGGTCTTCTTGCGGTTCCATCCGTGCTTGCTACTCGTGGTCCTCCTATGTCGTCTGGTCCCTCGACTCAGCCGCGGTCCCCTGTGCCGCCGCCGCCGATACTACCCACTCCTCCAGGTCAGGGTCAGGGTCAGCTTCAGCAGCCTCAGGGTCAGAGTCAGCACCAGCAGGATCGTGGTCAGGGTCGTCGTGGTTCTCTTCGTCACTGCTCTTATTGCAACAGGGATGGCCACACTTGGGCCACCTGTTATACACGGACCCCGTCCACGCCAAGACCAGCTCGTGGGCAGCCGGCTCCTTCTGGGTCTTCAGCAGTTGCTCTCTCTGATCAGGACATTATCAGGAGTCTTCGCGGTCTCCTTGCTGCTACAGGCTCTTCTTCGACGGGCACTACTGGTTCTGTGACTGATTCTTCCGGCACTGCGCGACCACCACCTTCTACACAGTCAGGTACGTCCCCGTGGTATCTAGATTCTGGAGCTTCCTTTCATATGACATCTGAGTCTTCTTTTTTGTCTGCTCTTCGTTCTCTTACTTCTCCTGTCCGTGTTTTTACGGCTGATGGTACCTCTCTTCCTGTTTCTAGTCGGGGCACCCTTTCTACTTCTTCTTTTTATGTTCCTGATATTTATCATGTCCCTCTTCTTAAGATGAATCTGTTCTCTGCTAGCCATCTTACTGACTTTGGTTGTCGTGTCATTCTTGATGCTGATTCTTGTGTTGTCCAGGACCGTCGCACACAGTTGGGTTGAGCCCTCGCTGCGTGACTCTTCAGGACTTTGGGAGTTAGGCGGCCGTGTTCCTTCCGCTGCCACTTCATCTCGCCAGTTCTTCTCCGCGTCGCCTCGCTACCAGCTCATTTCAGCAAAGTGGCATCATCGTCTTGGTCACCTTTGTGACTCTACTGTCGTCATTAGTTCATCGTGGTCTTCGGGGTCATCTCGGAGATGGGTCTTTACATTGCTGGGCTGTAGGTTGGGTAAATGATTCAGCTTCCCTATCCTACTAGTGCGTCAGATCTCGTGACCTTTTGATTTAGTTCATTCCGATGTTTGGGGTCCGGCTCCTTTCGCTTCGAAAGGGGGCCATCGCTACTATATTTTATTCATCGATGATTTTTCTCGGTACACTTGGTTGTATTTTATGCGCTCTCGCAGTGAAGTGCTCTCCATATATCAGCGTTTTGCGGCCATGGTCCGTACTCAGTATTCTACCCCCATTCGTGTATTTCGTGCTGATTCTGCTGGTGAGTATATCTCCCAGATGTTGCGAGGTGTTCTTGCTGAGCAGGGCACCCTTGCTCAGTTCTCTTGTCCTGGCGCACATGCCAAAATGGCGTTCTTGGCGTAAGCATCGCCATCTTCTTGAGACCACTCGCCACGATGATTGCTTCTTCTCTCCGCCGCATTTACGGGCCGAGGTCGCACGTCGGCTTATCTCATCAATATTCAGCCTTCGCTGCCTTGCGGTGGTGGTATCCTCTTGAGCGCCTCTCGGACAGTCTCAGACTACTCCCTGCTTCGCTTGTTTGGTTGTGTTTGCTATGTTCTCCTTGCTCCTCGCGAACGCACCAAACTGACCGCTCAGTCTGTTGAGTGTGTCTTCCTTGGATACAGTGATGAGCATAAGGGCTATCGCTGTTGGGACCCTGTTGGTCGTCGGATGCGTATCTCTCGTGATGTTCGTTTTGATGAGACGCGTCCTTTCTATCCTCGTCCCACCGCTGGCACTTACCCGGTGGAAGATATCTCTTTTTTAATGATACGGCGACCACCGAGATCTACACCTATTGTGTCTTCTTCAGGATCTCCTCCCCCTGATTTCCCCTCTTCGACGCCGTCCTCCGCCTCCGTCTAGTTCCCTAGTTCTCCGAGTCTTCCTCTACTATTCCTCTTCTTCTTCCTCGTCCTCTGTCGTCTTCCTCCGATGATCTTCCATCTACTCGTCCTATTCGTCGCTGCGTCCCCGACTCTACTCTAGTCGGTATGGTCTTTCTTGCCTTTGAGCCGACCTCTTATCGCGATGTCGAGCATCATCCCGACCGCGCTAGCCATGATCGAGGAGATCGCTGCGCTTGAGCGCCGCACTGGAAATTGTTTCTCCCCCTCCCGGTGTTCATCCTATCACATGTAAGTGGGTCTATAAGATTAAGACTCGCTCTGATGGATCTCTTGAGCGCTATAAAGCGCGTCTTGTGGCTCGTGGTTTTTAGCAGGAGCATGGTCGTGACTATGATGAGACCTTTGCTCACGTGGCTCATATGACCACCGTATGCATTTCTTCTTGCTTTTGCGTCACACCGGTATGTGTCCCAGCTTGATGTTCAGAATGCTTTTCTCAATGGTGAGTTGAGTGAGGAGGTTTATATGCAGCCTCCTCCTGGGTATTCTGTTCCCGAGGGGATGGTTTGTCGTCTTCGACGTTCTCTTTATGGCCTCAAACAGGCCCCTCGTGCCTGGTTTGAGCGCTTTGCTTCAGAGTGACTGCCGCTGGTTTCTCCCTAGTGCTCATGATCCAGCTGTTGTTCACACTTCTCCTCGTGGACGACTCTCCTTCTTCTCTATGTTGATGATATGATCATCGGTGATGATCTGAGTATATCGCCTTTGTTAAGGCTCGTCGTGATCGGTTTCTTATGACTGATCTTGGTCCTCTTCGATACTTTCTTGGGATTGAGGTCTCCTCCACTTCTGATGGCTTTTACATCTCTCAGGAAAAGTATATTCAGGATCTTCTTGCTCGTGCTGCTCTTGGGGATGAGCGTACTGTTGAGACCCCTATGGAGCTTAATGTTAAGCTTTAACTCACTGATGGTGATCCTCTTTCTGATCCGACGCGTTATCGTCATCTTGTTGGGAGTCTTGTTTATCTTGCTGTCACTCGTCCTGACATCTCTTATCCTGTTCATATTCTGAGTCAGTTTGTTTCTGCTCCCACCACGGTTCACTATAGTCATCTTCTTCATGTTCTTCGTTATCTTCGTGGTACGATCACTCGTCGCCTTTTCTTTCCTCGTTCCAGCTCCCTCCAGCTCCAGTGCTACTCGGATGCTATTGCATGAGTGATCCTCGGATCGTCGTTCACTTTCGCCATCGTGTGTTTCTTGGTGGTTCGCTCATTGCTTGGAAGGCGAAATGCAGCGGTTTCTGCTCGAGTGTTGAGGCCGAGTTGCGTGCTATGGCCTTATTGAGCCGAGGTGACACGTTACGGTGGTTACTTGGATTTTGGGGTCTCCATTACCACACCCAGTCTGGTTTTGTCTCGACAAAGGGTGCTATTAGTGTTGCACGTGATCCGGTCAAGCATGAGCTTACCAAGCATATTGATGTTGATGCTTTCTATACACGTGCTCAGTGTGTTTCAGTTGTTGCGCTTCAAGATGTGCCTTGATTCTGATTGGCGGATTTCTTCACGAAGGCATGCACGAGCGCAAAGATGATTTCTTACTCTCCAAACTCAGTGTTGTGGATCCACCATGAGTTTGAGGGGGTGTCAGATGTATATATCTGTATATTGTATTTCCCCCATATGTTAGGGGGCTCCCTGCATATTTGCCCTGTACCTGTACTATATATTGTGGCCTTTGGCCCCCAGAGGAATACAAGTTGCATATTCCTGACAGGCACGCGACACAATGGCAATAGGTAAGCTATTGAACATAAATAATTTAAATTTCTAAGAAAGGTTTGTTTCTAATGCGACATCATAGGAATCTTAGCCTCTTAGGTCTCATTGCTCTTTGCATGCTTGAGATGTCTCTCATAGTTCATACATTGATATATTTGGTTCTTTCACTTTTTTTGTTGTTCTCGATTTATGTTTCATATGCTTGGAGTTTATATTTTGTAAGTTTAATTATTTATAATTGAGAAATACTTCTTATCTCAAACTTATTCGATATATCAAATTTGTAGAGCCGTGTTGACAAGGCATTATCTTTAGGCTTAAGCCTGGTCGCATGCAGCTGCGCTGAGGCTACTTGTCGCGCTACTGTGAGCACCTTGACATTGTCGTGTGGGCCATGTGCGCATGGAGAGCAGCTTTTTGCCGGTGGCTGTCCCACGGCAAACACGGACCACCGCAGAGCGACCATGCATGTTGAAGTGTTCAGTTAACACTAGACAAAAAATATTACCATGTGCCCTTCGCCCCCACCCAGCCACCCCCAAACCCAAATCCGTACACTTTTGCTCTCTCCGTTTCTCTGTCGTTTCTATTCCTCCTGGACGCTCTAGGTCTAGGATTTCCAGACTTTGCCCTGCGATCTCCACTCCCGCTAGCCCCATGCACGCTGCCCTGTCTGATAAGATCGAGGCCGGCTATTTCTCAACGCACGCGCGGCCACCGCCCAACGCCTCGCAGATCCAGATCCTGGGTGCACTGTCGTTTCTTAATGCGCCGTCACGGACCCTTTAACCTCTAGAAGACCAAAGATACACCTGGCCTCGACCGCCGGTGCCGCATCCGTCGTCACTCCTCATTGTTCCATCCTCTTTGGAGTCGGAACGGAGCCTCCACCATCCCATCGCCATCGGGTTAGCACTGAGAACGCTCAACAGAGCGGGAGATGCTGGGAGGCGGCGATTGTTGGAAGAGTTGGCATCAACATCGTGTGGGGAGCTGTGCGACGATGGAGATTGGGGCGACCTAGGTTGTGGGCGAACTGGGCAGCCTCCGATCTGTGATGTGAGTCATTTCTATTTTGCTGATATTTCAATCTGTCATGTGCATGTTACCTACAAGTAAATTAATCATTGTGCGCCTATAATTTCTACAGTGGAGAAGCCGATTCTTAGTTTTAGCTTATATCTACACATGACCTTGCATAACCTTTAGATCAAATCACCTGAACTGTGACAAAAATAGACATGTCATTTATGTTTCCTCAAGTGAGATCTTCATCTAGGATATCAAGAAAAATATAGGCTTGATCCACATGAAAGATTATTTGTTTTGATGCTCCTGGGTGTAGTTCAGTGCACTGGCAGTTGAGGTTGTGTTGCCTGCCAAAACCCACCGGCGAGCAGCGACGGGCAACACGGAGAGCCGGGAGGCTCCTAGGACTGCTGGTGGGCCCTGGTCCCTCGGGCGACGGCCCGCAAAAACTCCGGCTGCGTCACGGCTTGGTTGAGGCGTGCCACGACCTATACCAGTCGGGAAGGTGAAGGATTGCTCCGATTGATTTCCTGCATGGTAAACAAGTATACGTAAAATTCGAGCCGTGACCGGCTCCCAGGTTTCCCTGTAAATCGGCTCCTAGAGCCGATTGCCCCATGGTTCTGTATTAGATTTACGATAGCATGGGGTTTTGCTTGATCACTACAAGTTAAATCGATCTACGACAGTTTAATGTTTTCACCACGTAACTGGAACGTCCTACACGTAATTGAGCCTGGTACGTACAAAAGATGAAGAATATTAACCCTAGAGGAGGCCTAATAACCAACGTAAAGTCAATCACCGGAACAACTTCTCTAGAATGAATAAGCCACGTCCCTATGTACTACTGGATCGTTCAACCCGTTTGTAAGGCCTGATTACGTAGATATTAAACTAAACCTTGGTGAACAAGGCACAACTATAACAGATCGAATCGACTAAATAAAGATCAAGCAAGATGCTACCCTTACACTTTGGGAAAAGGTGCAAGGGTAGCGAGATAACTAGAGGTAGCATAACTTCAACGATAATAATGAAAAGCACCGATGCTAGCCTCAAACAATCTATGATAATGGTATTACTCGCCATCAACAACGCTTGATGCAGTAAAACCAGGTAACGCATAAGTAGATACTGCCTATATCGCAAGATGCGATCTAGGCAGCATGGCACTTACCCGAAAGAAACCCTAGGAACAAGGGGTGGCGATGCGCCGAGATTGTGTTTGTTGTGAACGTGGTTGTCCTCCTTTTTTCGATAACCTTAGGTACATATTTATAGTCCGGAGACTCTCTACTTTTGGAATAACTCTACAACTCTATCTTTACCTAAACATAAACGGAACCTAAACAAACACGAAACCTACTATGATACAAGATACACGGGCAATTTAGCCCAAATCCACACACTAGGCCGATCCAACAACACGTTGAATATACGTATCTTCCAAGCCCATCTTGATCACGGCCCATCTCCGTCTTTGGCCAAAATACGGCGATAACACATGCCCCCTGGTTTTGGCAATGATAATTCCAAAACCACTCTGTGTGTTTTTTTTCTTCTTCTCCTCTTTTTTTTTATCGGGCTGCGCGTCGACAGAATGCGTGGCAGAACAGAATCGTCACGCTACCCCTTCATCATGATGCCCTGTCTTCTCAACTCCTGCGCGATTGCATGATTTGTGATTTTGGCGGTGCAACTGGGAAACGCTATGGCATTGAACCGTCTCTCCACTATTCCCTTATTTAAATCAGCTGAGCGATTCGCGATCCCCATCTTCCTCCGGTTGCGAAAACCCTTCTTCCTCCTTGAAAAACCCTCTTTCTTGCCATGGCCTCCTCTGCTTCCTCCGGTGTGTCCTCCCACGCCTCCAACTCGATGAGCGACCGAGAGCCGACGCCAGAACACCCGCCGATGGCGGCGTACAACACTCTCGCCCCACAATGGTGGGACGAGAGGGGTTGGGACTTCGCTGTCTGGTCGAAGGACGACGCGTCCACGACCGACGGCGAGAGAGCCTCTGATTCCTCGTTGACGAGGCGGAGGCGAAGCAGCGATGACGCTTGGTCTTGGGGCCGTCGAGTCCTCCGACGAGGAGGAAGAATCGAGGAGGAAACCTCCTCCGCAGTACCCGCCGACAAGCGCTTCCACGCGGGTCCAGCGAAGACAATCGAAGATGACGACGAGGATGAGGAGGCCCCTGGCTTCTTCGGCAGCGGTGAAGACGGCGCGGCGAAGGCAATGAAGAAGGCGGCGGCGGCAACGGCGATGACCTCGCCCTTTAGATTAGGAATTAGTAGCGAGCATGAGTAGTAGGCTTCCTTTGTAATCAATCATCCTTTTGTAAGCAATCATCTTGAATGAATGAGAATCCGCTTCCCAAATATTGTTCCTCTTCGCTTCAATTTTGCGATGGCGAAATAGGTCGATGCTCCAAGTCGATGACCTGTATCGACTTTCAACATCTTACGCACGCAGTCGAGACAAGTCAAATCGCAAAAGCGATGACTACCCATCGGCTTCTCCCCAAAAGCGTGAGGTCAAAACTTGGTCGCATCTTTAGGCCCATTAATACGGCCACTTCTTGGTTCCAATGGTAACCTGCAACCTTTTTCAAAGCAGACGACCCAAACCTCCAATTGCCCATCGGAAGCGTGCCTGAACAAACAACTAGCGACAAGCCACAAAGCTGAGATCGCCGAGGTGGATCGTGTCCGTCTTGACACCCTCCATGCCTTCAAGAAGCATTTCTTGAGCTTCGTGTCGCGAACTAGCATCTGTTGGTAACATGTGTGAACCTCAGTCGATGACCGTGCATCGGCTATGTATTTTTTTTATTCGCCGATTTTCAGAATCGGCCCCATATTTTTACCGTCCATCGTCTCACGTGCTTTACTTAGCCGATTTCATGTATCGCCCTCAAGCTTACTATCCAACATCCCACATGCTTGGGAAATATTTCTTGAGATGTTGACCGTTGGCCATCTTTGGGAACTTTACGCCATCCATTTGCTCGAGCATGTATGCGTTTCCTCTTAAAACTTGATCGACCTATGCGGTCCATGCCAATTTGGAGACCATTTACCATATCTGCATCCTTAGTCCCCAAGGGCAACACGGCTTCCCATACCAGATCACCAACGTGGAACTCCTTTGGCTTCACTTTCTTGTTGTATGAACGAGCTACTTTGGCCTTGTTCTCTTTGATTTTCTCCATGACCTGACTGAGCTCGGTTAAGTCCTCCACCTTGTCACTCATCGGGTTGTATATTCTTGATTGTTAGATCGTCACGAAAAGTGACCCGTCTCGACCCACCGTAATTTCCCAAGGCAATCGGCTTCTTGTCCATATACTAGATGGTACGGCGGTTTTAATCGCCCATGGCATGACATGCGATAAGCCCACAATGCCTCGACAAAACCTCGTGCAGCGCCTAGGGTGCTCATCGATTTTTCTCTTGATTAGCTTGATGAGGCTCTGGTTGGACGCTTCAGCTTGCCCATTCGCCTGAGCATAGTATGGAGATGACCTGATCAACTTGATCCCGTGTCCTCGCAAAACTTTCTAAACTCTTGAGAAATGAAGACCGAACCTCCATCGGTCGTGATAGTTTGGGAATCCGAATCTATGGATGACATGTTCTTTCACAAAATTGATAACATCCTTGAGTTTCTTGATTTCATCGGGACAGCCTCCACCCATTTAGTGAAATAATCAGTGATGGCCAAAATCCACATGTGGCCTTTGCTTGATGGGGGATTGATTTTGCCGATCATGTCCATGCCCCAACCTCGGAATGGCCAAGGCTTGATGATGGGGTTCATTGCTGATGCGGGTACCATCTAAATTTTCCCGAATTTCTGACATGCCTGACACCCTTTGTAGTACTTGAAACAGTCCTCAAGCATGGTGGGCCAATAAAATCCTGATTGCCTGATCAACCATTTCATCTTATGAGCTGATTGGTGAGTTCCACAGGTGCCTTCATGTACCTCGTGTAGGAGCCGATTGGCCTCGGCTGTCCCCAGGCATTTCAGCAATAGTCCTTCCAGAGTCCTGTAGAACATGTCATCGCCAATCAGCACGTACTTCATGGCCTTGTATCTTATCCGTTTAGGTGCCCCCCGAGCCGGATCCTTCAAGTAATTGAAGATATCGGCTCTCCAGTCGTCTGCTTCCAGGAACTGTACCTGAACATTGGCTCCTTCTGCAACGTCCTTGTAGCCTGAAGTCATCTGCGCAAGATCGTTCGCCTCGGTATTCTGCGATCGTGGGATCCAAGTGAAGTTTATGTACCGGAATTGCGCCATCAGCTCGCGGCAGTGCAGCCATAATGGGAAGAGGGACTCGCTCTCGCACTTGTAGTCCTCCGTGAGCTGGGAGATCACCAACTTGGAGTCCCCAAAAATTTCCACCGCTTCTGCTCCAGCTTCGATGAGCAACTCCATTCCCTTGCGTATCGCCTCATACTCAGCGACGTTGTTGGTGCGGGGTGCAGATAACCTGATGGAGAAAGAGAATGTTGCCCCCCGGGGCGACACGAGTAGCATGCCGATGCCGCTCCCATCGTCACAGACCGATCCATCGAAAAACATAGCCCACGCTCGGATCTGCAGTGCTGCTATATTAGTGTTGATTCTTTCGGCGATAAGATCGGCCAACGCTTGTCCCTTAACTGCTTTGGCGGGTTGGTACCGGATGTCAAACTCCGATAATGCAAACATCCATTTGCCCAATCGGCCTTTCAACATAGGAGCCGACAGCATGTGCTTTATGACGTCTGACTTGCATATGATGACAATCTCTGCTGACAGCAAGATATGGCGCAGCTTGGTGCAGGTAAAAAACAGGCAGAGGCACAACTTATCGATATCAGGGTACCTTGTCTCTGCGTCCAGCATCCTTCTGCTTATGTAAAAGACGACTCGCTCCAGCCCATCATAAATTTGCACCACCACCGAGGCGATGGACGTGTCAGCTACTGATAAGTAAATGTAGAACGGCCTGTCAGGCTGCGGTGGAACTAACACTGGCGGCTTCGTCAAATAATCTTTGATCTCGTCGAAGGCACGTTGTTGTTCTGCCCCCCAGCGGAATTCCTCGTCAGATTTGATTTTTACTAGTCCCATGAACGGCTCTATCCTTCCTGACAGATTAGAGATGAATCTTCTGACGAAGTTGATCTTGCCGATGAGGGACTGCAGTTCTTTCTTCGTGGTGGGTGGCTTCATTGTTCGCACTGCCTCCTGACTTTTCAGGCCGATTTCAATTCCGCGTTCATGGACCAAAAAACCCAAGAACTGACCGGCCGTGACCCCGAAGGCACACTTCTTTGGATTCATCCGTAGCCCGAATTTTCTTGTTCGGTCCAGGACGCGTTGCAGATCGCCCAGGTGTCCGTCTGGCGAAGCAGACTTGACCACCACGTCGTCGATGTAAATCTCCACCGGTTGCCGATCGGATCATGAAAATATAATTCATGGCCCTTTAGTGCGTGGCGCGGCATTTTTCAGTCAAACGTCATGACTACATATTCAAATAACCCCGACCACAGGACTCGAATGCGTCTTGTGTATGTCTTCTGGGGCCATGAAGATCTGGTTGTAACCGGCATTGCCGTCCATGAAGCTCAAAATCTTATGACCAGTTGCTGCATTGATTAATGTTTCTGCCACCGGCATCGGATACTCATCCTTTGGGGTAGCTCTGTTGAGATCCCGAAAATCTATGGCAACACGCCATCGGCCATCCTTCTTCTCTCAGTGCGATACTAGAAATCCACTCGGCATACACGCATGGCACGATCAACTTGGTCATCAACATTTTCTCGACCTCCTTCTTGACCTCTTCGAATTTGCCTTCATCCGTCGTGCTCATGCTGAAATGGCGAAATCCTTTTAAGCGGAGTCGATGTTCAATGATGCTCTGTCTAACCTGCATCTCTGTAGTCCCAGCGAAGCGATGCGGATATTGTTTCAACAGGCTATCATCGCCGGACCCCGCAGACTCGGATCTAACTTCTTGCTGATAAATGTTGGTCGTGGCTTATCCCCAGGACCAATGTCGATCTCTTCTAGCTCATCAGCGGATGTGAACCCGTACCCTAGCTTCCCGTCACCTGTCAAATCGATGCTAAACACAGGGCAAACGGTAGGTGAGGATAACAAAAATAATTTGGGCCGATTGCTTGAATCGGCCCCCTTTTTGCTTGCATTAGTCAAGGACGGTTTACACCTTATTGTTTTACAGTGGCAGAGCATCTCTCTGCTACGACTACATGAGCTGCTTGTCGTATGATCGCTGCTTTTTATTTTTTGTGGCCGATCGCAGGGATCGGCCGTACCACAGATGATCGTGGGCTTTTCTACTCTGTAAGGCCAGTGGATAAGACCAGCCTCACCCCGTTTTTTGTAGCTTCAATACGCTCACAGCCGTCTAGATTGATTCCAGAGATCGGCTCTTGGTCTTCTGCTTCCCAGACGTTCATGCCAGCTATGGAGATCTCGATAGAATCGTCTGCGTGGATGACCTCCACTTCATCGCCATCCCACTGGATTAGGCACTGGTGCATCGTGGATGGAATGCAGCAATTAGCGTGAATCCAATCCCTTCCTAGCAAGACAGTGTAAGTGCTTTTGCTGTCCACGACGAAGAATGACGTGGGGATGGTTTTTCTGCCCACGGTCAGATCTACGTTCAGTACGCCTTGCGTTTCAAGTCCGACCGTTGAAGTCGCTTAACGTGGCGTTGGTTTTGATCGATCTGCGGTGGAGCGTCCCAAGCGTCGTAGCATGGAGTATGGCATGATATTGATGCCGCCCGGTGTCCACCAACATCTTGCCGACAGGTTGCCCATTGATGTAACCCGCAGTGCAGGCTTTCGATGTTTATAACCCTTCTCACGTGGCTTCTCAAAGATAACGGCCGTGGACCGCGATCAAACTGCGTACCTTTGGTAGCTCATTGGTTCTTGGCGCGCAGAATTCGGCGGTAGTACGAACACCATGTTTGTGCCGCCGATGTACGTGCATCGGCTTTTGCTGGTTTGGCGCCATTCTTTCCTTGTCGGCGATCTCCGTTTCCAAAGTCTGCCTTACTTTGACGGCGATCGGCCGTGCTTTCTTCAAAGCGTGGAATCTGCGCTTGCTTCCTCCAAGTTACGCAGCCGCTGCACTCTACGCTTCTGGGTGTGTCTGAGTCCGTCGGACACCACCTTGGACGGTGATACCTGTCTTCGCCTTTGTCATTCTTTGGCTTCTCGAGGTCCCTGCTCGGCGGACTCCTGTGGCGGCTACGGGGTGGAAGAGGCCCTAGACGTTTGAACACCGACATCGGCCTCGTGTCTTCCTTCGCTGACCGCATTCCGGCAGTTGTCATATAGGCAATCGGCTCATCCGTCAGCCCAATACTTGAAGAAAGGACAATCCCAATGTTTGTCTGCGCCTTCCTTTTCTTTTGACGGTCCCCTAGCAAGGTGCTCATATCTTTCGTCGTCTACATCGGCGGCGGCGTTGGTCATCTTGGCGCTCATACTTGTTAAGGAGATGCGTGGAATGTGGCTTCGATATCGCACTCTCCTCACTTGTTCCTCTGTTAAGTCCGCTTTGTCATTGTGGTCTGGGCGGTCGCATGGACTAGCCTCCTTTCTTTCCTTTCCCGAGCGACCACCTTCCTCCTTATGCGTGTCATGGTGGTACCGACCTGCCATATTAACGCCTAACGAGAAATCCAGGCGGCGCCTCGCGGAGCTTCGAGCTCTATCATGTTGACGCCGAAAAGGGTTCGTGTCTACTTTCATGGCGAGGATCGACGGCCTTGTTCTATTGCCATTTGGATTTGGCGGAAGCTCTTTGCACTCATTGGTGGTATGGGTGAACGAGTGATGCCACTTGCGACGGCCTCCGTTCATTTCTGAGCCGTAGGGATTTTGTGGCCTTGGGTAACCTCACCGCTTCTCCTTAAAGACAAATCGAATATCTGCTCGGCTCTGCTCACATCAAGTCGAACCCTTTCGCAGGCCCTTCTGTTTCACCCACTTGCAGGCCACAGATCTGCCCCGAGCCCATTCAGCCACGGCCACCTCCTGGTCTTGCAGGATCACCTTCTTCATGTCGACCAGGCCTATCGGACGTTTGAATTTGTCTTGGTACAACTTCGTGGTGGCGCTGTTCATACATCGTCGTTTACGGGCCATGTCGCCAATGAGTTGTACTCCACTTGAAAGCAGATCCTTGATGGGTGCTGAGAGACCCAACACCGATTCGACCTTCCTTCTCGATTAAGCGAGGAGTAACATCGGTTCTTGGCGGTCTGAAGCTGGATGTATTCGCTCTGATTTCTCCCGCTTGCCGCTTTGCGCCAGTGCGCAATGCCAGCCTCGGTAGCCTCGAATGGTCTTGGATGTGGAACTACTCTTCCGGTTGCTTCGGTATGAATTGAATCGGTGGCGATGAGGTGTACCACCCAAAGGCTGGTCCTATCGGAGATTGCGCAAAAATCTTACGCATCGATCCGATGCGAAATCATGCCTAGTTGGGCGGTATCGGCTTATGTGCTCGATCGAGCTTGACCCTTGACCCGTTGAATCTTGAGAACTCGGGAGCTTATACTTGGGTGGCGGAATCGAGATCAAACTTCGTTGAATGCGGCTTTGAATAGCCGATTGTCCTTCTCTTGACGCAAGCGAACTGGTCCCTCGGGATGGTACCGATTTGCTCCTTTGTTTGTAGGGGCTAGATTCTCATGACTTGTTCGATGGCATACTTGGCTAGCCATGCTGTTTGTCGGTCCATCCCGGACATCGCTCGGACACGCCGCCTCAAGATCCTGCCCAGAACTCCGCGCGAGAGACTCCTGCGGTTGCAACCTGTTGGTGCGCGTCAAGTTATTGCGATCCGCACGTAGGCGCATATATACCCGTGTGGGATTTCCTTAGGTGGCTCAAACAGGAATTGGCAATCGCTGGTCGCCTCGACCTTGTAGACGACATAAGCCGCCTGGCGGCTCGGGCTGCAAGTGTGAATGGCGGTGTGGCCTGATGCGAGCGGTCTTTCTCCTGGTGAGTCCCGTGAGTAGGCCCGTCGGAGAATCTTGATGTTTCATGATCTCTGAACCACATGACGCGATCCGCTCAAAAGCGTTCACGGTCTCTCAGAATGGCGGTGAAGAGAATGAGCCACCATGTAGTTGACTTCCTGTCGCAGAGCTCTGGTGCGTTCCTCTGAAGGAACAGACAGGTCCACCTCATCAAGAGCACCATCAGGCGAGAATCCCTTCCACTTGATGCCATGCTTGCGGGTCCTCTCAAAAGAGCCGATGAGGTCTTCTTCGAAGAGAGCTTTGATCTCGTCATACTTGGCCTTGTGCTCGTCAGGTAGATCGTCGTAAGTGACTGGTCTGTTCTCCATTGCAGCGTCGGATGTTGATGTAGCGTTGATGAGTCCCACCGGGCGTGCGAGAATGTGTTGCTGCCAAAACCCACCGTGAGCAGCGACGGGCAACACGGAGAGCCGGAGGCTCCAGGACTGCTTGGTGGGCCCTGGTCCCTCGGCGACGGCCAAAAACTCCGACACGTCCCGGCTTGGTTCGAGATGCCACTGACCTATACCTGGTCGAAGGTGAAGGATTGCTCGATTGATTTCTGCATGGTAAACAAGTATCGTAAAATTCGAGCCGTGACCGGCTCGAGTTTCCAAAATCGGCTCCTAGAGCCGATTGCCCCATGGTTCTGCATTAGATTTACGATAGCATGGGGTTTTGCTTGATCACTACAAGTTAAATCGATCTACGACAGTTTAATGTTTTCACCACGTAATTGGAACGTCCTACACGTAATTGAGCCTGGTACGTACAAAAGATGAAGAATATTAACCCTAGAGGAGGCCTAATAACCAACGTAAAGTCAATTACCGGAACAACTTCTCTAGAACGAATAAGCCACGTCCCTATGTACTACTGGATCGTTCAACCCGTTTGTAAGGCCTGATTACGTAGATATTAAACTAAACCTTGGTGAACAAGGCACAACTATAACAGATCGAATCGACTAAATAAAGATCAAGCAAGATGCTACCCTTACACTTTGGGAAAAGGTGCAAGGGTAGCGAGATAACTAGAGGTAGCATAACTTCAACGATAATAATGAAAAGCACCGATGCTAGCCTCAAACAATCTATGATAATGGTATTACTGCGCCATCAACAACGCTTGATGCAGGTAAAACCGTAACGCATAAGTGAATCGCCTAGATCGCAAGATGCGATCTAGGCAGCATATTACTACCGAAAGAAACCCTAGAAACAAGGGGTGGCGATGCGCCGAGATTGTGTTTGTTGTGAACGTGGTTGTCCTCCTTTTTTCGATAACCTTAGGTACATATTTATAGTCCGGAGACTCTCTACTTTTGGAATAACTCTACAACTCTATCTTATCTAAACATAAACGGAACCTAAACAAACACGAAACCTACTATGATACAAGATACACGGGCAATTTAGCCCAAATCCACACACTAGGCCGATCCAACAACACGTTGAATATACGTATCTTCCAAGCCCATCTTGATCACGGCCCATCTCCGTCTTTGGCCAAAATACGGCGATAACAGGTTGTACCAAAAAAATTATCAATTGTACATCGGTGTTTAGTTGTGCATCGGTTCCAATGGTGTCACCAAAATTCTGGAACTATACCTACTGTACTTCAGTTCACTTATCAGTGGCTGAAATGTTTTAGTAATATGAACCTCAGGGACGATGTCAAATAACAAAATATGTCACTCATATTGCACTGATAATAAGCTTAGAAGCAAGAAGACTGACGTGACTCTCAAAAGAAGCACATCCTATATATGGATATATTTTCAGAATCGTCTGGTCTCCGTACTCTAGAAGTGATTGGAAACAAATTTTAATAAGAGCTAGCTTCAAGACATAATTAACGTACAAAACATGAATTTGATCGAGTTGTCGCTTGGTTGAAGGCTTTGAAAAATGTTATTAAAGAGAATATCGCAGACATCTACCCATTATGCTCATCTTTCATTTATTCAATGTTTTCTCAACATGCATAATTGATAAGTAGATAATATTCAACCCTCTTTTAACTAAGATGGCATAATCACAAAACAGTCTATGTCTTGATGATATTATTACTAGGTTTCCATTGTTTTTGCAACAAATTATCTAAAATCTTATGCGTGGAGACATGTCTGGTCTCTTAAGCGTGCTTTGATATGATTTGGAGATTTCCAACTCATTATTGTTCATTCAGTTATTAATTGAGAAACTTCTCAACATGTTCTAGCATTTTTTTTGAAAGGCATGGTATGCGAATCAGGTTTTTGTTCATCTCGATCTGCTCACCATCATTTATATTTGAATATATACCAAACAAGGATTTCTCCATTTGAAGGCAAAGGTGTCCCGGTCTTGTGTTGCAATGGTGGTGCATCCCTCCAGAACGTCGCCCTGTGCCATCAAGCGCGGTTCGTGCCTCAAACCCCATCATTGTATAGATGAGTACTTCCCCCTGTAATATGATGTCAATTTGGTTGAGTACTTGCCCTGTAATATGATGTCAATTTTTTAGATGACAAAATCTTGAATTCAAATACTCTAGATAATATCTGCATTATTTATGTATCTATGGTGATAGTAGTAATATCCATGTGCCGACTTCCCTAGACATTTACGCACGTACATTCCTTTAAATTGTAAACCTGGTTACCTACCCGGTTCCTCATGCCCTCCTGACTTAATTCATTTTTTGATGATCTAAAATTCCATTTTTTGCAGGATTCATCCTATTATTTTCTTGAACAATGGATCACTTATACACAAAATGTTTGTAAGGATTTTAAACATTTGGTTGATCCAAAATTGATGTAAAATCAATGTATAACATGTTCATCCAAAACTGCTTCAAAAAATTTGGATCTCTCCGAAGTACGGAGTTTACAATAACCAGCTATTACATTTTAACTTATAAAAGGCACCAAAAAAATTAAAAAACCTAACATGGTAATGCCAAGCCCATCATGCCCACCACACAAATATAAGCTATGTGCAACATCTGGAGGTCTAATTTGTAGTAGCATGTGAATCCGATGGTTTTTTCGTACAACTCGATGTTGTTATCATGTTCTTGACGAGATCTATGATGTAGAGCCTCCAGTGTGACATGAGTACATGAAACAAGTATGTGGGTATGTTGTTTGAAAGTCTCACACCCTTATTTAAAGTGTGCATAATCTTTAGTCAGTTTTTATCTTAGAATGTTGCAACATGTTTATGTGCCAAGTAGTTATGTGAAATCCTCTTATTTAGCTCATCGTATGTGTATTTTTCTGTTTTTAAACTAACAAACGGATACATGAATGCAGCATCATAAAATGTCCATTGTTGTTTCATGAAGTTTCATCAAATGAAGACCCCTTGAAACTTGAATGGTGCAGGCAAAAATATGCAAATACGCATTGCACGGCCCACTATAGTTACGAAAGAGGCCCAACAACTCACAGAAAAATACGTGCGCTCTTGAAAAACACTATTGTACCTCCTATCGACTCGATGGCAATACAAGAAAAATATGTTAATAGACAACAATAGGCAATACAAGAAAAATATGTTAATAAACAACAATAGAGTAGAAGTACGTACATGTAGACCACACGTGCCATACTAGGTTATAACGAAATGCAGGCGGCGAGGCGAAGCTCGCCTTTTCAGCTAGTTTAACTAATATTTCAATCATACAAACTGGGTATATTCAATTTGTTAGGGGCCTATAATTTATTTGTTTACTTGCATATATATATATTCAGTCTATCCACATTAGCAATTTTTTTCCCTCTGTTTTTCTTTTAAGAATTTCATGTTTTGTCAAAGTATTGGTGACGTAGCCTTCCGGCTCATCGACCCACCCATCCCCACTTAATAGAACACTAAACGCTCCTACACGATTGCAGGCATTGTTCCTCTTCTCCACCGATAAGCGTTCCACCTCTCTCAAATTCTCAATCAATATGAATGGCATTGCAAGAAATTGTTGTCTTCTCCTCTCCTCCATGATCCCCGCAAACTGAGGGAGGCATACGATAAGTTCATACATGATTTATATATATAATCCGGGTGGTGTGTCTCAGCCTATTTTGTTGGCATCCCCACGTTGTCCCTCCCTCAATCAGGATTCTCCATGGAGCCAAAAGCTGAAGAAGTACCGGAAGCACTCCTCCCATTCTCGAATTGATATATCCTCGATGAAGGTCGCTACTCGCAGCGTTGATTTTTCCTTTACCCATGCCTATAAGGAGTCCCTCACTCCCAAAGTTGAAGTGCGGTCCGAGCACCAATTGCTGCCGATGGGTAGTCTAGTAATGGAGTTTACATCTTGAGGCACCTTCGTGTATTTAATTCTCCTAGAAATTATGTGGTATGTGTGTTTCACCAGTCTGACAAAAACTTCCTTCTATATGATGTTTCCATCTCATGTGCGGAAATTTCCACATCGATTGATTTGGACAAATAGAGGAGATTACTGGTGGTATGTAATCTAGGATAAATATACCAAGGTTTAGCTGTTACTTAGTCCTGGTTTAGTAATTTAGTAAATCATACTTAGTAGTACCGTGATCTTTCTTAGAATAATAAGACTGATGGACCGTACCCATTTTCTTCTCTCCTCTGTAATTTTATCTTCCACCTACGCAATTTTTTCCTACTTGTTTTAGATTAGTCCTTTTAATTTTAGCAGATGTCTTTTATTTCTTACCTTTCTCTTTTCAGATGTGTTTACTTGTATATATTTCTCATAAAAAACTATATATATTTCAACTCGGCTGGTCTCATTAATCTATGTGGATGCAAAATCCATTTCCTCATGTGACCTCATCCATTCCTTGCACAATGGGTTCAAGATGTTCTACTGGAACAAGTTTTGAAAAAATCTACGGGAACATGTTAGCTTGAGAAATGGATTACATGTATGTAAAGGTTTTGGGTTATTTGGGCAAATTTAACTAATATTTTAATCATACAAACCGGGTCTATTCAATTTGTTCAGGGCCTATGATTCATTTGTTTACTTACATATATATATATATATATATATATATATATATATATGTAAAATAACCGGTGCACCTTGGTGCCCAGCACACCAAGTATAATATGCATATATATATATTTCTATATGTTCATTAAACAAGGCATATTCTATTTGAATGTACTGTTTAAAAACTTGGCTACACGCTATTCCGCAGCAACGCACGGGATATTTTCTAGTTAATTGTAGTAGTTGGGCCGTGATTTTCTGATTTCAGGAAAATGTGCACTTCGAACTGATAATAACCAAAAATGATTTACGCAATTTTCACTTGTCAGTAACTTCTATAGACACATAAGAGAGAACTCGATGCACATGTTGTCTAAATTACAGTACATACTAGACGAACATGCGAGCTTCACCTCCCACCTGCATAACATTGTCACACGTCATGGCTCCTGCGGTACATCTGAGAGTGCTTTGATTTGTAACAAAGCCTGGTTTAATATGTCTATGTTCTAGTGTTAATTTCCAAGGTGACACTATCTCTTCTCTGTCAGCCGATTACCCAGCTAGAAGACAACAAATTCTTACAGACTCCATCTCATCTCACTGGACGGCCGACCAAAGGATAAAGTATGATTACCTAGCTAAAAGACAACACATTCTTACAAACTCCAGTTCAAATATCTAAGATTTTTTCGAGATTATTTCTCTAAGCTACTATTTCCCCCCTAAACCAGAGGTACATCTACCTAAAAGTAAAAAACTGGTATAGTTTGAAAGGTTTGTAGATGCAGACATAAGATGTAATAAATTGAGGGTATATGGACAATGACAAGCAGAGGAATAACAGCTCAATAAGGAATGTAAATACCCCCTCTGATCCAAATTAGTCTTCGCAGATTCATTCAACCATGACAGATTTAAGCAACATTCTGCCTAAAAGTACGACTGTTCAGATGGATCGGCAGGATTAACTACGATTATATGCAAGTAGCAAGCATAGAAATAATACAGTTTTACACCATTTTTTTTATCTCAAACAGATACCAATATACAGCCAAAACAAGACAGACTTACAATTTACAGCATTAGTGCTCATATTTGCCTTTCATCTTGCTTTTAAACACCCAAATTAGAAGTCAGAAATGCAACAATAGTAGCACCTACTGAAGCATTCAGCAGTGTAACCATGATACCTTCTACACGAACAATGAGAAAGTAATGTTTATCAACACCACCTGAGAAATTGAGCATATAACTTCTAGCTTATTGTGCTAGTCCCTATCAGACAAGAACAAAGTTGTATGGAAGGCAACAACGGCGAGAGGGGTGCTGGGTGAAAATTACCTTCCGCATCTCAAAGAAGTCCACACCTCTTACCACCAAGACCATAAATGTTGGTCCTCGCCCACATTCGTGGCATCGTTGTCCTCGTCGTGCAGCCCCTAGGCGCTCCTCCCCCTGATGTGGTCGCTCGCTTGGCATCAGCCTTGCCCTCTAGCCATAGGTTGATATGTCGAGAGTGGTAAGTGGAGGGTGCAGGGCTAGTTGGAAACTTGACGTCAGCTAGGTATATGAAAAAACACATGCCACGACGCTTGAAGCAGTATGCATAATGCCAAGAAAAATAGGTTTTTACATCAATGCATAATGCCAGATATTTTTAACAATATGCTGCAAACACGAAAATAACCATAATGGACATTAAACACTTACATAAACCAGATTTGAGTTGGTTCTTAGAGTTTTAGAAGTATCCATAGTGTTGGACTAAAAATATAAATTCCAGATTACAGAAAGTCCATAGATCAAAGTATAAATCTTGTATAAGAACTTAGAATAAAAATTGTAAAGCATGTATACATTTTGTAGTTCCTTCTACTACCAGAATATTCCCGCAACCTGATCAACAATGCAGCAACTACTTGCACGCCTCTTCCCCATCAGATAGAAAAATGAAACATCCCATATGTGATTAGTTTAACCCCTATTTGACCTATACCAGGACCAAATCAAAATGTGGGAAAGTATATTACCAAGTAACAGAAGAAAATATCCAGCTGAAATCAATGAATGGAAAAGGGAGTAGCCAGTCTTACTGAAATTTTCTATTCCATTTTCCATGAGCAAGAACAACACTTCTAAGCTATCACTGAAGCAACACTTATGCACCTAGAGGATTAAGGTATCGAGTAAAGATATACATTTTCGGTCAAATATACACACATCCGACAGAACTACAACATTGTATCCTTACACTACACACATCTACAGTCAGAAGCTAGTCACAAATACAATGGAGAATACACCATCATAGCTAGTCCAGGAAAATGCCCAATTCAGAGATCAAGCTGAAAAAATAAAGGTCTTCACATAACTCGTAAAAACTGAGAAATAAATCTAGTAGCTAATTCAATCAAGATCTTGGCATCCAGAGAAATATATCTTGCCTATTAAGATCGAACAACTCGATCAGTCCAGAAATAGGTGGATTTCAATGGAACCACATGAAAAGAAAAGCAGGAGTATAAGTAATTATTCAAAAAGCTCATTATGGTTTAATAGTATAAGAAATTACCCCTGAAACTCAAGCACCATGACAGATAACATTCGGCTATAATAAAAATTTGGAAAAGTAATATAAAGCTTAACGCTTGTAACACTTTCAAGCTTCTACCAACAAAACTTTCATCAGATTAGTATGTTACAAACACTTATAAACCATGTAACATGAGAAGATGATCTTTCAAAAACAAAGAGGGAAACCAAGAAAAACATATTCTGATTCTGTAATTAGTCCCAGTAGATTCGGAAAAAAATACATACATAGAATTAACACTTCAATTGGCTGATACTATACGAAAATGGCTCTATTGAATATCTAGCTGTAGCATTGCAGATCGTATATCAATTACAGTATCATGATATCTGGGTGGTTAATGAGTATAAAATGGGAAGAATGACTCAATTGCAAATTAAGGTGCTACACTAAGCATACATGTTCTTTGCACTTCAACGAACATAGAATACAGTTCCCAACAATCCCACCTGTATTTGTTAAATCGTCATCACGTTCACCACTTGCCATGCAATCTTTACTTTTCCTGTATAACTGAATGCCATTGCCAGATGGATTTGGAAGGATGGGAGGATGAAGTGCATAGAAGTTCTGTGCGCAAAACAAGTGCATATAAGTTCCCAATAGTAGCTACTGCCATTCTGAAGCAGCCTCTCTCAACGTCCCAGGTAACCTATTGTAAGATGGTAATCACTCAAAATGAGGATTGCCAGTTTGGAGAACTATTGAAGAATCTAAAACAAAATATTTCATGAAGCAAAATATCTTCAGAGTGAGATTATGAAACTACTTAGAGAATGCAGAATAGGAAACAAAAGTTACTTCCGGATACCTAGCTGGCATATCTACATGAAACACCAAAACTGAAATTTGAACACGCAGTATCACCCTGTAAATCTACATGCATTGCCTCAGCAGGGAGTGGATAGTCAAATAACATGCCCAAATTTAATTACAATATACAATGAACATGACAGGTTAATAAAAGGAAACCTACATCATTTGCCAGAGTCAGCACAAAATCTGGAAGACGATCCACATCAGGCTGGTCAAGTACAACAGGAAGTCTGGTCAGGTTGCTGCTTTGGTCAATGTGAATACAGAAGTACTCATTAATCATCTCGGCATTTTCTTTCAGTATCTCTGTGTTCACTTGTACACAAGTAGTATCTTTATCAACAGAGTGATGCTACAGCGAGTCAAGGGACGAAGCTTTAAAACAAAAAAATCAAGAAAAAAGAAACATGAACTTGGACAGATAAGAATTTACATTTGTGCCATCACCTACAAAATTAACAAAGACTCGATCGATTAAGAAAACAACCTACTTCTGCAATTTCCAGTTTCTCCTTGTCATTTTCATCACTCGTTGATTCGTCATCTTTTAGTGCCATCATCAGCAACTCCCGAAGCGGAGCTGGTTCACTGAGTTGTATAGCATTGAGGTTTCCAAAACGGCACAAAAATTGTTGGTACATGAGTTCTTTAGTGCATCACAAAGTTGGATCATCAATTAATCACATAAAAGCTAAATACCAATACCAATGAAATATTTGGAAGAGGTGGTAGTGGTTGCAGGCTTTCAACAGGATATGAATAGAGTCTCGGTTACCTTCAATTCGGAACTAACTTAAGGAAACCAAACACAACATCAGCAATTCGGAACATGACCCAACTAACTGACCAACTAACCAAGCGAATGGTTCACCTTCGTAGAAGCAGCAAAACCAACACGCAGGCCAACCGAGGGGTGCACTCGTAACGTGGCCCCCAACCACCAAATCTGCCACGGAATAACACAAACTAACAAAACCAAACCAACAATAACTAATTTCAGAAACTAAAGACAGTATTACAGAACAAACTACAGACAGGAAGCACTACACGAATCCAGACCTAAACCCCAAAATACAACACCAGAGAGACAACACCATACAAATCAAAATCCCAAAGCACAACAGCTAGGAGGTCGGAAGGTAGTACAAAAATTAGAGCGTCAAAAGAAGCGAACCTCACAGACACCAACCGCGCCAACAATCAGCAAGCACCCACCGGCGTCCCACGCGAAGACAACCCCGCCAAGCCAAGATCCCGCGAAGCATCCAGAACAAACACCAAGAACCATACCGCCACCGAGAAATCCAACCGCGGTAGAAATCCCACACCGCCGCCAAGAAATCCAGCTCCGCCACCGACAAATCGAACCATGGTAGAAATCCCCACACCGCTGTCAAGAAATCCAGAGGCGCCACCAAGAAACCCAACCGTGTTCCGCCCCAGTCAAAGCAGCCGAGAAGACTTCGAGAAGGGAACCCCGAGAAGACCAGAAGAAGCACTCCCGACAACTCCTACCTAATGTAAGACAGACAAGTTCGACCCAGCCACCAGGAAACTGACAGGGGTATCCCATAAAGCACGGCCCACATGTCAATTGGGAAAAAAGCCACCGCACACCCGATCTTCCCTACAGAGAACGTGTGGCCAAGCCAGGCCACCGCATCACACGCTCACCCACCAGGCATGGTCGCCGCGTCCGGTAAGGGAAATAGCAGGACCCAAATGAAGTGAAACAAAACAGGTAGCCCGCTGAGCAGATAGCCCCACATTGCTCGACCAGCACCACACTTAAGCTTTTAAGGAATTTTGGATCGGAGGTAGTACTAAGCATAACTCACTTTTTTCACTGAAATACCAAGCAACATTGAGCAGGATTATGAAACGAAAAGAGTTCACTCATTTAGGGTTTCATACAACTATTCTAGCAAGAAACAAAAACCAGAGAGACAAGGAGTTCTTGGTTCCTTAATCTCTTTAAGGCAAAAAGGATCTATGAGAAAGGTGAAGGCATAAGAAATATCACTTGTATGGCTACACGGTGATAATAATAAAGGCATATTTCTGTCCGGTTCAGCAACCTCAACCGGTTCTCCTATGTTTGGCCTATTTGCACCTTTATTCTAATGACAATGAAAGGGGGTTGCTAATTTAGCTGATCAGATCAAGACAACCCTTAAACAGCAAAGGACATCGACATATAAATATAGTGCAAAATTCTTGGCAGAGAAAATGGCTATACATACAGTATACATAGCATTTCACAATAATTATGTAAAACCTTATAATTAGTGTATGTTATGAATCCTTATGAATTTAAGTAGACTAAAATTGTATCCTTAAGAAATAGCATACCGGTATGTGCGTCATGCCATAATATGATCGGCTAGGCCAAGTAGATAGCAACACAAGATGGAAAAATATATATTAGAATAATAAGAAACCAGGAGGTATAAGCAAGCAACAACAAAAAATACACAACAAACCTAGACAATGCTAACATTTCACAATGGCAATAAATTCTGTAGATGGCGGGCAGAAGCATGACAAAGCCTCTTAAATTTTGTAGCATCTATACTTCAGCAAGAAGGAGCCTGGGACTTTTTGAGTTCGAGCAGTACCATATAGATGGTAGGCCTTATTTTCAACCTCCTCTACCTAGTCTCACTTTTACTAAGGATGTATGCTGGTATAAGGAAATGATCAACAGTGTACACTCTGAAATTATTTTGTCCTATAATTTTAGAAGAAATTTTTTGCATCAAAATTACATTATGATGTTCTTAGTTCCTTTTTTGGACCCGATACATCTAGTGTGACAGAAGCATAGCATCATTTTATGGCCAAGGGAGTTTGGTTAGTAAAGAAAAATGTGAATTGAGACAAACCATTATCAGTCATGGGACACCAGATAGAAGAGTATTACTTCCCAACACATTCCTAAGACACCAAATGGTTATGCACTAAAACATTGGAAAATTATCAAGAGGAGGAGTGATTTGCTGAACTCTCTGTACGCTCTTTTTGCTTCAACCACAATGAACATCTCAAATATGTCGACTGATCCTTCATTTAGTTGCGGTCTATAAGAAAAAAGCAGCTGAAATTTGCAATCACGAACTATGTGAATACGTCTCCAAACAGCCATAAGATTATCAATTCTAGCAAGAAGAAGAAAGCCCATATGCACTTATATAGATGAGAAATCAGTTGAATACCATTGCTTTAAAATACATAGACGGACCAAATGAGAAATCTGAATATACACTGAATTGGTTCTTATATAAGCATAAAAACAAACACTTGTTAGGCATAAAAATCACAAACCAGAGCACCAGATATTGTTGAACCTTTTCTAGAATCATGTAAATCCAACTACGATGCCCATGATCTGTCTAACAATGGATACAAAAGTATGGCAAAAGGAGAAGATTGACCTGCAGAGGAGTGCCAGTCTCATTGAACCACTCGAGCTGGTAGTCAGGGAGGATGCTTCCCACACCAATCGGAGTGATAGTGCTCTAGGCTTGGAAAGAGAAGAAGGGTCAATAACCAATGTCGTGAATAGAGACAAGATAGGGCAAAAAATTGTTGTGGGGAAGGCAAACCAATACCTTCTGGCAAGATATGCAGACTACTGCGTGTCACGCCGAGAAGGGGTTTTCTCACCTCTGGTGCCACCGCTGCAAAATTCGCCACCACCGAGAACTCCCCACCCGGAACGGAACCGAGAAGGGGTTTCCTCATCTCTGGTGCGGAGAGCAGAGTCGAGGCCCCAGCCGATCGATCGAATATGGGAGAGAAGTAACCACCGGGGAGGATACTGGAGCCGGGGCTAATTCGTCATGAGGAGAGGACGAAAGACTCACGGTTAGATCCAGAAAAAAAGGATTGAGAGGGAGATGTGAGGTAGAGGATGCCCTGCCTAGCTGCAATGGTTCAATGCGTCATCGTGGTGCTCCCGTCGCATAACTTTGCCTAGCATTTGGTCCGACGGTTGTCGCCTCGTGTACAGCCGCGTTTTATTGGCCGCTGCTTCAGAGAGAAATGGAGAAATCCCGATGGCAGGGGAGAGAGAGGCGAGGACATTCCTACCTACTGCAAAAACCACGCCTGAGCGCTCGACCACGATGCCCCCAATGCGTATTAGACGCCGGTCGATGTCCTTTCCTTCAGGCGTGATCCGGTGTTGGAGTTCCTGGCCGTCGCGCGTGTGATGGCCAAAGCCTACGACCGCACGAAGGTGCGGGAGGCCATGGCTAGCCGACGCGCGGCCGAAACGGTGGGATCTCGAGGAGGGGAGCGTGGAAGAGAGTGGCGGGGATAGGGTTAGGGTTTTCGTTCACGGGGAGAGGAGGGGAAAATGAAGACGTTTTGGATGCGAGTGTTTTGGGTGTAACTTTTACCGGAAGCGATGATAGCAACATGGGCCACTGACAGAGACCCAAACTGCAGCGCGCATGAAAAATGCCCTGAAAAGCCTCTCTGCTGCTCAGGCTTAAGCAATTAGATAATATGACGTGTAGGATAAAAACACTGCCCCTGCTAGTCTACATGAAAATTTTCTACCAGATCAGATCGAAAACTAGAAAGCTAACTGTGTTTACTGGTCTACATAGCACAATAATCAGGCACTAACCCAAAGTAGAATTATCTATATGACGCGTAGGATAAAAACAACGCATTGTCGCTGCTAGTCTACATGAAAATTTTCTAGCAGGTCAGATCGGAAACTAGAGAGCTAACTGTGTTTACTGGTCTACATAGCACAATAATCAGGCACTAACCCAAAGTAGAATTATCTATAAGATTAAGCGTGGAGAGTTGCGGCAGCTCTGAAAAAATCTGCCAATTCCTAAGTCTGCCATGTGGGCTAGCATTGTGTTTTTACCACTTCCATACCGCTGACGCCACTGACTAAACTGCACGCTCAAACCAAAAAATGCACCCCTTTCGTCTGTCTCCCCCCTGAGCCGCGAGCTAGGTTTCTAGCCAACAACGGCCTTCAAACTAGCGTCGTAGCTTCATCCCCTAATCCTCCTCCTCCCACATGGTTCTTCCTTTTGGCGATCCCCACCTCGGAACCAGCACTCCGGCTAGACTTACTCCATCCCTGCAGCCTCCAAAGGGGTGATAGGTGGTTGGCTTACCTCCAATGGCGAGCTGGGCGACAATTGTGCAATTGTGAAGCTCCTGGAAGGCCTCCCTACACCATGTTTGGAGGTACAAAACCTCCTAGGCCCCTCTCTCTCCTACTCATCTCATCCCTCTTCAGGTCTTCGGTGCCATATTTTCGCTACTAGGTGTGCCTCTAGATTTGCAAGCAATTGATGAGAAACTGTCAGGGTTGTGAGTGACTTAAAATATGTGAGCAATAAGTATGGTATGATTTTGTTAGTTGACCTAAAATTTTCACGTGTGACCCTGAAGTGCTCAATCAATCGTGTCTCTCATCGTTGTTGTATTTGAGGATTATATCCTGCCAGCTGACATAATACTCACTACAACCGCTACAGAGGTGCGGTCAGAATCCCCCACCACAATAGTTTGAGTACAAGCGACGACGCCTGCCACCTATGGATTCATTGTATGGCGAGGCGGTGGCCCCGATTTAGGCGCCCTCGGATTCCAACGAGGCCTCGATGTTCATGAAGTCCTGGTCGGTGACCTACACTAATGGATGGTCAGTAACCCCTTTTAGAGCATCGGAGACGTATGCGTCTCCCTGGTTTCCCGTGCTATCTGATTTGAATCTGTGTAATTCACTATCAAGTCTTCACGTGGTTGTTTATGGGGGTCATGGATATATATTTGTTGTTGTATAGATTGAGGCTCAATAGAGAGTAGGTTATGGTTTATGAATATATAAATGTGATTTTTGATGCGACCGAAGTTGAGGTTGAATTATTTAAGGTTGAATAATTCAACCTGAATATATGCCCTGCTAGTTTGATAAGGGTTGTAGTAATTCAAATTTTTCCAAGTAAGATCTGGTTTATGATAGTTTCAGATGTGAAACTTAGTATGATTAGTCATAAGGAAGATTGTTAAACAATCAACCACAGGAAAAGGTTTTTTAATTTCCTCCGCCTTGTCAATTTGGGGTTGGATCATCCATTTACAAGCGAGCATTTCAGGTCGTTTAGGTGAGTGCAGCGTGTGTAATCCTAATGTGGTGTGTTGTTCATGTCCTTGTTGGAGCTTTGGTGGTGATCGTGCAGGCGGGAGATGTGTCCGGCGCCTTGCTGCTGAGTGGCATCGTCATTGTTCGAAGTTGATCCTAGGGTTGGGAGTTGTAGTCTGTTCTTTTTCTGCCATTTATACATTCTATATTTTTCTAGTTTTTTGTGTGCCTTTTTCTACATTTTGTTTCTTCTAATCAATTGGTTATTTTTTCTTTCGGATATGCTCATTCATTTGCTGAATTTGTTTTTTATCTGTGGTGCATATTTGTAGTGCATGTTATTAGGCGAGGTTGCGGGTGATTGCTAGCTTTGTTCGGTTCTTTGCTACCATCTAGGTTTCCTTCTCTTCTTTTTGTAAGGTGGGTTATTTATTAAGTTTGATTAATGAGTTGTCTTTAGTGCGTGGATTACTATGTGGATGTCTTGGTTTAGCTTGTAGGTGTTGTTTGGTCATGCATATGCATTTTGTTTCCACTATCTGGGTAACGTTATTATTGTAAAGTTGGAAAAAAATCAATAGTAGATTTCTTAATGCTAAAGTTATTGGGAATATGCCCTAGAGGCAATCATGTATGATGATATTTCCCATTGTATTCATAAACTTATTAAGTTGTTCTTATATAAACATCTGATGTGTATCATTGAATATGTAATTCAGTTGTGGAACTATACATTCATGTTGTTTGTACTAAATATCATTGGTCATCGAGGTTGTGATGAACACACAACTTAGACCAATATGAAAGTCGGCTGATGACTCGGTTCCACTTGTCATGGGCATGGTGATGCTATTCCGACTTATACAGATTCGGCTAAAGAGTTTAGCGAGTCGGATTAACCCATATTAAGGTATAACGAACAAGTTGTCATTTGTATATCTCAACCAATGTAATCCTTAAACCTGAGGTTGTTGCACAGTCCAAGTTGAGGATCACTGACTTAGGTTCTGTCAAACGTTGATCCGTAACTGGGCAGTTATAAACGCAGAGTTTAGGTCGACTGAGAATCAAGTTGCGTGATGTGAATAACCAAGATGAGATTTTGCCCCTCCAGTTGGAGAGATATTCTCTGGGCCCTCTCAGATGATATGATTCGGAAAACATGTCCATGCACGACTCGGTTAAGTGTTAACTGAGGCGATCGACTAAGAGTTAGTCGGATGAATCACTTATCTCGGATCGAGAAGAGAGTCGGACTATTTAAGGGATGACAATTATTCGCCTATAGTCCGACAAGATATATCATGAGGCAAAAGGGACTCGGACGCAAGTCGCATTGAAAAGGCAAGTCGTCATGACTCTTTGGTACTTGGAAGTCGGCATATTCTACTAGGAGCCGCTACTGATTGATCGATTGAGAGTCGGACTCCAATCGTGTTCAGTTTTCCATGAGCCTCCGGGTCACACACTTAAGAGCAGGAGCAAGTTCGGATTGGATCTAAACCGGAAATCTGGTTGAGTTGGACCCAAGCCGGATTTGGACTGAGTCAGTGAGGCGTACTCATAGTGACTAATATTATATGGGCTTTAGTGAATGGGCCACGAGTGAGTGGAGCCCACACTTCCTATATATAGTGGGACGCAAAAACCCAGGAGGGTTAACTGTGAGGTAATTCCATGCGTTGGAAACCCTAGCTCCACAATAGTCATGCCACCATAACGAACCTAGAAATTCACGTGGACACCAGCAGAGGTGTTGTACGATCAGCACCACGACGATCGTTGATTGGATCAAGATTGCAAGGACTGCACTGCATCAACTGACGCGCTTCATCAGTAATCCGCAACAACGCGTCTAGTGGTAATCCTCGTGGTCTTCTACCTCAACTAGATCTTGTGATCACCACGTTAGAGGAAGAAGTTTTGTTTTATCTCTACGTGGCCCAACAAAAGTTCTGTTGGGAATATGCCCTAGAGGCAATCATGTATGATGATATTTCCCATTGTATTCATAAAGTTATTAAGTAGTCCTTGTATAAACATCTGATGTGTATCATTGAATATGTGATTCAGTTGTGGAACTATGCATTCATGTTGTTTATACTAAATATCCTTGGTCATTGAGGTTGTGTTGGACACACGACTTAGACCAATGTGAAAGTTGGCTTGATGACTCGGTTCCACTTGTCATGGGCATGGAGATGCTATTCCAACTTACACAGACTAGGCTAAAGAGTTTAGCGAGTCGGATTGACCCATATTGAGGTACAACGAACCAAGTTGTCATTTGTATATCTCAATCAATGTAATCCTTAGACCTGAGGTTGTTGCATAGACCGAGTTGAGGATCACCGACTTAGGTTACATCAAACTGATCCGTGAATCGGCGCTTATAAAGGCGGTTGGTCGATCGAGAATCAAGCTGCGTGATGTGAATAACCAAGATGGGATTTTGCCCTCCACTCGGAGAGATATTCTCTGGCCCTCTCGTGAGATATGATTCGGAAAGCATGGCCATGCACTCGGTTAAGTGTTAACCGAGGCGATCGGCTAAGAGTTAGTCGGGTGAATCACTTATCTCGGATCGAGAAGAGAGTTGGACTATTTAAGGGATGACATATATTCGCCTATAGTCTGACAAGGTATATCGTGAGGCAAAAGGGACTCAGACGTAAGTCGCATTGGAAAGGCAAGTCGTCATGACTCTTTGGTACTTGGGAATCGGTACGTTCTGCTAGGAGCCGATGCCGATTGATCGATTGAGAGTTGGACTCTAATCGTGTCCAAGTAACCATGAGCCTGCGGGGTCACACACTTAAGAGCGGGAGCATGTTCGGATTGGATCGAACATATGATCCGTTGGGTTGGACCTAAACCGATTAGGATCGAGTTAGTGAGTTGGACTCACGGTGACTAATGTTATATGGGCTTTAGTGAATGGGTCGGCAAGCGAGCCCACGTTCATTCCCTATATATAGTGGAGCACAAGAACCCGAAAAGGTTAATCGTTGTTCGGTTAGGTTATTCCATGTGTTGGAAACCCTAGCTCCTGAAGTCCGGTAGCCCGTAACGAACCTAGCGATTCATTGCCGGTCGCTCCTTATGCGATGTGGATACCAAAGAGGTCTTGTCTGATCGGCACCGGACGATCGGATCGTGAGGATCGCATCGCATCAAGACGACGCTTCATCGATGAATCCAACCGCTGTCTAGTGGTAAACCTCGTGGCCTTCTACCTCAGCTAGGTCTTGGGATCACCACGTTAGAGGAAAGGTTTTGTTTTATCTCTGCGTGGCCCAACAAGTTCGTGAAGGGATTGACTAGTTGTTTGTTAGGAATTGTTGAGTCATGTATGTGCATTACTTTAAAGATGATTTCTTAATGAATATAAAAATATTGAATCACTTGCCCCTTCTATATATACAGTTGACTTGACATGAAGACTAACTGTTATCTGATTAAAACTCTTCTATAACATCTATGAACTTCAGTTGAAAAGTAAAATAGGATCCTCCATGTATCAGGCTTGGACCATCCTATTTGTGTTTTCTGTCAACAATAGTCGGAAGACTGCAAGTGCAAACTTGGTGTATCAGAGAATAAAATTGCATGTTTGGTCTACTTCTTTTACGGTAGTATGTATTTGTCATGGTCACGACACAACGGTAGTCTGAGTAGTTGCAACTTCTTATGGAAGTGTGTTGATTGTGGTCAAACCAATGCTGGAACAGAGAAGAAAAGAATGCATTCGTCACTTGCAAGGATTTTGACCACATCTACATGGCGAAAAGTGGATCCAAAGAGGCATTTTTAGAGTGAATGACCGATTGTTCATTAGGTATAGTGCCTGATGGCATCTACACTAACAACCTAGAGGCCGGTGCGATCGTATTATCTAGCTGCTCCGCAACTTGCCACGACACATTGGTCATTGTCGTAGTTCTACCTATCAGCTTAGGTCTGGATTTCCCGGTATCCATCTCAGACTTTTCTATGGTGTGCGCAAGGTAGGTAGTTTGGGGATCAAGGGAGAGGCTAGGATGTTATGGAGGGTCGCCCTGTTGGAGATATGCCCAAGAGGCAATAATAAAGTGGTTATTATCATATCTTCACACTTATGATAAATGTTTACATACCATGCTATAATTGTATTAACCGGAAACATTAATACTTGTGTGATTTGTAAACTAAAATAAGAGTCCCTAGTAAAGCCTCTTGTTAAACTAGCTTGTTGGTTAATATATGATCATGGTTTCCTGATCATGAACATAGAGATGTTATTAACAACAGGATCATATCATTAGGAGAATGATGTGATGGACATACTCCTATAGATAAGCGTAGCATAAAGATCAAGTCATTTCAATAGTTCAATTGCTATATGCTTTCTGATACATAGTAACCTAATTCCTTCGACCATGAGATCATGCATATCACCTTTTCCGGATGGATACTTTGATGTCATCAAACACCACACCGTAACAGGGTGGCTATAAAGGTGGCATTGAGTGTTCAGAAAGTATTGGTTGAAACACATGGATCAAGAGTGGGATTTGTCCATCCATATGACGGATAGATATACTCTGGGCCCTCTCGGTGGAATGTCATCCAATTAGCTTGCAACCATGTGACTGGCTCACAAGGGATCACATATCACGGGAACGAGAAAAGAGTACTTATCAGTAACGAGGTTGAACTAGGTATGCAGAGATAAGCGATCATAACCTCGGATAAGTAAACTATCGTGAGACAAAGGAAATTGGTATCGTATGTAAGTGGTTCATTCGATCGCAAAGTAATCGTAGAAATATGTGGAGCCATATGAATTTCCATTCCTCTATTGGTTATTGTTAGGAGAAGTGTCTCGATCATGTCCGCATAATTCACGAACCGTAGGGAGACACACTTAAGGATTCGACGTTGTTTTGAGTAGTTATGGTATTATGAGAAAGAGACGAATGTTGTTCGAGTCTCGGATGGGATCCGGATATCACGAGGTGATCCGGAATGGTCCGGAGAATAAGATTCATATAAGGAAAGTCCCGTTTCGGAGTTCGGGAATGATTCCGGTGTTTTCATCGGGAATGTTCTAGAAGGTTCCGGATTGTCCGGCACTCCGGGGGGAGGGTACATGAATGTGTCATTACATATTGAATGATTGCATCATGTACTAAGTGTTCTTGCTGTTCCAAAACTGAAAAGTCGAACTGCCAGTTTGAAAGTCAAACGGCTAAAACAGGAAACTGTGGGAAACAGGAAACTGTGGGAAACAAGCAAGAGGTGGTTGGAACCGACTTGGGGGAGTAGTCCCTCCAAACCGGCGCGCCAACCAAGGCCGACTTGGGAGGAATCCTCCCTTGGCCGCCCTCCCACCTATAAAAGGAGGCGGGGCCTCCTCCTCTAGACACACAAGTTCCTATCCTCTAATCTCCGGTTTAGAGCCGTTTTGGTTTAGAGCTTCTAATTGCCCTAGCCTTGGTTTAGAGCCTTCTAATTGGTGTGTCTAATCTCTAGACCACTAATAGCTCTCTCTCATACTCCACCATACTCGCTCCGGCTTAAGCCTGCAGGATCTCCCTCTACTTAGGTACCTTGGTTGTCTTGGAATCGCGAGGAGAGTGCTAAAACCTCCGCTTCTTTGGAACAAGGGAGAGGAAGGTCTTCGTCGAGTCGAACATGTGACCGATCGCGGCGCTGCGGAATGCAGCCGGAAGGATCGTCTCACGCGATCTTGAGATCGGCAAGTGTCGACTACATCACCCACGAGAATCGCTCGTTAACCGCTTTGGAATCTTCGAGGGTGAGTTCCTCTATCGACTCGTTGCTACAATCTAGTAGATAGATCTTGGCTTGTTGTGTGCATGCGGTAGAAATTTTTGTTTTCCATGCTACGAATCCCTCTGATGGTATCGAGCCGTGTCTATATGTAGATCTGTTGCACGAGTAGAACACAATGGTCATTGTGGGCGTTGATGCTTTTATTGTCGATTGCTTCTTGTGTACTTTGCATCTTGCGGTATGTTGGGATGAAGCGGCCCGGGCTAACTTTACATGACATCGTTCATGAGACTTGCTCCACGATTGACATGCAACTTGTATTGCATAAATGGCTTTGCGGGTGCCTGTTTCTCCTAGCATAGTTAAGATCCAATTTACAACGGGTGATTGACAATACTAGTATCAATGTTGTGGTTCTTGTTCGTAAGTTAGAAAGACACTTATTGAAAGCCCCAAACCACGTAAAACATGCAAAGAAAATTAGAGGCGTCTAACTTTGTTTTGCAGGGGTGTGCTGTGTGGCATCCCGCAAAACCACTACTAGAAAATCGCGTTGAATTTGTGCATTGCATCGTCATCATCATGCATTGTTTGCTAAAACCATGTTTGCAAAGCCCGTGTTGTTTTCTAAACGCCCCTCTTTATTTTCAAACATCAAAATCCCGGGTCTCCGGAGTACTTTGTTTTGTTGCTATCGGGTTGCAAACGGCCCAATTAAAATAAATAAAAACATTAATTATTTTAGCGGGGCAGTCGAACGGGCCGATTGACCCGAACGACCGCCCCATAAACTAAATCGGTCCAAATCTGCCGCCCCATCTAAATCCTATTCCTACCTAAGCTAGTCTACCCACCCCTGGCAACCTCACCCCAGCCACTCAGAGGCCGCCACCTCACCCCTCCTCCTCCCTCTAGCCTATCCCTGCCTGACACCTAGCCCACCCCCTCTCCCCAGCCAGCTCACACACTCCCTCCACCTAGCACACCACACTACACGCACACGACGCACACACACCTGCCACGCACGCACACCTCTGCCCTTCTCCTGCCAGGACCCACCGGCCCCACCCGCCGCCCCTCCTGTTCATCTCTCTCTCCTCTCTCTCTATCTACGCCCCTTGCGCATGAGCCGACCCCAGCACCCGCTCCTTCCTCCCTTCTTCCTCCCTACAACCCCGTGCTGCCACCCCCCCTCTCTGAGCCGCCCGGCCTCGCGCCTCATCCCCACCCGCCGCTCGCCCCGCCTGCTCCGCCTCTCCTTCTCTCCCTTGCGCCTCGCCTTGACACCTCCGCCGGCAACCGCCGGCCGCGCTCACCTGCTCCACCCGCTCTCGCGCCCGGCTCGCTCACCTCGCGCGCCCAGCCCACTGGCCGAGCTCCGCTGCCGATCCCTCCATGGCGCTACATCCCCAGGCGGCGACCTCCTCCGCGTTCGCCTGCCTGCGGCCGCCGCCTCCTCGACCCGGACCGGCCGCCTCCGCGCCGCCGCCGCCCAGCCTCCGCTGCGTCTCCGGGCCTCCTCGCCCGGCAGACGCCCGCTAAGCCCTCGCAGGCCGCTCCGCCCCGCTGGGCCGTCGCCCGTCTTCCCGCGACCCTGCGAGCCACCGCGTCACCGAACCGCACGCCGCCGCCCAGCCCACGACCCCGCGACGCCGACGACCTCGCCGCCCCGAGCCGCGGTCCCTCATCGCCTACCCGCCATGACCGTCCCCGCCGAGCTCCTCCCGAGTGGCCCTGCCCCGCGGCTCCGCCCTGTCCTGCCGTGGCCACCAAGCGCTGTGGCGCCCTCTCCGACCGTTTCAGTTCAGAGGCTGTGTTCCCGTGTTGCTAGCCCAAGTACCACAGTATCTTTTGGAGATGTGACCAAGGGTTTCAAGAAAAACCGCCAAGAACTCCACGTAGTTTCGGATGCGACAAGGACCCCTCGGAGCTGCCAAGGTCGCCAAGAACCCCGTACCCGAAGACCGATCCTCGAAGACCGAATTCTAGGCACGCCAAGACCGAACCCGGAGATCTCCGTCACGGAACACCATGATCGCCAACCCGGAACGCCAAGTGCTCCTTTCCGAACCCGAAGACCAACGGTTAAGTTCATCACCGACAAAAGGCAGACTCTGAGATCTACCGGCGGGCACATGCGACAAGAACTACCCCGATCCGAAGACCCGAACCCCGGACACCGAGTCCGCCGAGACCCCGATGCGACAAGTGCTTCAACCCGAACGAGAGGACCGACAACATGGCCGACCATCGCGGATGCGACAAGATCTACCCCAGAACCCGAGAACGCATCCGTCGGACCCGCCGAACCCTGGACCCTGTCGAACCCCGAACCCCGGAAACCCCAAGATCGTCGAGAACCCTAATGTGTGAACTCCTTTCCGCAAACCCTATTTCATAACATAATACAACTTGTCGCATATTGAATTGTCATACTCGCATGCATATTGTGTGGTTTGGGGGCCTTATGCCGATTCACCTGCATAATTAAATATGGGGACCATATGCGGGCAAATCTAGTCTCATATCGGCCTCATTTAAACTTGTGTAGCGAACCAATACTATAATATTGCCTTGTTAAAACAACATTTAAATTGCGGGGGAATCTAAACAACTTGCACCACCTAATTAAATTATCGGGACCCCGGTTCCGCTTAACATGACCTAATTGCATCGCCTCTTGGCCATGCCATGCATCATACATGCATCATGCCGATCTTCTGCCGTTGTATTAAATATTGCATCCGGTGTTTATTCTAGTGTTTTGCTTCTTCGCGGATAAGGCCGTTGAGTTGATGTGAGCTTCGCCCCGTTCTTCGATTGAACCTTCGACAATGTTTTCAGGCGAGCATCTCCCCCTTTCTACCTATCTTACTTCATAGTAATTTACTCCTTCCTGTTGATCTATTGCTATCTGTGTTGCGATGCTCTAGTTTTCGTACCCATGAAATCCCTTGCAGCCCTATATTGCCTTGGACACATCCTATTACCATTGTTTGGTAGATAGTTGGACTTCTGGCGTCGTAGTTGCTTGCTCAAGTCGATGTGTGTCGTCATATGCCACGATTCTTTGTTGTTTTGCCGCATGTTGATGTTGGAGATGATTCTAGTTTTACTTATCGTCACTTTAATTTCGTTTAACAACTAAAATTGAAATAAGCGAGGCATCGGTGGGTGATAGATAATATTTGGTTTCGAACGCCCACTTGTGTCCGTAAGACCCCGAGTACTTGATTCCTGTTCCTTGTTTTATCGCGCTATCCACATCCGGAGGTATATGGGACCCCGAGCGAGCTTGATTGATCTTATTTCTTGGGGCCACAAACTAGTTTGAGGTGTTTTTACTACCCTACTTATGCCATGCTACTACGTCTTTAAATTGTGCGAGGAGCACACTTTGCTTTAGGTAAGCGTAATGTTTTCGCGGTATCGACAGTCCCGATTGGGGACTCTTGTCGTTCTGACCATTGTCGCAAAACCTTGGGTCCGTCTCGAAGCTTGCTTACCGTTGGTGTACTTCAAGGGTGGCCCCTGAAATATTTCTGAATCTGTGATTGTTCGATCGTGAAAGCCTCGTTGGGTTTTGATTTGGTTTTCGAGGTTGATCGGCGTGTGTTGCTATTGGTGCACCCGGTAGTAAAACTTTCTGAAAGCCGTGTCCGCGGATATGGACGACTTGGAGCACAGTTTCTTGATCATAGACAAGCATAACTAAAGTTTATTGTTATAAATTTGACTTTATAATGACTAGTAATCAGCTTCACTACAATGGAATGACTAATAAAACTGCCCACAATTGCTTGTTTGGAGTGTCGCTTGCGACCATTGTACCTGACTAGTAAGTATTGCAACTACAACGAAATGGCTGAATAAAAGTACCAACAACTGCTGGGTTTTGGGTTTATCTCATGCTATCTGTACCTGATTAGTAATTGTTGCAACTATCACGGAATGGTTAACTAAAAGTGCCCACTGCTTATTTTATCAGGATGAATATCTATACCTGACTAGTAATTACTGCAACGATAACTGACTAAATAAAACTGCCAACTGTGTGAGTTCCTCGGTTGACTTCCTCGTTTGGTCTCGAGGGGGAAACATCAGGATGGGTTTGTTTGGTGTTAGCCTCAGGTTGGATCCGGATAGGTCATTCTTACCCATCTCTGATAAACGCCAGTTGTATCGAGTCTCTATAGGTTGTTCAGTGCATCTTTGCCGCCGCTCGATCCACCATACCTATGTAGGCGAGGGCCGAATTCTAGCCTCGCCGTGTCTTGGCCTCGATCGACGCTCCTTCTTTGTTTTCGCTTTGCCCTTTGCCGGCACCCTTTTGTTAAGCGGTTTTGAGATCGGCCGTTAGCGAGGTTACCCTTCCGGCTTGGGCAGGGTTATGGACACCATTGGTTATTCTTGAGGCTCTTAGCCCCATTTGCATCTTGTCCGTAGTGGACTCTATCGTTTTCAAGGTGATTTGGATCTTTGTATTTTATACGTATTACGGACTCATTGAGTCATTTGTTGTATATATCATTACGTGGGTCCCATCGAGGACTGTTGTGTAATGTTATTACTTCGTTTTCCACCCGCACAAAAGTGCCTGGGGGGCACCTTTGAATCGTTTCTATGCGGGTTTGGCGAATTTTGCTCAAACTTGCATAGGTCCGATTCTGAGGGTGTTAAAGAGTGGTATCAGAGCTCAGCAGTTGCGATACCCCACAAGTCCAGCCTGTAGGATAACCTAGCTAATGGCCGAAGTAGAGTGTCAAAACTATTTTTGCCAAATCGGTTGGATAGATCTGATTAGGTCTGATTTTACTTCTTACCCCTCTGCTATTCTCCTCTGATCCCGACGTGTTTTGAATCCGCTCTCTTCTCTTTCTTCGAGTCCAGGATATCTCGTGGTTGGGTTTCCGTCGTACCTTCAGGGTTTCGCTTTCTCCCTTTTGTAACGGAGGTGCTACGATCATCAATCTGCAACTTGTCTGTTGTACCCTTCCTCCAATCTTTTGTTCTTGAGCTCTTTATCCATATGTGTTCCTTGCCGGATATCAGTATCGTTGAAAAACATATGAGAAGAACGAGCCTTGGTGAAGTTGGAGTATACCTTGAGCATGTGTTGTTCATGCCAATGGAACCATCGCGGAACCTAATCATTGTGTCTTTCATACGATTTCTGCTGGCATTATCCCTTTGCTCCGGATACCGACTATAAAGATCTTCAGTCTAAATTCCGAGAGTTGGTTGCATAATCCGTCTATTCGCGTGCAGAGTAATGGTTTGAGTGCGGGATGGAGTAGCTACCCTACCACTGCTCTTATCATTCGCTCTCGTACGTCGAATCAGTGGATCCAGCAATTTTACTCCGTCCACGGAAGTTAGGGGTGGCTTTATCTGCGATACCTCTACCTTCGACCTTTTGTTCCCGGAGTGTTCCCTCGACGATCAGGAACAACGACCCTTTTGTTGGTGGTGTCGCCGATTTCAAGATGGAGGAGGAAACCTCGTTAGTGGTGTCGCGAGGATCTACACAAAGCGTGAAGACGGAGAACGCCGACCTTCCTTCCAGTACCATGAGGCGGATCTCGAGGGCGAGATCCATTGTTAGTGGTGTCGAATTGTGGCATCCCGCAAAACCACTACTAGAAAATCGCGTTGAATTTGTGCATTGCATCGTCATCATCATGCATTGTTTGCTAAAACCATGTTTGCAAAGCCCGTGTTGTTTTCTAAACGCCCCTCTTTATTTTCAAACATCAAAATCCCGGGTCTCCGGAGTACTTTGTTTTGTTGCTATCGGGTTGCAAACGGCCCAATTAAAATAAATAAAAACATTAATTATTTTAGCGGGGCAGTCGAACGGGCCGATTGACCCGAACGACCGCCCCATAAACTAAATCGGTCCAAACCTGCCGCCCCATCTAAATCCTATTCCTACCTAAGCTAGTCTACCCACCCCCTGGCCACCTCACCCCAGCCACTCAGAGGCCGCCACCTCACCCCTCCTCCTCCCTCTAGCCTATCCCTGCCTGACACCTAGCCCACCCCCTCTCCCCAGCCAGCTCACACACTCCCTCCACCTAGCACACCACACTACACGCACACGCCGCACACACACACACACCTGCGCACACCTCGCCCACTTCCCCTTGGGACCCCGGCCCCACCTGCACGCCCCCTCCTGTTCATCTCTCCTTCTCTCCTCTATCTCTGCCTTCACGCCTTGTGTGAGCCGACCCAGACCGCCGCTCCTTCCTCCCTTCTTCCTCCCCTCTGACCCCCGGCCACCGCCCCCTCTGGCCCGGCCTCGCGCCTCATCCCCACCTTCGCCCTTTGCTCGCCTCTCCTTCTCTCCTGCACGCCCTCGCCTTGACACCTCCGCCAGCCCGCCGCCTCACAGCCCTACTCCACCGCTCCGCGCGCTCGCTCCCTCTCACCTCCGCCCTACCGCGTCGAGCTCCGCGCTTGACCGAGCCCCCTCATGGCGCTACATCCCAGTGGCGACCCTCCTCCGTTCGCCCTGCCTGCGCCGCCCCTCGACCGACCCGGCCGCCTCCATGGCCGCCGCCCGGGCCTCCGCCAGCGTCTCGGCCTCCTCGCGCATGCCCTTAAGCCCCTCGCGGGCCGCGCTCATCGTCCCCGCCGGGCCCGTCCGCCGTCTTCGCGCGACCCTGCGAGCCCGCGCCCTGCTCGTCGTCACCGCCAAGCCGCCGCCCATCCCGACCCGGCAGCCGACGACCTCGCCGCCCCGAGCCGCGGTCCCTCATCGCCTACCCGCCATGACCGTCCCCGCCGAGCTCCTCCCGTGGCCTCGCCCAGCTCCGCCCTGTCTGCCGTGGCCCAAGCGCAAGGGCGCCCTCTCCGACCGTTTCAGTTCAGAGGCTGTGTTCCCGTGTTGCTAGCCCAAGTACCACAGTACCTTTTGGAGATGTGACCAAGGGTTTCAAGAAAAACCGCCAAGAACTCCACGTAGTTTCGGATGCGACAAGGACCCCTCGGAGCTGCCAAGGTCGCCAAGAACCCCGTACCCGAAGACCGATCCTCGAAGACCGAATTCTAGGCACGCCAAGACCGAACCCGGAGTCCGAACCCGGAGATCTCCGTCACGGAACACCATGATCGCCAACCCGGAACGCCAAGTGCTCCTTTCCGAACCCGAAGACCAACGGTTAAGTTCATCACCGACAAAAGACGGGCTACGAGATCTACTTCGCGGGCACATGCGACAAGAACTACCCCGATCCGAAGACCCGAACCCCGGACACCGAGTCCGCCGAGACCCGATCGACAAGTGCTTCAACCCGACGAGGAGACCGACAACATGGCCGACCATCGCGGATGCGACAAGATCTACCCCAGAACCCGAGAACGCATCCGTCGGACCCGCCGAACCCTGGACCCTGTCGAACCCCGAACCCCGGAAACCCCAAGATCGTCGAGAACCCTAATGTGTGAACTCCTTTCCGCAAACCCTATTTCATAACATAATACAACTTGTCGCATATTGAATTGTCATACTCGCATGCATATTGTGTGGTTTGGGGGCCTTATGCCGATTCACCTGCATAATTAAATATGGGGCCCATATGCGGGCAAATCTAGTCTCATATCGGCCTCATTTAAACTTGTGTAGCGAACCAATACTATAATCTTGCCTTGTTAAAACAACATTTAAATTGCGGGGGAATCTAAACAACTTGCACCACCTAATTAAATTGTCGGGACCCCGGTTCCGCTTAACATGACCTAATTGCATCGCCTCTTGGCCATGCCATGCATCATACATGCATCATGCCGATCTTCTGCCGTTGTATTAAATATTGCATCCGGTGTTTATTCTAGTGTTTTGCTTCTTCGCGGATAAGGCCGTTGAGTTGATGTGAGCTTCGCCCCGTTCTTCGATTGAACCTTCGACAATGTTTTCAGGCGAGCATCTTCCCCTTTCTACCTATCTTACTTCATAGTAATTTACTCCTTCCTGTTGATCTATTGCTATCTGTGTTGCGATGCTCTAGTTTTCGTACCCGTGAAATCCCTTGCAGCCCTATATTGCCTTGGACACATCCTATTACCTGTTGTTTGGTAGATAGTTGGACTTGCGCGTCGTAGTTGCTTGCTCAAGTGCTGATGTGTGTCGTCATACCACGATTCTTTGTTGTTTTGCCGCATGTTGATGTTGGAGATGATTCTAGTTTTACTTATCGTCACTTTAATTTCTGTTTAACAACTAAAATTGAAATAAGCAGAGGCATCGGTGGGTGATAGATAATATTTGGTTTCCGAACGCCCACTTGTGTCCCGTAAGACCCCGAGTACTTGATTCCTGTTCCTTGTTTTATCGCGCTATCCACATCCGGGAGGTATATGGGACCCCATGAGCCAGAGCTTGATTCAGTCTTATTTCTTGGGGCCACAAACTAGTTTGAGGTGTTTTTACTATCCTGTACTTATGCCATGCTACTTTATGTCTTTAAATTGTGCGAGGAGCACACTGTACTGTTTAGGTAAGCGTAATGTTTTCGCGGTATCGACAGTCCCCGATTGGGGACCTGCTGTCGTTTACAGCCATTGTCGCAAACCTTGGGTCCGTCTCGAAGCTTGCTTACTTCGTTGCGGGTGTACTTCAAGGGGTGGCCCCCTGAAATATTTCTGAATCCTGTGATTGTTCAGTCGTGAAAGCCTCGTTGGGTTTTGATTTGGTTTTTCCGAGGTTGATCGAGCGTGTGTTGCTATTGGTGCACCCCCGGGTAAAACTTTCAAAGCCGTGTCCATGGATATGGGCGACTTGGTGCACAGTTTCTTGATCATAGACAAGCATGACTAAAGTTTATTGTTATAAATTTGACTTTATAATGACTATTAATCAGCTTCACTACCATGGAATGACTAATAAAACTGCCCACAATTGCTTGTTTGGAGTGTAAACTGCGACCATTGTACTGACTAGTAAGTATTGCAACTTCAACGAAATGGCTGAATAAAAGTACCAACAACTGCTTTGGGTTTTGGGTTTATCTCATGCTATCACACGATTAGTAATTGTTGCAACTATCACGGAATGGTTAACTAAAAGTGCCCATCGCTTATTTTATCGGATGAATATCTATACCGACTAGTAATTCTGCAACGATAATCGACTAAATAAACGCCAACCGTGAGTTCCTCGGTTGACTTCCTCGTTTGGTCTCGAGGGGAAACATCGATGGGTTTGTTTGGTGTTAGCCTCGGTTGGATCCGGATAGGTCATTCTTACCCATCTCGATAAACGCCCGGTTGTATCGAGTCTCTATAGGTTGTTCGATTGCATGCCACGCCGCTCCGATCCACCATACCTATGTAGGCGAGGGGCCGAATTCTAGCCTCGCCGTAATCGCCTCGATCGACGCTCCTTCTTTGTTTTCTTTGCCCTTTCGGCACCCCTTTTGTTAAGCAGGTTTTGAGATCGACGCCGTTAGCAGGGTTACCCTTCCGGCTTGGCCTGGGCAGTGTTATGGACACCATTGGTTATTATTCAGGGCTCTTAGCCCCATTTGCATCTTGTCCGTAGCTGGACGCTCTATCGTTTTCAAGGTGATTTGGATCTTTGTATTTTATACCTGTATTCTGGACTCATTGAGTCGCTGTTGTATATATCTGTTCTGTGGGTCCCATCGAGGACTGTTGTGTAATGTTATTACTTCGTTTTCCACCCGCACGAAAGTGCCTGGGGGGCACCTTTGAATCGTTTCTATGCGGGTTTGGCGAATTTTGCTCAAACTTGCATAGGTCCGATTCTGAGGGTGTTACATGCTGTGATGTGATATGGCCATGATTGTGATTATATATGATGTATGCAATGTTCTTTATTGTAAGTAGGCAACCGGCAGGAGCCATATGGTTGTCTTTAATTTCTGTTAAGACCCGCGTGTCTATTCAAAGTAGTTGTAATAGTTGAAGCCGGTGGACGACAACCATGGAGAAGCATCATTGACCTTGATGCAATGTCGGTGATGATGGAGATCATGTCCATGCTTGAAGATGGAGATCGGAAGCACAAAGAAGAAAGGCCATATCATATCACATATTATGAATTGCATGTGATGTTAATCCTTTATGCATCTTGTATTGCTTAGTAGACGACGGTAGCATTATAAGATGATCCCTCATGCACATGAATTTCAAATCACAAAGTGTTCACCCTTAGTTAGCACCGTTGCTAAAGCTTGTTGTTTCGAAGCACCACGTGATGATCGGGTGTGTTAGATTCTACAAGTGTATACAACGTGAGCAAGCCAGATTTGCTTATGCGGAAACTAAGGTTTGATCTTGATGAGCCTAGCATGTACAGACATGGCCTCAGGAACACGGATTACCGAAAGGTAGAGCATGAGTCATATAGTAGATATGATGAACATGTTGATTGTTCGCCATTGAAAGTATATCAACTCTCGTGATGATCGGTTTTGATGTGGTGGATTTGGTTCGTGTGATCACTAAAACAATGTGAGGGATATTGTTTTTAGTGGGAGTTCACCAAGATTAATTTAATTATTAGAACTCAATTTATCATAAACTAAATCAAAGTGAATTTGCATAGTTGTTGTAGTCATTGGCATCCGTTTACCACCTTGCGCTTAGTTATAATTGAGATGATAGAACTATAGAATTCTGGTTAGATACTTTACGAACTGGTATCGTATTGTTTTAAGTGTTAATCTAAAGTTTAAAAGTCCTATTGCAAACTTTCAGTAAGTTCCGGTTACTCCATGAAGTTTAATAATTAGTATTAAATCAAGAGTAACAATTCCAAGTGTTAGTATATAAGTATCATGTTTGTCTCCATGATTCTTGATATTCAAAGGATTCTCTTAATATCAAGGTTATCTAGGATCTGAAAGAGTTGTTTCAGAAACCATGATGTGTGGAAGATATTGTGATATCTGAAACGAAGTATTGGTTACAACATGATAGAGTATAATATGGCAAAAGTCATATTCTCATATTTGATGAGAATTTCCAAAAGGTTGGAGACACTAGTTGTCCTAATCCTCCAAAAGGTTTTGGAGAGCAACATTATACTTGCGATTCACCGTTACAAGCTAAAAGTAGCTTGATCATGGATAAATCTATGATGAGGGTAAATATTTGATGTAGGTAAGATGTTTACTACATCAAGAGATTACTAAAGAAAGGAATTTGAAAGAACACCAAACATTTGATGATAGGTGATCTACTTCAAAGTGCAAGTCCAAAGACATTGGTATTTAATTATACACGCTTTGGATTATGTGTCATATGTATGACTCCACTATTGATATTGATAGATTCTTTCAAACAGAAAAGGAAATATTGAAAGAGAATCTCATAAATATATGGCAGAAAAGAAAAGACTAGAATTGTTCAGTTTAAGTATATAGATGATATACATGTTATGGCTATATTCTTTGCTTATTAAACAATGTGGTTATTAAGTATTTGATACTGAATTTGTTGGTGTGAATCGTCATACGAAACAACAGAATTCATAAACTACAATGGCCTAAGTAACTACCAAAAGAATATGTGATGATGTTCATCGAGAACAAATAAAGGGTTATTGTGTTGCTCGTTAAAACATCAAAGCTTGCCTTCAAGATTTGTTTTATCAGGTATTATGAGAACAAAAGGGTTGTTCAAATAATTGCCGTAATCCATAAAAGATGGATGATTCAAAAATCTCGTTGGAGAAATCACATCCATAAAACTAGTGCTAAAAATGTCGAAAGACAAATTGATTGAAAGATCACTTAGGAAGTTGTAGCACCCTCAGAATCGACCCTATGCAAGTTTTAGCGAAACTCGCAAAACCCGCATAGAAACGATTCAAAGGTGCCCACTAGGCACTTTCGTGCGGGTGGAAAAAACAAAGCAATAACATTACACAACAGTCCTCGATGGGACCCACAGAACAGATATATATACAACACGACTCCATGAGTCAAGAATACAAATATACGGTACAAAGATCCAAATCACCTCGAAAACGATGGAGTGTCCGACTACGGACAAGATGCAAATGGGGCTAAGAGCCCTGAAGAATAACCAATGGCGTCCATAACCACTGCCCTAAGCTAGGAAGGGTAACCACGCTAACGACGCCGATCTCAAACCGCTTAAACAAAAGGGTGCCGACAAGGGCAAAGGAAAAAGAAGGAGCGTCGATCGAGGCGATGCAGCGAGGCTAGAATTCGCGGTCCTCGCCTACATAGGTGTGGTGGATCGAGCGGCGTGATGCACTAAACAACCTATAGAGACTCGATACAATGGCGGCAATCGAGAGGGTAAGAAAGACCTATTCGATTCAACTGAAGCTAACACCAAACAAACCCATCCCGGTATTTCCTCGAGACCAAGCGAGGAAGTCAACCGAGGAACTCACACGGTTGGCGGTTTACTTATTCGTTATCGTTAAGCAATTACTAGTCAAGTATAGATAATCATCCTGATAAAATAAGCAGTGGGCACTTTTAGTTAACCATTCCGTGATAGTGACAACACTTACTAGTCAGGTACAATTAGCATGAGATAACCCTTAAACCCAACAGTTGTTGGTACTTTTATTCAGCCATTCCGTTGTAGTTGCAATACTTACTAGTCAGGTACAATGGTCGCAGTTTACACAAAACAAGCGCCAGGGGCGGTATTAGTTAGCCATTCCATTATAGTGAAGCTGATTACTAGTCATTATAAAGTCAAATTTATAGCAATAAACTTTAGTTATGCTTGTCTATGATCGAATCTGCTCCAAGTCGTCCATATCCGGACACGGCTTTGAGAAAGTTTTACCCGCGGGTGCACCAATAGCAACACACGCCGATCAACCTCGGAAACCAAATCAAAACCCAACGAGGCTTTCACGTTGAACAATCACAGATTCAGAAATATTTCGGGGCCACCCATTGAGTAGACCTAGCGAAGTAAGCAAGCCGAGACGGACTCAAGGTTAGCGCCAATGGTCAGAAGCATCGGGAACCGAAGGTGTGGCTGGGCTTGTCGATACCGCGTAATCACTCCGCTTACCTAACGAGACAGTGTGCCTCGCACAATTTAAATACATAAGTAGCATGGCATAAGTACAGGATCGTAAATAAAACCTCAAACTAGTTGTGGCCCCAAGAAATAAGACGAATCAAGCTCGCTCGGGGGGTCCCATATACCTCCGGATGTGGATAGCGATAAATCAAGGAACAGTATCAAGTACTCGGGGTCCCACGGACACAAGTATGCTCGAAACCAAATATTATCTATCACCCACCGATGCCTCTGCTTACTTCAATTTTTGTTGTTAAACAGGAATTAAAGTGAACGATAAGTAAAACTATGATCATCTCCAATATCAACATGCGGCAATACATCAACAACTGTGGCACTTGACGACACGCAACAGCACTTGAGCAAGCGACTACGACGCGCAAGTCCAGCTATCTACCAAACAACAGGTAATAGGATGTGTCCAAGGCAATATAGAGCTGCACGGTATATCACAGGTACGGAAACTAAAGCATCGCAACACAGATAGCAATAGATCAACAGGAAGGAGTAAAACACTATAAAAGTAAGATAGGTAGAGAGGGGGAGATGCTCGCCTGAAAACATTGCCGAAGGTTCAACCGAAGATCGGGTCGACACTCGCATCAACTCAACGGCCTTATCCGCGAAGAAGCAAAACACTAGAAGAACACCGGATGCAATATTTAATACAACGGCAGAAGATCGGCATGATGCATGTATGATGAATGACATGGCAAAGATGCGATGCAATTGGGCAATATTAAGTGGACTCGGGGTCCCGACATTAATTAGATGGTTCGAGTTATTTAGAACCCCCCGCAATTTAAATGTTGTTTTAGCATGGCAAAAGATAGCACCGGTTCGCTACACAAATTTAAATGAGGCCAATATAAGGCTAGATTTGCCCGCATATGGGCCCCATATTTAATTATTAGGTGAATCGGCATAAGGCCCCCAAACCACATGATATGCATGCGAGATGAATGATTTGATATGCAACAGGTTTTATGTTTAGCATTTATAAAATAGGGCTCGGAAAGGGTCACACATTTAGGGTTCTCGACGGTCTTGGGGTTCCGGGGTTCGGGGTCCGACAGGGTCCAGGGTTCGACGGGCTTGGTCCGGGGGTTCGACGGGATCGGTCTCGACGGGATCGTTCTCGGATAACGGGGTCGATCTTGGCGCATCCGGGGTCTTCGGGTCATGTTGTCGGTCTTGGCGTGCGGGGCGAAGAACTTGGCGCATCGGTTTCTCGGCGTCCTCGGTTCCGATTGTAGATCTCGGCGTCCTCGAAGGGGTACTTGTCGTATCCAGGAAGAAGGACTTCGCGTTCGGTGGCGATCTTGGCGGGTTTCGGTCCGGCCTTGGCCCGAGAGGAAGTACTTGTCGTCCGTGAAGGAGAACTTGAGGCTCGGCGTCATCTCCTTAGGGTTCCGTCTTGATGCTTATGGTGAACTTGGTTTGGCACCGCTGCCAAGTGGTTGCAGAGAACATCCGCCACCCGATTGTCGCGCGATGACACGACATCTTCGTAGTGGTACCAAACAGTCCCATATTCTTCAGCAATCGAACTACATCGGGAAGCCTTGCAACAGCGGTACTCGTGTTCCTGTGGACTTGCAAGGCCACACACGGAGGTTGAGGATGGGGAAGGCGACAACTCGCGGTGGGTCCCGCGGGAAGGTGGGTCCAGGCGGGGCCGCTGCTGCGCACGGACAGGGAAGGCGAGGGGCGGACGAGGAGGGCGGGCAGAGCGAGGGCGCATGGAGCGACGAGGCAGGCGCGGCAGGACGCGCGAGGGAGGTTCCTGGGGGTGGCGCGGGGAGATCTGGCGAGGAGGGAGGCCTCTGCCATGAGGGGCGGCGACGGGCACTGGGCGAGGAGCCTGGGAGAGGAGGGAGCGAGCTCCGGCGAGCGGAAAGAGAGCCAGGCGACGGGAGCTGGTCGAGGGCGGGTCTGGCGAGCGGCGGCTGAGGACGCCACGGCCAAGTGGCGGCCATGAGGAGCGGAAGGCGGAGGGAGAGAGGAGCGGCAGGCGGTCTGGGACAGTGGGGAGACAGGCGCTGACAGGGAAGGTGGGCGAGGCCATGACGCTGAGAGCACGGCGGAGCAATGAAGAGGAGGGGCGGAGCGAGAGAGAGAAGGCCGGGTCGGGTGGTGCTGGCGGGAAGAAGACAGGGTAGGGAAGAGAGGACGAGCGGTCACAGGCGTGGGGCCCAGGCGGGTGTGGCATCAGCGCATGTGAGGCGCGTCTCTTGTGGGTCCAGGGGTTGTGGGGATCGGAACCTGGGGGAGTGAGTGGATGAGGGGTGGGCCGCGCGGGCGAGTGGGACCCGGTCAGAGAGAGAGGGGGGGGAGGGCTGGCTGAGGGGGCAGAGTTTGATTGGTGGGGGGAATGGCCAAGGTGAGGTGGCAGCCTGCTACTGGTCAGGGTGAGGTGGAGGGTTGGGCTGGGTAGATAGGCGGGTGTAAAAAGGATTAAGGGTGGACCCTTTGTAAAATCCTGGGGGTGGTCGTTCGGGTCGAATCGGCCCGTTCGACTGCCCCCGCTAAAATAATTAAATGTATTATTTAGTTCCAACAAGCCTTTTGCAAACTATTAGCAGACAAAGTAAAATATTCCGGCGACCCGGTTTTGATATTTGAATAAAGATGGGGCGTTTTGAAAACAAATCGGGCTTTGCGAAAATAGTTTTTGACAAACAACATATGATGATGACGATGCAATGCACAAATTCAACGCGATTTTCTAGTAGTGGTTTTGCGGGATGCCACAGAAGTGACATCGCCGTTTAAATTATATTGGAAAGAAAACATGAAGAAACTCCATGTGGATGGAATTTTAGAGTCCTTTTGATTTTGATCAAATGACGCTTGTGAAACTTTCCTAGAGATAATTAAAACTTCGTTCATAGGACAAAAGGGAACAAATGACTAGCTTATTGGAACTTGTACATATTGTTGTACGAAATCCATTATGTGTAGTCAAAAGCGATGGATTTCAACTTCATATGCTTTCTCCGAAAATTTGAGTGAATATATGAATATTTACTTAATAAGGATAAAGTATGAAACACTTGAAAAGTTCAAAGACTTTCAAGATGAAGTGCAAAATCATTGTAACAAGAATATGAATAGTTTATGATAAGATCATAAAGGAAAATATTTAAGTTACAAGTTTAGCATAATACCTAAGATTTAAGGAATCGTTCTGTGGATTTGCATTTCAAAACACCATAAGAGTATGGAACGTTCGAGATATATAATTAAACCTTGTTTGACATGGTAAGATCAAAGGTATAATTCATAAAACTGCCATTATATTTTAAAGATTAAAAGCTTTAGAGATTACCATTTTCCACTAAAAAGAGCTCCATCATAATCCGTTGAAATGACACCATATAAAGTTATGGTTTGGGATAAAACCCAAGTTGTCCTTTCTTAAACATTGGTATGCTATGCATAAGAAAGATGTTTGCAACCAAAGTCGGATGAACTGTCTTTGTATGTTATTTGAATAAGCATTAAGTAATCCTCCATAACATCGGAGACAAAAGTGTTTGTCACTTAAAACGCCAAGTTTCTTAGAGAAGGAATTTTTCGTGAAAAGTTAAGTGGGAGGACAATAGAACTTTGATAAGGTTAAAAGAACCTTAGTCATATGTGCAGAGTTGCAAGACCGAAAAGTGTTCTGAGGCAAAGAATAATGCTCATGGCTCACGTGCCTCAAAGGTTGTGGTTATGAAGGTCAAAGTTTCATTGAACCAAGTAGGTCGAGTAAACAATCAAATACCAAGATTTGAGGGTTGAATCATTATTTGAGAATAATGAACGTACTACATGCAAAGAAGCGATGATGGGCCCTGACTCCGTAAAATGGCTTGAAGCCATAAAATCCGTGATAGTTCCATATACGAGAGGTCAAGATTTGAACTTGAAAGACCCTCTGGGAAGGTACATGACCTTACAGTCGTATTTGGATCTATAAAGAAATAGACATGGATGTTTCACATCTATGAAATAGTCGACATGTTGGGAAAGAGTTCACAACAATGTTCAAAGGTTGTATATGACAAGATTTGATCTTTCATAGCGATTTTTAGTCTAGACGGATTAATGTAGCAACCACTACATATAATTTGTTATATGGTAGTTGAATAAACAAAACAAGTTCTTCTAATAGAATCGTTACCTAGGACATGTGCATAACACGGTCCATAGGGTTTTGTTAATCCAAAGGATGCTAAAAGCATATGCAAACTTCAATGGTTGAAGTGAGCATCGCGGAGTTGGAATCTTCACTGTGATGAAACTGTTAAAGGAGTTTAAAAGTTCATTAGAGACAATGAAGATGCTTGCATTTGCAAGAAATTAAGTGGGAGCGCTAAGACATGTTTCTAATACATTATGTGGAAGACATATTGTTGATTGGAAATAATGTATCTTTTATTAACACATATTAAGAATTTCATCCCGATGAAAGACTTAGGCAAAACCCGAATATTTGGCATCAATAGACGCTAATATGGTTGTGCCAGAAGTACATAGACAAGATATTGAATGAGTTCAATATAGAAACTACAAGAGAGGTTCTTGTCGCACAGAAAGGATTGAATGAGTTCAATGTTGATGATATATTCAAGTGTATTGACATTTGGTAAAGTGAAACAAATAATCAAGTATAGATTGATACTTGATGTATGAAATCACAAAGAGTATTTTTATCAATCATACTGTGATATGTACAAATCCAGATATGTCCTATGCTCTAAATGTTGTGAGCATATACCAGAATGATTCATAAGATAATCATTGGACAATAGTAAGGATATTCTTATGATCTTTTGGAAGAACTAAGAGTATATTATTTGTAGAAGTGACAAATAGATGGTTAGTTCATTGTAAAAGTACTACATTGATACTAGTTTTGTCACAAAGTACAAATTAAGTTTATCTCAATCTAAACTAAGGGTGGCACAATATAATGGAAAGTGAGTTCCATAATGGATTTGGATGAGTTCCAAAGTTAAGACATTGTGACAGATACTACAACAAAAGGCTAAGTATATGACTGCTATTATAGCAACAAAAGAGGGCATTTGTGTCAAGTAGTTTGTTATCAAACTAGGTGTAGTTCACGATGGATAATACTATGAAGATATATTGTGACAATATTATCAACATGTTTTAACCCCAAAGAACTAAAGGTCACACGAAAGACCAAATTTATACAAAGCCATCTCTTTAGAGAATGAGTGATGCGAGAGACGCAAAGACATGCAATTACACACGAACTCGAACTGTCGATCCGAGATCAGTTGACCACTAGCAATCGTGGTACATACAACACCGGAAAGCCATAGGTGTTATATACACAAAGGTTTGAAACTAGATTATTGACTCTAGTGCAAGTGGGAGACTATTGGAGATATGCCCAAGAGGCAATAATAAAGTGGTTATTATCATATCTTCACACTTATGATAAATGTTTACATACCATGCTATAATTTTATTAACCGGAAACATTAATACTTGTGTGATTTGTAAACTAAAATAAGAGTCCCTAGTAAAGCCTCTTGTTAAACTAGCTTGTTGGTTAATATATGATCATGGTTTCCTGATCATGAACATAGAGATGTTATTAACAACAAGATCATATCATTAGGAGAATGATGTGATGGACATACTCCTATAGATAAGCGTAGCATAAAGATCAAGTCATTTCAATAGTTCAATTGCTATATGCTTTCTGATACATAGTAACCTAATTCCTTCGACCATGAGATAATGCATATCACCTTTTCCGGATGGATACTTTGATGTCATCAAACACCACACCGTAACAGGGTGGCTATAAAGGTGGCATTGAGTGTTCAGAAAGTATTGGTTGAAACACATGGATCAAGAGTGGGATTTGTCCATCCATATGACGGATAGATATACTCAGGCCCTCTCGGTGGAATGTCATCCAATTAGCTTGCAAGCATGTGACTGGCTCACAAGGGATCACATATCACGAACGAGAAAGAGTACTTATCGATGTGAGGTTGAACTAGGTATGCGAGATACCGATCATAACCTCGGATAAGTAAACTATCGTGAGACAAAGGGAAATTGGTATCGTATGTAAGTGGTTCATTCGATCGCAAAGTAATCGTAGAAATATGTGGGAGCCATATGAATTTCTAGATTCCTCTATTGGTTATTGTTCGGAGAAGTGTCTCGATCATGTCCGCATAATTCACGAACCGTAGGGAGACACACTTAAGGATTCGACGTTGTTTTGAGTAGTTATGGTATTATGAGAAAGAGACCGAATGTTGTTCGGAGTCCCGGATGGGATCCGGGATATCACGAGGTGATCCGGAATGGTCCGGAGAATAATATTCATATAAGGAAAGTCCCGTTTCAGAGTTCGGGAATGATTCCGGTGTTTTCATCGGGAATGTTCTAGAAGGTTCCGGATTGTCCGGCACTCCGGGGGGGGGGGAGGGTACATGAATGTGTCATTACATATTGAATGATTGCATCATGTACTAAGTGTTCTTGTTGTTCCAAAACTGAAAAAGTCAAACTGCCAGTTTGAAAGTCAAACGGCTAAAACAGGAAACTGTGGGAAACAGGAAACTGTGGGAAACAAGCAAGAGGTGGTTGGAACCGACTTGGGGGAGGAGTCCCTCCAAGCCGGCGCGCCAACCAAGGCCGACTTGGGGAGGGACTCCTCCCTTGGCCGCCCTCCCACCTATAAAAGGAGGCAGGGCCTCCTCCTCTAGACACACAAGTTCCTATCCTCTAATCTCCGGTTTAGAGCCGTTTTGGTTTAGAGCTTCTAATTGCCCTAGCCTTCGGTTTAGAGCCTTCTAATTGGTGTGTCTAATCTCTATACCACTAATAGCTCTCTCTCATACTCCACCATACTCGCTCCGGCTTAAGGAAGCCTCATGATCTCCTCTACTTAGGTACCACATTTGTCTTCAGGAATCGCGAGGAGAGTGCTACAACCTCCATTTTCTTTGGAACAAGGGAGAGGAAGGTCTTCGTCGAGTACCGAATGTGTGACCGACTGCGGAAGCGCTGCCGGAACGCAGCGCCGGAAGGATCGTCTACGCGATCTTGAGATCGGCAAGTGTACGACTACATCACCAACGAGAATCTGCTCTCGTTAACCGCTTTGGAATCTTCGAGGGTGAGTTCCTCTATCGACTCGTTGCTACAATCTAGTAGATAGATCTTGGCTTGTTTGTGTGCATGCGGTAGAAATTTTTTGTTTTCCATGCTACGAATCCCTACACGCCCCTCCTTCGTCCTTACCAGCGCCGCTACGCAGTTACCGCTCTCCTCGCCTGATGACCCTAATACGATGGAAAGATGGATTCTTTGCAAAAGGATCCAAGAACTTCAGAATGATTTACTCGTATGTAGAGTTCTTATAGGAACTGAGTACTTAAGAGTGGATTTTGTTGATTTGTAGTGCCCAAAATTTCTCCGATGTTTGTGCAAAATGTGGGACACATCGATCGGTCTTGTTCTCTAAAAATATTCAGTTACGTAACAATTGAAATAAAGTTACCAATTAGCTAATGGTGCAATTGTTGTAATTATAATAGTTTTGATATTATTTCTAGACTGAAGTATTTTTCCATTTAGACATTAATTTCCTTCACACTGTTGTAGGTGATTTTTTGTCAACATATATGGAAGCTCATATCTCCAACATGCTATTGTTGGAGATGTATACAAGTTGCAGGTTTAGAAAGAACGAGGAACAACTACAATAAGTTTCACATAAGTAATGTAATCAATTTGGGCATGAAATAAAAAGTTCTTGTCCATTTGATATATATAGTAATATTATCATCTAGATACCCACCTGATATCAGTTTCATGCCTCCCTATGCTGCTATGAAACAATACCCCTAACAAGAAATTGTGTGCTGGGTGGTCTGGACATTGTTCGAGTAAGAGGAGTAAAAAAATTATAGTACGCTCAAGAATAATGTGTGACTCGGAACAATTTTACTTGACTTCCATGTTGCTCGCATCTTTTGGAGAGATAAATCTGAATTGCTATGGTTTTATTAGCCTGCTACTAGGAAGTAAAGTTTACCTTGAAAACATTTCTCATTAAATGTCTCGCGGTTTTTAGAAAATCTTGAACAACTTTAGGGCAATGGAACTTCCAATTCGAGGAATAACTAGATCAATAAAAGAAGATAAATAGTGACAAAGTTATTGCCACCTAATGCCTTGTGTTACATTCAATTGTGGAGTTTGAACTTGCTCCCAGGCATGGCCAAACCATTGGCACTGGTCCAAAGGCATATGTGAATGTATAGGATAGCTAAATGTGTGAGATGTGCTTCTCATTCAACCAAAATTTGACATTTTTGCAACAATTTCATGGTGCAAACTATTATTACTTTGTGTTGATTTCTTATACTTCGTGTGGTTACTTACAAAAATGAGACCTAAGGTGTTTCCATTTTGATATGCATGTTAGTGGACCTTTACCTATACTGCTAGAAGTTTAGTTGGCGGGCCTCTGTTCAGAAACATCCACTATATGTCAGTGAGTCGGCTAATCTTTAGAGGATTCCCTATCATAACATGAATTGATTTGTTTTTTGTTTTGACTGAATTATGATTCAAAATGATGAACTGGTTAGAGCATACCACTTCCAAGTTATTGATCCGATTTATATTATAACATATTATCTTAGTAATCACATTCCATGTTTACCATATGCCATTATCTATAATATCGTCCTAACAAAGGAGACATGTCTAGCTTTTTTCTATTTTGTGTTGTTCTTTCTTTTTGTACTTGGATTCTGAATCCACATGTTCATATATATATATATATATATATGTACATATATATATATATATATATATATATATATATCACTATAGACTATGAATATCTGATGGTTCCTAGAATTATGTTTAGTGCCAAATTCCTTATGGTGCTATTTGTATCTATAGCATGGTGCTTAATTGCACATCTTTTGGTGCAGTATAATTATATATACTTTTGTTATCGAGAAAGATAATAGCTTTGAGACTATACTACCGTAGCTCTGCATGGATAACTAAGGCATAGTTCCTGATACTTAACATGTTCATTAGATAGTCAAAAAACATTGACGGTTGAGATCCAACATATTATGTAGTTCTAATTTTATTTTCTAGAAATAGTAATTCAATCTTTAATGCAATAACATACTATTGCTACGAGTACAATGTGCATGCTATTGTTTTAGTAGAAACAATTATGAGTTATGCTAAAACCATATTGTGCAGGTACATACAAATTGTGCTCACGTAATTTAACTGTTCATCTTCTTCTACTTTGTTTCTGCTGCTGATGTGCACCTAACTTATCTATGTAAGACACAGTCTTCAATTCCAAAGTGGTCTCCACCTCCTAAGATTAACGTGGACGTTGCTCCTTTCACAATCGTATGGATCGGGGACTCTTATCCGAGTCCATATTGGGTGCTTATTTACAGCAACATGTTCTTTCTTTGAGGGCTTTCATTTCCTGATTTGGCTCTAAACATGCTATGTATTTCTTTGCACTGGTACCGGACTTGGGCAATGTTATCCTTTCATTAGATTGCCTATCACTTATTTAAAAAAAAATGACCTTGCCTATTAAGGAAAAAACTTTAACTGGTGTCGTGGTTTGTGATATTAAGAAGACAATTTCTAGATTTGATTATGTATTTGTTCATGTTAGTAGACATTGTAATAGGGCGGCCCATGTCCTAACCAGATCAACTGAGCATGTGTGGCATTGTGTCGGTTAATGAGTCTCGGGATCTTATTCGAGACATTATTTTTAATGAACTTCCTATCTTAAATAAATGGAACACTGCCCAATACCTAAAAATAATGATCTACGTGTTTAACATTTTATACTGTGAAGTGCAATTGGTATAATGTTGAATCATAGACTAATTGATGTAATATTATAATATTATAATGTGGTGATTATCCCAAATTAGTATTGAGATGGCAAAATATATTTTCGAAAGATTGGTGTTGAGTAGTTCAGGTTTCTGTTTGTCTTGGCTTGTGTGAATCATGGGTGACACGATGTAATTTATTGCAACGAGACATGTTAGCAGCTGACGATCATAGATGTGGGATGCTACAAATTAGGGGAAGTTTTTCTCAACAAAATATAAACACACATGGAGAATATAAGTGCATCATGAGCACAACCACAAACAAAACATGCATACCGTGCGTGTCATGTTGTTCCAGGAAGCCTTGTAGGCGACGATACGAAGCTCACCTTTTCATCTAATATAATTTGGTTGAAGCACAAGAGTCGCGACGCCATGCCGGCAGGAGCCGACGCCCTCCCACGACCGCTCGCACGCGCCACCCAGCGCACTAGTTGCGTCGCCGTGAGCGGAAGCATCCTGGCCCGCGGGTGCACGCTGCCCACACATCCTATTCCAGAATGGGTCAACCAAAAAAGATGGATATATATGTATATCTCGCGCCGGAGATCGACATGAGAGTGACATATTTTTGGAGAGAAGGGAAATAGGGCAGGGCTCTCCATGCTGGCTCGCTTGCTCTGTAGCGGTAACGCGCACCCGGACCACGCGATGTTGATCACACGCCAAGAGGAGACTGTGGTCAGCCAAGAAATTGTGAATAAAATAAGAGCATCTTTAGTGATGACTCTATATCCTAGCGTGCTAAAACTGATTTGCAGTGAGCTACGCTAGGATAGAGTGCACGTCTGCGGCGCTACCTTCACCGAAAGGGATAAAATGCCGCGCACCTAGACTAGCAAATGCGCCCCCATCGGGAGTGATATTTTTGCAGCACCACAAACATCTTCTTAATAGGAATAGCATACCCAAAAGATCCCAAAAAGGCTAAAATAGAATTGAAAATATAGATAATGCATATATTACATAGAACTAAAAATATAGTGCATATATTACATCAAACTAGTGCATATTACAAACTAAGAACTAAACTATCTAAAACTCGAAATCGGAGGAATCTGATGTTGTAGACAACATCGGAATCGACAGCCAGTAATCCTCCCAACGGGGGTCATCGTCGGAGATGGTCGATGGACCGGCCATCTGCGCTTTGATGAAAGATCGCTTTGCCACCTTGGCGGCCCTCCGTGCGAGGCGGTCCTTCTTCTTTGCGTCGTTCCACTCTTACTTCTTTTCGGCGTAGAACTTACACTTGGCGGCAACGTTTTCCGGAAATCACAAGCACATACCGCAGTACCTGGAACTTGAGGAGGGGGACGACATCTCGTCATCAGCGGAGCGGCGGCGCTTTAAAAATAATGATCTACGTGTATAACATTTTATACTGTGAAGTGCAATTGGTATAATGTTGAATCATAGACTAATTGATGTAGTATAATAATATTTTTGGGTGTTTTTGTATGTGGTGATTATCCCAAATCAGTATTGAGATGGCAAAACATATTTTCGAAAGATTGGTGTTGAGTAGTTCAGATTTCTGTTTGTCTTGGCTTGTGTGAATCATGGGTGAAACGAAGTAGTTTATTGCAACGAGACATGTTAGCAGCCGACGATCATAGATGTGGGATGCTACAAATTAGGGGAAGTTTTTCTCAACAAAATGTAAACACACATGGAGAATATAAGTGCATCATAAGCACAACCACAAACAAAACATGCATACCCTGCCAGTCATGTTGTGCCAGGAAGCCTTGCAGGCGACGAGACGAAGGTCACCTTTTCATCTAATATAATTTGGTTGAAGAACAAGAGTCACGACGCCACGCCGGCAGGAGCCGACGCCCTCCCACGACCGCTCCCACGTGCCACCCAGCGCACTAGTTGCGTCGCCGTGAGCGGAAGCGTCCTGGACCGCAGGTGCACACTGCCAACACATCCTATTCCAAAATGGGTCAACCGAAAAAGATGGATATCTATGGATATCTCGCGCCGAAGATCGACATGAGAGTTACATATTTTTGGAGAGAAGGGAAATAGGGCAGGGCTCTCCATGCTGGCTTTGTAGCGGTAACGCGCACCCGGACCACGCGATGTTGATCACACGCCAAGAGGAGATTGTGGTCAGCCAAGAAATTGTGAATAAAATAAGAGCATCTCTAGCGATGACTCTATATCCTAGCGTTCTAAAACTGATTTGCAGTGAGCTACGCTAGGATAGAGCGCACGTCGGCGGCGCTACCTTCACCGAAAGGGCTAAAATGTCGCGCGCGTAGACTAGCAAATGCGCCCCCATCGGAAGTGATATTTTTGTAGCACCACAAACATCTTCTTAATAGGAATAGCATACCCAAAAGATCCCAAAAAGGCTAAAATAGAATTGAAAATATAGATAATGCATATATTACATAGAACTAAAAATATAGTGCATATATTACATCAAACTAGTGCATATTACAAACTAAGAACTAAACTATCTAAAACTCAAAATCGGAGGAGTCCGATGTTGTAGACGACACCGGAGTCGACAACCAGTAATCATCCCAACAGGGATCATCGTCGGAGATGGTCGATGGACCGGCCATCTGCGCTTTGATGAAAGCTCGCTTTGCCACCTTGGCGGCCCTCCGTGCAAGGCGGTCCTACTTCTTTGCATCGTTCCACTCTTACTTATTTTCGGTGTAGAAATTACACTTGGCGGCAACGTTTTCCGGAAATCACAAGCAAATACCGCGGTACCCGGAACTTGAGGAGCGGAACGACATCTCATCATCATCTCGTCATCAGCGGAGAGGCAGCGCTTTGGCACCATGTAGACGGCAAAACAAATCGGACACACGGTGGACGGAACAAACAATGCACGGAAGTTTCACGAGTAGTTGGCTACACAGGGGTTGTGCTTACAACGCAAGCGACGCTGCCGCCGGTGTGGATATGCTAGGTAATAAAAAAATTGGGTCAGTCTAGCGGGTGCTCGAGCGCCAAACAGACGTCCGGAGCGCACCTTATCCGCAGCGTCCACGCATTAAAACATCGTCCTGAACGCACACTGCATCGTCTTCCCCAATGCTGAATCAGCCATGACCCAACGCCCTGCTCCGGTCGCGAGCGCCACCAACGCGTTATGCACGCGTACGTCCGCAAGCATACGCTATCCCTGCCGGCGGCTTGCCTCACGCATGCCTCAGCAATCGGCTTCCCTACTAGTGAGTTCCCCATCCCTCCTCACAAGCCTCTACCATGGTGATGACCCACAAGTATAGGTGGTGTATCGTAGTACTTTTGATAAATAGGAGTGTTGATCCCAACGAGGAGCATAAGGTGTTGACTAGTGGTATGGAGCAGGAAATCTCTGTAAATACTTACAAACGGATTTTTAGGGGTTTTATGATAAAGCAAGGAAATAAAGTGTAAGTAATAAAGACAGCAAACAAATACAGAAAGTGGCCCAATCCTTTCTTAGCAAAGGATAAGCCGGTGGAAATACTAATGAGGACCAAACGTTCTCGAGAACACATGAGAATACTGTCAAGTGCTTTCACTTCAAATAGCTTAGTAGCATTCTTTGGTTTTGTAAGTGTTGTGTGGGTGAACCCGTGCTAATGTATAGACCTTACTTGGACTAATACATACTTGTGATTAAACCCCTTGCAAGCATCCGCAACTACAAGAAAGCAATTAAGATATAAACCTAACCACAACCTTAAACTCTAAGATCATATACTCCCTTGTACAAAGGTTTCTTAACGGGGGGTTCAGATTTCTGTCACTCCGACAACCCCACAATTAGTAGCCAAATACACAATGAATTCCCCTAGGCCCATAAATGGTGAAGTATCATGTAGTCGACGTTCACATGACACCACTAGAAGAATAGCACCACAACTTAAATACTAAACCATTGAATAATATCTCAACACAAATCCACTACTAACAATATGACTTCTCCCATGTCCTCAAGAACTAAACGAACTACTCACGAGACATCATATGGATCAAGATCAAAGATGATATGGTGATGGATAACAATCTGAACATAAATAATAATCTAATGGTTCCACTCACAAGCATCAACTACAATAGTAATCAACACCGGGAAAGTTTCCCCTAACAACTAAGCAAGTATTCAACACGATTGTTATAGCGGATGGAGTGGTGATGATGGAGATGATGGTGTGGATGATGATGATGATCCCGATGAAGTCTAGATTGATGATGGTGTTGATGGCGACGATCTCCCCTCTCCGAGAAGGAATTTCCCCGACAGAAATTTGTTTGCCGGAGAGCTCTTTCTCTCTCGGTGTTTTGCACCCCGCAGAGGCGGCGGAATCTTTCTGTGGTTGCTCTCCCGTGTATTAGGGTTTCGAGGAGAAGATATAGGTGAGAGGGCGGAGCCAAAGGCGGGCCAGGTGGGCCACACCCCCTGTAGGCACGACCTATGGTGTCCCGCGCCTGGGGGTGTGGGCCCCCTATGGCCCAACTCCGCCTCCCCTTCTAGCATTCTTCGTCTTCTGGGAAAATAGGATTTTCCATAGTTTTTCTGGTATTTTTCCGATCTTCGCGAAATTGCATCAAAACACCTCTTTTTCCATCAGAATCCTGACTCTGGAAGTTCATCCTCCAAGAATCATCCAACATGCAAAAACAGATGAAAAGACATAAGTAACACCTCTTAATATGAAATATATCATTGAATAGAGACAAATTATGATATAGAATGGTGATGCAAATTGGACATATCAACGCACCCCAAGCTTAGACCTTTGCTTGTCCCCAAGCGAAAACTGATCTCAGTAAACATGTCCATAGGTTTATGGAGTGAAGTGTCGATAAAAATAATGCGGACAAGAAGCATCACACTTACCATCACACAATTCATAGAAGAAAGCAACTCACCATTATATAACTTAGCTTGCAACAAGTATAGGAGTCACAATAGAGATGCATAAAGATAAATCATAATTGAGATTGGCAAACTTTGTTCTTGGTTAGAGAACAGTTGGCAAACAGTTTTCAAGCAAAGCTTTTGTAAAGAAGTTTTATAACAGGAGTACTCTTTTCTCAAACATAAAAGGCTTTTCACAATGATAGATTTCAAAGTAATAATCATTAGATAAGAGTCTTGTGCAAACAAGGAAGATAAAGAACATGATTGAATAAATCATCATATGAATGCTTGGAACACAACAACTCAAATGCTTGCTGGAGATGGAGAGGAATAGGTGTACTGACTCAACTTAGAAGTAGAAGAAAGGCCCTTCATAGAGGTAAGCAGGGATTTCAAGTTCATAAAGAGCTTTCAAAAGATTATGGTACTTACTAGCTTTGAGCCCTCATTGCCCCTATCATAAGCATCTTGAGGTGATTAAGGTTAAAGTGAACAAATATGGAGTATATGCTTGACAAAATATAAGTTGGCAATCTCATGTACCTTGAGTTCGAGGGCCGCTCCTCATGCTACTCAACTTTAGTTACTGGTAAGTTCTTGTCATTGTAAGTACATGCATATCATAAAGAACCGCCAACGGAGTACCCCTTGCACATGATATAGGAGCTATCCCATAATCAAAATGACAAGGCAAGCAGACAGTGAGCATCTCAGCGATCTTTTTATTTGCTACTTACATAGGTTTTTATTGATGATGCGTCATAGATTGCTCACTATGGTTATGCTGCAAGTTTCCATCATGATTAGGCATGGCTTAGGCTAGCGGCCCAGGCTTTTCTCTAACACACATACATAAATCCATGGACTTACAAGCTCCCCTTTTATTTCACACCGACGACATCCGCAAACAAAAGAGCATGATATCAACTGTGTACAATGTACAGGTGCAATGTTGAAAGCGTTCCCCGTGACAGCACGGTTCTTCTAATTCCAACGTATAGGTGCAAGCATATACAACTTCGATGACACAATGGTTCAAGTTTATTAGGGGCAAGAAAATAAGGTGTGCCATCAAGTTTGTGAGAGCTTTACTAACTAGTTTTCACATAACAATATTTTTTTTATTCGAAAGATAGATGAAGCTTGAGAATTTACTTGGAATAGCAATAATGCTAATAGGTAGATATGGTGGACACAAATGGCACGGGTTTTGGTTCAAAGGGATTGGATGCATGAGAAGTATACCCTCTCAAAACAGGTTTTTGGCTAGCAAGGCTGGGTAGCAAGCAAAAGAGTTAAATGAAACAAGAAAACCTACAAGTGATAAAGCTAAACATGCAATCTTCCTTGAAGAAACAAAAGATCTTAAATAAAGAATACTAAGCTTATGAGCCAATCAAGAAAGAAAATAAAAGATACAAAATACTTGTAAGCCTTTTATCTTTTCCTTTCAAACCTCAAAAGTGTTTCTACTGACCAGAGCTCGGTTTGCCAAAACCAATTTAGATCTACTTGATGCTCCCAAAGTGATACCAATACTGATCAACAAGAACAATCATATAATAGAGATTGCAAACTAAAATAAGAAGTGAAAAAAGTAAAAGATGAGACTTCTCATTAATATTCCATAAAGGCACTCACACCAAGGGATACATAGATAACCAACTAAAGGGGAGATACTTCCACAATGCAAACCAACCTATAAGATAACTTCTCTACCCAAGATATGAATCTACTAAAAAGGTAAAAGATAATGATGTGATACCGCAGCACTCCCCCAAGCTTGGAACAAGCCAAGGGGATGCCAAACCTGATGATGAATTACTCCTTCGGTGGTTGTGGTCCCTTGTCATCATCAGACTTCCAAGGTAAAGGCTCCCCATCCACAAAGGATGTCTTGGTTTCCACAATCATAAAACTAGCAGTAAAGCTTATGCGATTAAATCTAGCCTCATACTCATAGTTTTGATTTTGTATGTTGTAGAGCTATGCTTGTAATTGGTTGGTGGTCTGATGGAGCGAGAATATTTTGTCTCAGAGCTCAACAACCTCCTCCTTGTGCTTGGAGATGAGTTCTGAACTTATCTTATGGATGACATCCACTTCGCGTTTCGCCATCTTCTTATACTTGAAAACTTCCTGCTTCAATGCTTCCATCCTGTCTTCCAGACTGCCTTCTCCTTTAGGGCCTTGAACTTCTTTCATCTGCACCTTCCCATCCTTGAGAATCAACTCCTTGGGATGAATCTTCAACTCATACATGTACGGGTTGATGACATTCGCCGAGGAATCCTCCATGGGTGATCCAGAGGAAGACATTGTAGCTCCAAAACTGAAAATCTTCCTGACAGAAACAGATCGCAACAAAAACACGACGAGAACACGATACATGAACCTTGAGGGATCTGGGGTTATATATTACGAAGTTTCATGATATATGGAAGGTACTGTGTGAAAAACGGTGCGGAGACGGAATCCAGGGGGATCACACCCCCTGTAGGCGCGGCCAGCTAGGGCCCGCGCCTAGGGTGGGTGTAGCCCCTCTGGCCCCCGTTTCCTCCTCTGTTTCGTCTTGTAGCCTTCCATATGTAATAAAAACATAAAAAATTTAAAAGATAAGGTTTTCATGAACCTTCTGTTTTCACCACTTTTTACCTAATCAAAGACAGACTCTGCAGATTTTGGAGTTTGGTTTCTAATAAATTCTTCCGGAGTCACCATTTGAATAATATCAACATCTTCATTATAAGAATATCCAGAAATATAATGTTTGAGCCTCTGACCATTCACCATTTGTGTAGTGTTGTCCTTCAAAGTGGATATTTTGATAGCCCCTGAACGATACACTTCCTCAATAACAAAAGGTCCATCCCATTTTGAGAGTAGTTTCCCTGCAAAAAATTTGAGACGAGACCTATACAAAATAACTTTCTCACCAACATGGAATTACCTTTTTAGAATTATCCTATCATGCCATCTTTTTACTTTTTCCTTAAAGAGTCTAGCATTTTCATAAGCTTCACTTCTCCACTCATCTAAAGTACTCAAGTCAAGCAATCTTTTCTCACCAGCAAGTCTAAAATCTCTATTCAGTTCCTTCATTGCCCAATAAGCTTTGTGTTCTAATTCTAGAGGCAAGTGAAACGGTTTCCCATAAACCATTTTGTAGGGAGACATTCCCATAGGATTTTTATAATCAGTTCTATAAGACCATAAAGCGTCATTCAACTTTTTAGCCCAATTCTTCCTAGATCTATTGTCAGTCTCCTGCAAGATATATTTAATTTCCCTATTGGAAAGTTCTACTTGCCCACTGGTTTGGGGGTAATAAGCTGAAGCAATTCTATGGTTAACATCATATTTATCAAGAGTCTTCCTAAAACCACCATGGATAAAACAAGAACCTCCATCAGCCATGAGATATCTAGGCACACTAAACCTAGGAAAAATAACATCTTTAAGCATTTTTAAAGAGGTCTTACCATTGGCGTTGTTCGTAGGTATGGCTTCTACCCACTTTGTAACATAGTCAACAGCAACAAGAATATGAGTATACCCTTTTGAAGGAGGAAAAGGACCCATAAAGTCAAATCCCCAACAATCAAAAGGTTCAATAACAAGAGAATAATTCATAGGCATTTCATTGCGTCTAGAAATGTTACCAACTCTTTGACATTCGTCACACGATAAAACAAAATGCCTTGCATCCTTGAAAAGGGTAGGCCAATAAAATCCAGATTGTAAAACTTTTTGTGCAGTTCTATCCCCAGCATGATGTCCTCCATAAGCACTGCCATGACATTTTCTCAATATCTCTTATTTTTCATACTCTGGAACACATCTTCGCATAATACCATCTACTCCTTCTTTATATAAATGTGGGTCATCCCAAAAGTAATGCCTTAGATCATAAAAGATATTTCTTCTTTGCTGGGCTGTAAAGGTTGGAGGCAAATACTTGGAAACAATAAAGTTAGCATAATCACCATACCAAGGACTCTCATGTGGGCTTACCTTTATTGCAGCCAACTGTTCATTTGGAAAACTATCATTGACAGGCATAGGGTCAAAAGAAATGTTTTCCAAACGAGATAAATTATCAGCGACAGGATTTTCAGCACCTTTCCTATCTACAATATGCAGATCAAACTCTTGTAAAATCAACACCCATCTAATAAGCCTAGGCTTAGCGTCTTTATTTGTCATAAGATACTTAATAGCAGCATGATTAGTATGAATAGTGACCTTTGAATCAACAATATAGGGTCTAAACTTATCACAGGCAAAGATTATAGCTAAGAACTCCTTTTCAGTAGTAGCATAATTCTTTTGAGCAACATCTAAAGTCTTGCTAGCATAATGAATAACGTTCAACTTCTTATCAACACGTTACCCAAGAACAGCACCCACAGCAAAATCACTAGCATCACACATAATTTCAAATGGTAAACTCCAATCAGGTGGTTGAACAATATGAGCAGTAGTCAAGGCTTTCTTCAGAGTTTCAACTGAAGGAAATATGCCCTAGAGGCAATCATAGAGTTGATTATATTTCTTATGTATCCATGAGTTATTGTAATGTTCCTTGAATATTCATATCAGGCAACTTGTATTGATTGGAAATTATGTGAATTGTTTGTGGAACTCTTTACTTGTATGGTTATCCAAATAGTTGTCCCTAGTCGGTGTTCATGTGCGGACACACGTGAATATTAGACTAGCACATCGATTGGTTGATGACTATGTTTCGCAAGTCATAGACATGGAGATGTCAAACCAATGATGTGGACACATGTTATGAACATGGGGTTGGACTGACCCAACATGAGACTGCCAATTAGACTTGCAGCTCTCTCTACACATCGTGTACGTTTTGTCCTTAGACCTGAGATTGTCGCATGCACTTGAGATGTGGATCGACCTACTTTGGGGCTATCAGACGCTGCTCCGTAACTGGGTAGTTATAAAGGTAGCTTTCGGGTTTGCCATGAAGCATGCTGCAAGGCGTTGTCAATCAAGATGGGATTTGCCCCTCTCTACTTCAGAGAGATATCTCTGGGCTCCTCGAGTGATCGGATACAGAAATGCATGGACGTGCTACATATGGTTAAGAGTTAACCTATTAAAGGGATTCCGAATCACATCATCAAGAAACGGAGGTCAGCTTGGAACTAGACCAAATATCGTGAGGCAAAGGGAAAGACATGTACTAAACCTTGTGATGGTTCGTCCGATATGATCTTTGTATGCGTTTAGGAGTTGGCACGTTTTGCTAGAGGACGCTACCAACTTTTTACAGAATAAGTGTATTCGTGTCATGTCTATACGTATATGAACCTATAGGGTCACACACTTAAGGGGCTGGAAGCCTAATGAGGATTAGATCTGAATTAGACCAAGCTTAGGCTACTAATGGGCTGCTAATGTAGACGCCCACTAGGGACGCCTATATAAGAGAGGGTGGGGCGTGCTGACCAGGGTTAGACGATTCCACCTAGCCGCCATTCCTCACGCCTGTGTTGCACGCGTGGAGCTAGCAGTCCGGCGTCTGACAATTCCACCCCGAACGTGTGGATACCTCGGAGGTGCTGCATCTGTGGCACTTGGACGAGCCGCGCAAGGGGAGCTGCTCGTGGGACGAGGACGAGGAGGAGACGTAGAACATCTACACTACCTCGACGCGCTTCATCAAGTTTCGCAACCTTGCGTCTAGTGGTAATCCCGTGATCTACAACAGTATTCCTGATTTACGCGGTAGAAAATTTTGATTTGCGCTAGTGTAGCCTACCCGTATCCCTTCAGTGGTATCAGAGCCGATGTTGTTCAGTTATAGGTTTGGGATGTTTGCATATGGTGATATGCAGATTGATATGAATGATGTGGTCGTTTGTATTGCGGTGGTTCAGGATTGATCTATGATCTTGCTTTCCGTGATCGTGATTCTGAGGTTGTCGAACGACTTACCCCTACCGGTCGGTTTCCGCCATCGGGGTAGACAGTGACACATAAATCCTGTTGAATCACGTGAAGATCAATATGATTGATTGAATCGGAACCTATATCTAAATTCGATAAAATTATGAGGCGCCGCCTTCGAACCTCAGGAGACCCCTAGACCCCCCTTAGTCGTAGCCCCTCTTGTATCTCATTAAGGTAACTGGGTGCTGTGATTTCACATGATCCGGTAGAATGCGATTCTATGCATAACTTGTTTTTGCAGGATGTATGTGATCAGTATGGCCCATATATGTATATGATGCATGTATAAAATTTATCATGAACTGTGTGTCGTGAGTAGGGCAACACAGTTGGATCCATATGTGTTGTCAATTACTGTAATGGCCTGCGTGCCAACTTGTGATGATCCCATACTATGTAATTTTGATTACTAGCTGTAAGGAGTAATAGCTTGTATTAGTTCTTGGAGGACTCATCGCTTGGAGGATGGCTCACATGGAACATGAAGATGGAGATCATCATGGTGGATGTGTTCTATGGCGATGGAGATCACCATGAGAAAATGGGCCATACCGTGTCACAACTATGTGAATGCTATTCTTATGCGTTTTACTCTATGCGTGCTTAGATGATAGAAGTAGAACGATCCCTCACAAAGTTTAAGTTAAACTGCCCTCCCAACAAAACCTTGCACCATCCTATGCCATGTACAATTGTTGGTGGGCCTATGAAATTAGGGTGTCGCGGTTTTCCTTGGCTGGATGGGTTTGTATCGGATACCTACACGCATAAGGGTTGGTGATCTTGACAAGGTCATCTTAACAATTAAGGACCTTGGGGCATAAAGGTTGGGCGCCGAGTTTTGACACAGAGATATCACCCAACAACAAGAGTCATATGTCATATGATTAGCAAGTGTTGCCTACCGATTTACCTTGTTTTCCAGCAGTGATGCTAAAGCTCACTAGTCGACTTGTTAATTGTGGATCTTGAATCACTTAGTATCAATAGAGGGATATCACTTAGTATCAATAGAGAGATATTGATTTAAGTGGGAGTATATGCTATTAAATTGTTTAATATGTTTTACTCTTTCATGGTTACATGGCTTAGTATTTTGCATGTTTTCTGTTGTAGATCAATGGCACCGAACACTGCATCACCTTTTTCTTTGCGTTCGATTCTTGACAAAGATAAACTAAATGGAACAAACTATTCGGACTGGGTCCGTAACCTGAGAATTGTTCTCAGGTCTGATAAAAAGGAAATGGTCCTGGATCCCCCAATCCCCGATGAACCTGCTGATAATGCATCTACTGCCCTCAAGAATGCCTACAAGAGAGAGCATGTGATGATTCTCTTGAGGTTAGCTATATTATGCTTGCATGCATGGAACCTGAACTCCAAAAGAAGTTTGAGGATCAGGAAGCATACGATATGATCGTCGCGCTTAGGGACATGTTCTAGACTCAGGCCAGGACTGAGAGGTACAATGTCACCAAGTCCTTTGTGGAATGCAAGCTAGCAGAGGGAGCAGGTGTAGGACCACATGTGATCAAAATGGTTGGTTACAGTCAGACTTTGGAAAACCTTGGTTTTCCACTAGGCCAAGAGTTGGCTACTGATTTCATTTTGGCGTCTCTTCCATCTAGCTATGGGCAGTTCATTTCGACTACCATATGCATGGGGTGGAGAAGGGCCTTCATGAGTTATGTGGGATGCTAAAAACAGCAGAAAGTGACATGAAGAAGTGTGAAGGGCATAGCCATGTGATGGCTGTGCAGAACAATCCTAGCTTTAAGAAAAAGGGTACTTCTTGGAATAAGAAGAAGGGCAAGGTTAAGGATACGATCCATAAGCATGCACCCAAGCAAAAGGCTGGACCTGCAGATGACACTGAGTGCTTCTATTTGTCACGAACATGGCCACTGGAAGAGAAACTGCAACAAGTACCAGGCTTCTTTGAAGAAGAGTGGAAGTAAGAGTACTTCCAACTGAGGTACGCTTGTTGTAAATGTTGTGGACATTCTTCTCGCTGATTCTTATGTTAACTCTTGGGTATTTGATACCGGATCGGTTGCTCGTATTTGCAATTCGATGCAGGGGCTAATAAGGACTAGAGAAGTGCACAAAGGCGAAGTGGATTTTCGGGTCGGAAATAAAGCAAGGGTTGCTGCATTGTTCGTCGGCGTCATGCAACTTCACCTTCCGTCAGGATTTATTATGGAGTTGAATAATTGTTATTACATTCCAAGTATGGGTCGAAAAAATTTATCACCTTCATGCTTGATGAGGGATGGATATTCATTTCTGAGTATGAACAATGATTGTGTAATCTCTAAGAATGATACGTTTATGGCTAATGCTCCCATTGTGAATGGGTTATTTATTTTAAATCTTGATGATGCATCTGTTTACAATGTTAGTGTTAAAAGGCTTTGGCCTAATGATTTGAGTCCTACCTATTTATGGCATTGTCGTTTGGGGCATATAAGTGAAAAGCGCATGAAGAAGCTCCATGGTGATGGTCTTCTAACTTCGTTTAATTTTGAATCATATGAGACATGTCAAGCTTGTTTACTTGAAAAGATGACCAAGTCACCTTTTTCGAGTTTACCCGAGAGAGCGACAGACTTGTTGGAACTCATACATATTGATGTATGTGGACCAATGAGCACGACGGCCAGAGGAGGATATCACTACTTCATTACTTTCACTAATGATTTCAGTAGATATGGTTATGTCTACTTAATGAAGCATAAGTCTGAAACTTTTGAAAGGTTCAAGGAGTTTTAGAGTGAGGTAGAGAATCAACGTGGCAAGAAAATAAAGGCCTTGCGATCTGATCGTGGAGGTGAATATTTGAGTCACGAATTTAGCGATCATCTTAAGAGTTGCGGAATTGTTCCATAGCTCACGCCGCCCGGAACGCCTCAAAGAACCGGGTCCTCTGAAAGGCACAATCGAACTTTGTTGGACATGGTTCGATCGATGATGAGCCAGTCGGATTTACCATTATCATTTTGGGGTTACGCTCTAGAAACGGCAGCTTTCACACTTAATAGGGTACCATCTAAATCCGTAGTTAAGACACCATATGAGATGTGGATTGGAAAGAATCCCAGTTTGTCTTTTCTAAAGATTTGGGGGTGTGATGCATTTGTCAAGCGACTTCAGTCGCACAAGCTAACACCCAAATCGGATAAGTGCATTTTCGTGGGATATCCGAGGGAAACCTTAGGGTATTACTTATACAACCAAGAAGAGGGCAAAGTGTTTGTCGCTTGTAGCAGTGTTTTCCTAGAGAAATAGTTTCTCACAAAGGGAACTGTAACATCGCAAAAATACTAAACTTGGATCATCAAACTCTAATCTCCAAAATAAGGGTTAACAAAAACTTTTCTAAATAAAAATAGGAAAGCATGCATGTGTGTATGCATTCCAATTTGGATTCTTTTGAATTGCCTTGTTTATGTGTTTATTTCCTTGTAAAGGGATTCTTAGGTGAAATAAACATCATCTAAACAATCCCCACACTTTTCCCAAAGACAAATAAATCAAAACAAACAAAATAAGGGAATGGTCATTTTGGCCAATTTAACTCCCATGCCTACTTTGGCTGTCTCTAACTTTCAAAACTTAACAGAATCTTGTTTGGATCTTTGCACCCATTGATAGTACTCATAACAAGTTACCAAGGGCCCACTTTGTGATCATCCAAAAACATTGAATGCATAGTTTAAAGGACAGTTCAAAATTGAATCTTTATCATATGGGAAGATCCCACTTTTTCAAAAACCACTCAAACAAGCTCAAATTTCAAAACCCAAGCATCCACAGACTCACCAGCACCTGCCTAGCACACCCACCAAAAATCTTTTCAAAATTCAAAACTTGAGTTCTTGCGGCCATTTCATCAAACACCTTGTTGATGCAAATCAATAAAATCCTAAACACTATTGTGATCAGTGATTTGGGCCTAACTTTTTCCCTCTCTAGATCACAGCAACCTCAGTAGATCATCTAGCAAACTTAACTAAGCCCTAGCCCCACTGTAAGCTTGGCAATGTCATCAATGGTGAACAGCCGAAGCCACCCATGACACCCCAGTGTGGACAGCAAGCTAGGAGAAGAACTAGTCGTGCCAACCTTGTCAGGGAGGTAGCCCATGCCTCACCGCCCCTCTCGACCAGCCCTGCCTCAAAGACAACGACCAAAACCGCCAGGAATGCCGCGCCCGTGCCTCTGTCAACCATGTCGATCATGCGCCAGAGCGCCACCCTCGACACACGCCCACAGACCGCGCGCCGCCCTCGCCGCGTGCATACGCGATCACCACCGTCCCAGGAGACCGCCAGACATCCCCGTTCGCCGCCCCATGCCTCACAGCCACCGCTCGCCATCGAAGACGCCGCCTCTGCCGCGTAGAGCATCGCACATTCCAGACCGTTTTCCACCGCCCCTACAAGAGCATTAAAGCCATAGAGCATCGCTAGGAGACCACCGATCGATCGCCACCGCCGGCCATGCCTCTAGCAGCCCGTAGCCATGTCGCCACCGTCGCTTGCCCACCCTGTTCGGTCTCGTCGTCGAGAATATAAATAGAGGCCTCCCCCGCTCAAACTCTTCACACCATTCTACTCCCCTCTGATCACTGATCATTCCACCCCGTTCCCGGAGCAAGGCGAGCGCAGATCGCCGAATTGCACCGAGCAGCCGCTCTGGAGAAGAAGGGCGCCGTCGATTTAAATCCACCCGGGATAAGCCGCGGTACCAAGAGGTTCGCCGTCGTCGACTTCATCGTTCGCATCGACGCCGACCGCTCGAGCCCCGGTGAGCCTCCCACGACCCCACGAGCCGCTTAGGGTTCGAGTCACGGTGACTAGTTCATCGTCGACGACCCTCAGCCGTTGATCTTACTTCTAATCCAACGCACCACGTTGCCCTGTACCGCTTCGCACCCCCTGTCTCACTGACGCGTGGGGACAGCAACTTAACCAGCCCGCGTAAGCGCTGTGCGTAGAAGGCTGGCCCGTTAACCTTTCCCATGCAGCCCACTCGTTTGAATTTGGATTTTTCCATTTTCATTCAAACATAGTTCTGTACCTAGTTTAAAAAATCAACCCAACTCGATTCAGTGAACCAAATTGAATGAAACCAATTTTGTTAGAAAGGTCAGAAAATGCTGAATTCAAGCCCGTTGGATTTGTAGATCACCCTTGGTAAAAATAACAAGGCAGAAGCTTTTCTGCATTCAAACATTTTTCAAATTTAAACCATAATAGCTTTTGAGTTGATTCCAACTCTCAAAAGTCACATTTAGCCATACCTTTCAGAATATATAAAAATATATGGGTTTACTTACAAAAATAATGTTCAAGTAATAAAAGAATGCCACATAGGCATTTCTAGTCACTTATTTTAATTAAAATAAAAGGGTAAAACCTTATTAAATTGTGACACCACTTAAAATCACATTCCCATGTACTGAAATATGTGGTGATGACATGTGTCAACATGATCCCATGTTTGGTTTGGAGAATATTAAATCTTAAGTAGTTTTTCAACGAGTAGAAATTACTTTTCTAAAACTAAAATCATTAAGTCAAGTGCTTGTAATGTTAGTGATGATGCTAGATCATCTATAGAACCCCTTTGTGTGATGATTGGAAGTAGTTAAGTATTGTTTGGTGATTGTGTACCTCATATTTATTCATAGACGCTAGTACCGACCAAGGATACGAGGAGGAAGGAGGATACTACGAAGAAGAAGCCGAGGAGAACTTCAACCACTGCTCTGCACAAGGCAAGCTTATACTGATACTGATGCAAGCCCATACTTGCAAGCCTAATACTACTAGTTGAATGTGCAAGCTAACACTTGCAATTATGAAAGATAGATGACCTATGCAATGCACTAAGCATGCTTGGTTAGATATATTTGAGGATACCCCCTCCTAGTTTTATTTGCAAGCTTTCTACTTTATTTCTTTATCAAAGCTTTGACTTAGAGTTTACTGAAGTAACTTGTAGATTCTAGACAGATAATTGAAGGTTGCTTAAAGAGCATAAAATTTGGCCTAAACTAGAAAACCTTGATATCATCCTAAGGCATGAGGTGGTATTTAGTTGAAACTCCACTAGTTTACCACCCCTCATTAGTACTCGCCCCCACTTGTAGATGCTAGTGCTAAGCATAAAACTTGATCAACTTTAGATGGGATTACTTGGTGAAAATGGTTATGAAAACCTTAGAATGATGGATCATTCTACTGAGATGTTTTGACATGTGTTTCCAAACACCAGATGATTTTGGTGATGAAAATGTTGAGGCATGAGCCTTAGCCCTTTATAAAACTGATGGTTGTCTGGTTGCGATACCATTCCAATTTTACCGTACAACCACAATACCCAAAGATTGGGTAGGGCTTGACTTGAAACTTATATACCTTAGTATTGGTTCCCTCACGGCCAAGGTCTGAGCTGAGGCTACCTTGTGAAGATTGTCCACCTGTGCAGTACCCAAGCTGACAATTGGTCATGGTTGGGAGGCCAAACTCACAGGAGAGGTGCTCATACTAGGGCGTGTAATTGAAAGGTTAGGATTGATTATCCGCATACTGAGTATGGTGAATTCAGGATTTGTTCCTGACAGATGTATCTAATGTTGTGGTGAAAGTGTACAATCTCTGCAGAGTGTCAAACTATTCGAATAGTCGCGTCCGCGGTTATGGACAGTTGGAGTGGCCATACTGTTCCCCCGTCAGATGTTTTCAAAATGACTTGAGACTTTGACTTGACCACAACAGAGTTGTGGCATGAGATACAATTTCCCACTTAGGTATTATAAAATTTGACTAGTTTTCTCTTGCTTCTGAACTTAGTAGAGGTAAATCTGGATTTTTCAAAACAACCCTAGAGCTTAGTGTCCTATTACAAAAACCCCTTCACTTGTTAGTATTAGTTTGCGAGTACTTAAAGAGTACTCATGGCTTTGTCCCTGGCTATTCCCGTGGCCATACTATGAAGAGGAGTACCAGGATGATGGACCCCAGGAAGGTTACGACAACTAGGATCATATCCCATCGTCAGCATTGCCTGTGACCCCGAAGATGGAGCTTCGCCTATGCTACCTTTATTATTACGTATTTCCGATGCTTGAGTTGTATTAAGAACTGGATCATGAGATCCTTATTTGTGTAAGACCTTATGTATGGTTTGTAATGGATGATGTACTGTGGTATCCAATTATGTTATGTCTCGCAAAAATGGTAATCCTAGGATTGCGATGTATGGCATAACAGGCATCTGGGATTAAAAATCCGGGTGTTAACAAGTTGGTATCAGAGCCATCCTGACCATAGGAGACCCTAGTTAGAATGGAAGTTTGAATCAAAAACTTAGTTTCAAAACCAAAGGAAGCAAATATTTACAAAAACTTATTCCCATTCTTATCACTTTGATTCTTTCATGAAAATTCATGTTCCTCAAAAACTCTTGCAAAATACATAAAACTTGACACACTTGATCACTCTACTAACTTACTCATCCTATATTCTTAATAGATGGACGTGAAGTACAATAAGTTTTATTAGTTGGGGAATGGAGGAGACCTTATCTTTGAGAGGGATTTGGACCAGCTTTCGGAACTTCTGGAGCGTCCACACCCTGAGTTCTTAGGAGCTCAGCTCAATGATCAAGGAGGAGAAGATCTGCAGTGGCTAATTGTTGCAAGTCTTAGAGGAAAGATTGAACCTCCCACGGCTGAGGGAATTCAGTTTACCTTAAGAGAGAACAACTGGCTCGATGGACTTGCTAGGGCCATGCAGGAAGCTCTTGCCCGTCTGTGTGGGCAGAGTATCAATCATATCAAGGGTACCCGTTTTGAGTTTTGCCCAAGGCGTGATGCTAATGGACAACCACTGGAAGCCCCATACCACCCCGAGCTAAAGACTCAATTGGACCACCTTAGCTTCATGATGTATGATCGTCAGCAAGAGTTGGACAATTGTCGTGACTACTCCAACCACAAGTCCGCCATCATCAAGACGAAGGATCAGACCATCGCCATGCTAACAAAGGATCGCAAGTCTCGCCGCCATCAGCTCGACAAGAAGGAGCGCATAATTTCCCGTCTTTGCCACCGTATCTCGGCTTTGGAGGAGACCATCCACGAGAGAGACATGCAGTTGGAGGAAAGGGAGAATGCCGGAGAGGATCTTCGTGGAGACCCCTACTCCTATCTCAGTGATGATGATGATTTTCTGGAGGATCAGGATATGGACTTCTTCACCGATGAGGATGATTTTCCCTTCATCAATGACGACAATGATGATGAGGATGATGACTACACCGACTCCGAGGAGTAGTAGCACTTGATCACTAGCGTAGTGAGTAGTATTCGGTCCCACTGTATCATAGTTCCCAGAATGGTTCTTAAAACCATCTGTTTACCTTTGTTGTGGTGTGTGTTTGTATCGTGTGAATGAATTAATGAAAAGCAAGTTGCTAGAAAATCTGAGTCAAACTTTAAATTTTTTTCAAAATCCCGAAACCTTAGAAATTTCCCTCTTTTCTCCTGATCTATCTCAATCTTCAGATGCCACGCGGAGGAAGTGGTTCATCCCTGGACCCGATGTTGCAGATACTGCAAATGTTGGTTTCTGACCGCGAAGCTGAAAGATCCGAACGTCAAGCCAACCTAGCCACCCTTCAGCAGATAGCTTAGCTAGCCCACAACAACCAAGGCCAAGGAAATCAGGACAACCATGGATCTAAGCTCAAGAATTTCCAGAATACCAACCCGCCTATTTTCACTAAGTCGGAAGAACCCCTAGATGCCGACGATTGGCTGCAAACCATGGAAAATAACCTAGAAGTCGCCGGAGTGGAAGCCAACAAGAAAGTTTTGTTCGCCACCCACTATCTAGCCGGAGATGCCAGAGCATGGTGGAACAATGTTCGTGCAATGACCGGAGGACAGATGATGACCTGGGAGGAATTCAAGGTCAAGTTCAGCAGAACCCATGTGCCACCGGGTTTGATCAAGAGAATGAGAGATGAGTTCAGAGAACTGAAGCAAGGAAGGATGACCATAGTGGAATACCGTGACAAATTTTTGTCATTAGCTAGGTATGCCCCGGATGAGATCGACACCGAAGCCAAGAAGGAGAGATTCTTGAATGGTATGCACGATGAGATGCAGACTGTGTTAGTCAATATCCCCTTTGTTGATATTGAAGCCCTTGTTGACTCTGCCATCCAGATGGAAGGAAAGATCAACCAAGCCAATGAGAACCGCAAGCGTCGCATGATGCATCAGCCAGGAACCCATCAGACCCCAAAGTATCGCCCTAACCCATCTCCAGGATTTGCCCCGAGAACCAACAGACCCCCGATGAACCGTCCTACCTATCCCAACCGTGGAAACCCTAGGCCCGGAGGAAATCAAAACAACCCCGGCAACTCTAGCAATTTCAACTGTGCCCCACCCAAGTTCAACAACAATGCTACCGCCAACACCAACACTGCCCAGAGGACTGGAAGCAATGTTGTGCCTGTTGCAGCAAAGGACAAGTCGCAAGTGAATTGTTATGACTGTGGAAATAAGGGTCACTACTCCAACGAGTGCCCCAACAAGAAGAATGCCGCAGCCCCCAATGACAATGCCCCAGCTCAGCAGCAGCGTCGTGTTCATCCCGGAAGGAGGTTTGCCCTGTGAATTCGGCCAACATAGCAACGTCTTTTTCTCATGCATGCTGAAGAAGCTCAGGAAGCGTCAGACGTCGTGCTGGGTATGTTTTCTGTTTATTCAGTACTTGCACGAGTGTTATTTGATTCTGGTGCATCGCACTCATTTTTCACCGAAGAATTTGCATGCACTAGTAAAATCCAACCAATCAAACTAAAGCATGTTATGATCGTTCAAATTCCCGGTTCAACCACCAAATCTAGGCAAATTTGCAAAGCCGTCCCCATCTGAATCCATGGCATAGATTTTTATGCTAATCTGATAGTACTTGGAACTAAAGGTTTGGAAGTAGTACTAGGAATGGATTGTATGTCCAAACATAAAGGATTGATTGACTGTGCCAAGAAAGCCATAACCATGACCAGTACAGCCGGAATATCAGTCGAGCATATATCTGAAACCTTACCTCGTCAATTCAAGTGCAACTAGAGTATAGCCCAACCTACCCTTGACCAAGTCCGGATAGTCTGTGAATACCCCGATGTATTTCCAGATGTTTTGCCCAGTATTCCCCTAGATCGAGATATCGAGTTTATCATCGAACTAATCCCTGGAATAGGACCCATAGCCCAGAGACCATATAGTATGAACCCATCTGAATTAGAAGAACTGAAGAAGCAACTTGATGCCATGTTGGAAATTGGATTGATTCAACCAAGTGCGTCACCATGGAAATCACCTGTTTTGTTTGTGGACAAGAAAGATGGAGGTACCGTTTGTGTACGGATTATCGGAAGTTGAATGATGTCACCATCAAGAACAAATACCCATTGCCCAAGATAGAAGATTTGTTTGATCAGTTGACCGGTGCCAAAGTGTTTTCTAAGATTGATCTTAGGACTGGATATCATCAACTCAAAATTCGTGTAGAGGACATTCCATAGACTGCCTTTACCACTAGATATGGATTATACGAATATACCGTTATGTCTTTTGGATTAACCAATGCCCTCGCTTATTTCATGAATCTCATGAATAAGATTTTTATTGACTTCCTGGATAAGTTTGTCGTTGTTTTCATCGATGACATTATGATTTATTCCAAATCGGAAGAAGAACATGAGCTACACCTAAGGACCATTCTTGGAACCCTTAGAGAGCATTAGTTGTATGCCAAGTTTAGCAAATGTGAATTCTGGTTACAGGAGGTAGGATTCCTCGGTCACATTGTATTAGTCGGAGGAATTTCCGTTGAACCTGCAAAGGTGAAAGATGTCGAAGATTGGCAAGCCCCAACCACTCAAACCCAAGTTCATGCATTTCTCGGATTGGCGGGATACTACCGCAAATTCGTAGAAGGATTCTCGAGTATCGCTAGAGCCATGACCCAATTGCTAAAGAAGGACAAGAAGTTTGAATGGACCGACAAATGTGAAGCGAGTTTTCAAGAACTCAAGAGGAGATTGATCTCAGCCCCAATCTTAATCATGCCGGATATCACGAAGCCCTTCGACGTGTATTGTGATGCATCCAAGATCGGTCTCGGATGTGTGCTAATGCAATAAGGCAAAGTTATATCTTATCTATCTCGACAACTGAAACAACATGAGCAAAATTACCCAACCCATGACCTCGGACTCGCAGCCGTAGTTCTAGCCCTGAAGACATGGAGGCATTACCTGATGGGAAACCGTTGTGAGATTTATTCGGATCACAAGAGCCTGAAGTATATATTCACTCAGAAGGAGCTGAAATATGAGGCAGAGAAGATGGATTGAGCTAATCAAGGATTACGACCTGTACATTCACTATCACCCTGGTAAAGCCAATGTAGTAGCCGATGCCCTTAGCAGATTGCCGTGCCGCTTGAACTCCATGATCTTGAAGGAGCAACCAAGCTTGCACAAGGAGATGGAAGATTTTCGAATAGAATTAGTGAGTGAAGGATTTTTGGGTAGCATAGAACTTCAGCCCACTTTGATAAGCCAGATCAAAGAGGCGCAGAAAGGAAATGCTAGTATCGACGGAATCAAGCGTCATATCGGTACAGGCAAAGTACCCGGATTCACCGAAGACAAAGGAGTTCTGTGGTACAAAGGACGCCTTTGTGTACCAGCAGATTCTGAGTTGAAAGAAGTTATTCTGAAGGAAGCTCATGATACTCTTTATTCTATGCACCCCGGAGGAACTAAGATGTATAAATATTTGAAAGAGCAATTTTGGTGGCATAAGATGAAGAGAGAAATCGGAAGCTATATCGCCAAGTGTAATATATGTCAACGAGTTAAGGCAGGACATCAAAGACCCGCTGGATTGTTGCAACCATTGCAGATTCCGGAATGGAAATGGGATTCCGTTGGGATGGACTTTATCACCGGATTGACTACTTCTAGTAGGGGAAATGACTCTATCTGGGTCATAGTGGACAAATTGTCCAAAGTCGCCCATTTCTTACCCGTCAATACCATATATCAGAGTTCGAAGCTAGCGGAGTTATACATCGCTAGAATCGGTAGTTTGCATGGAGTCCCCAAGAACATTGTATCGGATCGAGGAACTCAATTTACCTCGAGATTCTGGAAGAAAGTCCAAGAAGGTTTAGGAACCCATCTAGATTTCTGCACCGCATATCACCCCCAGACCGATGGACAAACGGAGCGAGTAAATTAGATACTCGAAGACATGTTAATATCATGTGTGTTAGAATATGGATCTAAGAGGGAAGACTGTTTGCCGTTTGCAGAATTTTCATACAACAACAGTTATCAAGCTAGTTTGCAAATGGCCCCATTTGAATTCATGTACGGAAGGAAGTGCCGCATCCCTTTGAACTGGTCGGAAGTAGGAGAGAGTCAGATTTTCGGACCTGACATCCTACGAGAAGCGGAAGAGAAGGTTCACAAGATTCGTGAGCACCTCAAGACAGCCCAATCTAGACAGAAGAGTTACGCCGACAAGAGACGTTGAGACCTCGCCTTCAACATAGGAGATTTTGTGTATCTGAAGGTGTCTCCATTAAAAGGAATGCAGCGTTTCCAACTCAAAGGAAAGTTAGCCCCCAGATATATCAGACCCTTCAAGATTCTGAACCATCGAGGAGAAGTGTCGTATCAATTGGAACTGCCAGAAGAGATGTCCGCCCTGCATAATGTGTTCTATATCTCATTACTTCGCAAGTGCCTCGAAGTTCCAGAGAAGACCAAAGTGTTCAAGAATATCGATCACCAGACCATAGAGATCAACGATGACCTGACCTATCCCGAAGTACCCATCCGTATTTTGGAAGAAGCCTTCAGAACTACCCGAACCCGAAGCATCAAGTTTCTCAAGATTCAGTGGAGCAACCACACGGAAGAGGAAGCTACCTGGGAGCGCGAAGATCACATCAGGACGGAGTTTCCAGATCTCTTCAAATCCTAGGTAATCTTTTTCGTCCTTTTTCAAATCTCGGGAAGAGATTTTGTTTAAGGGGGGAAGGTTTGTAACATCCCAAAAATACTAAACTTGGATCATCAAACTCTAATCTCCAAAATGAGGGTTAACAAAAACTTTTCTAAATAAAAATAGGAAAGCATGCATGTGTGTATGCATTCCAATTTGGATTCTTTTGAATTGCCTTGTTTATGTGTTTCTTTGCGTGTAAAGGGATTCTTAGGTGAAATAAACATCATCTAAACAATCCCCACACTTTTCCAAAGACAAATAAATAAATAAAACAAAATAAGGGAATGGTCATTTTGTCCAATTTAACTCCCATGCCTACTTTGGCTGTCTCTAACTTTCAAAACTTAACAGAATCTTGTTTGGATCTTTTCACCCCTTGATAGTACTCATAAAAAGGTACCAAGGTCCACTTTGTGATCATCCAAAAACATTGAATGCATAGTTTAAAGGACAGTTCAAAATTGAATCTTTATCATATGGGAAGATCCAACTTTTTCAAAAACCACTCAAACAAGCTCAACTTTCAAAACCCAAGCATCCACAGACTTACCAGCACCTGCCTAGCACACCCACCAAAAATCTTTTCAAAATTCAAAACTTGAGTTCTTGCGGCCATTTCATCAAACACCTTGCTGATGCAAATCAATCAAATCCTAAACACTATTGTGAGCAGTGATTTGGGCCTAACTTGTTCCCTCTCTAGCTCATAGCAACCTCAGTAGATCATCTAGCAAACTTAACTAAGCCCTAGACCCACTGTAAGCTTGGCAATGTCATCAATGGTGAACAGCCGAAGCCACCCATGACACCCCAGTGTGGACAGCAAGCTAGGAGAAGAACTAGTCGTGCCAACCTTGTCAGGGAGGTAGCCCATGCCTCACCGCCCCTCTCGACCAGCCCTGCCTCAAAGACAACGACCAAAACCGCCAGGAATGCCGCGCCCGTGCCTCACCAACCATGTCGCGGCGCCAGCGCCACCTCGACACATGCCCACAGACCGCGCGCCGCCCTCGCCGCGTGCATACGCGATCACCACCGTCCCAGGAGACCGCCAGACATCCCCCTTTGCCGCCCCATGCCTCACAGCCACCGCTCGCCGTCGAAGACGCCGCCTCTGCCGCGCAGAGCATCACATGTTCCAGACCGTTTGCCACTGCCCCTACAAGCGCATTAAAGCCATAGAGCATCACGAGGAGACCACCGATCGATCGCCACCGCCGGCCATGCCTCTAGCAGCCCGTAGCCATGTCGCCACCGTCGCTTTCCCGCCCTGTTCGGTCTCGTCGTCGAGAATATAAATAGAGGCCTCCCCTGCTCAAACTCTTCACACCATTCTACTCCCCTCTGATCACTGATCATTCCACCCCGTTCCCGGAGCAAGGCGAGCAGCGCATCGCCGGAATTGCGCCGGAGCAGGCCGCCTCTGGAGAAGAAGGGCGTCGTCGATTTCGTCCACCCCAGGAGAAGCCGCCGGTACCAGGAGGTTCCTCGTCGTCGACTTCGTCGTTCGCCCGCATCACCGACCCTCGCCTGAGCCCCGGTAAGTCTCCCACGATCCCCACTGAGCCTCTAGGGTTCGAGCTCACCGGTGACTAGTTCATCATCGACGACGACCCTCAGCCGTTGATCTTACTTCTAATCCAACACACCACGTTGCCCTGTACCGCTTCGCACCCCCTGTCTCACTGACGCGTGGGGACAACAACTTAACCAGCCCGCGTAAGCGCTGTGCGTAGCAGGCCGACCCGTTAACCTTTCCCGCGCAGCCCACTCGGTTGAATTTGGATTTTTCCATTTTCATTCAAACACAGTTCTGTACCTAGTTTCAGAAATCAACCCAGCTCGATTCAGTGAACCAAATTGAATGAAACCAATTTTGTTAGAAAGGTCTGGAAATGCTGAATCCAAGCCCGTTGGATTCAAGTCATTTGGATCTGTAGATCACCCTTGGTAAAAATAACAAGGCAGAAGCTTTTCTGTATTCAAAGATTTTTCAAATGTAAACAATAATAGCTGTTGAGTTGATTCAAACTCTCAAAAATCACATTTAACCATACCTTCCAGAATATATAAAAATATATGGGTTTACTTACAAAAATAATGTTCAAGTAATAAAAGAATGACACATAGGCATTTCTAGTCACTTATTTTAATTAAAATAAAAGGGTAAAACCTTATTAAATTGTGACACCACTTTAAATCACATTCCCATGTACTGAAATATGTGGTGATGACATGTGTCAATATGATCCCATGTTTGGTTTGGAGAATATTAAATCTTAAGTAGTTTTTCAATGAGTAGAAATTACTTTTCTAAAACTAAAATCATTAACTCAAGTGCTTGTAATGTTAGTGATGATGCTAGATCATCTATAGAACCCCTTTGTGTGATGATTGAAAGTAGTTAAGTATTGTTTGGTGATTGTGTACCTCGTATTTATTCATAGACGCTAGTACCGACCAAGGATACGAGGAGGAAGGAGGATACTACGAAGAAGAAGCCGAGGAGAACTTCAACCACTGCTCTGCACAAGGAAAGCTTATACTGATACTGATGCAAGCCCATACTTGCAAGCCTAATACTACTAGTTGAATGTGCAAGCTAACACTTGCAATTATGAAAGATAGATGACCTATGCAATGCACTAAGCATGCTTGGTTAGATATATTTGATGATACCCCCTCCTAGTTTTAGTTGCAAGCTTTCTACTTTATTTCTTTATCAAAGCTTTGACTTAGAGTTTACTGAAGTAACTTGTAGATTCTAGACAACTAACTGAAGGTTGCTTAAAGAGCATAAAATTTGGCCTAAACTAGAAAACCTTGATATCATCCTAAGGCATGAGGTGGTACTTAGTTGAAAATACACTAGTTTACCACCCCTCATTAGTACTCACCCCCACTTGTAGATGCTAGTGCTAAGCATAAAAATTGATCAACTTTAGATGGGACTACTTGGTGAAAATGGTTATGAAAACCTTAGAATGATGGATCATTCTACTGAGATGTTTTGACATGTGTTTCCAAACACCAGATGATTTTGGTGATGAAAATGTTGAGGCATGAGCCTTATCCCTTTATAAAACTGATGGTTGTATGGATGCGATACCATTCCAATTTTACCGTACAACCACAATACCCGAAGATTGGGTAGGGCTTGACTGGAAACTTATATACCTTAGTATTTGTTCCCTCACGGCCAAGGTCTGAGCTGAGGCTACCTTGTGAAGATTGTCCACTGCAGCACTCCAAGATGACAGTTGGTCATGGTTGGGAGGCCAAACTCACAGGAGAGGTGCTCATACTAGGGCGTGTCCTTGAAAGGTTCGGATTGATTATCCGCATCGAGTATGGTGAATTGGATTTGTTCTGACGGATGTATCGAATGTTGTAGTGAAAGTGTACAATCTCTGCAGAGTGTCAAACTATTCGAATAGCAGCGTTATGGATGATTAGAGTGGCCATCTTTGTTGCCCCGTCAGATGTTTTCAAAATGACTTGTGAAATGACTTGAGACTTTGACTTGACCACAACAGAGTTGTGGCATGAGATACAATTTCCCACTTAGGTGTTATAAAATATGACTAGTTTTCTCTTGCTTCTGAACTTAGTAGAGGTAAATCTGGCTTTTTGCAAAACAACCCTAGAGCTTAGTGTCCTATTACAAAAAACCCTTTACTTGTTAGTATTAGTTTGCGAGTACTTAAAGAGTACTCATGGCTTTGTCCCTGGCTATTCCCGTGGCCAGACTATGAAGAGGAGTACTAGGATGATGGACCCCAGGAAGGTTACGACAACTAGGATCATCTCCCATCGTCATCATTGCCTGTGACCCCGAAGATGGAGCTTCGCCTACGCTACCTTTATTATTACGTATTTCCGCTGCTTGAGTTGTATTAAGAACTGGATCATGAGATCCTTATTTGTGTAATACCTTATGTATGGTCTATAATGGATGATGTACTATGGTATCCAATTCTGTTATGTCTCGCAAAAATGGTAATCCTAGGATTGCGATGTATGGCATAACAGGCATCTAGGATTAAAAATTCAGGTGTTGACAGGAACGAGTGGAAGGTCAGTGCGACTTGAAGAAGTTCAAGATGAGACAGTCGGGGATGCTTCTACGCGTGATGCTATTGTAGTATAACAAGTTTAGGAACCCGTGGCAATAGAAGCACCACAACCACGAAGGTCGGCGAGGCTCCACGAAGTGCGGGAATTATTATTGTTAGACAATGATGAGCCTGCGACCTATGCAGAAGCTATGGTGTAACCAGACTCTGATAAATGGTTGATCGCCATGAGATCTGAGATAGATTCCATCGGAGACAATCAAGTTTGGAACTTGGTCGACCTGCCTGATGGTTTTAAAGCCATTGAGTGCAAATGGATCTATAAGAAGAAGATTGATATGGATGGAAATGTTCAATCCATAAATCTCGACTTGTTGCAAAAGGTTTTTGACAAGTTCAAGGAGTTGACTACGACGAGACTTTCTCGCCCGTAGCGATGCTTAAATCTATACGGATCATTCTAGCCATTGTTGCACATTTCGACTATGAAATATGGCAGATGGATGTCAAGACGGCTTTCCTAAATGGAATCCTTACTGAGGACATGTATATGATGCAGCTTGAAGGTTTTGTCGATCCACACAATGCTGAAAAGGTATGCAACTTCTAAAGTCCATTTATGGGCTGAAGCAAGCATCTCGGAGTTGGAAAATTCGATTTGATGAAGTTGTAAAGGAGTTTGGCTTCATCAAAAACAAACAAGAACATTGTGTTTACAAGAAAGAAAGTGGGAGAGCGCTGGTATTTCTAATATTATATGTAGATGACATATTGCTGATTGGAAATGACATTCCTATGCTCGGGTCTGTTAAGACCTCCTTGAAAAATAGTTTTTCGATGAAGGACTTGGGAGAAGCAGCATATATTCTAGGAATCAAGATCTATAGAGATAGATCAAGGAGGCTAATTGGATTAAGCCAGAGTACATACATTGACAAAGTGTTGAAACGGTTCAGCATGGAAGAGTCTAAGAAGGGGTTCTTGCCCATGTCTCATGGCATTAAACTCAGCAAGACTCAGTGTCCGTCAACTATGATGAGCTTGAGCGCATGAGCAGGGTTCCATATGCTTAGGCTATTGGATCCATCATGTATGCAATGATATGTACTCGCCCAGATGTTTTCTATGCTCTAAGTGTTACGAGCAGATACCAGGCTGATCCAGGTGAAGGTCACTGGACAGCGATAAAGAATGTCCTTAAGTACTTGAGAAGGACTAAGGATGTGTTCCTAGTTTATGGAGGTGAGGATGAACTCAGTGTAAGGGGTTACACAGATGCGAGTTACCGTAATGACTCAGATGACTCCAGATCGCAATATGGTTATGTGTTTGTCATGAATGGTGGTGCTGTGAGTTGGAAAAGTTCCAAGCAAGATACGGTGGCCTCCTCTTCAACAGAAGCTGAATATATTGCCATCTCAGAGGCTGAAAAGGAAGTTGTTTGGATTAGGAATTTCCTGATCGCTCTCGGTGTGGTTCAGGGCGCGTCCAATCCCATGGACGTTTATTGTGACAACAATGGTGCTATTGCACAAGCCAAGGAGCCTAGACAACACCAGTAGAACAAACATATTCGCATGAGTTACCATCAGATTCGAGAGTTCGTTAAGGATGGTAGTGTCATGATATGCAAAATACATACAGACTCAAATGTTGTCGATCCCTTTACAAAGCCACTCCCGCAGCCTGCGCATGAGGCGCACGCAAGAGCAATAGGTATTAGATACTATCTAGATTGTCTCTAGTGCAAGTGGGAGACTGAAGGAAATATGCTCTAGAGGCAATCATAGAGTTGATTATATTTCTTATGTATCCATGAGTTATTGTAATGTTCCTTGAATATCCATATCAGGCAACTTGTATTGATTAGCAATTATGTGAATTGTTTGTGAAACTCTTTACTTGTATGGTTATCCAAATAGTTGTCCCTAGTCGGAGTTCATGTGAGGACACACGTGAATATTAGACTAGCACATCGATTGGTTGATGACTATGTTTCGCAAGTCATAAACATGGAGATGTCAAACCAATGATGTGGACACATGTTATGAACATGGGGTTGGACTGACCCAACATGAGACTGGCACTTAGACTTGCAGCTCTCTCTACACATCGTGCATGTTTTGTCCTTAGATCTGAGATTGTCGCATGCACTTGAGATGTGGATCGACCTACTTTGGGGCTATCAGACGTTGCTCCGTAACTGGGTAGTTATAAAGGTAGATTTCGGGTTTGTCCTGAAGCATGCTGCAAGGCGTGGTCAATCAAGATGGGATTTTCCCCTCTCTACTTGAGAGAGATATCTCTGGGCTCCTCGAGTGATCGGATCCAGAAATGCATGGCCGTGCTACATATGGTTAAGAGTTAACCTAGTAAAGGGATTCCGAATCACAGCATCAAGAAAGGGAGGTCAGCTTGGACCTAGACCAAATATCATGAGTCAAAGGGAAATACATGTACTAAACCTTGTGATGGTTCGTCCGATGTGATCTTTGTATGCGTTTGAGAGTTGGCACGTCTTGCTAGAGGCCGCTACCAACTATTGACAGAATATGTGTATTCGTGCCATGTCTATACGTATATGAACCTATAGGATCACACACTTAAGGGGATGGAAGCCTAATAAGGATTAGATCTGAATTAGACTAGGCTTCGGGTACTAATGGGTTGCTAATGTAGAAGCCCACTAGAGACGCCTATATAAGAGAGGGTGGGGCGTGCTGACCAGGGATAGATGATTCCACCCAGCCGCCATTCCTCACGCTTGTGTTGCACACGCGGACCTAGGAGTCCGGCGTCTAACTCTTCCACCCCGCACGTGTGGATACCTCGGAGGTGTTGCATCTGTGGCACTTGGACGAGCCGCGCAAGGGGAGCTGCTCATGGGACGAGGACGAGAAGGAGACGTAGAACATCTACATTGCCTCGACGCGCTTCATTAAGTTTCGCAACCGCACGTCTAGTGGTAATCTCGTGATCTATGACAGCAGTATTCCTGGTTTACGTGGTAGAAAAATTTGATTTGCGCTAGTGTAGCCTACCCGTATCGCTTCATCAAAATCTTCCTTACAATCATCATTAAAAACAAAAGGTATATTTTTTTAGAAGATTAGTAAGGGGCTTTGAAATTTTGGAGAAATCTTTAATAAACGTCCTATAGAAACCAGCATGACCAAGGATACCACGAATATCTTTTATGTCCCTAGGGCAAGGCATCTTTTCAATTGCTTCAATTTTGGCTCTGTCTACCTCAATACCTCTTTCAGAAATTTTGTGTACAAGAATAATCCCTTCATTAACCATGAAGTGGCATTTCTCCCAATTAAGAACAAGGTTAGTTTATTCACATCTCTGCAAAACTTTATCAGGGTTGTGCAAACAATTATCAAAAGGAAGTTCCATAGACGGAGAAATCGTCCATGAAAACCTCCACAATTTCTTCACAAAAACCATGAAAGATAGCAGACATACATCTCTAAAAGGTAGCAGGAGCATTACATAAACCAAAAGGCATACGCCTATAAGCATAAGTTCCATAAGGACAAGTAAAGGTGGTTTTCTCTTGGTCTTGTGCTCTCACAGCAATTTGAGAGAACCCAGAATAACCATCAAGAAAACAAAAGTGAGTATTTTTAGACAACCTTTCTAGCATTTGATCAATAAAAGGCAGATGATAATGATCTTTCTTAGTAACTTTATTAACCTTCCTAAAATCAATGCACATCGTATAACCAACCACCACTCTTTGGGGTATAAGCTCATTATTTTCATTAGGCACAACAGTGATTCCCCCTTTCTTTGGGACACAATGAGCAGGGCTAAACCATTGCTATCAGCAATAGGGTAAATAATACCAACATCGAGGAGTTTTAATACCTCATTTCTTACCACATCCTTCATCTTAGGATTTAAACGGCGTTGGTGTTCAACAACTGGTTTTGCATCAGGTTATATATTGATAGCATGCTGACATATAGTAGGAGAAATACCTTTTAAATCATCAAGAGTATACCCCATAGCTCCTCGGTGTTTCTTCAATATTTCCAATAATCATTCCTCTTCCTTCCTTGGAAGTTTAGAACTAATAACAGGATATAGTTTCTTATTTTCGTAGGAATGGCCACGACAGATGCTGCAATCGGCAACGAGTAGTAGAACGAGGGGCAAGGGCGGCCAGCCATCTGCGGTGCGAGATGAGGGCAGAGACACAGGGTTTTATACAGGTTCGGCCCCCCGGAGGGTAAAGACCTACTCCTGCTAGATTGTATTGATGAGAGAGTACAAGGGCGAGCTCGACGACTAGGCGGCGAGTCGCAGGGGGTGTATGATGGAACGTGTCCGCTATGCTTACCCTAGGGAGGTTTATATAGACTCACCTCGCTAGGGTTTACAGATCTACACCGAATTAGTTAAGGATTCGGAGGGTGTTTGACCTAATCTTACTGGGCCTAGCTACGCTTCTGGGCCTTCAGCTTCCAGTCGCTTGGCTCCTTGTTGGGTCTTGATCCAGTCGCCGTCCTGTAGGAACACTCGCTGGTAGCATGGGCCAGTAGGAAACGTCCTGCTGGGTATACCCTACTCGGCATATCCCCATCAGTAGTCCCCGAGGCCGTCGTTGATTCGTTGCAGGTGTTCTTTGGCAGTCGGAGTATGCGGGTCCAATTTGGACGCCCAGTCGAATCGGCGGTGGACTCCCTAAATGAAAGAGGAAACATGTCATACTAGTTGCAATAACATCGACCGATCGAATCACAGCACGGCGAATGGGCCGGCGAGTAGTCAGATCGCAACTATGGCGATCAGGTCGGTGAGTAGTCGAATCGCAGCTATGGCGATCAGATCGGCGAGTAGTCGGGTCGCCGAAGATGGCGAGTCGAGTAGACGAAGTTGGACTGTCAGTGCTGGTCAAACTAGCCATTGGGTAATCCAACGGTAATATCGGCGTAATCACCGCGCGGTTACGGCTCCCTGAAAATGGCAGGTAGCAACCGCTATATAAGGAGAGTGACGGGCGAAGAGCGATCATTCCCCACACTTCCTCCGATCTCGCGTTCCTCCTAGTCTTCCATTCCTCCATAGCGACCAGAGCGACCTAGAGCAATCCCGCAACCCTAGATCATTCTACTAATGGCGCCTCTGACAAAACCATGGGGGAGATCCAAATGCACGAAGGTGCTGCTGAAATCTTTCGAGGATGCGGGGATCCTTTGCGCCGGTAGATGGAGAATCCCCACGGCCAGGGAGGTGGTGCCGGATCCGCGCGAGGGAGAATCCATCTGCTTCACCAGCCACCTGGAGAGGGGGCTCGGTTTCCCCACCTCCATCTTCTTCCGCCGTTTCTGCGCGTATTATGGCATACAGCCATCGGACCTAGGGCCGTACAGCATCGAGCAACTCGCCATCTTTGTGGTGTTTTGCGAGTGTTACCTAGGATGTCGGCCATACTTCCCCCTATGGCAAGATCTGTTCCATGGGAGGATCGAACGCGAAGGGACAGGCGGCCCGATGCTAACCGCGGGCGACCTCACCTTCCAGATGAAGTCCAAGGCCTCCTTCCTCGACCCGATGCTGCCGAAGAAGGCTGCGAACGAGTGGAAGAAGCATTGGTTCTACGTGACCGAGTCACCACCAGACAACGAGGTGGCGCTTCCGATGTACTCTGCTGACTGGCCCGAGCCGCGTCGGCTTCTAGTCACCAAACTCCGCTCGACCAGCGGATGGTGGTCGATGAAATGCTGACAAAGATTTGTCAGCTGAAGAAAGATGGCCTCCAGACCATCAACCTCTACAACTGCTGGCTCGGGTGGCGGTTGGTGCCCTTGGCCAACCGCGCTCACTAGATGTACGAGTACATGGGCAAGGACGACCCGATGAAGTCTTGCACCGCCCAGTGGAGGCTTAACGATTACACCTTGGCCTCACTGACACGGAGTATCTCGAAGCGAAGGTCGGGATTCCCCCATACACCGCGAAGCGCAAGGCTCCGCCAGTAAGTTCTCACTTCCTTGTCCATTTCGCAGTCACAGATATGCAGTCGCGGTTTTTGCTAATCGTGTTTGTCTTTGTAGTTTTTCCAAGTGGTGGAAGGTTGGCTTCCGCCTACCGATGATGAAAACTCGAACGAGTCTGTCGAGGACTAGAGAGAGTCCTCGTCCGACAAGGGCAACGTCAGGGGCGACGATGATGACAACGACGACAATGAAGATGACAACGAGGCCATGGAGGTCGCCGAACCCATAGTCCATAAGACCCGCGGGCAACAATAACGCGAGCTCGAGGCCAGCAAGAGCCTCGAAGCTCACGACGGGGGTGACGACTAGGTCCCCGAGCACACTTCGCGACGCGTGGCCATGCCATCGAAGAAGAAGAAGTCGCCGCAGAATAAGAAGCCGGCCAAGGCAGTGTCGTCGCCTCGATCCGCGAGTAGCTTCGAAGCTACCAGCGTGGCCGACGAGGCTGGGCCAGCGTGCCGGCGCGGGCGACTGCGGCAACCGATGCGACCGTAGTGGAGTATGAAGTGCCATTGGCGTCGCTGCCACCGCCCTTCACCGCAGTCACCAGGCTCGGGGCCGCTCTATACGCGGGTGCCTCGCCACCACGAGAAGCGCCTGCAGCGATTGCCGCGAATCCTCCTGTTGTGGCCTCATCCTCGAAGAAGCCCTCGATGTCTTGGGCCTAGAGCGTGTTCGAGATGGGCCTCAGTCGGAAGCTAGGGCCAGAATTGGAGAAGTCGATGAGCATTCGCACTAGCCTTCGCTTTATCCCAGTCGCCAAGTGAGTATCTTTTAGAGTATTTCTTTGGGCAGCTGATTTATGTTTGTCTGGCGAACTCGCTGGCGTCACCGTATTGCAGGACTGGTGTGAAGAAAATAGGTCACCCCTCGGTGGCTAAGGTACCATTGGGTGCCGCGGGGGCGCAAGTTGATCCCTCAAAAAAGAGGAAGAGGAACGAGGTCGAGGCGCTCGTTGAGGGTGCGAAGAAGGCAAATGGTGAAGAGGTCATCACAATTTCTGACGAGCCGGTGGTCGCACCAAGTAAAGCTCCGACTGTAGAAGATGCGGTCACGAAGGCCATAGTGGACACGGAGTTGCAGCGGGTGGAAACCACGGCGTCGGTCAGGGCAACAGGCCCATATTCGAGTGCTGCGGGAGCGACGGTGGCGATGTTCCCTCTCTTTGTGGCGAGGACCTCTACAGCGAGTGCTTCAACGCCATCGGGCCAGGTGCCCAACATTGTGGGCTTGGAGGTTGAGCAACGTCGCGGGTGCATGCCTCTTGTGCTCTCGGCGGTGTACGCGTTCGAGCTCCACAATATGCTAGGCGCAGCCATCCAGGTATGTCCAGTCCCCGAGGATCTGGTCGCTAAATTTCGGCGGTCAGATCCTTACTATTTTTGTTGTCCAGTCCCCGAGTGGCTAGTCGCTGCATTTCAGCGGCTAGGCACTTAAGAATTTCTTCGATGTCCAGTCCCCGAGTGGCTAGTCGCTGAATCTCAGCGGCTAGGCACTTAAGAATTTCTTTGTTGTCCAGTCCCGAGTGGCTAGTCATTGAATTTCAGCAGCTAGGCACTTAAGAATTTCTTCCCAGTCCAGTCCCTGAGTGGATAGTCACTGAATTTCAGCGGCTAGGCATTTAGGAGTTTCTTCGCTGATTTTATCATGTTGTGCAGGGGCTGCAGCGCGAGTCCGTGGAATGATTGGCCGCCAAGGAGCGTCTGGAAAAGGAACTCCACTCCGTGCAAGGGACGAAAGAGCAACTTCGAGTGACTGTTGTTAAGAGTTTGATGTGCTTGTTGTCAGGGACGTCTTTTCCTTATGTTGTTCTCAGAGTAGTGTTGATGCAGAGGGTCACGCGGCCGCGGTGGAAAAGGCTCGTGAGGGTATGGTCCCTGCCAGCGAGCTGATGTCTGCCCAATCGTCATTGACCGCCATGGAGAAACGGGTGGCTGAACTGGAGCGAGAGCTCAAGGCCGCGAAAGCGGGGGCAACCTCGGTAGAGGAGAGTTCTAAGGTGGCCATTGTTGCTGCTGCTGCTAATGAGCGGAAGGTGTCAGATGCACTCGGCGCCGGGCTGCAGACTGATTTCTCGAAGCTGCAGGACTTCATTACGGGGCGCTGTCGTCCATTGATTGGTGAGCTCCTTCGATTTTCGAGTGGTTGATCTTGCGAGTCCCCGAGCGCGTGGGTCGCCTTTACTCTTTTGTGCACTTCTGATTTGAAGCTCCTTCTGCTTTGCAGGGAAGATTCTTGATGACAAGGCCGAAGCGCAGTCGATGCGTGGCAGTATCACACCATGCTGGTGGATTCTGGCGCTTAGTCAGCGACTTGCATTCGCGCGTGCCTTCAAGAAATTTTTCCAACGGAGGTGATCCCCAGCGACCTCGTCGAGGTCTGGCGCTACCTGGAGAAGGCCCCGGCGGTTGTTGATTTCATGTCGCGGTCGGCCTTCCGTCGTGCTGCTGCGACTGCGCTGAGCCTTGGGCTCGCGCACTTTCCCGAAGACTTTGACCTTGATGATGTCACCAGCGGGTATCCTTCATCGACGGGAGCGATCGAGATCTCCGACGTGTTGAAGCTGACCGAGCGGGCTGCGGTTTACTCCGACCGGGTGTTGGCGATGGGGGATCTTATTCCGTACAAGGAGACGATCGTTGCCCCGAATGACCCCGAGCCGGCGAACCGCGACTTCAAGGTGGAGCAGCCGTTCCGAGCGGTCATGGCGGGCGCTCTGACGACATACCCATCGAACCCGTGGGTTCCCTTCATTCGTATTCGCGGGAGTGGTGGCGCATCATCGTCAAAGCCTGCAGAGTGAATCAGTTTGCCGAGTGGCGTTAATTGTAAAAGCTATGTAACTGCCCTTGTAAGCGAACAAGTTTTTGCTGCCATAAGGAATGCATGAATGATTTTGTCAGTGTTTGATTTGATTGTGAGTTGTGCGAGTCCCCGAGTGCGTCCTCCCTTTTATGGGGTTTACCTCGTTTTTACGTGTATGTGTGTTGTTATACTGTTTGTCAGTTGAGTTCGACTCGCCAAGGCTTGAAACATCCAGTCGCATGGCGACTCCAAGGGGTGCTCTATACTTAGCTGTTTTCCCGGGCGCGAACGGGGTCGGTTGGCCGAGTCCCTGAGCGTGGTACTTAGCCTTTCTAGTCGCATGCCCAAGGTAGGTGAGGACGAGGCGCGTTATATTAGGCGCGTCGCTCCACCTGACCCGGAGGGTCTGCGGTAAGCCAGCATACCACTGCATGTGTAGTACACTATAGTCGTTGACATGACATCCACAGAACATCGTTCTATAAATATCACATCCCTCAGAGTGGTACAACAGAAACATTGCAGGCCCATATTACAAAAATTCACATATTATTATTATTAAAATACCAGAAGTTCGAGACTTCAAAAGGATTCAACTTACAAACCAAAATATAAAGTGTTTTAGCGGAATTTAAAAGTAGAGACTGTAACTAGGAGTTGAGCTCGGCAGCTTATTCTATAGAGTTCATGCTGCTCGGCTCCGTCGGTTACTACTAACTAGGATGCTTAGTTGGACTCGTTATCATCGACACCATAGCGTATTTCGTAACCCACTCATTCAACACCTCTGACAGGCCAGGCTCCTCGTAGAACACATCTTCTTGACATTCGGCTGCATACATCGACACGTCCTCGGGATCCTCAGAGTCTAAGCAAGGGATCGAAGGAAAGAATGAGTAACAGCGTTACCCAACAAGTTCATTATATGAAAGGTGGGAAGTTTGATGCTCTAACTACCACCTCGGACTATTAGTCCTTGGCACTATGCAGTTTTTGTAAATCTTTCTTCAAAGATTTATTTTATTATGAAAATCTATGACCATCAACCTTCACAGGTTGACCAGAACTTTCATGGAGTTCCTTTCTTGCCGCGTTCGTAGCTCCTTCCCAGAACAGGAGTAACAAGTTACAATTCTTACACTCTGTAGAGGTGTGTTACTTTACCCATGAGAGATCAACTCCTTGTTGCACAACTGGGCATACTTTCCCGTCCACAATTCCATGATGTGGGGCCCAGTAGTTGGTCCAAGCCAATCACTGCCCCCTTCGCGACCTCGCATGCCTTCTTGGTGTACACCATGCGATATTGAATTACGGCAATGGTTTGTACATACCGTTAGATGCCAGAACTATCGTGGGACGTTGAGGGTTACCACCCATATGTTGCATATCCTCTATGAATTACCAATTAATATGCACGCTACAAGGATAACAGCCATGACCTGCACATCCGGCTACATGCGAGAGGAAGAAGATACGGTTGACTTCTTTGTCCCATTCCAAATCTCATGGCTAACGCGTGATATACGGCGATAGAATCACTGATGTCATGGGTTTTAAGTCCCTAACCGATCATCATTGTTGCAAATAGAACCGTAAGTTCTATTGCTCCATTATATCATCACTTAGGATGATATCTAAGATTTCTTTATTTGTGAAAATAATATTGTCTTTCTTTGGAGTATATATGGTAACACACAATTTGCAAATACTTTGATAAAGACTCTTCAAAGAATATGAGCAAGTGATGAACTTGCCTTGTGATGGAAAGGTAGTGAAGTCTGATGCTTGCACTGGACCTTGAGCTTCTATGTCTATAAAAACATCATTATTGCCCGGTAAGAACAATATTTAAAGAAAAAATGATTATGCAAAGTAATGTAATGCATCATTTAGCTTTATATGTATTCTTCCCCATTTATTTAAATTATAGAAGTTATTTTGATAATAAAGAATTTATAAATATTAATTTTTAATATTTATTAAATATTGTATTCTTTTATTTTATTTCAATTTATTTGCATTTTATTTAATTAATAATTCCTTTAAGAATTATCATTAAATACCAAAAATTGATATTAAATATTTGTTTAGTATTTTTTTTCTAAAATACTAAAATATTAATATATAATGAAAGTGATTTTTATTCATTTTTATCATCTTTCAATAATTTTGTAAAATTCCATAAGGAATATATATTACAAAATTCTTAATAACATTTATATGTCTAAAATTTTATTTCTTAATTTATTTGGAGAATTTGGATTATTATGAATCCAAAAATATTTTGTTTATGATTTTTGGATTTTTATTTTATTTTCTAGACTTTGTTTAAGTTCAGGGGCATTTTGGTCTTTTCCTATTTATTAAAACAAGATTTAAGTGATTTTGGCTAATTGTTTGGGTTTATTGGGCCCTTGTGGCTGATTAGGGCAAAGTCAAAACAACACCCCGAAGGGGTCTTGGCCCAACTAGCCCAACTCACCCTCTGTCTCTCCCTCGATCTCACCTCTCTTCTGCTCCTCTCCCGACTCCATGGTCAGCGATGCTGCCGCCGGCGATTCGCGCCGCCGTGGACCTTCCTGACCGCCGTCGTGGTGAAGGGCGAGGTTGTCGACCACGCTCTTCCATCTGGTCCAGTTCGATTTTATCCTAGGGCCCTTCTATGGCCAGGCTAGCCCCCTTCCCGAACCCTAGGGTTTGGGGATGGTGCTGCTACCGCCGCCACGGATCCTCCTGTGGTTAGGTGTGGTGCTCGTGTGTTGTTGTGGCCGCCGCCGTGGCTGGTGCGGGTTGCAGCGCCCTCTGGGGTGCTCCCTGTGCCGCCGCGAGCTCGTCAGCCATTTGCTTCCTCTTCAATTCGTCAGCAAGGACCCCGGTGAGTTGTGCCTCTGTGGATCCTAGTTCATCTTATCACCTTGAATTCCTCTATGTATCTAATGGCCAGTCTTAGTTTGTGCTTGTATTGCTACTAGGGTTCATCTCTGGTGCTTGTAATATGCTCCTATGGTCTGGTTATGATGTTTAGTGGGAATTTGGGTGCTCTGCACCTTAGTGCTTGTGGTCACCCCTTTGATTGTGTGGTGCTGTTGTTGGTTTGAGACTAAGGCTGGATTAAATGCTATGGTTGCATAGTATTGCCTCTGGTTGGTACTCTGGTGACTTGATGTGTTTATTTATTGTCAGTATCTTGATACTGACAATGATCTAGTTAGTGATGATTCACTGCCCTAGTTATTGTTGGCTTTCTAGATTATGATTGGTCTAAATTTTATTCAATAGAATCCAATGATTCTTTGAACATGAATAAATAATTAGGATATGATCCCTGTATCTGGTCTCAGGGAGATTATTTTATAGATGATTTGTGTAGATTGGACTATTTGATTGTCTTTGTGATAAGGTCAGTGCTTATGAAAACTTCTTAGAATGGTACATAAGTAGATCTTATTGCTGACTATACTTATGGTCATTTCTAGGACTTGATGGATGTTGATAGATAAGTTGGAAACTTATTGTTTGATCAAGCCAATGATGCTGGTCTGAGGCTCTAGGAACTAAGTTCCTATGTTGCTATCATTTTCAAAATTGATTAAGGCATCAGCTGCTTACTAGATCTTGGATCCTAGTTGGTTAAGTGTATGGTTTTGTTTGTGGCTTATAAAATCTGAGGTGCTACTCCTTCTTGGATATGTGCCCAGATTTTGTAAGAACAAATGATAGAATATAGAAGTTGCCTTTGGTATCACCAATTCTGTGAGGCTGGTCTGAGAATTTGGTGTTTTTAATAGAGTTTGATTCTGATCTTTATATTTAAAACCTCTAGGATAGATTCACCCCACTTGGGTGATTATTTAGAGGTTGTCTTATGCATCAACACATATATTCTGCTTGGATAAGATAAACGGATCATGTGGTTGTTTATGATACTCACCATAAAATCTATGATTGTGATGGCTTGCTATGCTGCTGGTGTTGCTGGTCTATCCAGTCCTTCTCCTCTTGATGTTGTTCTTGTGTTCCCCTGATGCTTGTGCTTGGCCTTGATCAACTCTGCTCCTACTAGCTCCTGTGAGCTTGGCCTTGCTATTCACCTGATCCTCCCCCTCCTTGTGCCACCATCAGGTGATGTGTGGCTTGATCTGGTGTGAGATTGTGTTGCTGGTTTATTTGGCTCTGACTAAACTAGATGTTCTTGTGTGGTGTGAGCAGTGGAGAGATGCACTAGTGCTTCCCCACGGCTATGCTTGGTCCTTTTTACTTGCTTGGACTGTTGGGGCTGTGTCGACAGCACACAAATGCAGTTAGATGACTGAGCTGCTTGTATGCCTGCTGCATAGTGGTGGATAAGCTCAGTGGATGATCTACCTTTTTACGTGATTACATTTATCTGCCTGGTGAAACTTTTCCCCTCTTACTGATTGAAATCATTTGACTTGTGGCTTATGGGTTATGAAAGATTTAATTCTTTCATATTGGTGAAACTTGCCCCTAAAGATTTACTCAATGATGAACCTTGAACAGTGCAACTCACTGTCAAGTCTGAGAGTAAAATAATTCTAATCATTAACCTTCTTTCTTTTATTTTTGAGTTTGTTTTGCAGGTACCAGACTTGAAGATCAAGACTTTAGTTTAGGTTTTCTTTTCTTTATAGAATAGTCACTTGTAGTATTTTTATTCTTTTGTAATTTTATTTTTATTCTTTTGTAATAAATATTGTACTATTATTCAATAAATAATTCTTCTTCTTTTGTTTTATTTACTATTGTGAAGATTCCTAATAAGTTAGACTTTGTAACTTATTGATTGATTAAAGTTTTGGAATAAATATTCATTCTATTGGTTAATTTATTTCATTTAAAGTTTGAGACATTAATTGTTAACTCTTGATTAAATCAAAACACTCAAACATGATTCTAAATCCTTTTGAATTATAATTCAAACACTCAAGTTTTAAATTCAAATTTCATTTCCCAAAACACTCTAATCCACAAAGATCATATTAAAGTCTATAACAATCATCCTTCAAGACTATACCTAATCTCAAAGCATGAAAGAAACTTTGATCACTTTAGGTTTTTATTTGGCGAAAAATTTACCCACATTTTCACAGATGAATGCATGCAATATCACAAATTGCTAAATCTACCTTTTGTTGGTTCCTAAATGTTGGGATGTTACAGACTTCCCCCCTTAAATTAAACTCCGTCCCGAAGTTTGTTGAAGTGTACCTGAATAATTCTGGATAGGATTTTCTTAAATCCTCTTCTTTCTCCCAAGTGGCTTCCCTTTCAGGGTGATGTTCCCACTGTACCTTGCAGTACTTGATTGACCTATTACTCAACCTTCTCCAGTTTTCTTCTAAAATTTTACAGGGTTTTTCAACATAGGTGAAATCTGCTTGTAGTTCTATCTCTTGATGTGTGATTGCATCATCTGGAACTTTCAAACATTTACGAAGTTGTGACACATGGAAAACATTATGCACTTGAGCCAATCTTGATGGTAACTCTAAATCATAAGCTATAGTCCTGTTCTGACTCATTATCTTGAATGGTCCAATATACCTTGGACTCAACTTTACTTTAACTCCGAATCTTTTAACCCCTTTCATTGGACTCACTTTCAAATATACCATGTCTCCCACTTCTGGATGCCAAGATCTTTAACTTTGATCAGCATAACTTTTCTGCCTACTCTGAGCTATTTTCAGTCTATCCTTGACCTTTATCAATGATATCTTGTTTTTCCTGAATATAGTCTGGCGCAAATTCTTTGTTGCTTCCAGGATCATACCAACATATTGGTGATCTATACTTCCTTCCATACAGAACCTGATATGGAGCTGCCTTCAGACTACTCTAATAGCTATTATTGTAGGAAAATTCTGCCAATGGTAGATGATCTTCCCATGTACCTCCAAAATCTAATCCACAAGCTCTTAACATGTCTTCTACTATTTGTTCTTTCTGTTTGACCTCCTATCTCTGGATGATAGGCTGTGCTAAAATCTAATTTGGAACCAAGTGCTTCATGTAATTGCTTCCAAAATGCTGAAGTAGACACTGATCCCCTATCAATTACGATCTTTTTGGTTACTCCATGCTTACTTACTATCTCTTTGATGTAAACTTCTACTAACTTCTCGGCATTATCTTTCTAATTTACCGGAATAAAATGTGCACTTTTAGTGAGTCTGTCCACAATTACCCATATCATATCCTTCCGTTTAGGTGTCATGGGCAATCCTGTGATGAAGTCCATACATATTTCCTCCCACTTCCATTCGGGAATTTCCAAAGGTTGTAATGGTCCTGCTGGACTTTGATGTTCAGCCTTCACCCTTTGGCAAGTATGGCATTCTGATACATATTTAGCAATGTCCCTTTTCATGTTATTCCACCAGAATAGTTCTTTCAAGTCCATATACATCTTAGTACTTCCTGGATGTATAGAATATGGTGTTTCATGTGCTTCCCTGAGTATGACATCACGAATCTCAGTCACATCAGGAACACAAAGACGGTCTTAAAACCATAAAGACTCATAATCTCCAAGGCGAAAAACTGATTTTTGCCCTTGAGATATCCTCCGAATTTCCTCAGCAATAAAAGGATCTTTTGCTTGATGTCTAAAAATTTCGTGTTTAAGATCACTGTCCTGCTCTGCAACTACCTGCATAGTAGCTAATGCTCCAAGAATCTCTGTTCTAATGAATTGAAGCTCTAATCTTTCCAAGTCCATTTGTAACTCTTTTGATAACTCCCGATTGCTAGGCTGAATGTATGCACTCTTTTCGCTTAAAGCATCAGCTACAACATTTGCTTTCCCTGGAGTATAGTTGATTGTTAAATCATAATCTTTGATTAGTTCCAACCAACGCTTCTGTCTCATATTCAACTCCTTTTGAGTGAAGAAATATTTAAGACTTTTATGGTCAGTGTATAGCTCACATCTTGCTCCATAAAGAAAATGCCTCCATCCTTTTAGCGCAAAGTCTATTGCTGCTAACTCTAAATCATGAGTTGGATAATTGACTTCATGTGGTTTCAGTTGTCTTGAACCATAAGCAATCACCTTCCGATCTTGCATTAACAAACAAACCAAACCTTCTTTAGATGCATCACAGTATACTATGAAGTCCTTCCCTGTTTCAGGAACTGCTAAGATTGGAGCTGTGGTTAAACTAGTCTTCAACTCCTAAAAACTTGCTTCGCGCTTCTCATCCCAATTGAATGGTGTATTCTTTCTTAACAATTTGGTCGTTGGTCCAGCTATTTTGGAGAAACCTTCAATGAATCTCCGATAATAACCAGCCATTCCTAAGAAACCTCGAATTTTCTTCACATTGGGTTGGTGCAGTCCACTCTAGTACTGACTGAACTTTAGATGGATTTACAGCAATTCCATCTTTACTGATCAAATGGCCGAGGAATTCTACCTCATCTAGCCAAAATTCACACTTACTGAACTTAGCATAAAGTTTATGTTCCCTTAGTGTCTGCAATGCTATTCTCAAATGATCAACATGCTCTTCCTTATCCTTGGAGTATATCAGAATATCATCAATAAAGATTATGACGAACTTATCCAAATATGGCATGAAGATTTTGTTCATTAGATTCATGAATATTGCTGGTGCATTGGTCAAACCAAATGGTACTACCAGGTATTCATGGTGTCCATATCTTTAGACAAATGTTGTCTTTGGAACATATTCCGGTTTGATTTTTTGTTTGATGGTATCCAGATCTTAATTCGATCTTTGAAAATACTCTGGCTCCTTTCACTTGATCAAACAAATATTGGATCCTTGGTAAGGGATACTTATTCTTGATAGTAACATTGTTCAGATTTCTGTAATCTCCACACATCCTTCTTCCACCATCCCTCTTATCCACAAAGATTACTGGTGTTCCCCATGGGGATACACTTTCCTGAATAAACCCTTTTCTGGCTAACTCATCAGTTTGCTCTTTGAGTTCTTTTAATTCTTTTGGTCCCATCTTATATGGTGCTTGAGCTATTGGTGCCGTACCGGGAATTAGATAAATAGTGAATTCTATCTCCCTATCTGGTGGCATTCCAGGTAGCTCTGCTGGAAAAACATCTTGAAATTCATTTACTATAGGAATATCTTCCAATTTGACCTCTTTCATCGAGTTCAACTACAGATCCACCATGATATGACTGTGCTTATCTGCTTTATAAACTATCCTTGCTCCACTTGGAGTTTTGATTGAGACAGTTTTCTCCTCACAATTTATCTGAGCCCCATGTTCCATCATCCAGTCCGTCCCCAGCACTACTGCAATTCCCTTCAAAGGAATCGCATAAAGGTCTGCAAAGTATGTATAACCATAGATCAAGATAACCTGATCTTGTTTAATGTGGCGTACAATCACATTCCCCCTGCCGTAACTACGGTCATAGGGTGTTCTAGCGTTGCCCTTCTAATCCCGAACTTAACACATAATTATTTAGAAATGAATGAAGTAGTTGCACCAGTATCAAATAGAACTTTGCCGGGATTGGTAAGGATATTAAGCGTACCTACCACTGCATGCTCCGAATTATCCACCTCCTCTAGGGTTGCACAATTCAGCTTCTCGGTAGGTCTGTTCCTCTTGCCATTGTTGTTCTTGACATTATTTCCTCCTTGATTAGGTTGTCCATTTCCTCCACTGGCTTGTCCTCCTCCTTTGGTAGGCCAACCTCCTGGTGGTTTGCTCGGACAATCGGGCTTGATATGCCCCTTCTGACCACAACCGTAACAGATCACTATAGGCTTTTTGCATTCCCTCTGGAAATGCCCTGGAATTCCACAGTTGTTACAAATAACATTCCTTCTAGGATTGGATTAGTTTCCACCACTTCCCTTGTTATTGTTATTACCATAGGCCTTGTTCCGGGGTTTGAACTCCAGATTGGGTTTAGGTTTACTTGCCTGAATCCTCTTGGTTTCCTTATTGGCTCTTTTCCACCTATCCTCTTGGACATTCTTGTAGTCATCTTCGAAAGTGATAGATGCATCCAGCAACTGCTGATAAGTTTGCTTATTATCCAACCTTAATTGCATCCTCACAAATGGATTTAACCCACGCAGGAAACGCTTCTTCCGCTTCTCTTCTGTGTTAACATCCTCCTCAGCATAACGAGACAGTTGACTAAACTCCAGGATATACTTCATGACACTAGTATATCCCTACTGAAGCTCCTCAAATTCTCTTTGCTTCAACTCCATAACACTCTCTAGAACATGATATTCACGGAATCTCTGCTTGAACTCCTCCTAGGTGAACTCCCTTCCTGGTTGTTGCATGGCCAACTGATTCTCCCACCATGATGTTGCAGGTCCAGTCAGAAGATGAGTTGCATACCTCAATTTCTCCTCATCATTGCAACCTACAGTCTTCAGCTTTCTTTCTGTATCTACTAGCCAATCTTCTGCATCCATTGGTTTAGGAGCTGATGCAAAAGGTAACGGCCTTGCATTATGGAAGTCAGATAGACTCACTCCTCCACCTTCAGGTGCCCTCTGATTTGCTCGTCCAAGCAACTCTTCCATGAACTTGTTCTGGGTCTCTTGCATCATTTGCATACACTGCATAAAGTTTTGCTCCATTAACGACCTCATTGGTGGTAGTGGTGGTGGCAATGCTCCCTGATTTGCTGTATCTGCATAGGCCTTCTCTTTGACCTCACTTTCCATCCGCTGTTGTTCAGCTTCGGTTTCTACACCCGTATCCATGACCCTCTAGTCCTGCAACATAAAGAGAATACTCATAATTACATCATGCACATGTGTTCTAAGCTCAACTTTACGCACAGAACTAGTCACACAATGAAGATCCAAAGACAATCCAAATATGCATTTCACATATTATACATAATATCATAATAATACAAAGTCATTACAACATATACCATATAGGTATAATCACAACACTACCTTATTTATCTAACTATCTTATTTCTTGGAGTACAATACACGATACTTGATACCTCTAACTAGTTGCCTACTTCTAGTAGTAACTTCGCTCATCATACATGCCTAATGTCCAGCCGTGATGATGTGTCGTTCGTCGCACAGTTTGTGGAACAAATGGCCTTCCAGAAGGAACATACTCAGTATCTGAAGTGTTAGGACTTGAGTCATTACTCACCCTGAGCACATTGACTCCCTCCAGCTCAGCTGAAAAGTCTTCAGAAACATATTCAACCTTATCTCCTGCCTGCATCTCCTGAGCTTCATTCCTTGAGTTGTCAATAGGATACGCAGATCCTGCTGATCCCCAGGTGCTCCTTTGGGCAAGATAGTTAAACACCGGATAATGTATATTCCCTGGGTTTTGAGAATATGTTGATGATTCAAACAATCTCTCCTTAGGATCTTCTTCTTCATCCTGATTATCTATCGACGTAACATTTCTACTACTGTTACTAGGGTTAATTCTTGCACCCATCCAGCTAGATTGTCCAATATTTCTGTCAGAACCATCTGTGGACATCTGGTGTTCATGAGATCCTTCATATGATCCCCTTCTCCAACCATCAGAATTCTCAATAGGAAGTTCTAAGTCAGAACCATCCTCTGAACCCTGTGGTACTGCATACCTCATATCCATAGTAGGATCATGTATAGGTTCAGGACTTGGTGAATAAGGATATGGTGTAAAAGATCCAGGATCTATAGGTATATCCTTAAAGATAGGTTTTGCACTACTACTTGCTTCCTTCTCCAACTGGAATGCTAACTGCTTCCTCCTTTCCATATCAGTTAGATCCTCTAACATGTTATTTTTATCTTCGATAATCACTTGATGTGTCTTTACAAAGACGCAACGAGTGTTCGATATCTATCCATAAACTTGGAAGCTAACTTAGGATGCTTCTTAACTAAAGTAAGATGATCTGGTATAGGCTCCGAGTCTATAGAATCATGAGGTATCACAGAAAATGTGCTACCTTCTAACTCCTTGGCTTTATGCTCCCGGATATTAGTTATCGGCTCCACAACGGCAACATGATATGCTGCTAAGTGACTCCTACCTTCACCTATAGGTAGATCGTGATATAATCCAAGCTCCTCTGGAAGTTGGATACTCACACGATACATGGATAACATCCGGCCATCATAGTAGGTTATGGTGTTCACTGGAATTCTGGTTGGACAACTAAAAATCTATAAAAGTTGACAAACTTGGTCCGTGAATGATCCTTGATAATCATCAAGAGTCTCCTCTTTCCTTACGAAAGTCTGTTTTGGAAACTTTAGTGCCGTAGCTCTGTATATCAAGAAAATATTTTTTATTAGTAACCAATAATATGTTGCATCATAACAAAGAATTATCACACTAAAACATATAACGGAATATTCTCATTTGAATACCCATTATATTTCTTTTAGAGAATTCTTTATCGTTGCTACACTCTACTACAGGTAATACCCTTACTAGGTTTCCAACCTAAGTTCAAAGCAATTTGCTCTGATACCAACTGCGGTGACCTAGCATACCACTGCATGTGTAGTACACTATAGTCGTTGACATGACATCCATATAACACCGTTCTGTAAATATCACATCCCTCAGAGTGGTACAACAGAAACATTGTGGGTCCATATTACAAACATTCACACATTATTATTACAATACCAGAAGTTCTAGACTTCAAAAGGATTCAACTTACAAACCAAAATATAAAGTGTTTCAGCAGAATTTAAAAGTAGCAACTCCAACTAGGAGTTGAGCTCAGCATCTTATTCTATAGAGTTCATGCTGCTCGGCTCCGTCGGTTACTACAAACTAGGATGCTTAGTTGTACTTATTATCATCGACACCATAGCGGATTTCGTAATCCACTCCTTCAACACCTCTTGACAGGTTAGGCTCCTCGTAGAACACATCTTCTTGACATTCGGCTGCATACATTGGCACGTCCTCGGGATCCTCGGAGTCTAAGCAAGGGATCAAAGTAAAGGATGAGTAACAGCATTACCCAACAAGTTCATTATATGCAAGGTGGGAAGTTTGATGCTCTAACTACCACCTCGGACTATTAGTCCTTGGCACTATGCAGTTTTTGTAAATCTTTCTTCAAAGATTGATTTTATTATGAAAATCTATGACCATCAGCCTTCACAGGTTAACCAGAACTTTCATGGAGTTCCTTTCCTGATGAGTTCGTAGCTCCTTCCTGGAACAGGGAGTAACAAGTTACAATTCTTACACTCTGCAGAGGTGCGTTACTTTACCCATGAGAGATAAACTCCTTGTTGCACAACCGGCATACTTTCCCGTCCATAATTCCATGATGTGGGGCCTAGTAGTTGGTCCAAGCCAATCACTTCCCCCTTTGCGACCTCGCATGCCTCCTTGGTGTACACCATGCCCACATATTGAATTACGTAATGGTTTGTACATACCGTTAGATGCCAGAGCTATTGTGGGACATTGAGGGTTCCCACCCATATGTTGCATATCCTCTACGAATTACCAATTAATATGCACGCTACGAGGATAACAGCCACAACCTGCACATCCGGCTACATGCGAGAGGAAGAAGATACAGCTAACTTCTCTGTCCCATTCCAAATCTCATGGCTAACGCGTAATATACGGCGCTAGAATCACTGATGTTAGGGGTTATTAAGTCCCTAATTGATCATCATTGTTGCAAATAGAACTCTAAGTTCTATTGCTCCATTATATCATCACTTAGGATGATATCTATGATTTCTTTATTTGTGAAAATATTATTTTCTTTCCTTGGAGTATATATGATAACACACAATTTGCAAATACTTTGATAAAGACTCTTCAAAGGATATGAGCAAGTGATGAACTTGCCTTGTGATGGCAAGGTAGTAAAGTCTGATGCTTGCACTGGACCTTGAGCTTCTATGTCTACAAAAACATCATTATTGCCCGGTAAGGACAATATTTAAAGAAGCAAAATGATTATGCAAAGTAATGTAATGCATCATTTAGCTTTATATGTATTCTTCCCCATTTATTTAAATTATAGAAGTTCTTTTGATAATAAAGAATTTATAAATATTAATTTTTAATATTTATTGAATACTGTATTCTTTTATTTTATTTCAATTTATTTGCATTTTATTTAATTAATAATTCCTTTAAGAATTATCATTAAATACCAAAAATTGATATTAAATATTTGTTTAGTATTTTTTTTAAATACTACAATATTAATATATAATGAAAGTGATTTTTATTTATTTTTATCATCTTTCAATAATTTTGTAAAATTCCATAAGGAATATATATATTACAAAATTCTTAATAACATTTATATGTCTAAAATTTTATTTCTTAGTTTGTGCTTGTATTGCTACTAGGGTTCATCTCTGGTGCTTGTAAGATGCTCCTATGATCTGGTTATGATGTTTAGTGGGAATTTGGGTGCTCTGCACCTCAATGCTTGTGGTCACCCCTTTGATTGTGTGGTGCTGTTGTTGGTTTGAGACTAAGTCTAGATTAAATGCTAGGGTTGCATAGTATTGCCTTTGGTTGGTACTCTGGTGACTTGATGTGTTTATTTGTTGTCAGTATCTTGATACTGACAGTGATCTAGTCATCGAGTAGCGTAGCGCTGTTATTACGAGTGAGAGTGGCACAAGGTATGGAGAGTGGACACAATTTGTGTGAATCAATCTTCTTTATTTCATAGCGGGTAGGGGGTACATGTTTGGAGTTCTAGGAGTAGAACTTCCGTAGGAGATTTACATTCCATGGCTGCTTGACGTCGAGTTGTCCGTTGCCTCGGACGTCGATGAGGTAGTAGGTGTCGTTACCCAGGACTCTCCCGATGGCGAATGGTCCCTCTCAATGGGGGAGAGCTTGTGCATGCCCTTCTTATCCTGGACCAGTCGCAGGACCAGGTCGCCTTCCTGGAAGTGCGAGTCCAGAATCGCCGGCTATGGTAGCGGCGAAGTCCTTGCTGGTAGATGGCGGTGCGGGAGCGAGCTAGGTCGCGTGCTTCGTCGATCTGGTCGACCCCATCCTGGCGCGCGAGTTTGTTGTCGGCCTCCGCGTAGTTGACAACCCGAGGCGAGTCGTGCTCGAGGTTGGTCAGCATGACGGCTTCGGCGCCGTAGACCATAAAGAAGGGGGTGAACCCAGTCGACCTGTTGATGGAGGTGCGGATGCCCTAGATGATGGAGGGGAGCTCTTCGACCCAGCACCCCGGAGTTCGCTCGAGGTGAACTTCCAGTCGCGGCTTCAGGCCGTGGAGGATGCTCTGGTTAGCACGTTCTGCCTGGCCGTTGGACTCCAGGTGGGCGACTGAGGCGAGGTCGAGTCGTGTGTTGTGCTCCTCGCAGAATTCGGCCATGTCTCCTTTGGCGAAGTTGGTGCCGTTGTCCGTGATGATGTTGTGCGGGAACCCGTAGCGATAGATGAGCTCGTGTAGGAACTTGGTGGCGGTCTTCCCGTCGCACTTGCGGACTGGCTTGGCCTCCACCCACTTTGTGAATTTGTCGACTGCGACTAGGAGGTGGGTTAAGCCAGAGGGGGCCTTCTTGAAGGGGCCCACCATGTCCATGCCCCACACAACGAATGGCGAGGTGATGGGGATGGTCTTGAGCGCCGAGCTTGGGACGTAAGTCTGGTTGGCATACTTCTGGAATCCAACGCAGCGTTGGACGATGCGTGTGCGGTGAGCCAGTAGAAGTCATGTCGCATGGCCTTGGCGACTAGGGATCGAGCGGCAGCGTGGTGGCCGCAATCGCCGGCGTGAATGTCTTGGAGGATTTTGCGACCTTCCGCGGGTTGTACGCAGTGTTGGAACACGCCGGCTACACTGCGCTTGTGGAGCTCTCCGTTGATGATGACGAAGGACTTGCAGCAGCGTACTATCATCCGGACTTTCGTCACGTCGGCGGGTAGGGTCCCTCCTTCCAGGTAGGCGATGTACGGCGCGGTCCAGTCGCTTGGCACCACGAACATGGTGACCAGGGCTGGTTCTGGTTGCAGCAGAATCCTGATGTCGATCTCCCTCGGGGGAGAGACAGACGGCTTGGTGATGGTGTCGAGGAAGACACTAGCGGGTGGCATGAGACGAGTCGACCCAATGCGGGAGAGGGCATCGGCCTCTTCGTTCTTGCACCGGTCGATCCACTCGATGGAGTAGCCGGCAAAGTGGCCCCCCAGCTGGTCCACTGCTTGGCGGTACGCCGCCATGGTGGGGGAGACTGCATCGCAGGTACCAGCGACTTGCCCGGCGACGAGGTCGGAGTCACCGTAGCAACGCAGAAGGTTGATGTTCATCTCCTTGGCTGCTCGCATGTCGTGGAGGAGGGCCTCGTACTCGGCCATGTTGTTGGGTGAAGTCGAGGTACGGGACGTAGCGTAGCTTGTCGCCCTTTGGAGATGCGAGGACGATCCCTGCCCCTGCACCGTCTACGTTCTTGGACCTGTCGAAGTGTAGCGACCAGTAGTTGAGGTACGGCAGCTTCTCTGGCTACTGCGCCTCCTCCCAGTCAACGAGGAAGTCCGCCAGGGCCTGCGACTTGATTGCCTTGCGGGGCTCGTACCTGATGTTGTGGACTCCGATCTCCACGGCCCACTTGGCGAGTCGCCCAGTCGCCTCGCGGTTGCGGATAATGTCTTTCAACGGCGCTGAGGATACGACTGTGATTGGGTGCTCCTGGAAGTAGTGCGGCAGTCACCGCTGGGCTCGGAAGACCGCATATACCAATTTCTGGTACTGCGGGTAGCGCTGGCGTGACTCGGTGAGGACTTCGCTGATGTAGTAGAGAGGTCGCTGCACCGGGCGTTCCTTGCCTTCTTCTGGTCGCTCGACGACCATGACGACGCTGACGACTCGCTCAGAAGCCACGACGTAGACGAGCATGGGCTCCTTGTCGACGGGGGCGGTGAGTAGTGGGGTCACGAGTAGCACTTCCTTGAGTGCGTGAAGCGCGTCGTCTGCCTCCTTGTCCCACTGGAACGTGGGATTTTTGCGCATTAGGCGGTAGAGAGGCATTGCCTTCTCGCCTAGCTGGGGGATGAAGCGGCTGAGAGCCGCGACTTGCCCGGCCAATTTCTGGACGTCGCGCAGGAACTCGGGTTTGCCGAGCCGGGCGATCGTGTTGATTTTGGTGGGGTTTGCCTCGATGCCTCGTTTGGAGACTACGTACCCCAGTAGCTTTCCAGTGGGTACGCCAAAGGTGCACTTTCCTGGGTTTAATTTGATCTTGTACCTCCACAGATTTGCGAAGGTTTCGGCCAGGTCGCCGAGTAGATCGCCCTGGTGAGTGGAATTTACCACCACGTCGTCGATGTAGACGTGGATGTTGCGGCCAATTTGGCTCGCAAGGCACTCCTGCATGCACCTCTGGTAGGTCGCTCCAGCGTTCTTGAGGCCGAAGGTCATGGCGGCGTAGTAGAATGCTCCAAATGGCGTGATGAATGTCGTCTTCTCCTTGTCCTCGACTGCCATTTTGATCTGGTTGTAAACAGAGTAGGCATCAAGGAAACACAGAGACTCCGAGCCTGTGGTCTAGTCGATGATTTAATCGATCCGCGGGAGGACGAACTGCTCCTTTGGGCAGGCGTTGTTGAGGTTTGTGTAATTGATACACATTCTCCAGGTCCCATTCTTCTTCTCGACCAGGACTGGGTTTGCCAGCCAGTTGGAGTATTTGATTGGCCGTATGAAGCCTGCAACGAGTAGACGCTGCACCTCCACGGCGATTTCTCGGCGACGCTCTTCATTGAAGGGCCGCAGCGACTGCTTGATGGGTCGCGCTTTGGGGTCAGCGTTGAGTTTGTGCTCGGCGAGTTCCCTCGGGACACCAGGCATGTCGGATGAATTCCATGCGAAGATGTCGCGATTATCACGGAGGAACTCGATGAGCGTGCCTTACTATGCTGGGCTCATGCCTGTTCCTATCATCACCGTCTGGCTGGAGTCGCCTGGGACCAGCTCGATGGAGCGCATGTGCGTGGTTGCCTCGAAGGCGGTTGAGCCACCGCCCTCCGAGTTGGGATTCTTGAGTATTGTGGGTTCGTCATTGTTGACCCCGCTCATGTACTTGGCGAGATCCTCCGCGTGGTTGGCCTCTCAGCGATGACGGTGTCAGCGAGCTCGACGCCCTTGGCCTCACACTCCGCGGCCATGTCGGGGTCGCCGTGGACACTAATGATGTCGCACGGCCCTGGGAGCTTCATCGCGTTGTACGCGTAGTGGGGCGCCGTCATGAATTTGGCAAACGCCTGCCTCCCCAAGACGCAGTGGTATGGGCTGTTGAAGGGCACCAGCTCGAAGACGATCCGCTCAGTGCAGAAGTTCGCTGGTGTGCTGAACGTGATTGGCAGCGTCACCTTGCCGATCGGGTACGCCTTCCGACTGGGGACGATGTCATGGAAGGTGGTATAGGTCGTCTTGATCATCGACTGCGGGAGCCGCAGTCGCCTGATGTGTCCAGGTAGAGGATGTTGATGGAGCTCCCGCCGTCCATTAGCGTCTTGGGGAGCCAGTAGTTGCCTACTTTGGGCTTGACCACCAAGGCGACTCGCCCCGGATATTCGATTTGTGGCGAGTGGTCCTCACGGCTCCAGGTGATCCGCTGCTCGTACCAGTTGAGGAAGCGTGGGATGTCGACCTAGGACACCGTGTTGACGGTGACGGCACGGGCGATGACCTTCTTCTCGCGCTTGGTGCTGAACCCGGTGAAGGTGTGGAGCAATCCCACATCGTTGCCGAATGCCCCGTCGTTTGGCGGGTGGTTGTTGGGGTCCTCCCGTGCGCGCCGTGCCTTATCGATCTCCTTCAGGGAGTGGCAGTCGGCGGTCGTGTGCGTGGCGGGCTTCCCCTCCCTATAGTGGAACACACAGGGCTGGTTGAGGAGAGTCGCGGGGTCGAACCTCGGCTTCGCCTTGTAGTTGCCGCTGTCGCGGTGGAAGCTCTTGAGATCGCGTGGCGCGTAGCCAGCGTTGGTGACAAAGTCGACTCGCCCATCACCACGGCGCTTGCCGGTGAGGCGAGTGTTGTCGTAGCGTGGCTCGGGTCGTCTCCCATTGTCATGGCCGCTCGGGCGGTGACTTCCTCCCGACTCGTCGTCGGTTTCTTGGTTCGGGTCCTCCTTCGCGTATCGCTTAGCGATCTCGAGGAGGTCTGGTATATTATCGAGTGTCTTGTACACCCGCTTGAGCTTGGCGACCAAGGGCTCGTAGCGGCACGAGGTCTTGAAGCAGTGTATCGCTGTGTCCGGATGGATGTCGGCCGCGTTGAACCACTGGTCCTGCCACCGCTGGACCCAGTTGCGGGTCGACTCGTGGGGTCCCTGGACACATCACTCCAGGTCCTCGATGGTGGTGGAGCGAGTTTAGAAACCCTCGAAGTGCCTGACAAAGGCGTCGCGCATATCCTCCCAGGAGTCGATGTTGTCCACGGGGAGGGTGTTGATCCATTGCCAGCTCGCTCCCTCCATCATCAGGGGGAGGTAGCGAGCAGCGAGTAAGTCGGTGTGGCCAGCGATTCCCATCACCATGAGGTACGTGTCTAGCCACATGGACGGGTCGTACGAGGGATCGCACTTCTCGATCTCCTTTGGCGCTTTGAAGTTCGCAGGGTATTTTTCGCCTCAGATCATTGGTCCGAAGCACTGGGGCCGACTCGGTTGAGCGATCCCCTTGGTTCGCCGTCACGGCGGTTGGTGAGGGTGTGCCTCAAGTCGTCAGGCTGGTGTGTGCGCCAGCTCTAGTTGTTGATGATGTGGGTCCGCGCGTCGACTGGCTGCCCGTTGGCACTGCGATGACCCAGCATACCACTGCATGATGTAGTACACTATAGTCGTTGACATAACACCAATGAAACACCATTCACTAGTATTACATCCCTCAGAGTAGTACAACAGAAACATAGCAGGTCCAAGACATGACTATAGGTTACAACTCAAATCTTTACACAAGATCCAGAGAACACTCTAGGTTAAAGAGAGAGAAGAAACTTCTTACAAAGAAGAATCAAGAATAAATAACTCATATCTACCATACTTATAAAACTAGTAGTTGAACTACTGGCTTGCATTGCTGCTATTGCAATACTCTACAGAAGTGGGTTCTATGGTTAGAAATTCTATTCTTATCTAATCAGCAACTTCGTCTTCACTTGAGTTGATGTATATGTTGACTTTCTTGACTTCCTTGAAGAGCTTTATCTTTTGATGGTAATTCCTGGAGCATAACTTGATGTAGACGTCGTCTATACCAGCTTTAGAACCTAGCAAGGGTTAAGAAGATACTTTGAGTACGAGCGTACTCAGCAAGTTCACTAGAAAAGGAGTGTTTGATTCACTATATTAACAGCCACCGACCGTAGGTCGTAGGCAATGCAAGTTTTCGTAAACATTTCTTCAAAGGTTGATTTTATTCTGAAAAACTATGTCCGTCAGCCTTCACGGGTTTACCAGAACCTTCATGGGGTTCCTTTCCCGCCGCGTTCGCAGCTCCTTCCCGGAACAGGGAGTAACAAGTTACAGTTCTTACACTCTGCAGAGGTGCGTCACTTTACCCATGAGAGATCTTAGATTTGTTGCACATCCGGAACGCGAACCCGTTCACACTTCCTTGGTGTGAGGCCCAGACTAAGACCCAAGCCAATCACTGCCTTCTCCGCGACCCCGCATGTCTCCTTGGTGTACGCCAGCCCACCTATTAAATTACGGCAATGGAAGTACAGACTGTTCATATGCCGGAACTATCATGGGACGTTGAGGGCTCCCACCCATATGTTGCATATCCTCGACGAATTACCATAAATAATATGCATGCTACGAGTGATAACAGCCACGACCCACACATCCAGCTCCATGCGAGAGGGAAAAGATACAACTGACTTCTTCGTCCCATTCCAAATCTCATGGTCAACGCGTAATATACGACGCAAGAATCACTGGAGACATTGGTTGTTAAGTCCTAGATAATATGTTCCTTTACCACCGGAACTCTTATAGTAGGTTATTACCTCATGGTAAATAACCTATAATCACATTATTATGAAAATAGTGTTTTCTGTCCTTTTTTAAATGCAGGTGATGACAACACTGGATTTGTAAAATACTTTACAGAAAATAATCAAAGGACATGAGAAAGTGTGAACTTGACTTTTGTGATTGAAATATTATGCACTCACGGTCTTCAAGACAATATAAGATACAATAGCGGGAATCTGCATCATTGGTCCGGTAAGGGCTAATGTTTAAAGAAGCAAGATGCTTTTATGCATAAGTAATGTAATGCAAGTAATAAACGCGAATCCCGAGGTAATGTTGTTCTAGGGTTTGGATACTGGAAAAGGTTTCCTTGGAATATGTTGCCCCTTTTAGATTAAGTTTTATACATGTGCTTCTTATTAAGGCTTGTGAGTGTGTGGAAAACAACATGTATTTATACAAGAATAAAATACACAGTTTGGAATGCTACATAAGGTTGCTTACATATTAATTGGTTTATCTTCAAGTTTTACTTTACAAGTAATGTCATTTATAAAGAATTTAAGTATTAACAATCTTATGATACAAGTAAAGTATAAGGTAAGGTGTTTACTATCAATTGTCCTATGTTGATTGAAGAGGCAAAATGAATAACTTTTGAAGAAAATCTTACTCAACTAAGTGGAAGCATTTAAGCTTTTAAGTTAGCCTTATGAGGTGTTCTTTCTAGTTATAATCTTTAAGTCAGAAAGAATTGCCTTTACTGGAATAATGAAATTAGTAGTATTTGAGACTTATCTATCTTGGTTTTTAACTGGTTGGTTTGGTATTAAGATGCTTTATAACTTAATTATAACAGACCAAAGTTAACTATAAAGTATATAATAAAGTTTTTAGTAGTATACTAAAATTTTGGTAGATTAAAGTTAACTTTAAAACATAGATGGAATTTAGGTGTAATGCTTGTTATAATTATGTCTTGTTCACCTTATAATGTTTATTTAAAGTTACTTAAGTATGGTATTATTTTGATTTGGTAGTGGTTTCTTTACATTATAAATATTTGAAGGGGTTTCTTTCCTTATAAGGTGTGGTTAAGGTTTATGAATAAGTAAACAATATTATTTACTACTTATGAACTCACTATAGTGTTTTGATTTGTTTATAAACTTGTGGTTTATATAAAGAATGGGTTTTATGTTATTACAATCATTCTTAGAGATTTTATATTAAATAAGAATCCTTTTATAAAATAATTTATACTTATGATTGAAGAATCATTCAATAAAAATTGCATTTAAATGGTGTTAAATCATTTTGACTTCATAATGTTAGTATTTAAGATTACTACTATGTATTACATTTAATTGGTTAATTTAAGAAATACTAACAAATTTTATTTGTCATTTTATGAATTATTAACTAAAGAAATAGGTTTTAAATTCAAGTTATTAAAGTGTTTAACTTTTTATTTAACTCAAAAGTGGAATATCACACTTTTAACATGTAGTTATTATTTTTGTGATCATTTTGGTATATTACATTTATTTTTGTGATTTATAAATAATAAGATATGATTTTAATAAGGTTTATTACTTTAAAAATACTTAATAAATAATAAATATTTAATTAAGAGGAATAATAATACATGATTATAGTTTTAAATTATAATTCTTATTTTCATAAGATTTTTAGTATTTTATTTATATTTTTAACATTTTCCATTATTAAAATATTAATTGTCAAAGTATCAAAACTTTATAAAGTATTTATTAAATAATATTTATTTAAATAGTTATCATAATAATATTTAGTAATAGTTTTAAGTTGTAGATTTTATTTTTCTAAACATTTTCATATATTATATGTATTTTTATGATTTATAAAACAAAAGATATCAAATTTACAAGATTTAATCATTTTATGATTTTTTAATTAAATAACAAAATGTGTTTATTAGGTAATGCTCATGTCAGCATAGACTGAAGGGTTTTTCTCACCAGAGCCTAACCTACCCCCAGTCACTGACTGGTGGGACATATGCCATGTCATTTCTATGCTTTTATTTATTACAGAAACATTATTACAAATTCTAAAATGAATAAAATAGGAATATGACATCAGCGTGACGTCACGCTGCCATCACACCAAGATCATCCTCAGATCAAGGTCGAATTCGTGAGTCGGCTGCGTGCACGGGGCTGTGCTTTGGCTTATCGGAAAGAGGGCGTTGCGGGGTGCAGTATAGTGGCGGCGCCGCCTTGAAATGGCTACTGATGACGGTGGTGCAACAACAGCGAGCGGTGGCGGCGTTGGTCTCTCGCGGGTAGGAAGATTCAGAGGAAGAGAGAGAAACAGAAGGGTGCTTGAGCACCGGTGGCTCACCAGGAGCATGACGGTGGTGGTGCCGAGGCGAGGCGAGCACGGGGGATGCCGGAATCAAAGAAGGAAGCGGTGGCCGGAGCTCGGGAAGGCGGTGTCCTTGTCGACGATTGGAAGCTTCCCATGTTGATTCCTCCTGCGAGGATGCTCACCGCGGCGAGGCGAAGCTTCTAGGAGCCACGGCGAAGCTCGGGGCGGCCGGAGACGTCAGGGCTCGATGACGTCTGAGAGCTCTGGAGTTAGGGTTTGCACGCTGGAGAAGGAAGGAGAAGAAATGACGTGTTAGGGTTCGCCCTTGGCGAGACAGGGGGTCTTGTAGGCGACGGCAGGCGACGGCTCGAATCCTGGCGCACGCCGGCGTGGCGGAGCTCGACATGATCTGCTTGCTCGATCTGTCGGCAAGGAGGAAGATGGGGAAAAGACAACGAATGGGTATGGTCTCCTAGCGGGTTGATGCTGGGCCAGGTGGGCCGCAGTGTGGCGCGTGTGAGCGACGAGTAAGCAGGAAAGAAGATGGGCCATGGGCCAAATTTGGTGTGTCCTCTGTTTTTTCCTGGTTTTACTCTTTTTAATTTTTCTGTTGTTTTTAGCTTTCAATTTAAGCAATAACTTTGACTTATCTTTATGGAATTTTATTTGCTGAACATTTGCAGCAACAATGAAATTATTGAGAATCCATTTGTGAACTTTTATTATGTATTGTGATATTTTCCTTATTTCCCTTATATATATATTCTTTTCTATAACATTGTTTTTACTTTTCTTTGAAGTAATTAAGTTTGAAAATGTTTAATAATTTACATAGGGTTTATTTATATGTATTTAATCACATATTATAGTGTAGGATGGTTTATACTATTGGATCCCCACTTATTCCATGCTCATATGGGATGAGTGGTTAGAGAAATGAATTAAAGATTTTGTCTTATGATTATATATAGAATATTTATGAGATGTTGATGAGAAAACTTATTAATAAGTTTAATGTTCTGAATTGTACTTATTCACCGTAGGGTTTAAGGTACTTACTATACTTATTTTCTTTTGTTGATGTGAATAAAGATTAATGGCTAAACCTATTGTCTTTATGATTGTGATTTTAATAATATCATCATTTAAAGTAAAATAGTGTAATTGTTTTCTAGGATAACTTATGAGAAACCATTAATAAAGATAGTTCCATAAGCACCTATTATAATGATGGTTGAATATGACAAAGATGTTCTCAAGGGATTTGTTATAGAAAAATATTTCTATAAAGCATTGTGGAAACAAGATGATAGATCAACTATAGTAAGTGGATACTAGGTTTGGTCTTAGATTTAGGGTTTAGTGTTTAACAAGGATTCCTGTATTCCATACTTCATAATTCTAAACTTCTAATTAAGTAATTCCGTTCCTAGATATATTACTACTCTATATCCATCATCATGTGTTAGCATGATGAGCTTTGCTTCACAAGAATAGTCTTATCCACCTTTTATGCTTCTGAAGCCATTTATAAATCCAATGAGCTTGTCTTACACTAAAGCTTTTCCTAATCCTTTCATATATATATACTTGGGTATATCAATTACTCTACTGTTCATAACCCCCAATCCAACAAGTGGTTACTTCCAACTCCAATCATACTCTTCCTTAATCATCCATCACTAATACTACTTCAATAGAGGTATACATCAAATCCTACTTCACCTTAAGGGCTTAGTATTTCCAAATAGGAAAATACTACTTCTTTAATCCAATGTTGCTCTAACATCATTTTATTCATACTATCTTGTCTCTTCTTAACTCCAGTATCTAACATTTCAACCTCACATTATATTAATGTGACATGTAATGACTAATTTAGGATAATAAATCAATACTATGGTTCAGTCATGTTTTATCCACCAATGTCACTTATACATGGTATAAGTATTCAATATTGGTGAATAAAGCATGGTCATAATAATCCTTTGTGGTTTAGGTTTCCAATTGGCTAATCAAGGCTTCAGCAATACAACATTGCAGTTGTATTGAAATTATCTTCTATCTAGCTCTATTGGATTAAGAGATATGATTCAATGACTATACCTACTTGATCCAATAGGACTACTCCTGGTAAGTATCTTTAGACTTCATTCTTTTAATCTTCTTTGTTACCATATTGATTTGATTTCCTCAAATCACTCCCATCCTATATATGACATCTAGAACTAGCATCACTACTTATCTCTTCTTACTTCTTTCTTTATAAGCCTTAAGTAAATGCTATAATAAGGACAAGAATTGATAGGTTGAGAATTGGTGAATCAATAATTGATTACTCAATATTGATGAACAACAAATATAAGGATTGGATTCTATAGAGATGATAAAGATTGATATGGAAAGAAAGATATATGGTGAATGATCTTAACTTTGGTTTCTTTCCTACTCAATATCACTAGAGAGTTAAAGTTAGGTATTACCATGAGATTCATGGTATCAGTAAATGAGATTAAGATTTAGTTGTTATATTCCTATTACTCAATTTATATTTATAACTTGGTATTCATTGGTTATGTAATGAATATTGGGATATGATTACTGAAGGATCAAATATAATCCATTAAGTAATGTATTAGGGTTTAACTTTTACTACATTTGATCTACCCTTAGATCAAATCTCCCTTACCCAAAATAAGGTTTTAGCAAAGGTCATATTGAAACTTATCGCAGTCAACTTGATGATCTACTTCAATTCCATCAAGTTAAGAGAAGCTTCAATCACGTTGACAATTTTTTATTTAAAAGCGCGAAAATTATTCGGATTTTCTATGCATGAATGCAATGCACACATCTGTGTTCAGATTATTTCTAAGCTCTAATGTTGGGTTGTTACAGACTCTCCCCCTTAAAATAAACTTCGTCCTCGAAGTTCGCACTCTCATGTTTCAGAGTAATGAATTGTTTTGCATTGGTTACGATAGGTTTCAACTCCATGGTAACCTTAATGGAAATAATTGTAGTATTCCATATCCAATTCCCATCCTTCATGACAACCTTCAACTTGTTGTCTTTAATACTCCAAAATTCTTTTTACTTTAGTCCCTTAGGGATATATCCTTATTACAAAATCCTCAATCTGGGGTCTCTTCTTTAGTTGATTTCCCTAATTAGGTATCCTAATCTAATTCCCTTACTTGATCATTGAACTTCCTTCCTAAACTATATAAGGTCTGGGAAGTCTCACTAGAACAGGGTTTTTAAATTTATTATTAAATAGTGTGATCAAAAGACTAATCTTTGATTTATCATTGTATGAGTTGTATTGGTAATTTTTCCCAATATTGATTTGGAACACATTTAGTCCATACCCATTGGAATTTCTTGTTCCTCTATAGTTGTTCAATTGGATGTGATTATTCACTTTTAAGGACCACTTAAGAGTTGTTTCCTCTAGAATTAGTTTATTAAAATTATTCTATTTTATCACCCCTAAGCTCTTGTCTTAGCAAGCTTTAGATAATGTTTTCATTATTACCTTAAGTACTTCTCCAACTTCCATTTAATAATTGCCTACTCTCCCCCTTAGGGTTTACTAATGGCATCTAAACTGCCTTATAAAGTATTTCTTGATTTTATAAATAGAATATTGGTCCCTATCCATCTTATACTTTACCTAATTAGGTCGTATGAAAGATTGTACGGTGTATCCACACAATTGTGGATCTCCGAAGTGAATCTTTCAGCATTATTTGTCTTACTTACTTATTCAGATATTTTCGCTTTGATGCACCTAACTTCACGAAGAGTCTCGAAAGACGGTCGCTTTCAATTTTAATACTCCTTTGTGTCCTACTTATCTTAGGCCAAATTTTATGCTCTTTATGCAACTTTTAAGATGATCTGGTTAACTATGTCAACCAACACTGGCTACGGTCAAGATACCAGCTATGGATCACATACTAGCTATGGATCAAATACCAGCTGCGGATAATCTTAGGGTGTAATTATTACCCTACGGTTTCCGACATACGTCTAACATTCTCTGAATTGTCAGAGCTTGAATACCATTTTGGATTTCAAAACTTCTTCTTTGCACTTATTCCTGATACTTCCATGAACTTGGTACAATTACTTTATTAACTTTCTATTAACATCACCTATTTTAGATGAACTCTAAGTTCATGACTCCTTATTGCTCCAAGTATGTTCTACACTAAACTTCCTTCTTATATCTGGCTAAGAATATCCTGAGCTTGATCTATCCTTCCAACTGCGCTAATACTCCTTATATTTTGCTTCATCCTTCATGTAAGTCTTCATCTTGGTCTTTGGAACTCGTCACTCCCTTACACGAATTCCCATTTCTATCTAGGTCTATAACATCAAGTAGTAACTGGATATTGCAACATGCATTTGCACACCAAGTCAAACTTCATGTACAGATCTAGTCAATCAAGAAGATCCAAGAAAAACAAATAAATCCAAATGTGGTACATATAACACACAATATTCTAAGCCCAGAATATAGTAGTTGAGTATAATATCTCTAGAATTCAGGCTTAGTTGTGTAGTATATGACACCTCCTCATATAGGTTTACATTGTGATACTTAGCACATAAAGTCCAACTATTCTTTGTCTCAACCTTTACCCAAATTGCTCAATTGCAATAGGATAATCTTAAACAAAGTGGTTTTCAATCTGGTTTTGACTAAACTTTTGTCTCACCTTTGGAATGACTAGCTATAACCATCCTTTCTTTATTAGCCAACTAACCTCTCATGATCACTCAAATGACTAATCAGTTTCTATTGAACACCTAAAACTAAATTTTATCCTGAATTATGGCACCTATGACTTCTATCATAGCTCTACCATGTTATTTTCAAACTTCTATTTCAAGCTAATTTACTAAGTACTTGTCATACTTATACTTACATCATGGTTTCAGAGCTAATCTCACCATGATCTGGTTATGTTTTACCTGTACATTATGATTTAAGAGTTAATCTAGCCATGATGACTTTATTTCTCATGACTCTAATATTAAGTTTTAGCATAATATCACTTCATCACATAGAATTCCCAAGTGAATCCCACATGATTACTACTCATTACATCAACATTTATCCTCATGACATTCATCATGTTATCTTTGGTTATTAACTAACACTAAGATTTTACTGTCTTACTTGAATTCTAGGATTAGGCTACACCATTAAGACTACTTCAATTGATGTCTTACACTTTCCTATAGTATCTTGGTGGTTTATGTCTCCTTAGGAGGACACTAAAGAACACTATACTTGAGAAAAGATAAAATAATTACTCTTAAGAAAGAATCACTTAAGCATATGACTTAGGTGTGACAAGGTTATCCTCAAGTGGATACTCATCACAAGTCATAAGAATATTTGGTTTAGATAAGATGGCTTCTATAGTCACTATCCAACCTACAGATCTTCCTAAAAGGGTTTTAATCGTAAGGTCAAAGCGTATGCTCTGATACCTATTGCGGTGACCTAGCATACCACTCCATGATGTAGTACACTATAGTCGTTGACATAACACCAATGAAACACCGTTCACTGGTATTACATCCCTCAGAGTAGTAAAACAGAAACATAGCAGGTCCAAGACATGACTATAGGTTACAACTCAACTCTTTACACAAGATCCAGAGAACACTCTAGGTTAAAGAGAGAGAAGAAACTTCTTACGAAGAAGAATCAAGAATAAATAACTCATAGCTACCATACTTATAAAACTAGTAGCTGAACTATTGGCTTGCATTGCTGCTATTGCAATACTCTACAGAAGTAGGTTATATGGTTAGAAATTCTATTCTTATCTAATCAGCAACTTCGTCTTCACTTGAGTTGATGTATATGTTGACTTTCTTGACTTCCTTGAAGAGCTTTATCTTTTGATGGTAATTCCTGGAGCATAACTTGATGTAGACGTCGTCTATACCGGCTTTAGAACCTAGTAAGGGTTAAGAAGATACTTTGAGTACGAGCGTACTCAGCAAATTCACTAGAAAAGGAGTGTTTGATGCACTATATCTACAGCCACAGACCGTAGGTCATAGGCAATGCAAGTTTTCGTAAACATTTCTTCAAAGGTTGCTTTTATTCTGAAAAACTATGTCTGTCAGCCTTCACGGGTTTACCAGAACCTTCATGGGGTTCCTTTCCCGTCGCGTTCGCAGCTCCATCCCGGAACAGGGAGTAACAAGTTGTAGTTCTTACACTCTGCAGAGGTGCGTCACTTTACCCATGAGAGATCTTAGCTTTGTTGCACATCCGGGCCGCAAACCCGTTCACACTTCCTTGGTGTGAGGCTCAGACTAAGACCCAAGCCAATCACTGCCTTCTCCATGACCCCGCATGTCTCCTTGGTGTACGCCAGCCCACCTATTGAATTACGGCAATGGCAGTACAGACCGTTCAGATGCCGGAACTATCGTGGGACATTGAGGGATCCCACCCATATGCTGCATATCCTCTACGAATTACCATAAATAATATGCATGCTACGAGTGATAACAGCCACGACCCGCACATCCAGATCCATGCGAGAGGGAAAAGATACAGCTGACTTCTTCATCCCATTCCAAATATCATGGTCAACACGTAATATACGGCTCAATAATCACTGGCGACATTGGTTGTTAAGTCCTAGATAATATGTTCCTTTACCACCGGAACTCTTATAGTAGGTTATTACCTCATGGTAAATAACCTATAATCACATTATTATGAAAATAGTGTTTTCTGTCCTTTTTTTAAATGCAGGTGATGACAACACTGGATTTGTAAAATACTTTACAGAAAATAATCAAAGGACATGAGCAAGTGTGAACTTGCCTTTTGTGATTGCAATATTATGCACTCACGGTCTTCAAGACAATATAAGATACAATAGCGGGAATCTGCATCATTGGTCCGGTAAGGGCTAATGTTTAAAGAAGCAAGATGCTTTTATGCATAAGTAATGTAATGCAAGTTGATAAACGCGAATCCCGAGGTAATGTTGTTCTAGGGTTTGGATACTGGAAAAGGTTTCCTTGGAATATGTTGCCCCTTTTAGATTAAGTTTTATACATGTGCTTCTTATTAAGGCTTGTGAGTGTGTGGAAAACAACATGTATTTATACAAGAATAAAATACACAGTTTGGAATGCTACATAAGGTTGCTTACATATTAATTGGTTTATCTTCAAGTTTTACTTTACAAGTAATGTCACTTATAAAGAATTTAAGTATTAACAATCTTATGATACAAGTAAAGTATAAGGTAAGGTGTTTACTATCAATTGTCCTATGTTGATTGAAGTGGCAAAATGAATAACTTTTGAAGAAAATCTTACTCAACTAAGTAGAAGCATTTAAGATTTTAAGTTAGCCTTATGAGGTGTTCTTTCTAGTTATAATCTTTAAGTCAGAAAGAATTGTCTTTACTGGAATAATGAAATTAGTAGTATTTGAGACTTATCTATCTTGGTTTTTAACTGGTTGGTTTGGTATTAAGATACTTTATAACTTAATTATAACAGACTAAAGTTAACTATAAAGTATATAATAAAGTTTTTAGTAGTATACTTAAATTTTGGTAGATTAAAGTTAACTTTAAAACATAGATTGAATTTAGGTGTAATGCTTGTTATACTTATGTCTTGTTCACCTTATAATGTTTATTTAAAGTTACTTAAGTATGGTATTATTTTGATTTGGTAGTGGTTTATTTACATTATAAATATTTGAAGGGGTTTCTTTCCTTATAAGGTGTGGTTAAGGTTTATGAATAAGTAAACAATATTATTTACTACTTATGAACTCACTATAGTGTTTTGATTTGTTTATAAACTTGTGGTTAATATAAAGAATGGGTTTTATGTTATTACAATTATTCTTAGAGATTTTATATTAAATAAGAATCCTTTTATAAAATAATTTATACTTATGATTGAAGAATCATTCAATAAAAATTGCATTTAAATGGTGTTAAATCATTTTGACTTCATAATGTTAGTATTTAAGATTACTACTATGTATTACATTTAATTGGTTAATTTAATAAATACTAAAAAAATTATTTATCATTTTATGAATTATAAACTAAAAAATAGGTTTTAAATTCAAGTTATTAAAGCGCTTAACTTTTTATTTAACTCAAAAGTGGAATATCATATTTTTAACATGTAGTTATTATTTTTGTGATCATTTTGGTATATTACATTTATTTTTGTGATTTATAAATAATAAGATATGATTTTAATAAGGTTTATTACTTTAAAAATACTTAATAAATAATAAATATTTAATTAAGAGGAATAATAATACATGATTATAGTTTTAAATTATAATTCTTATTTTCCTAAGATTTTTAGTACTTTATTTATATTTTTAACATTTTCCATTATTAAAATATTAATTATCAAAGTATCAAAACTTTATAAAGTATTTATTAAATAATATTTATTTAAATAGTTATCATAATAATATTTAGTTATAGTTTTAAGTTGTAGATTTTATTTTTCTAAACATTTTCACATATTATATGTATTTTTCTGATTTGTAAAACAAAAGATATCAAATTTACAAGATTTAATCATTTTATGAATTTTTTAATTAAATAAAAAAATGTGATTATTAGGTAATGCTAATGTCAGCATAGACTGAAGTTTTTTTTTCACCAGATCCTAACCTACCCCCAGTCACTGAATGGTGGGACATATGCCATGTCATTTCTATGCTTTTATTTATTACAGAAACATTATTACAAATTCTAAAATAAATAAAATAGGAATATGACATCAGCGTGATGTCACGCTGACATCACACCAAGATCATCCTCAGATCAAGGTCGAATTCGTGAATCGGCTACGTGCCCGGGGCTGTGCTTTGGCTTATCATAAAGAGGGTGTTGCGGGGTGTAGTATAGTGGCGGCGCCGCCTTGAAATGGCTACTGATGACGGTGGTGCAACGACGGCGAGCGGCGGCGGCGTTGGTCTCTCGCGGGTAGGAAGATTCAGAGGAAGAGAGAGAAAACAGAAGGGTGCTTGAGCACGGGTGTCTCACCAGGAGCATGACGGTGGTGGTGCCGAGGCGAGGCGAGCACGGGGGATGTCGGAATCGAGGAAGGAAGCGGTGGCCGGAGCTCGGGAAGGCGGTGTCCTTGTCGATGATCGGAAGCTTCCCATGTCGATTCCTCCTGCGAGGATGCTCACCGCGGCGAGGCGAATCTTTGAGGAGCCACGGCGAGGCTCGAGGCGGCCGGAGACGACAGGTCTCGATGACGTCTGAGAGCTCTAGAGTTAGGGTTTGCGCGCTGGAGAAGGGAGGAGAGGAAATGATGTGTTAGGATTCGTCCTTGGCGAGACAGGGGGTCTTGTAGGCGATGGCAGGCGGCGGCTCTAATCCTGGCGCACGCCGGCGCGACGGAGCTCGACAGCTTGCTGCTTTCTCGATCCGTCGGCGAGGAGGAAGATGGGGAAAAGACAACGAAGGGGTATGGACTCCTAGCGGGTTGATGGTGGGCCAGGTGGGCCGGTGTCAAGGTGTGATGCATTTAGCAAGAGAAACAAGATGGGCCATGGGCCAAATTTGGTGTGTCCTCTGTTTTTTTCCTGGTTTTACTCTTTTTCATTTTTCTGTTTTGTTTTTAGCTTTCAATTTAAGCAATAACTTTGACTTATCTTTATGGAATTTTATTTGCTGAACATTTGCAGCAACAATAAATTATTAAGAATCCATTTGTGAACTTTTATTATGTATTGTGATATTTTCCTTATTTCAGTTATATATATTCTTTTCTATAAGATTGTTTTTACTTTTCTCTGAAGTAATTAAGTTTGAAAATGTTTAATAATTTACATAGGGTTTATTTATATGTATTTAATCACATAGTATAGTGTAGGATGGTTTATACTATTTAAGTTCAAACATAGTTCTGTACCTAGTTTCAAAAATCAACCCAGCTCGATTCAGTGAACCAAATTGAATGAAACCAATTTTGTTAGAAAGATATTGAAATGCTTAATCCAAGCCCGTTGGATTCAAATCATTTGAATCTATAGATCAACCTTGGTAAAAATAACAAGGTAGAAGCTTTTCTGCATTCAAACATTTTTCAAAATTAAACCATAATAGCTTTTGAGTTGATTCCAACTCTCAAAAATCACATTTGATCATACCTTTTAGAATATATAAAAACATATGGGTTTACTTACAGAAATAATGTCCAAGTAATAAAAGAATGCCACATAGGCATTTCTAGTCATTTATTTTTATTTGAAATAAAAGGTTAAATCTTATTAAATTGTGACACCACTTTAAATCACTTTCCCATGTACTTAAATATGTGGTGATGACATGTGTCAACATGATCCCATGTTTGGTTTGGAGAATATTAAATCTTAAGTACTTTTTCAATGAGTAGAAATTACTTTTCTAAAAATAAATAAATAATGCAAGGGCTTTAATCTTGTAATGTTAGTGATGATGCTAGATCATCTATAGAACACCTTTGTGTGATGATTGAAAGTAGTTAAGTATTATTTGGTGATTGTGTATCTCGTATTTATTCATAGACGCTAGTACCGACCAAGGATACGAGGAGGAAGGAGGATACTATGAAGAAGAAGCCGAGGAGAACTTCAACCACTTCTCTGCACAAGGCAAGCTTATACTGATGTTGATGCAAGCCTAATACTACTAGTTGATTGAGCAAGCCAATACTTGCAAGCTATTAACTTAGCAAGCTTATACTGATACTGATGCAAGCCTAATACTACTAGTTGAATGTGCAAGCTAACACTTGCAATTATGAAAGTTAGATAAACTATGCAATGCACTAAGCATGCTTGGTTAGACACATTTGTTGACACCCAATCCTAGTTTTACTTGCAAGCTTCTACTTTATTTCTTTATCAAAGCTCTTACTTAGAGTTTACTTAAGTAAATTATAGATACTAGAAAGATAATTGAAGGTTGCATAAAGAGCATTAAAATTTTGCCTAAGCTAGATAATCTTGATGTCATCCTAAGGCATGAGATTGAACTTAGTCACACTCCACTAGTTTACCACCCCTCATTAGTACTCACTCCCATTTGTAGATGCTAGTGCTAAGCATAAAACTTGATCAACTTTAGATGGGAATACTTTGTGGAAAAATGGTTATGAAAACCTTGGAATGATGGATCATTCTATTGAGATGTTTTGACATGTGTGTCCGAACACCAAATGATTTTGGTGATGAAAATGTTGAGGCATGAGCCTTAGCCCTTTATAAAATTGATGGTTGTCTGGATGCGATATCATTCCAATTTTACCGTACAACCACAATACCTGAAAACTGGGTAGGGCTTTGACTGGAAACTTATATACCTTAGTATGGGTTCCCTCACGGCCAAGGTCTGAGCTGAGGCTACCTTGTGAAGATTGTCCACCTGTATAGTACCCAAGATGACAGTTGGTCATGGTTGGGAGGCCAAACTCACAGGAGAGGTGCCTATACTAGGGTGTGTAATTGAAAGGTTAGGATTGATTATCCGCATACTGAGTATGGTGAATTCAGGATTTGTTCCTGACGGATGTATCGAATGTTGTGGTGAAAGTGTACAATCTCTGCAGAGTGTCAAACTATTCGAATAGCCGCGTCCGCGGTTATGGACAGTTGGAGTGGCCATAATGTTCCCCCGTCAGATGTTCTCAAAATGACTTGTGAAATGGATTGAGACTTTGACTTGACCACAACAGGGTTGTGATATGAAATTCAAGTTCCCACTTAGGTTTTATAAAATTTCAACTAGCTTTTCGTGCTTCTGAACTTAGTAGAGGTAAATCTGGCTTTTGCAAAACAACCATAGAGCTTAGTGTCCTATTACAAAAACCCCCTTCACTTGTTAGTACTAGTTTGAGAGTACTTATAGAGTACTCATGGCTTTGTCCCTGGCTATTCCCGTGGCCAGACTATGAAGAGGAGTACCAGGACGAAGGACCCCACGAAGGTTGCGACAACTAGGATCATCTCCCATCGTCAGCATTGCCTGTGACCCCGAAGATGGAGCTTCGCCTACGCTACCTTTATTATTACGTATTCCACTGCTTGAGTTGTATTAAGAACTGGATCATGAGATCCTTATTTGTGTAAGACCTTATGTATGGTTTGTAATGGATGATGTACTGTGGTATCCAATTCTGTTATGTCTCACAAAAATGGTAATCCTGGGATTGCGATGTATGGCATAACAGGCATCTGGGATTAAAAATCTGGGTGTTGACAAGTTGGTATCAGAGCCATCCTGACTATAGGAGACCCTAGTTAGACTGGACGTTTGAATCAAAAACATAGTTTCAAAACCAAAGGAAGCAAATATTTACAAAAACTTATTCCCATTCTTATCACCTTGATTCTTTCGTAAAAAAGTCATGTTCCTCAAAAACTCTTGCAAAATACATAAAATTTGACACACTTGATCACTCTACTAACTTACTCATCCTATATTCTTATAGATGGACATGAAGTACAACAAATTTTATCAGTTGGGGAATGGAGGAGACCTTATCTTTGAGCGGGATTTGGACCAGCTTTCGGAACTTCTGGAGCGTCTGCACCCCGAGTTCTTCGGAGCTCAGCTCAATGATCAAGGAGGAGAAGATCTGCAGTGGCTAATTGTTGCAAGTCTCCGAGGAAAGATTGAACCTCCCACTGCCGAGGGAATTCAGTTCACCTTAAGAGAGAACAACTGGCTCGATCGACTTGCCAGGGCCATGCAGGAAGCTCTTGCCCGTCTGTGTGGGCAGCGTATCAACCAGATCAAGGGAACCCGCTTTGAGTTTTGTCCAAGGCGTGATGCTAATGGACAGCCACTGGAAGCCCCATACCACCACGAGCTGAAGACCCAGTTGGACCACCTCAGCTTCATGATGTATGATCATCAACAGGAATTGGACAATTGCCGTGACTACTCCAACCACAAGTCCGCCATCATCAAGACGAAGGATCAGACCATCGCCATGCTAGCAAAGGATCGCAAGTCTCTCCGCCGTCAACTCGATAAGAAGGAGCGCATCATTGCCCGTCTTCGCCATCGTATCTCGGATTTGGAGGAGACCATCCATGAGAGAGACATGCAGTTGGAAGAAAGGGAGAATGCCGGAGAGGATCTTCGTGGAGACCCCTACTCCTATCTCAGTGATGATGATGATTTTCTGGAGGATTAGGCTATGGATTTCTTCACCGATGAGGATGATTACGCCTTCATCGATGACAATGAGGATGATGAGGATGACGACTACACCGACTCCAAGGAGTAGTAGCACTTGAGCACTAGCGTAGTGAGTTGTATTTGGTCCCACTGTATCGTAGATTCCGTAATGGTTCTTAAAACCATCTGTTTACCTTTGTTGTGGTATGTGTTTGTATCGTGTGCTATGAATGAATGAATGAAAAGCAAGTTGCTAGAAAATCCGAGTCAAACTTTAAAAACTTTTCAAAGTCCCTGAACCTTAGAAATTCCCCTCTTTTCTCATGATCTATCTCAATCTTCAGATGCCACGCGGAGGAAGTGGTTCATCCCCGGACCCGATGTTGCAGATACTGCAAATGTTGGTTTCTGACCGTGAAGCCGAAAGAGCCGAACGGCAAGCCAAACTAGCCACCCTTCAGCAGATAGCCCAGCTAGCCCACAACAATCAAGGCCAAGGAAATCAGGACAACCATGGATCTAAGCTCAAGAATTTCCAGAACACCAACCCACCTGTTTTCACTAAGTCAGAAGAGCCCCTAGATGTCGATGATTGGCTGCAAACCATGGAAAACAACCTGGAAGTCGTCGGGGTGGAATCCAACAAGAAAGTTCTGTTTGCCACCCACTATCTGGCTGGAGATGCAAGAGCATGGTGGAAAAACGTTCGTGCAATGACCGGAGGACAGATGATGACCTGGGAGGAATTCAAAGTCAAGTTCATCAGAACCCATGTGCCACCGGGTTTGATCAAGAGAATGAGAGATGAGTTCAGGAACTGAAGCAAGGAAGGATAACCGTAGTGGAATACCGTGACAAATTCTTGTCATTAGCTAGGAATGCCCCGGATGAGATCGACACTGAAGCCAAGAAGAAAGAGAGATTCTTGAATGGTCTGCATGATGAGATGCATACGGTGTTAGTCAATATCCCTCTCCGAGAAGGAATTTCCCTAGCAGAAATCTGTCTACTGGAGAGCTCTTTCTCTCTCGGTGTTTTTCGCCCCACAGAGGCGGCAGAATCTTTCTACGGTTAATCCTTTTTGTTTTAGGGTTTTGAGGAGAAGATCTAGGCAAGAGGGCGGAGCCAGAGGTGGGCCAGGTGGGCCACACCCCCTGTAGGCGCGGCCTAGGGGTGGCCCGTGCCTGGGGGGTGTGGGCCCCCTGTGGCCCATCTTCGCCTGCCCTTGTGGCATTCTTCATCTTCTATAAAAATATGATTTTCCGTAGTTTTTCTGGTATTTTTTCAATCTTCGCGAAATTGCATCAAAACACCTCTTTTTCCATCAGAATCCTGACTCCGGCAATTCATCCTCCAAGAATCATCCAACATGCAAAAACAGATGAAAAGACATAAGTAACACCTCTTAATATGAAATATATCAATGAATAGAGGCAAATTATGATATAGAATGGTGATGCAAATTGGACGTATCACATGGATCCCTGCTCCCGGATTCCTCCCACCCTGCCGCCAGCTTTCACATGCAAATGCGCGCCCCTACAGCTCACGACCATCACTAGCGCCAGCGCCACCCAAGGCCACTCGCCTCCGTCGCCTGTTGCTCCAGGCGACCTCCTCTCGGGCGAGATCGAACGCCACCAGTCCCCTTGCCCCCGAGCGCGACGGTCCCCTGCATCCGCACGCAACAATGTTGGCCTCGTCGCACTCGCCGCCTTCCTCCTTCGTGATGACCGCACCTCGAACGGGAGCAGCAGGCGAAGCATCATCACGGGGCACGTAAATGACAACTAGACGATGGGGAATGGGGGAGGGGAAGCCAACAAGGGTGTGCCGGTTAAAGGGAACGACGGAGGAGGCCTACGGCGGCTAAAATCGGCGGCCAGGGAGTGCTGAAGGAAAGACACAGAGATAAATCGGGAGGATTGTGAGATGTGGAGGAAGAAGATGACGTGAAAGATACATAGGGAGAGACAATGAGTAGTGGGTCCCACTTGTAAGGGGCTTGATATTTGCCTAATAATGCCAATTTGTTGCCTAAAATAACATAATAATTGCTTAAAGTTACTAGTTTGTTGCCTTGTACACTGTAATAATTTACCCGAGCAGCAGATGTTTGGATGATTAGATTCTAAGTGTTGTATCATTGCCTAACAACGCACACTGGTTGCTCATTGTTCCCTTTTTTGCCTAACACCTTATAGCACTTTCAATTAAGCTCATTAGTACTAGTTGATCCATTCTTTTTTTTGTGACAACAGTTGCTTATTTACATTAGTTTGTTTCATACATGCAGCTTAGTTAAATTGTGAAATTGACTAATGTTGTTATAAAGTTGTATAGTCTCGTAAAACATGGATAGACAACTTGACGACAACACATAGATAATTTAGTAACTAAAAAGACAACTTTACCAAAGGGATAGGCAACTTAAAAACTAAAAAATTATCACATTGGTTGGACAGGCAACTTCGGAGCCCGGAGAAGTGTCCGGCAGAACAACTTTGGTGCCCGGCTAGACAACTTTGGTGCAAGACAAGACAACTTGTGCCCGACTGAGCAACTTTGATGTCCGAATAGGCAACTTCGGTGCAAGACAAGGCAAAAGTTGTCTCGTTAGGCACAGAAGTTGCCTCGTCGGGCACCGAAGTTGCCTCGTTGGGTTCCGAAGTTGTCACGCCAGAAATCAAAGTTGCCTCGTCGGGCTCTAAAGTTGTCTCGTTGGGCTCTGAAGTTGCATCGTCAAGCTTCAAAGTTGCCTCGCCAGACACCAAAGTTGCCTCGCCGGGCTCTGAAGTTGCCTCGTTAGGCACATAAATTGCCTTGTCGGGCTCTAAAATTGCCCTGTCGGGCATCGAAGTTGTCTCGCCAGGCAAAAGTTGCCTTGTCAGGCTCCAAAGTTGCCTTGTTAAGCACAAAAGTTGCCTCATCGGGCACCGAAGTTGCCTCGTCAGGAACAAGTTGCCTCGTCGGGTTTCGAAGTTGCCGCGCTGAAAACCGAAGTTGTCTCGTCGGGCTCCGAAGTTTCCTCGTCGGGCTCTAAATTTGCCTCGCTGGGCTCTGAAGTTGCATCGTCAAGCTTCAAAGTTGCCTCGCCAGGCACCAAAGTTGCCTCGCCGGGCAAAAAATGCCTCGTCGGGTTCTGAAGTTGCCTCATTAGGCACATAACTTGCCTTGTCGGGCTCTGAAATTGCCCTGTCGGGCATCGAAGTTGTCTCGCCAGACAAAAGTTGCCTCGTTAGGCACAAAAGTTGCCTTGTCCGTCTCCAAAGTTGCCTCGCCGGGAACCGAAGTTGCCTCGTCAGGCTTCAAAGTTGCTTCGCCAGGCACAAAAGTTGCCTTGCCCGTCTCCGAAGTTGCCTCGCCGGGAACCGAAGTTGCCTCGTCAGGCTTTAAAGTTGCCTCGCCGGGCAAAAGTTGCCTCGTTAGGCACCAAAGTTGCCTCGCCAAGAAAAAGTTACCTCGTTAGGCACAGAAGTTGCTTCGTCGGGCAACAAAGTTGCCTCGTTGGGCACAAGTTGCCTCATCGGCCTCCGAAGTTGGGCACAAATTGCCTCGTCGGCCTCGTCGTGCACAAGTTGTCTCGTCGGGCTCCGAAGTTGCCTGATCGGGTTCTGAAGTTGCCTCGCCGGGAAAAGTTGTCTCGTCGGCCTTTAAAGTTGCCCGATGAGACAACTTTTGTACCCAACGAGGCAACTTCTGTGCCTAACGAGACAAGTTTGATGCCTGACGAAGCAACTTATGTATCCAGCGAGGAAAATTTTGTGCCCAATGATACAGCTTTTGTATCCAACTAGGCAAATTCTGTGGCTAATGAGGCAAAAACTTTAAAATCTATCTCTAGCACACACAAAAAGGTCAAAAAAGGCAACTTCATATGAATAGTAAGCAACTTCATAACAATATGAGAAAACTTTATCTAATCAGTAGGCAACTTTATACCGAGCACGAGCGGCGAGCTATGGCTCAATCTGCTGCTACCGGCCCGTGGGCGCTACACCCAAGTGCGTGGGCACAATGAGTTGGCCAGGCCACACGGAAGAACTGCCATCCGTCCAGGAGCTGTGAGTGCTCCATGGCTGCCCCTCCTGGCACCAGCGATGAAGAGGTACCGGGTAGCGCGACGAGCAGCAACTTTTAGCTCTTCTACGACGACGACGCAGGGTCCGAGCTCCACACGCTACCTGAGAGCATGTCGAACTCCCTCATGGGGTTTTGGTGGCGTGGTACGCTGGATCGTCAGGACGGTGATATGGGTGGGTGGCGAGGGGCGTCACCCAGAGAGCCCGATTTGGGGACGAAGAAGCAGGTCGGGGTGTGGTTGGAACCGACGACGTTCGATCTAGTGTTTGAAAATGGTGGGCTGCACGCAGGGCAAGGAAACCGGCGGCTTGCAAGCTTGCCAGAGGAGGTGCCTGGAGCACACGGAACCACGGCAGGAGCGGAGCAGGGGAATTGGGAAGGTTGAGGAAGATGTGTTTGTCGTGTAGTGGGTGCGCTCGGCACGCCCGCGCGCCCGGAGGCAGAATCGACAAAAATAACCCAAATTCGAAAGGATTTCACAAAATGATCCATCTGGAAAACTATTTCACTGGCACTAACCCTTTTTGTAGCGCCTAACAGCTAGGCGCTACACTCTATAGTGTAGCGCCTTTCAGCTAGGCGCTATGCCCCCTGCCAGCGTGGCACCGCCTGGCCCCTCCCTGGCCCCACCCCGCCATGTGACGCCCAGGCGCTATGCCTGGGGCGACTAACACCCAGGCGCTATGCCCAGGGTGTAGCGCCTATCTGATAGGCGCTACACATTTAATGTGTAGCGCCTAGCAGACATGCGCTACACCGACTTAACCTGTCGCGCGACAGCCCCCTCCCCACCCCTCCCCATTCACTCCCAGCTCGACCCAAGCAGGAAGAACAACAAGGAGGCGCCCCTTCTCCCCCCTCAAATCTCTCACATTGGAAGCTTTATTTGGTGGATTTGTGCCTCTCCCCAGCTGCTAGAGGTACCCTCCCTCATTCCCCTCCGTTTTGACCTTTTGAAATCTTTCATTTTGGTTGGACTTGTCTTGAAACCCTAGAAATTTGATTTGGAGAGAAATGTTTGGAAATTTGTTCGATTTATTGGCCAATGTTGGTTATAAAGATGTGTATGAAGCATTTAGTTAGGTTTAGGGTTGTTGAAATGACATTGTTTGGTATATTGGAATGTTATGGCTAGGGTTAGGGTTAGGGTTTGCTTATGTGAGAGAGGGTGTTCTTGTTAGCTTTATGGTTTGGTAATGTGTCTAGTATAGTTTTGTTTATCTTGTCATGGTTAGTTAATGAACATATTCTCCTATGTGTTAGGGATGGCAAGAATTGTTCATGTTCATCATGTGGACAAGGATGCCTTTTTGAAAGGCAACATAGAACCAGACCCGGATGAGCTAGATATTGTGTTTAAGCGTAGTCCCACCTATGCCGAGGTCTTGGAGCAAGTGAGGATTGAATTGAAATGGATGGACCCATGTGATGTTGTTGAGTTGGAAGGAAGACATAATGCGGGTTTTGGAGTGCATATCCGTTGGAAGACCATGCGTATCTTCTCCGAGGCTCGTTGGCTTGCATACAAGGAGGTGGTGGCTGAATCACTAGACAAGGCTCTTGAGCTATTTGCACCAAGAAGGTTGATAGTTCATTGCCTTTGGACTTGAACCGCCGTGCTTCCCCATTGTATAGTAAAAGTCCTCCACCCGTGGAGCAAGAGCTATGGATTGAACCTCCTTTGAGCCAAACATTGAGCCCGATTTCAAGACACCAAGACGAAGTGTTGGAAGAGGACAATGATGATTGTGAGGGTGAAGAAGATGATGATGTTGAACTCCATGACAACAATGTTGGTGATTTGGAGAAATATATCACTCAACATGACATGGACCGTGAACTCCCGTATTCTCGAGGCTATGCTTCGGACTCGGATGATGATGGTCCCGAGGAAGAAGTTGACGAGGAGGGGTTCACGGCTAGAGAGGCCGAAATCCACCATACCGTATTGGGGCGGGACCATCTGTGGCCTGTGTTTCGTGATCGTAGTCTCACGGATGAAGCCACGGTTGATGGTGGCAAAGGCATAGTGCTTGGACCAAGGACAAGTTCCTACCGGGATGGCAATGAAGTGAATAATGGCTTTTGCAAAGGATCAAGGTTTAAGACCTTGTTGGAATTTAAGCAATGGATAAAGGACTTCTCGGTGAAGCATCATCGTCCTTACACGGTCGTGCACTCGGATATCAAGAAGCGTTACACGGTGAAGTGCGAGGCGGAAGGATGTCCTTGGATTGTGCGTGCTAGACCATTCAAGCGAGGTCCCGATTGGCACATATCTAGTTGCGTATCAACTCACGTGTGCCGAGGCCCGATGGTGGATGGCAAGGATGCAAAGCATGAGCACCGACAACTCACCTCCGAGTTCCTCGCTTATAGGCTTTCCAATGACATCGCGTTGTTTCCAATAATGAGCATCAAGCAGGTCATGGAGTTTGTTAAAGCCCTCTTTAACTATGAGGTGAAGTACGGGAAGGCATGGAAGTCTAAGCAAGCCGCATTCAAGATGTTGTACGGTGATTGGGAGGAATCTTATAACCGAATCCCAAGGTTGTTGGGAGCGATGGCCGATGCTAACCCGGGCATGGTTCATGTGGTTGAACCTTTGGGGAACAAGACAAGGATTGTAAACGGAAGAACCGTTCGAGTTTTTGGCCGTGCATTTTGGGCTTTCGAGCAATGTGTTCAGGCATTTTAACATTGTAGGTCATTATCTCCGTTGATGGCACCTTTTTGACCGTCAATTCAAGGGAACTATCTTGATTGCAATAGCACATGATGCCAACAACCGATTGATTCCTTTGGCCTTTGCTTTGGTAGAGGTGGAAAACAATGATAATTGGGAGTGGTTCTTCCATCTTTTAAGAACCAAGATATTAACCCCTCATAGGGAAATATGTGTCATCTCGGACCGTCATCAAGGAATTCTTAAAGCGGTGGACCAACATATTCCCGGGCATGTTCCGTTGCACCATCGTTGGTGCATGAGACACTTTTGTTCAAACTTCTATAGGGCATGCAAGAGCAAGGATTTGGCCGATGATCTACAAGATTGTTGCCTCGCTTTCACGGAACGTCGTTTCTCAAACTTGTACAACAAATTTCTCTTCAACAAAGAGCTCGATGCGGGTGGTCGAGAGTTTCTCGATAGGAGCATTGGAGAAAGAACAAAGTGGGCACGGGCATTCGATGACGGTGGCCGGAGGTACGGCCAAATGACAAGCAACATGGCAGAGGCCTTCAATAAGTTGCTCAAAGTTGTCCGTGCATTGCCCGTCACGGCAATAGTCCGTTATACATTCGACATGATGAATGGGTATTTTCTTAAATACTAAGAGGAAACGGACCGGCAGATTGCGGGGGACTACAAGAACAAGCACAAATACAAGTACCCACCTAAGGTTGATGATTGGATGCAATTTCAGACAAAGAAAGCGGATGCCCAAGTTGTCACGGAGTATGACAATGACGAGCTAATTTACCAAGTTACGGAGCCTGGAGGTACAACAGCTGATGGTGTCCAACACGGAGGCCGAGATTTCAATGTCTCACTCAAAACTTGTGAGTGCACATGCGGAAGGCCATCATTGCTTCATCTTGCTCGCAAGATTTGCTCGCGTCTCGCCGACATTTGAATTACAATAATCCGCTCACGGTGAGAGAGGCTGAGTTCTCCATTGAGACTACTAAGAAGACATGGGCTCCTAGATTTCATCCATATTTGGACCAATCAAAATGGCCGGAGTACCATGGGATTCAACTATGGCCCGATCCGAAATGGAAAGTGATTAAACGTGAAAGACGCAAGACAAAACGCTTTAGGAGCGACATGGATGGATGGGGCCGTGGTGGTGCTCGAGAAACGGGCAATGACCAATTCCAAGAGCCTCGTGAGAGAGCCCGGTGTGGAACATGCAATGGTGAAGGGCACAATGCAAGAAAGTGTTCTCAAAGGAAAAGAGCAAAAGGAAATGAAGCAAGCACTAGCCAACCAAGTGGTAGCCAACAAGACCAAGCCAACCAAGAACTAGACAACAAGCTCCAAGCCAACCAAGAACTAGCCAACAAGCTCCAAGCCAACCAAGAACTAGCCAACAAGCTCCTAGACAACAAAGAGGTCAATCACTTGGGCTTAGAAGAGGAAGAGGGCGTGGCGGTTTTAACCCGTCTAGTATGTTAGGTTACTTGGCAGGACCAAATCCTTATGTTAATAGGTACGGATGGAATATTCATACTTGCATGCTTATGTTACTACCTACTATGCTTATTTCATTGAATCAATTATTGTTCACATTCATTGCATCCTTTACTAACTTGTAGCTTTTTTTTCTTATAATAGGTATGGCGACTCAACCCAACAAGGGCAATGATGGGGACGGTGTGAACTACTCGGCTATCTGGGCGAATGCTATGAAGGTGGTGGAAGAGAGGAAGAGGAAGGAGGAAGAAGAAGAGAAGAAGAGGAAGGAGGAAGAAGAAGAGGAAGGCATTTGAAGAGGTAGTTCAACTTGCTCGAGACTTGGCGAAGAAGAAGGACGAAGAGGATGAGAGAAAGAAGAAAAAGGAAGAGGAAGAGAAGAAGAGGAAAAGGGAGAAGGAAGAGGAAGAGAGGAAGAGGCAAAAGGAGAATGAAGAGGAAGAGAGGAAGAGGCAAAAGGAGAAGGAAGAGGAAGAGAGGAAGATGAGGGCCAATGCTAGGCCACCTTGCGCCGACCAAGAGGAAAGGACACGAAAGGCGTTTCGTACTGACGAGGCCCATGGGAAGGAGGTTCCTATTTGTTGGTGTGGAACCAATTGCACTGTTAAGGAATCCCAAGACTACTTTTCCGATAGTTGGGGAAAGAAGTTCTTCATGTGTGCCAACTACAACCGCTCTCCCGAGCGTAGCCGCAACCCATACGACAAGCCACGGGTATGCTCAAAGCTTTTTAGTTCTTCATGTGTCCCAAACTATTCCATAGCATATCCTCTAACATGCACTATTTTCTTGTAGTCTCCCCCTCCGTTATGCAGGTACTACACTTGGATAGACCTTGAGCAGCCTCAATCCAACAAGGCTATCCAAGAGATCGATTTTTCCATAAGAAGAAGTCGCTACCAAGAACGGCTGCGTGACGAGGACATGGCGAGGAAGCGCAAGGAACGTAATGACGAGATCCGCAAGAAAGAGTACTAAGAGGAGCGCCAAGCTAAGGAGGCTCGTCTTGGAGAGGAAAGGCTTCACAAGCGTATGCTCCATGGAGGAAGAGGAAGAGAAGAAGAGGAAGGGCAAAGGACCTATGCTTTAGATTATGTAACCGGGAGCTCGCGTATGAACGATGGATGATGTGTGTGAACTTAGTGTGATGTCGAACTATTAGTATGTAAAGCCCCTTAAGGGCATGAACACCATGTTTGAGATGCTTCTATTTGAGTATGTCATGAACTGCTATCCCTCGTCTTTTATTTGCCTTGTGTAATGTTTGTCATGTTAAAGTATCAAAACAGGGAAATGTTTGGTCTGAACACAGTTTCAAGGCATAGCGCCTAGCAGAACGGCGCTACACAAGCATAGCGCCTGTCTGCTAGGCTCTATGCTAGCAGATTTCGTTTGCCCCGAAACTAACAGGAGCATACAGAGAGCAAATCCAATCTTCGCTGGCGGTGGAAAACTCTAAGTCAGGGTGTAGCGCCTGTCTGTAGCGCCGTTCTGCTAGGCGCTATGCTAGCAGATTTCGTTTGCCCCGAAACTAACATGAGCATACAGAGAGCAAATCCAATCTTCGCTGGCGGTGGAAAACTCTAAGTCAGGGTGTAGCGCCTGTCTGATAGGCGCTATGCTCTGATGCGTAGCGCCTATCAGACAGGCGCTACACCCTGAACTGCACTAGTTTCAAACAACATGTACTCAAACAACACTTGTTATAGTAGTTTCAAACAACATACACTCAAACTGCACATATACTCAAATAACATCAACATAGTCTCAAACAACATGAAAAAATTGTCATACATCAACATAGTCTCAAACAACATCAACATAGTGCCATACATGAACATAGTCTTAAACAACATCAACATAGTGCCATACATCAACCCATACATAGTCTCAAACCTAGTGCATCATCATCAACATTGTGCCATACATGACCTACTTCCGTCCACGCCCTGGGCCTCGCCCTCCTTGGAGGTATCTTCTTTGTCACCTCCTCTTCTTGCGACTCATCTTCATCATCATATTGTAGGCCTCGTCCTCCTAGTCGCTCTTGACCTCCGTGGCGGCCTCGACAACATTGGCCTTTCCTTGTTACGAAGTCGTCCATTCAGCCGATTGAACTGCTTTCCTTGGCTTCATGGTATGAACTAATCCGGTACTCCTCCTCGCCTCATTCTCCATATGAGGAAGCTACATGTAAGATTGTATGGCTATGAGAAATGCATGAGAAATGTAGCACTAAATGCATGTAAGGTTGTCCCATACCTCATCTTCCGAACGAATCGCCGAAGTGGTGTCATCCTCAACATCATCCTGAAGATGGGCCGACGGATCAGTAGTCGACTTGGACCTAGAACCGGACGGGGTTGTGTACTCGGGATCGTGGCAACCTAACACGTTAGATAAGCGACGCATCTTTTGGGCCGAGCGCTGTAACAAATAACAACATAAGTCAAACCAAGAACATGACTATCTTGAGGAAGTCTTGCATCCATACCTTAAGGAAGTTTCGTATCATGCCTTCTCCCTTTTTCCCCTTAGGGGCAGAAAAAAGAATCGCCTCGGCATCGTCGGCATATTTCTTTACCTCTGTTCTCTACAGAGTCAAGAACAAGAACATGTTAGGCAAGAAAGAGATGAGAGTGCAAGGAAAGTAATGCGAAGGCAACTATAACTTTACCGCAAAGTTGAGTAAGGAAGAAAGCGGGATGTCAGTCCCCCCTGACCTGCCGGTTGTACTGAGTGTAGGCAAGTTCATCGAACTGGACTGGCTCCTCCAATATTTCTTCCACATAGGACGGCGGGCAAATGGAGACACGGGTACTACCAAGAAACCAATGGATGTAGTTGTTAAATGCTACTGGGCAATGTGCTCTTCCACTATTCCATTCCGTTCGTCGAGCATTCTCCACACAAATGAGGAACTCCATGACGTGCCTCCTATGATGGTGATCCCAATTCTTGATCTTCCTCTGCCTCTTTCTGTCCAACCTGAACAACAAGAAAGAACCATGTTAGTACCATCCAAAGCAATTGAGCACAAGTTCTCATGCTAACTAACCGATGAAGCTCCTTGTCGGTGTCCTTCCACACGGGAGGGTTGCACTGAAACAACCCGAACTGCCTCATCACCCGTTGTGGCATATGAAACTCAACCGCCCAATTGCAAATCAATGGGAAGCACATGAGCCAGAGAGGTTGTTCCTCCAAGCACTTCGGGTTAATATCAAACCCGGGAGCAATACCAAACTCGTCCCCACAACCATAAGGCTCCCACTACATCTGCAACATATCACAAGAACATGTTTGGTATCGATTTTGACTCGTGAAGTAAATATTATGGATAGTGACATATAGATAAACATCTACCTGATCGGGCGTAATCGCATCAAACTCGTTCGTGTACTTGAGGTACATGGCATCAACATCGCTTGTCATCTCCGATACCACGTCCCACTTGTAAGCCCAAGTCGGCTGGAGTAGAGGGTTTCTATTATACGCTGGCCAAGGATGGTGGCCCACCTCTTTGGGATGACCAACTGGTAAGCGTTCCCAGCTCCATATCGAGAGAAGAACCATAGCACCACCTATTTCAGCATTTCACCGCCTCTACGGCTGTGCATCGTCCAACGCAAGTGAACAAAACGAGGTCAAGATAGCATATGTGTGGACTCGACATATACAAATAAATGTAGAGTGCACATGTGATTACTGCAGTACAAGTAGGCAAGAGCCGCGAACCCACCGGTGATATTGCTATCCTGTTTGCTAGTGCCTTGAGCCACATCCATCGGCGGTCCTACCTCCGCTGTCAGCAAAAAGAGTCCTAGAAAGGACATACCACACGTACACACGAGCATGTGTCTCGATCACCTCAACCTCGGCGGGGTTCGGGCATTCCCTAAAGTTAGACACGATCCACGCATATGTCGCGCCTGCTGGGACTCTATCTTTGCTCTTATCTTCAAGTTCTTCAGGAGCCATGCCAATAAGTAGCTCCATCGCATTGCGCCACCCATCGAAATCTGTGCTCATACAGAGAGGCTCCCCCGCGATAGGAAGTCCAAAGATCATGGAAACATCCTGAAGAGTAGGAGTGATCTCGCCGGTCCGTAGGTGGAAAGTGTGTGTCTCCGGCCTCCACCGGTCGACGAGTGCGGTGATAGCAGCCGCGTTGAGGTTCGGCGTCGACCGGCTCACAAGCGTGATGAAAGGGAGGAGGCCTAGCCGCTTGATGTACTTTCGGTACCGCTTCGTCAATGCGACATGTCATTCGAAGACGCGCCATAAGACCGAATCTTGAGGGGACGAAGCCTCTGCATACATACAAGATCGAACATTATGGTTTTTCCAACACAATTCAATCAATAGAAAAATAAAAGCAAAGAAGTTCAACCATGGTTTTATTACCATATTCTTCTACGCCATCAAGTATGCCCGGTGTTGATGATCATAGTAATCCTCAAGTAGCCACACCATCCTACATATATATTCCAAACATCAATAAAATGTGTGTGGTATGTGGCCATTGTTTCAATTTATACAATAAACTACAAAGAATATGGGAGCATATTATTCACACATCCATACAAATCCATATAAAACCATCATACACAATACAAATCAACAACACACTTCCATTCCCTATCAAATACAACTAATACATAACTTCCAAATAACCAAAAACATACACAAATAGGTCATATTATGAATCCAACTAGACCTAGGGTTTGAGGATAATATGCAAGATTTATTGGATGAAAGAGAGGGGAAATGAGGGGATTACCTTGAGGGAGGGATGAAGGAGCAAATCCACGGTCAAATCTCTCAGATCTGTTGGTTTTAGGGATGGATTTGAGAGAGGGGAGAGAGAGTAACTGTCGCTGGCCTCCTTGCTGTTCTCCAGGCGTCTGAGAGTGTATGGGGAGGGGGCTACGACGCGACAACTTAAGTCTCAAAGTGTAGCGCCTGTCTGATAGGCGCTACACTTTAAGTCATAGCGCCTATCAGACAAGCGCTACACCTTGGGCGTAGCACCTGGACGTTAGTCGCCCCAGGCATAGCGCCTGGGCGTCGCCGGCCGGTGGGGCCAGGGAGGGGCCAGGCGGTGCCACGCTGGCAGGAGGCATAGCGCTTAGCTGAAAGGCGAGTGTAGCGCCTAGCTGTTAGGCGCTACAAAAGCGTTAGTTCAGGGAAATAGTTTTTCAGATGGGTCATTTTGTGAAATCCTTTCGAATTGGGGAGCGCTAGGCGTCCCCCGGGGGATCAAACCCCCCGATCCCCCGGGTCCCCAACCGTACGATTAGTCCAAGACGACCGTACGATCTTTCTCTTGCCTCTTTCTCCATCCCAGTTCCATCCCCAACCCCACAGACGGATTTAATCAGCACCATGACGGCGCCGACCGCCAACTTGCAGCACCATGGCCTCCTAGACCGGCGACTTAAAGACTGCTGACGCGTCCGACGGCCGACATGAAGCACCGATGCGCGTCCACACCAAGAGCAACACCCGATGCGCTTTTGTTTGCGAATATGAAAATCCATCAATGGTGAACTTGCAGCGCCACAACGGCTTGCTCGCAGATCACGGTGGTGCCGTCACGGAGCACTTGCCGCCGATAGCAACGCCGAACACCCAATCTAGGACCGGAACGCATGTAGCAACTCGCCGCAAGGTAGCATCACGAACGCATGTAGCAACTTCCGCCGCCAAGGTAGCGCATCACCGTAACGCCAGAGTAACTTTGGCCGCCCAAGGTAGGCATCACCGTAACGCATGTAGCAAATTTGGCCGCCCAAGGTAAGATCACGAACAACTTTGGCCGCCAAGGTAGCGATCACCGTAACGCTGTAGCAACTTTGGCCGCCGAGGTAGCGTATCACCGTAACGCTCGTAGCGCCGCCCACCCATAGTAGCAAAGCCGTACACCTATGATAGCAAAGTGCCGCCGTGGTAGCAACTCCGATACCCATGGTAGCAAAGACCGTCCGCCTCTGTGAGGGCCGATGTCGCCCACGTGGTGGAAGCGCCACACCGGTAGCAGGTGCTGCCGCCGTAGCAACAAAGCGCACCTGTGGTAGCACTGGCCCGCCCGGGGCCGAGGCAATCGCAGAACGCGTCCACCGGTGGTAGCATACGGCCAGAGGTAGCAATGCCATCGCCGAGGAGCAATCATAAATACCATGCCATCGTCCGATTCCCTCGCAAGTGAGAAGATGGGGAACAAGGGAGGCATCCTCAGCGATGAGGACCAAGATGGTGGGCGACAATTTCATGGTGGTCGAAGCAAGGCTGGCCAGGCCATGTCAGCGAGAAAGGACGAGAGGCTGATTCAATCTCCATGGGAGTGGCCCGTGGAGATATAGTGCGTCTTGAGGAAGGACGGGCATTGCCACCGCTAGGACGAAAGTGGTCGCCGCGAATCGAGGAGGATTGAAGAGCGACCATGGCTCTCTGCAGGAAGAGAAGTGCGGTCGTGGGAACACGGACACGAGGAAGAAGGAGATAAGAATGTGGGGACAGGGGACACGCGTCACGCTGCGAGCCGTGACGCCGCAGCGATCCCCCGGATGAAGTGTATCATTTTCCTTTCGAATTTGGGTTATTTTTGTCTATTCTGCCGCGCCCGAAAGAATTTGTTTTTTTTTACACTAGCCGACCCTCCGCAGTCGCAGACAGCGTTGTTTCAAAGCTACAGATACACTCTTTTCCCTCCCCCTTGATTTCTCCCGCCTCCCCTTCCGACGAAATCCCCAAATTCACCACCGCCGTCATGTCGCCGCCGCATCGTGTCCTCCTCCTCTTCGTCGCCGTCTTCCTCGGCAGCACCACCAGCACCCTTTCCATCTCCCCCGCCCTCGTCGAGCTAACAGGTAAGTATTCTCCGCATCTCCCTCCCTAAATCTCCCTAAACCCTAACCCTAATCCCCCTCATCTTGCAGTCACTTCGCACCCGGCGGCCTCCCTCCACCTGCCGCCGGCAGCACCCGTTTCTGGGGAAGGAAGCGGCGCTGGTGGCCCCTTCTGCACGCGCGTCCACCTCCATGGCCACGCCTCCCGCCTCCGTGACCCGTCCCGCTTCTTCCACGCCCTCCGGGTCCGCGCCAACTCCTCCCGCCCCAACGCCCTCGAGCTCTGCTTCCACCGGTAAGCGAAAAATAGGAAAGGAAGCCCTGCTTTTCTTCTGTGCTTGTCCTTCTCGCCCTTAATTTTCTGGGGATGTGCGCGTTCTGTTCGTAGGAATGCCACAATTGGTCCGTGCAAGTGCGCCGCGTCGCAGTGGCAGAAGGTGCCCAAGAGTGGGCTCTGGGTGCAGTCCATCTCACCGTACGACCACCGGATCCTTGATTTCCGGATGACGGGGGACCCTTCTAGATCCGTTGTGGTGTCCACGGAGGAAGGTGGGCTTTTCTTTTGGTTCTTGCTTTTCTACGGTTTTGCTTTGGTTTTTTTTGACAAGAGGTTTTACTTTGATTGATGGCATATGTTGTCGTCGTTATTGAATTATGAATTCGGGTTGTTCTGTGTTTTGTCAGAGTTCTTGCTCCATAGGGTGGTGTTCCTGGTGCTGGGGGTGATGCTGATGATGGTGGCCCACACTCTTAGTCACTCTGTAGTGTTCTACTATGGTGGAGCCATGACGATTGGCATTTTTCTTGTGGTACTGATTATACTCTTTCAGGTAAGCTGTTCTTCTATACTCTGTTCTCTATAGAATGCAAGTTAATTAATCCAATAATTTGCATTGGTAGAGGAGTCCATTTTCTTAACGGCTCAGTGAAGTTATCCTATTCTCTACTTCGCACTGTTCGCTGTGATAATTTGAGCAGCATATATATAGAACCTAATCCTCAGAATGCTGCAAAAACACGTGCTCTCCATCTTTCTGCATGCTGGATATCATCTCCCTTCTTTTCTTTGATGTACGTATGGCAATGGGTACCCGCTACCTGACGGCCCTGGCTCTAACTAGCTCTCTCACTGACGGAGGTAGAAGAGGGTAATGGACATAGTGGAAATTTTTCTCCTCGTTGCTGCACAAACAGCCGAGCTCCTTTTCTCTGTATTTCTCTGGACACCCACACGCAAACTGATACAAGTTACAGACTGGCTTTATAGCCTGGGCAACGCAGCACCCACGCAAACTGCGCTCACCACGCGCATGCCCTGCGCATGATCGCGCTCACTACGCGCACGCCCCGGACGACCCAATCTCCTTCCAACGTGAGCCGCTGCTTATTCGCAAGACTTGGACGTCTTCCGCTACGTCCGCTGCGTCCATCTTCGATGCCACACGATCAAAGGCCTAGCACGTAACCAGTCCCTAGACCTACACAGAACACCAACGCGAGCACAGACTCATATGTCACCGATACGCACACACGCACGCACGCGCCGGACGCAAGTGTCTCAGATTATTTGCTAACAATCTCTCCCTAAACCGAGACCTATAGAAGGGCCGGCTCGTCGTCGACGTCGACGAGGAGCGCCTTCTCTTTCCTCGGCTGCCTGCAGTCACAGGCGAAGTGGCCCTGAATGCCACAGTTGTGGCACTTGCCGCGCATTCCCCTCGTGCCCGAGGCCACGCTGCTCCCGCCGTCATCGTGGTGGTCGTGGTTGCGGCCACGCTGACGTCGCCGCGCCTCCCACTGGTCCGCTGTGAGCAGCAGCTGGCCGTCGCTCCGTTCACCGCCGGCCAGAGCCTGCGTGTGGCGCCGTGAACGTTCCTCGAACGCCTTGAGCCTGCGCAGCGCCTCCTCGAACGCCATCTTCTCTGGGTCGCAGAACTGCTCGATCCTGGCCACCGCGCTGTACAGCCGGTCGGGCATGGTGTCGAGCAGCTTCTTCACCATGTCGGCGTCGCTGAGATTCGCGTCGAGGCTCGCGTACCTCACCGCCATGCCGCTGATCTTGCCAGCGAAGTTGTCCAGCCGCTCCCCGTCCGCCATGCACAGCTGGTCAAACTTGATGACCCACAAGTATAGGGGATCGCAACAGTTTTCGAGGGTAGTATAACCCAATTTATTGATTTGACACAAGGGGAGCCCAAGAATACTTATAAGCCTTAACAACTGAGTTGTCAATTCAGCTGCACCTGAAAATAGTCTTGCTCACAACAGTTTATCAGTAGCAACAGTTTTGTAGTAGCAATAGCAAAGTAACAACATCAGTAAAATAAAGTCAGTAGTAACAATAGTAGCAAACAATAGGGTATGAGTGCGGTAGGCATAGGGATGGATGGACGGGCGTTGCATGGACGAGACTATTCATGTAACTTCAAGATCTAGGGCATTTGCAAATAAATAAGACTAGCTAAATGCCTGTGTGTTGCTACGGCCAGTTTAGTTTTTTCTACAATCACACTTGTAAATATAAAATGTGAAATTTCACTTGGGGACCCTAGTTTTTTGCCATTCAGAGTGTATCTACGGTTTTTAGTTTTTTGCCATTCGGTATGTATCTACAGTTTTGAAATAAATTGTATGAAGGATTTTATCTAGCTATTTCAGTCATCTGATCTAGCCTTTCTTAAGCTGAAAATGACTATTTACAGAGCTAGAACGAAAATTAGAAAAACATTTTGATGAATTAGATCAACCTTATTAGTGAACCGAACCCCTAGTTGGATTATACAGAACCTGCAATCTTATTTCATCGTTGTGTTACGGACTGCTCCATCTAGAAAATAAAATTCGTGTACATGCAATAAAAAGTTAAGTATCTTACCCGCAAAAAAAAAGTTAAGTATCTTGACTTTATTAGGCCAAAGCAACACACACAGGGTAGTATGCCAAATACTTATAGATCCTGAACGTATGTAAACTTGATGAGCAAATCATGAACTTTATATTCTATTCCGAGTTTCAGAGCAATGCAGAAGAGATTTCGAAAATTTTATTTGTTTCTCTATAACCATGAAATCTCACGATGGTTTATCTCTAGATGAGGATTCTACATGGAATATCTCTTTCGCTCACGGATAAAAGGATCTAAAAATCTCATACGATCAAACAATGCAAGACTTCTCTCTGGCCTATTATTTTCCAATTCCTCTTTTGTTATATCAGATCAACCATGTTATTCAACACCCAGGAAACAAAGCCAATCTCAAAACTAATCTAAATCTATATAGCCTCCAAAGTAATTGGCACATGCAGACAAGCATGGCTACCACCACTGTGCCTACTCAAATGTCACACTGCTACTCAGCCATCATATACCGTGGAACGAATGACATGAAATTTCTAAGCTCCTCGTGTTAATTCTCCAAGCAATCTCCAAAATTTGAGTTAGGACGGACAATAGACCTAGACACATCTTGATCGAAGCCAAGCTGCTTTGCAACACGGAAGGATTGTACTGCTCAATGCACAACATACCTGAATTATTCGTATGGAACTTCGTTCGATGTCTGAATGTTTCTATGTACTGTAAGTGAATCTGACATTTGGAAGAGGCGTATTGTAGCACAGCACCAAGGCCACCGACCATCACCGCAGAAGCTCGCATGAGCTCGCCAGCGATGCAGCCGAGTGAAGACGTCAAGAACGCAAGACCGCTAGAAAGCACAGCTTCTGTCATCGGCGCTGAGACTCGGAAGATCGGCATGAACATCTATGGGTGGGGGAAAGGAAGGACGCCTGTTAAATCGAGACGCCGCAGCGGAGAAGCGGGTGCTACTGCAGTGGTTTGGAAGGCGGCTGGTTCGACGACGACGTTGGCGCGTACAACCTTCGAGCTGGGGTTGGATAGTAGGGGGCAGAGCCAAAGGTGAGGCAGAGGATCTCCAGGGGATTCATTCGGTAACGCCTGCGGCGCACACCGGACGAGCGCCAGAGCGGAGTCGGCGGCGGGTCCGGGATGCCGCGGAGCCGGTCGACGGAGGCGAGGCAGTGAGCAAAGTCCTTGCCTGTGTTCGCGACGCCGATGACCTCGAGTGCTTCCGGTAGCGCCCGTGGTTCCCTCGCCGTGGTGGTTGTTGCTGCGCGGGGAGAGCTGGGGTTGGATAGTAGGGGGCAGAGCCAAAGGTGAGGCAGAGGATCTCCAGGGGATTCATCCGGTAACGCCAGCGGCGCACACCGGACGAGCGCCAGAGCGGAGTCGGTGGCGGGTCCGGGATGCCGCGGAGCCGGGCGGAGAAGCGAGGCAGTGAGCAAAGTCCTTGGTTCGTGTTCCGCGACGCCGATGACCTCGACTGAGTGCTCTGCGGTAGCGCCTGTGGTTCCCTCGCCGTGGTTGTTGTTGCTGCGCGGGGAGGGGTTGGGCTGCACTCCCAGGCGATGGCGTGGGGAGCGGCGACGCCATCGGTCAATCCTCGAAGTGTTGATTTTGTTGATTTTTTTCCTTCACCGTAAAGTGGCATGGCGGGTAAATACCACGAAACGGCAGGGGCAAAACCGTCCAAAAGAAAGCAGACGGAAATTGAGGAGGACGTACCTACCTCAGCTTAAATTATAAGATAAAGCATCCAAGTACTAAACAATCATAGGCATGTGTTTCATCTATAGCCATACGTGCTCGCAATGAGGACTTGCACAACATCTTGTCCTGCCAGTCCGTTGCAGCGGGGCCTCAAGGGAATCTACTGGCAATTAAGGTGCTCCTTTTAATAGAGCACCGGAGCAAAACATTAACTCTCCATGAACACACGTGATCCTCACATCACAGCCATCCCCTTCGGCTGTCCCAATTTCTGTCACTTCGGGGCCTTTGGATCCGAACAATGATATGTGTACACAACTTGCAGATAAGATCACAAACAATACTATCATCATGAATCAATAATAAGTTCAGATCTGAGATCATGGCACTCGGGCCTTAGTGACAAGCATTAAGCACAACAAGTTGCAACACAGTTAAATAGCACTAATAGAGATACTAGGCACCATGCCCTAACAATCTTATTCGATTACATGATAGAACTCATCCAATCCCTATCGTTCCCATAGCCTATAGCGGGGGATTACTCACTCATGGATGGGGGAAACATGGATGGTTGATGAAGAGGCGTCGGTGATGATGATGGCGATGATCCCCTCCAAATTCCCGTCCAAGTGCGAATGGAGTTTACGGTTCGAATCGCGGGTTTCGGTTGGCAAGAACGGAACTCTTTTCAAAAAACGTCGACTTCTGAGTTTTAGGTCAAGAGGCAACTTATAGGCGAAGAGGGAGGCCGAGCGGGTGCCCGAGGCGGCCACACCCCTCCAGGCGCGGCCAGGGGGTGTGGGCCCCTCATGGCCCTCCTCCGTCTCGTCTTCTGGCTCCGTGAGTCTTCTGGTGAAATATGATTTTTGGCATATTTTCCGGGATTTTTCCCGATAGTTGATTTTCTGCATAAAAACTAGACACCAAGGTAATTCTGCTTGAAAACAGCGTCAGGCCGTGTTAGTTGTAACCAAATCACACAAATTGTGTTCGGGAAAGTAGATATGTTTTGGACGTATCAAAACTCCCCTCAGAGTTGAGAGCCGCGCCGACTTGACGCGGTCGGCGCCGACGAACCTCGTCTTGAGGCTGTCCCACACCTCCTTCGCCGTTTTCTTCGTCGACACCTGCATGAAAATGTCCTCCGACAGCGCGCCGAGGAGTTGTGCCCTCGCCGTCTTGTTCTTCGCCTCGCTCACCTCCACGCCATCCGCCGGGGACACGGCCTCCCACACGCCCTGGGCGTCAAGGATAGCCTCCACCTTGATGGCCCAGACGATGTAGTTTGCCGGTGTCAACACCGGGCAGGTCATCGCCACCGAGCTCCCTCCGGCACCGTGCGGAACCAACGCCATGGCTCTGATACCAAATGACGGCCCTGGCTCTAACTAGCTCTCTCAGTGACGGAGGTAGAAGAAGGTAATGGACATAGTAGAAATTTTTCTCCTTGTTGCTGCACAAACAGCCGAGCTCCTTTTCTCTGTATTTCTCTGGACACCCACACGCAAACTGATACAAGTTACATACTGGCTTTATAGCCTAGGCAACGCAGCACCCATGCAAACTGCGCTCACCACGCGCATGCCCTGCGCACGATCGCGCTCACTACGCGCACGCCTTGGACGACCCAATCTCCTTCCAACGTGAGCCGCTGCTCATCCGCAAGACTTGGGTGTCTTCCGCTGCGCCCGCTGCGTCCATCTTCGACGCCACACGATCGAAGACCCAGCACGTAACCAATCCCTAGACCTACACGGAACACCAACGCGAGCACAGACTCATACGTCACCGATACGCACACACGCACGCACGCGCCGGACACAAGTGTCTCGGATTATTTGCTAACACTACCCGCTTACCTTGTGGGTTTTTACCCATTAGGGTAAGGGTATGGTAGATAATCTTTACCCATGGGTAAGCAAATGGGAAAAATTCTTTACCCGTTGGGTATTGCGGGTGCGGGTATGGTAAGGCAAAACCCGCACCCACGTACCCACCTACCCGCCATATATTAGTACATGACATATGGGGCATTATTATCATAGCATTTTTTTTCCAAAATAAATCCCTAAAACTAAATACTTCTATGCAACTTATGTTTGGCTGTAACTTGTTTTCTTCACATATATCATGTGTTTGGCTATGTCTTTTCATTATTTAATTTATGTTTGCTTGCTTGCTAAAACTGTGAATGAATGAAGATATATGCTATCATTTTTTATATATTATGTTATTACAATGCCTTGTTAAGTTGTTTGGACAGATGGGTGGGTATTGCCCGCGTTTTTTTTACCCTAGGCGGGTGAGGGTATGGGAAAAAATCTATACCCATGTGTGGGTGCGGGTTGCGGGAAAGATCTAAGACTGCGGGTGCGGGTTTGGGTTTGGTTAAGCTCCACCCACACCCAACAACCGTGGGTGCCATCCATACTTTGATGTATATAAAGTGCATGCTTATTTCCAGTACTTTCTTTGCACATGCTCTATTTTATCTGACAGAGTGCTTGCTTTATATTGGCACTATACTACTGCACCTTTTATACTTTGAAGAGCATAAATAAGACAATTTAAAGCATGTTCTGGTAGCATACTATTATTTGTATACGTGATGCGTCTGATTTATGATGTTTACTTGTTTATTCTGGTTAAGGCTGATCTCCAGGCCATATTTGTCCTGAACGTATTCACTATGTGCTCTTTATGATGCCTAATGTCCCAGAAGTGATACTTAGTTTTGCACTTAAGTTATTTCTGCTACTTGGTTAGCCAGTCACTTCCCGAACTATCTCTTAGTACCTGACTCTTTTTTGTATATCTTCTTCCAGGGAATGAAACTTTTACCCACTGGTAGAAAAAGTTCACTTGCTATTTTTGCATACTCTTCAGTTGTGAGTATTTATTTGACTATTGAGAATGTTTTCTTTTCTAATTTCAATTTCGCACTCTTGGGCCACATATTCATGATGATTCCTCAAAACAACAGGTTGGCATGACAACATATTTTCTGCACTATTTGTCGGGACTGCTGCGTTCAATGCTTGTGGAAATTGGAATTGCTGAAGACATGCATAATCCTGTATGTAAGTTCCCTATTTAGGAATATCATTTATGGTTCATTGTGCTTGTTTAATTCCCACCTACATTTGCATCGGCCATATGGAAGAAAATGAACTTATTGAAGGCACAACAATTTTAATGTTCCAATAGCAATGTTCTATTAAAGGTCCATTTTCTCACTGCTCTAATGACATGAAAACATGTAAAATACATTATTGCAGCTTGGTATATTTCTTCTCGTGTGTGTCATATTAGCTGGAGCCTGGTTTGGTTACTGGGGTGTCCGTAAACTCGTTCTAACGGAAGAAGGATCTGTTGATGGTGGTGTGGCTTATTTTGTCGAGTGGGCTATCTTGATTGTTTCTGCTGTCATGATTCTCCAGGTACTTTCCTTTGTAATAGACGGCCATTGACTATTCTACAAGTTATCACTTAACTGACCGGCAGTTTTGCTTCTTTCATTCCTATAGAGTTCTCTGGATTATCTCCTTACATTTGCAGCATTAGTTTTCTGCATAACCATCAAGACAGTTTCAAGGATTGAGGGAACGTCAGGATTTATACGCCATCTAGTAAGGTACAAATTGTGATGCAGTATATATATCCTATTACCAATGCATGACCCTTGTACTGTCTTAAGTTGAATACCAACATGCTAATTCCAGCTTTTTTTTTTTCCTGGTTTACGTTAAATATGTGTGAATCAGAAGTGACTCTACAAGAAAACTCTATAGACCACATTGGCTTGTGTAGGCCAACTGCTTAACCCAAAATATTTGGATTTCCATATGTGGGTACTTGCCAATGCGGTCAGCATAACAGCAGCCAGCATTCCAGTTGCCAATCTGCAGGGGAATGCCATGGCATCAAATTCCTTTTTGATCTGGTTGGAGCATACTTTTTTGAAGTTTTTGTTTTCAAACAATCTATACAAACACTACAAGAACAAAATATAGCATTCAGATGAATCTATTTTCACAAAAGGAAATGCTTGAGACAGGAAATAAATTGTAGAAATTGGAAGCAGATCAAAAGTTTGATGACATGGCAACGATGTGGCATCCATGTGGTAAATACTTCGAAATAGTTTTAGTGATCAGGGTTGAGAAATGTGGCCTTCATTGTTGTCAGTTGTCACGAGAAAACTAATATCATCTCCTGAATAGGTACAAATATTAAATAGCAAGGTTCAAGAAAGCTGAAAACCTAAGCGGAGCGTTGGGCTCTGCTTAGAGTTTTGGGCACTTAAGCGGTGCTTAAGCGTTTCTAAAATTCATTGATTTTAGTACTCCCTGCGACCCATATTAGTTGACTTAGATTCATCTAGATACGAATGTATCTAGTCAAGTTTTAGTGCTAGATACACCGTATCTAGACAAATTTGAGTCAACTAATATGGGTCGGAGGGAGTAGTAGGTTTGCATCCAGGAGCAGAGGAGAAGTAGAGGAAGAGTGTTGATTGCTGCCAGGAAGGAGAGGCGGTGGATGCAGGGAAGGGGTTGTGCCTGCAACGCCGCCATTGTTGTGGTGCATGTGTACATAAAAAGGAAGAAGGTGAAAGAAAGTGAGGAGAGTAGATGGAAGGTTCAGATCTGAAAAGATGAACGGCTCATATTAGATTAGCAGACTAGGGTTTTATAATGGGCGTTATTGGGACAGTTCTGTAGCCAGGAGACCATAAGAATGAGCCTTTTATGTCCTTATTGTGCTAATGGGCCTTATCAGCACTTAAGGAGTCGCTTACGTCTAAGCGAGGCGTTTTGCCATCGCTCAGCGCTTAAGCGTACGCTTAGTTATGCTTTCTTGAACCTTGGATGAATATCTTACCTGTAAAAGGAGTGAATGAATATATTTCTGCAGTGGGCTTTCCAAGGGAATCACACGTCGCTCCCGCTATGAAGAGTTGGGTGAAGGGTATTCCAACATGAACGGTGCTCACCAAGATGGGTTTAGCAAGCTTCATGGTGAATACCTGAAAAGTACACCAAGACGGAATTCTCCTCTTTCAGGTTTTCCATCTTTTTGTTGTATGATGTCCCAGTTCACTATTGTTGTTCCAGTTTACCCCTTCTTACATCTTATTTTACTTCTCCAGGCTCTGGTAAGAAAACATCGTCACAAGGTCTTTCTAGGGACAGCTACTATTCTACCTACCACACTACCCCAGAGAGGAGAAAATTTTCGAAAGAGGAATATGAAGCATTCACCAGAGAAGAGACACAAAAGGGTATGCAACAGTTGTTGTCCTCTCCGGATTTCAACAGGTGGGCACTAGCCAATGCGGACAGGATATCAGTGACTCCACCAGGAACTGGATACAGTAAGAGCAGCCACCAGCGGCATCGTTTCCTTGGATTGTTTTAATCTTTGTGTGATATCCCTCTTTTTTCGGTAATCTGCTTTCAACTGTCAAAAGAAAGATTAATCAGTCTCAGTATTTGCTCCTGATACTTTCAGTGCTTACAGTAACTAGTGTGTTCAGTAATTCTATGAAGGACAAGATAGCAGCTGAATGTTGCCACGTTTCTTAGTGGCAATAAGTACAGTCTTACAGTCTTGTTAGGTTAGCCAGCTCTTAGGTTCAAAACATCGGCATATCTTGTTATTTCTGTATGTTGGTGAGTCCTCAAGTTTGAAATGCATATGACAGCCTTTGGCTGTCACCCCTCAGCATGGGAAGCGGAATGGAGGCACCAGCGAGTTCCATCTGCAGAACACAGAGACATCTGAAACTGAGAACGATTCAAAGTTTTCCTGTACTGGCAACATGATCCAAGTCGTCAACTTGTCATTGAGCTTGCAAGTGTAGTTAAATTATGGCTTTGTAATTGAATGATGAAAAGGAAAGTACTGTTTCCTAATCCTTTTGTTTGGAAGGAGAAACTAATTCCACTGCTGCATGTAGATTAACCAGCAGCCTGTGACTTTGTGTTGCTTAGATTTATGTGGAATGAAGTTCGTACTCCCTCAGGTTCAAAATATAAAATGTTCTAGGTTTGTGAAGAAAATGTATCTAGACTTTTTTAGTGTGTAGATTCACTCCAAACATAAGTGAACCCACATACTAAAAGTAGTCTGGATACATTTGCTTCGTAAAGCTAAAATATCTTATATTTTGAAACAGAGGAAATATATGTTAATACTCGCTTTGTCTTAAAATGAATGTCAAAAGTTTTTGTCTAAATTTGGTCAATTTAGATACTCCCTCTGACCCATATTAATTGACTATTAATTGACTTGGATTTATCAAAATTTGGATGAACCTGTATACTAAATAGTGTCTAGATTTATTTAAATTTAAATAAATTTGAGTCAATTAATATGGGTCGGAGCGATTACTAAATAGTGTGTAGATACATCTAAATTTTGAAAAGTTTATGATATCTGAGAGAGTATATCCAACTATTGTTGTACAAAAACAATGTTATGTTTTAGCAACTGCTATTAGCTCATACTACACGCAACTCATTCACATAATGCATGTGTTACGATTTTAGTACTATCCAAAACACGTGCCATGTTCGTTCAAATCAACATCTCCATAGCTGAATGTTCACAGGCTTACCCGAAAAAAAAGAATGTTCACAGGCTATGAACGAGCCTGCAGCTTCATATTCAGCTGCCGCCCCAATCAACTGGTGCTACTTTCTCAGAGACCATACATAAGACATCTTCCCTCCCCATAAGGCTTGTTCGGTTGTCCGGGTCCAGTTCCCACCAGGGAACTAATCATGATGGGGTTTAAGTAGAGTCCCGTGTGTCACTCTAATATCTGGGAGGTTCGGATCCTCTCTATACTTTATCCCCTCTAGAGTCCAAACTGTTCGGTTATATAGGGTTTGATGTGGTTTGCTGGGTTTGAATATAACAACACAACAAGGTCAGAAGTGCACTTACAAAATCACATAGGCGATAATTACAAGGAAAAACAATACTATTTTCCCCGATCCATATTAATTGTCACTGGATTTGATGTATCTAGCACTAAAATATGTCTAGATAGATCCATTTTTACGATAAGTAATATAGATCGGAGGGAGTACCTGATATCAGCAGAACATAAGGAATAAATTTCACTAATATTATCAGAATAAATTACACAACGATATTACTAGAATAAACTACTAGAATGGCATCATAATAATATTAGAATTTTCTACATATTTTCCGCATAAGTAATAGGGAGTCTTTTGGACAGTCAATAACTCTAGACATTAAATAAAACAAAGCACATCTATGAAAACACTGGAATCTGGACAACATCTTAGAAGCTCTTGACGACAAAATATGACAAGTGTTCCATTTGCAGCCTCCTTGTGGGTCAATGTCATCTTAACCAAAGAAGAGTCCGCCAATTTCATTACACAAATGGTCTTCAAAAATTGAATTCATGGTTCAGGTTGTTAGATGTTAACGAACAGGAAATACCGTCTCAACGGATGGAGACCCAACATATGCATATCGACATGAAGCTCAAGAATGCAGCTACTGATTTAGATAAAGCAAACTAAGTCAACACCACCACGACTCACAAAGCGAGCACGTGAAACAATGTTTGAAAGCATATGTGCATGTTGTTTAGCATTTTTTTCCTGTAAGCAAAATGAAGAGATGGTGCCCTTTGTCATGGATACTCCCTCTAATGGTATATGTTCTAAATATATGCAAGTAGCACTGCTAAGATTATCATATTTATTTTTTCAAGCCATAAACCAAATTGATACAAGGAAGCTAACTAAGCATAATAATGAGTATATGCGGTTTACCAAATAGTCCAATTTTATAGGTAGAATCAAGTAGTGCAATATATAACATGGTAGAACACATCGTTGATTGAGTGCATCTATACTACACAGGCGCATTCCTAATTTGCAGAAAGTGAAGGCCCATGTTTCCAACCAGCACAACACAGAGCACGCGCTACACTAGATTTTGTAGGGGTTCGTAGCATGGAAAACAAAAATTTTCTACCGCATACAAACAAACAAGCCAAGATCTATCTACTAGATTGTAGCAACGAGTCGATGGAATAACTCACCCTCGAAGATTCCAAAGTGTTTAACGAGAGCGGATTACTCTTGCCGATCTCAAGATCGTGTAGACGATCCTTCCGGCCAAGGCTTCGGCTAGCAGCGCCCCATGATCGGTCACACGCTCGGTACTCGATGAAGACCTTCCTCTCCTTGTTCCAAACAGTAACGGAGGTTGTAGCACTCCTCTCGATTCCAAGAAGACGACGACGTGGCTGTGAAGTAGAGGGGAGATCTCGCAGGGCTTCGCCTTAAGCCGGAGCGAGTATGGTGGACTATGAGAGAGGCCTCGGTGATCTAGGGTTTAGACACACCAAGGAGAGAGGGCTAGGCCGGCGGCTAGGGCTTGGGGAAGCCCAAGTCAGCGGCTAGGGTTTGCCCTAGGCGGCGACAGCAGGAGGTGGTGGCGTCGGCGGCTTAGGGCTAGGGTTTTGGTGAGGCAAGGTGTAGTCTTGGAGGGGCAGCCCTGCCCCTCCTTATATAGGTGGAGGGCGCCGGCCAAGGGAGGAGTCCTCCCCAACTCGCCTCAAGGCGGCGGTGGAGGAGAGGAACTCCTCCCCAAGTAGGTTTCCTACTCTCCCTCCACCAAGCAAACTTGCCGTTTGACTTTTTCAAATTGGCGTTTGACTTTTCAAACTAGGATTTGATTTATCCCTTTATTTTGCTCAGCGATGACACCTAGTACATGATGCAACCATTCCAACTTGTTATGACACATTCATGTACCCTTCCCCTCCGATGTTGGAGATATGCCCAAGAGGCAATAATAAAGTGGTTATTGTAACACCCTCAGAATCGGACCTATGCAAGTTTGAGCAAAATTCGCCAAACCCGCATAGAAACGATTCAAAGGTGCCCACCAGGCACTTTCGTGCGGGTGGAAAACGAAGTAATAACATTACACAACAGTCCTCGATGGGACCCACAGAACAGATATATATATAACAGCGGCTCAAAGAGTCAAGAAGACAGATATAATATACAAGATCCAAATCACCTTGAAAACGGTAGAGCGTCCGACTACGGACAAGAAGCAAATGGGGCTAAGAGCCCTGAAGAATAACCAATGGCGTCCATAACCCTGCCAAAGCGGAAGGGTAACCACGCTAACGACGTCGATCTCAAAACCTGCTTAAACAAAAGGGTGCCGACAAAGGGCAAAGGAAAGAGGAGCGTCGATCGAGGCCAAGACACGGCGAGGCTAGAATTCGGTCCTCGCCACATAGGTATGGTGGATCGAGCGGCGCAAAAGATGCAATCGAACAACCTATAGAGACTCGATACAACTGGCGGTTGTCAGAGAGGGATAAGAATGACCTATCCGAATATAACCTGAGGCTAACACCAAACAAACCCATCCTGGTGTTTCCCCCTCGAGACCAAACGAGGAAGTCAACCGAGGAACTCACACAGTTGGCAGTTTTACTTATTTGGTTATCGTTGCAGCAATTACTAGTCAGGTATAGATAATCGTCCTGATAAAATAAGCAGTGGGCCCTTTTAGTTAATCATTCCGTTGAAGTTAAACAATTACTACTGAATCTGAGATAGCATGAGATAAACCCAAAACCCAGGTTGTTGGTACTTTTATTTAGCCATTCCGTTGAAGTTGCAATACTTACTAGTCAGTACAATGGTAAGCGACAATCCAAACAAGCGGTTGGGCGATATTATTTAGCCATTCCATTATAGTGAAGCTGCTTACTAGTCATTATATAGTCAAATTTATAGCAATAAACTTTAGTTATGCTTGTCTATGGTCGAGAATCTTGTGCTCCAAGTCGTCCATATCCGCGGACACGCTTTCGAAAGTTTTACCGGCGGGGTGCACCAATAGCAACACGCCGATCAACCTCGGAAAAACCAGATCAAAACCAAACGAGGCTTTCACGACTGAACAATCACAGGATTCAGAAATATTTCAGGGGGCCTCCCCATTAAGGTACCCGCAACGAAGTAAGCAAGCTCCGAGACGGACTCAAGGTTTGGGTATACGGTCATAATGACCGGGAACCCAAAACGGGCTTGTCGACACCATGAATCGTGTCCCGATCCTAAACAAAAGGTGCTATCTGTCGACAATCGTAAATACATAAGTAGCATGGCATAAGTACAGATCGTAAATAAAACCTCAAACTAGTTTGTGGCCCCAAGAAATAAGATGAATCAAGCTCACAGCTCGGGGGTCCCATATACCTCCGGATGTGGATAGCGATAAATCAAGGAACAGTATCAAGTACTCGGGTCACGGACACAAGTGGGCGTTCGGAAACCAAATATTCTCTATCACCCACCGATGCCTCTGCTTACTTCAATTTTAGTTGTTAAACAGGAATTAAAGTGGACGATAAGTAAAACTAGGATCTTCGCCAACAACAACATGCGACAATACATCAACAACTGTGGCACTGGACGACACACAACAACACTTGAGCAAGCGACTACGACGCAAGTCCAACTATCTACCAAAACAACAGGTAATAGGATGTGTCCAAGGCTATATAAGGCTGCCAAGGATATCACGGGTACGAAAACTAGAGCAACGCAACTCAGATAGCAATAGATCAACAGGAGGGAATACAGACTATAAAAGTAAGATAGGTAGAGAGGAGGGAGATGCTCGCCTGAAAACATTGTCGAAGGTTCAACCGAAGATCGGGTCGACACTCGCATCAACTCAACGGCCTTATCCGCGAAGAAGCAAAACACTAGAATAAACACCGGATGCAATATTTAATACAACGGCAGAAGATCGGCATGATGCATGTATGATGTATGGCAGAAAAGTGCGCAATTAGGTCATATTAAACGGAACTGTGGTCCCGACATTAATTAGGTGGTTCAAGTTATTTAGATACCCATGATTTAAATGTTGTTTAACAAGGCGATATATCACCGGTTCACACAAGTTTAAATGAGGCCAATATAATACTAGGATTGCCCGCATATGAGCCCCATATTTAATTATTAGGTGAATCGCATAAGGCCCCAAACCACGTATATGCATGCGAGATGACAATTAAATATGCAACAAGTTGTTATGTTATAAAATAGGGTTCGAGGAAAGGGTCACACATCGAGGGGGCTCACGATCTTGGGTTCCGGGTTCGGGTCGGTCTCGGTTCGTGGTTCGACGGAAGCGTTCTCGGACCATCGGGTAGATCTTGTCGCGTCCGTGGCCTTCGGGTCATGTCGCGGTCCTGGCGTCGGTGAAGTACTTGTCGCGTCGGTCTCGGTATCCTTGAGTCCGATTGTGGATCTCGCGTCCTCGAGTGGGTACTTGGTGATCCGGCGAAGGTCTTGCGGTTTTCCGTGTCTGCGGTTCCATGAAGGCGTGCTTGTCATCCGTGATGGCGAACTCGATGTCCCGAGAAGGTCTTGGCGTTCCGTGTAGATGACCTCGGCGTTCGGGATCATGACGGGCTTGGCGTCCTTGTAGAAGATCTTGTCGATGATTCTTCTAGCGATTTTCGGGTCCGTCTTCTCTCATCAGTCATGGGGCGCCCTTGGTCGGTTCTTCAGAGTGACATCGCATTCTTCAGGCCGAGACATGGGGTTCCTTGCCGTGGTAGGGCGCTAACCGAACCAAACCGAGGTGCTTGAGACATGGAGACAAAGACCAAGCATGCGGCCCACGGGGAGGTTGCAGGATGCATGGAGGCATGAGACCAAGAGGATAAAAGAGAACAACAGCCACGGCAGCTGAAGACGGCGAGACGTGACGCCGGGCTCCGGCGACGGGGCCACGAGGAGGGGCGGAACGGCGGGACGGAGCAAGGCGGAAGGGGGTCGCTGGCGGGAGGTGGGGAGAGACCGGCCAGCGAGGTGGGATTTGAGCGGCAGGGCGGGCTCGGCAGACGGGCACGGAGGCGGGAAGGAGCAGCGCAGGGCGGGCAGACGGCGGCGCGGCGCCGAGGACGAGGAGCGGCGAGGACGGCTGGGCGAGGGTCTGGCGAAGGGCGTGGCGAGACCGAGGAGGACGGGCGCGGGGGCGGCGGAGGAGGTGGAGGCGGCCGAGGCGAGGCGGTCGAGGCGGGGCTGGAGGCGCGAGGGGTGGGGCCGCAGTGGTGGGGTCAGGCGAGAGGGAAGAAGGGAGCGGGGTTGGTGGGGAGAGCGCGTTCGCGAGGTGGGAGAGGATAGGAGCGTGCGAGGATGGCGGCTAGCGGCAGGTGGGGCCAGGGCGATCGTTCGGGGTGGGGCCACGCTCGAGAGGAGGTGCGGTCGGGGTGGGCAGGTTTGGGTCGTGAGCGGTGTGTGCTGCGTGCGTGTGGGTCCAGGGGGTGGCGTGTGTGGTCTGAGAGGGTTGAGAGGAGAGAGAGAAGGGAGAGGGGGTGGAACAAGTGGCAGGTTCTGGTTGGTTGGGGGGAGAGAAGAGGTGAGGTGGCACATGGCTATTGGAGGGAGTGAGGTGGCTGGTTGGGGGGGTAGATTAGGTGTAGGTAGCTGTAGGTTTTCTAGGTGGACCGATTTAGTTTCTGGGGGTGGTCGTTCGGGTCGGTCGGCCCGTTCGACTGCCCCCACTAAAATAATTTAAATTTTATTTATTTTAAAACACGGCTTTCGCAACCCGATAGCCGACAACAAAATAATTTCGGAGACCCGGTGTTTGGCGTTTGAATAAAAGACAGGGCGTTTTTAGAAAACAAAACAGGCTTTGCGAAAATAGTTTTTGACAACCAACATATGATGATGACGATGCAATGCACAAATTCAACGCGATTTTCTAGTAGTGGTTTTGCGGGATGCCACAATTCGACACCACTAACAATGGATCTCGCCCTCGAGATCCGCCTCATGGTACCGGAAGGAAAAGCGGCGATCTGAATCTTCTCGCTTCGTGTAGATCCTCGCGACACCACTAACAAGAGGTCGTTGTCCGTGATCGTCGAGAGAACTCTCCGGAACAAAAAAGGTCGAAGGTAGAGGTATCAACAATAAGCCACCTCTAGCTCCGATGGAAAGGGGGAACCGATGCATTCTCATCCACTTCAATGTACAAAAGCGAATAGAAGGGGTAGTCGGCATGGGGGCCAATCCATCACGCACCCTAACTATTACTCTGCACAATCAATGGAAAAGCGTGCAACCATTCTCGGAATCAGACTGAAGATCTCGACAAGCGAGGTTCGGAACAAAGGAGGGACGCAGACTCTGCATCGAATCTGGCGTAGATGATGTCGTCGCGTCGGAAAACACCGGAAGGCACAAACAAGGACAAAGAATGGTACCACCGTAGACGGATTCCTCAGGCAGCTTGAACACCGGATGTAGCAACACCGTTATCAAAGAAGGAAGCGAAGCCCTGAAGGTACGACGGAAACCCAACCACGAGAATTCCTGGACTCGAAGAAAGAGACGAGAGTGGATTCAAAACACGTAGGGGTAAGAGGGGAACAACAGAGGGGCAAGGAGTAAAATCAGACCTAATCAGAACTATCCAACTGATTTTGCGAAAATAGTTTTGACACTCTACTTCGACCGTTAGCTAGGTTATCCTACAGGCTGGACTTGTGGGGTATCGCAACTGCTGAGCTCTGATACCACTCTGTAACACCCTCAGAATCGGACCTATGCAAGTTTGAGCAAAATTCGCCAAACCCGCATAGAAACGATTCAAAGGTGCCCACCAGGCACTTTCGCGGGTGGAAAAAAGTAATAACATTACACAACAGTCCTCGATGGGACCCACAGAGCAGATATATATATATGACTCAAAGAGTCAAGAAGACAGATATAATATACAAGATCCAAATCACCTTGAAAGCGGTAGAGCGTCCGACTACGGACAAGAAGCAAATGGGGCTAAGAGCCCCAAGAATAACCAATGGCGCCCATAACCTGCCTGTGCCAAGCCGGAAGGGTAACCTCGCTAACGACGCCGATCTCAAAACCTGCTAAACAAAAGGGTGCCGACAAAGGGCAAAGGAAAAGAGGAGCGTCGATCGAGGCCAAGACACGGCGAGGCTAGAATTCGGTCCTCGCCACATAGGTATGGTGGATCGGCCGGCAAGAAAGATGCACTGAACAACCTATAGAGACTCGATACAACTGGCGGTTGTCAGAGAGGGATAAGAATGACCTATCCGAATCCAACCTGAGGCTAACACCAAACAAACCCATCCTGGTGTTTCCCCCTCGAGACCAAACGAGGAAGTCAACCGAGGAACTCACACAGTTGGCAGTTTTACTTATTTGGTTATCGTTGCAGCAATTACTAGTCAGGTATAGATAATCGTCCTGATAAAATAAGCGGTGGGCCCTTTTAGTTAATCATTCCGCTAGAAGTTGCGATAATTACTACTCGACATGAGATAGCATGAGATAAACCCAAAACCCAGCAGTTGTTGGTACTTTTATTTAGCCATTCCGTTGAAGTTGCAATACTTACTAGTCAGTACAATGGTCGCGACAATCCAAACAAGCGATTGTGGGCGTATTATTTAGCCATTCCATTATAGTGAAGCTGCTTACTAGTCATTATATAGTCAAATTTATAGCAATAAACTTTAGTTATGCTTGTCTATGGTCGAGATATCGTGCTCCAAGTCGTCCATATCCGCGACACGGCTTTGAAAGTTTTACCCGCCGGGTGCACCAATAGCAACACACGCCGATCAACCTCGAAAAACCAGATCAAAACCAAACGAGGCTTTCACGGTGAACAATCACAGATTCAGAATATTTCGTGGGCCACCCCATTAAGCTACCCGCAACGTAAGCAAGCTCCGAGACGGACTCAAGGTTTGGGTATACTGTGTGAACGATCGGGAACCCAAACTGGGCTTGTCGACAGCGGAATCGTGTCCCGATCCTAAATAAGACAAAGTGTGCTATCTCGTCGACAATCGTAAATACATAAGTAGCATGGCATAAGTACAGATCGTAAATAAAACCTCAAACTAGTTTGTGGCCCCAAGAAATAAGATGAATCAAGCTCGCTCGTGGGGGTCCCATATACCTCCGGATGTGGATAGCGCGATAAATCAAGGAACAGTATCAAGTACTCGGGGTCCTACGGACACAAGTGGGCTCGAAACCAAATATTCTCTATCACCCACCGATGCCTCTCGCTTCAATTTTAGTTGTTAAACAGGAATTAAAGTGGACGATAAGTAAAACTAGGATCTTCGCCAACAACAACATGCGGCAATACATCAACAATCGTGTAATCGACGACACGCAACAAGACTTGAGCAAGCGATCACGACGCAAGTCCAACTATCTACCAAAACAACAGGTAATAGGATGTGTCCAAGGCTATATAAGGCTGCCAGGGATATCACGGGTACGAAAACTAGAGCAACGCAACTCAGATAGCAATAGATCAACAGGAGGGAATAAAGACTATAAAAGTAAGATAGGTAGAGAGGGGGGAGATGCTCGCCTGAAAACATTGTCGAAGGTTCAACCGAAGATCGGGTCGAGACTCGCATCAACTCAACGGCCTTATCCGCGAAGAAGCAAAACACTAGAATAAACACCGGATGCAATATTTAATACAACGGCAGAAGATCGGCATGATGCATGTATGATGTATGATAGGGCAAAGGTGCGATGCAATTAGGTCATATTAAACGGAACCGGGGTCCCGACATTAATTAGGTGGTTCAATTTATTTAGATACCCCGCGATTTAAATGTTGTTTAACAAGGCAGGATATATCACCGGTTCGCTACACAAGTTTAAATGAGGCCAATATAAGACTAGGATTGCCCGCATATGAGCCCCATATTTAATTATTAGGTGAATCGGCATAAGGCCCCCAAACCACAGATATGCATGCGAGATGACAATTAAATATGCAACAAGTTGTTATGTTATAAAATAGGGTTCGAGGAAAAGGGGTCACACATCAGAGGGGGCTCGACGATCTTGGGTTCCGGGGTTCGGGGTCGGTCTCAGGGTTCAGGGTTCGACGGAAGCGTTCTCGGACTACTGGGGTAGATCTTGTCGCGTCCGTGGCCTTCGGGTCATGTCGACGGTCCTGGCGTTCGGGATGAAGTACTTGTCGCGTCGGGGTCTCGGTATCCTTGAGTCCGATTGTGGATCTCGGCGTCCTCGAGTGGGGGGGGTACTTGCGATCCGAGCGAAGGTCTTGCGGTTTTCCGTTCGCGGTTCCATGAAGGCGTGCTTGTCATCCGTGATGGCGAACTCGATGTCCCGAGAAGGTCTTGGCGTTCCGTGTAGACGACCTCGGTGTTCGGGATCTTGACGGGCTTGGCGTCCTTGTAGAAGATCTTGTCGATGATTCTTCTAGAGATTTTCGGGTCCGTCTTCTCTCATCAGTCATGGGGCGCCCTTGGTCGGTTCTTCAGAGTGACATCGCGATTCTTCAGGCCGAGACATGGGGTTCCTTGCCGTGGTAGGGCGCTAACCGAACCAAACCGAGGTGCTTGAGACATGGAGACAAAGACCAAGCATGCGCCCATGGGAGGTTGCAGGATGCATGGAGGCATGAGACCAAGAGGAGAAAGAGAACAGCGCCACTGCACTGAAGACGGCGGACGTGACGCGGCCCGGCGACGGGCCACGAGGAGGGGCGAACGGCGACGGAGCAAGCGGAAGGGGTCGCTGGTGGAGGTGGGAGAGACCGCCAGACGAGGTGGGGATTCGAGCGGGCGGGCGGGGAGGCTCGCTTCACGGCAGACACGACGGAGGCGGGAAGGAGCAGGGGCAGACGGGCTGGCCGGCCGAGGCCGGAGGAGAGGCGGACGAGGCTGGGCGAGGGTCTGGAGGCGCGGGCGCGCGAGACCGAGGAGGACGGGACGTGGTGGGGCGGCGATGCGGCGGAGGAGGGGTGGAGGCGTCGGCCGGAGGCGAGGCGGGTCGACGGGCGAGAGGGAAGAAGGGAGCGGGGTTGGTGGGGAGAGCGCGTTCGCGAGGTGGGAGAGGATAGGAGCGTGCGAGGATGGCGGCTAGCGGCAGGTGGGGCCAGGGCGATCGTTCGGGGTGGGGCCACGCTCGAGAGGAGGTGCGGTCGGGGTGGGCAGGTTTGGGTCGTGAGCGGTGTGTGGCGGGCAGGCAGGGGTCAGGGGTGGCGTGTGGTCTGAGAGGGTTGAGAGGAGAGAGAGAAGGGAGAGGGGGTGGAACAAGTGGCAGGTTCTGGTTGGTTGGGGGGAGAGAAGAGGTGAGGTGGCACATGGCTATTGGAGGGAGTGAGGTGGCTGGTTGGGGGGGTAGATTAGGTGTAGGTAGCTGTAGGTTTTCTAGGTGGACCGATTTAGTTTCTGGGGGTGGTCGTTCGGCCTGCTCGACCGCCTCTACTAAAATAATTTAAATTTTATTTATTTTAAAACACGGCTTTCGCAACCCGATAGCCGACAACAAAATAATTTCGGAGACCCGGTGTTTGGCGTTTGAATAAAAGACGGGGCGTTTTTAGAAAACAAAACAGGCTTTGCGAAAATAGTTTTTGACAACCAACATATGATGATGACGATGCAATGCACAAATTCAATGCGATTTTCTAGTAGTGGTTTTGCGGGATGCCACAGTTATTATCATATCTTCATACTTATGATAAATGTTTACATACCATGCTATAATTGTATTAAAAGGAAACATTAATACTTGTGTGATTTGTAAACATAAAAGAGTCCCTAGTAAAGCCTCTTGTTAAATTATCTTGTTGTTTAATATATGATCATGGTTTCCTGATCATGAACATAGAGATGTTATTAACAAAAGGGTCATATCATTAGGAGAATGATGTGATGGACATACTCCTATAGTTAAGCGTAGCATAAAGATCAAGTCATTTAATATAGTTCATTTGCTATAAGCTTTCTGATACATAGTAACCTAATTCCTTCGACCATGAGATCATGTTAATCACCATCACCGGAAGGATGCTTTGATGACATCAAACACCACACCGTAACTGGGTGGCTATAAAGGTGGCATTGAGTGTTTGGAAAGTATGGGTTGAGGCACATGGATCAAGAGTGGGATTTGTCCATCCATATGACAAATAGATATACTCTGGGCCCTCTCGGTGGAATGTCATCCAATTAGCTTGCAAGCATGTGACTGGCTCACAAGGGATCACATATCACGGGAACGAGAAAAAAGTACTTATCGGTAACGAGGTTGAACTAGGTATGCAGAGATACCGACGATCATAACCTCGGATAAGTAAACTATCGTGAGACAAAGGGAAATTGCTATCGTATGTAAGTGGTTCATTCGATTGCAAAGTAATTGTAGAAATATGTGGGAGCCATATGAATTTCCAGATTCCTCTATTGGTTATTGATCGGAGAAGTGTCTCGATCATGTCCGCATAATTCACGAACCGTAGGGAGACACACTTAAGGATTAGATGTTGTTGAGTAGTTATGGAATGATGAGTAAGAGACCGAATGTTGTTCGGAGTCTCGGATGGGATCCGGGATATCACGAGGAGATCCGGAATGGTCCGGAGAATAAGATTCATATAAGGAAAGTCCTGTTTTGGGGTTGGAGAATGGTTCCGGTGTTTTCATCGGGAATGTTCTAGAAGGTTCCGGAATGTCCGGCACTCCGGAGGGAAAGGGTACATGAATGTGTCATACCAAGTTGCAATGATTGCATCATGTACTAGGTGTCATCGCTGAACAAAATAAAGGGTTTAATCAAATCCTAGTTTGAAAAGTCAAACGGCTATTTTGAAAGGTGGAGGGGAAGTAGGAAACCTACTTGGGGAGGAGTTCCTCCCCTCCACCGCCGGCCCACTTGGGATCCAAGTTGGGGAGGGACTCCCCTCCCCTGGCGCGCCTCCCTCCACCTATATAAGGAGGGGCAGGGATGCCCCTCCAAGTACACAACACCTCTCTCCCTAAACCTAAACCCTAGCCGCCGGCCTCCACCGTTGTCGTCGCCGCCTCCTAGGGTTTGCCAAGTCGCCGATTTGGGGCAATCCCCTTGCCCTAGCCGCCGGCCTAGCTCCCTCTCCTTGGTGCATCTAAACCCTAGATCATCGAGGCTCTCTCATAGTCCACCATACTCGCTCCGGCTTAAGGCGAAGCCCTGCGAGATCTCCCCTCTACTTCCGGTACCACGCCGTCGTGCTGCCGGAATCGCGAGGAGAGTGCTACAACCTCCGCTGCCTGCTGGAACAAGGGATAGGAAGGTCTTCATCGAGTACCGAACGTGTGACCGACTGCGGAAGCGCTGCCGGAACGCAGCGCCGGAAGGATTGTCTACGCGATCTTGAGATCGGAAGTGTACGACTACATCATCCACGAGAATCTGCTCTCGTTAACCGCTTTGGATCTTCGAGGGTTAGTACTCTGTTGACTCGTTGCTACAATCTAGTAGATAGATCTTGGCTTGATCATAGATTAGATCTTGATTGTGTGTTCATGCGGTAGAATTTTTTTGTTTTCCATGCTATGAACCCCTACATCTGGAGTGTCGGACCTTCTGGAACCTTTTAGAACATTCCCGATGAAAACACCGGAACCATTCTCCAACCCCGAAACAGGAATTTCCTTATATGAATCTTATTCTCCAGACCATTCTGGATCTCCTCGTGATATCCCGGATCCCATCCGAGACTCCGAACAACATTCGGTCTCTTACTCATCATTCCATAACTACTCAACAACATCGAATCCTTAAGTGTGTCTCCCTACGGTTCGTGAATTATGCGGACATGATCGAGACACTTCTCCGAACAATAACCAATAGAGGAATCTGGAAATTTATATGGTTCCCACATATTTCTATGATTACTTTGCGATAGAATGAACCACTTACATACGATACCAATTTCCCTTTGTCTCACGATAGTTTACTTATCCGAGGTTTTGATCGTCGGTATCTCTGCATACCTAGTTCAACCTCGTTACTGATAAGTACTCTTTTCTCGTTCCCGTGATATGTGATCCCTTGTGAGCCAGTCACATGCTTGCAAGCCAATTGGATGACATTCCACCGAGAGGACCCAGAGTATATCTATCCGTCATATGGATGGACAAATCCCACTCTTGATCCATGTGTCTCAACCAATACTTTCCGAACACTCAATGCCACCTTTATAACCACACAGTTACGGTGTGGTGATTGATGTCATCAAAGCATCCTTCCGGTGATGGTGATATGCATGATCTCATGGTCGAAGGAATTAGGTTACTATGTATCAGAAAGCTGTAAGAGGTCCCAACCTTTAATAAGGTAGAGATCCCTGTGTTTACAATGCTAGTCCCTGGATCAATAGCTAACATCCACAGTTAAGATGTAATATCAAGAAACAAAGGTCATAATACAACTTTATAACTAGGAATAACATAATTTTATTACATCTTACATAGCTCATTTGGCTATTACATTACATTGCAGCAGAATATCTATAAGCATGGGGTCCTTCATCTTCAAAGTGCCACAGGCAGACATGTTGGTTGTAGACTTTGTAATCCTAATCAACACACTTCACTAAATCAATCAAACCTGCAACATAACAAGTTACAGCCACAAGGGTCAATACATTTGAATTGTATTGGCAAGTGATACTATGGTAGTATAGTGGAGTCTATCATCTATATGCTTTTGGCTAAGTGGAGTTGAGGATTGCATTGCTCAAAAATAGATTTTTCCTTATCATTTGAAAACACTAAGTTTTTGCTTGACAAAAATCACCCAAGGCATCTACCAATCAAAGATTGAAGATCCTTTAACCCTTGTTCAACCACAAGTTTTTAACTTAGAAATTTGGATGATGAGATTCTTGATAGCTTCCATGTCTTGATGCTCAAATTGTCCTTTACCAGGGACATGGCTAAGTACTTAGATTTTACACTCTGCAGAGGTGGTGCAGTTTCCCCACAAGACTTGGTTTCACCAAGACAAGATCTTTCAGAAGCCTTCCCTTAGACTAAATGGACGCGCTCCAACCTATCATTCCCACTACCACCAACTGTCCAAATGGCTAAGTTCTAGCAACCTATATGATCCAGGCAGAGCCCATAATGCCAAGTGGTTGCACTTGAAGCTTCTCAACATTTGACATCACAAATCTCTTTGTTCCTGGGTGGCCATCCACAAGTGAGATACACAAGGTAAACCATAAAAATGGGCCTTGTGAACCACTCAACACAAACCATTCCTTCCATTCCACCCAGGTGATTCATTCACTTAGTTGTTTTATTAAACAAAACACAAGTCCTCAGACTTAGAAATTTTTCCATAGTATGAATGTATATATTCCACCCTTGTTTTCTATTAGCTAAGCTAAGCATGATAATAGTAGGGATCTTAACTTAGGAAATTTCTACTAAGGTTTCATCTACTAGGATTTCCCATAGCAAGGTTTATACTTAGCAAAATTCCATGCAAGTCTTACTTAGAAATATCACTAATGCATAGTGAAAATAATGGGACAAAGTATGAAGCATCACTTGCCTTGTTGGTAGAGGGTATAAGTTCACTCCTTGTCCTTGCAACAATCACACTCTTCAAGTCACTACAATTCAATCAAGCAAGGCACAATCTCAATCTACCAATCAAGCAAAACATCACATAAAATGATAAATTCAAAGTAATGCATGCAAGCATGCCAAGCTTTGTTTTATTTCAAAAAGTGGTTCCTAATGGGTCATAAACATTTGAAAACACCTAATGGTCATTTTATAAAGTGTCAAAGTCATTTGCAAAATATTTCACTTCATAAACCATTTTCAAAACAAGGTATCATTTTATGTGGTATAGAAGTGTTTTTACTAAGGCATTAATCTATAGGGTTCACAAAATATGATTTCAAACCATAAAACTTTGTGTTTAGGGTCAGAGAGTTTAAAACAAAACATTTCCCAAAGGTTTTCCTTCAAAACCATTTTTAATAAATAAACCATATTTTTATTTGACTAGAATTGATTTAAATCAAAGATTCATTCTTTTATTTCTCCAAATATATTTTTGAAACCACAAAGTGATTCCTATGGTCAGTAGGTTTAAAACACACCATTTGAAAAATATTTTATCCCCAAAAACATTTTAGAACAATTTTTATAACCTAAACAAGCATACATAAGTTTCTGCAAAAACAAACATTTTAACAGAAGCTTTTTACTAAAAAAAGTGCATGGTTGGCTAGGGCTTGTCTTGCTTAATCCATTGATATAAAATTTGCAAAATTTGGACGTGTGGTTTGAAAGTTATGGATTTTTCAAATTTGAACTTCTAATAGGAAAGTTTCTGTTTTTAAAACGGGGTCTGAGCCACGTGTCGAGTTCTTACTCGCTGATACCGCTTCGTCTGGATCACGCGCTGTAGGCTGTTGGATCTAACTGATATCGCACGGCGCAGGTTCATCCTTACCTCTTCGCCTAGATCTCCTAGCCGGTCAAAAGGGATCCTACGACTACAGGGAGCTTGCCAGGAACTGGCGGCGCTCGACGGTGGCTGGCGGCGGCGCGGCTCTGGAGGTGGCGTTGGCGACGTTTCAGGAAGAGAGGGAGGGAGTGAAGGCGCTTACAATGATTGCAGTGATGCCCTGATGCTCAAGGTGCTCGTCGTTGGTCAGGGGGCGCACGGGAACAGCGGTGATTGCTCGTCGGAGACGTTGTCGGCGTCGGGCTCGCTCAGGTGGCGATGCTGTCGACGTTACAGGTCACAAAAAGGTGAGGCAGAGGGTTCGTTAGATGTGGGAGAGTGTGGCGAATACACGCGTGTGAGCTAGAGGGGTTAGGGCGGTCAGACTTTACTGTGGTGCTTCACGAGAAGTGGCGTCACTGGCGCGTTGGTCGATGTTGCTATCGAGGCTACGGTGCTCGCGCGGGTGTAGGGTTGGTGCTAGGATATGCTGGAGACGATGGGGATCCTACCCGTGTGCTCTGGGGGCCGTGGGGAGGTTCGTGCTCGCCGGAATTTGCACGGTGGCTCGTCGGAGCAGAGGGGTTCGAGGTTGTGATTTGTGCAGCCTGGTGGCTCCGGTCGTGTGAGGGTTGAGGGGAAAGAAGGAGGGAGCGTGGGAGATTAAATGAGCGAGGTTACTGTCAGAATTTAATTGGCCATTTACTCGAATTTATTCGAGCAATTAGAGGCATCAAACGGCGACAAGGGGGAAGGAACTGGTCGCGGGGTGAGGAAGACGATGACGCGGCAGTGGGGTAACGTCGTCAGTGAGAGAGAGAGAGAGGGAATAGGGTCCACCAGTCATTGGCTCTGGGTCTTCTTTCGGTGGAAAACGATTCACCGAGGATATGCCGTGGGCTCTCTGGGCTTAGTGGGCTGGGTTGGGTCGACCAGATTCATTTTTTTTGTTCTAAATGTTTTTCTTTTTCTCTTTTGATTTTCTGTTTTAAAATTCAATCAAACAATTCAACATTCAAATCAATTCAAAACTCCTCCAAACTTTGCATTGAGTTTTGGTTCTGTTTAACAACACAATTCTAAGTCCCAAAATAAAATAATATTTTTATTCTTTTTAGGACCTATTTAATAATTAAATAAAATAGACTTTATTTATTAATTCAAATAGGTTTTGATTTATTTATTTAAAATCTCCATTTGAAATCTAAATATTATCAAAACCAAATCAGTAGGTTTTATTTGAAAATATAAGATACTTGGAAAACTTTTTTAAAATAATTTAACAAGTTTTGATGTTTAATTAAAATGGGAAAACCTTTACTTTAATAAAATTGGTTCATTAATAAACTCTTATTATTTTATTTAAATAAACTTTTACTCTTTTAACCAAAACAAAACATTTTATTTCAAAAGCTTGGCCAAGGTTTACTTTGGCTTTATAAAATAATCCTTATTTATAAATCTACCTTTTCTTTTTAAAACCAAATCTTTTATTAAAAGACCCAAAAATAGTAATTCCAAATATTTTTAACTTTATTGTTCATTTAACTTTTTAAACCCCTTTAGGATTTTTATTTGATCCAAATAGGTTTTGAAAGTTTCCAATTGGATTCAAAAAGTTTCTTCTCACCCTGAAAATCAACAAAGTTTTATTTTATTCATTTATTTTTCACATTACAAGATTTGGAAAATCTTGGGATGTGACAAAAGCATATAGCAATTGAACTATTAAAATGACTTGATCTTTATGCTACGCTTATCTATAGGAGTATGTCCATCATAGCATTGTCCTAACGATATGATCTTGTTGTTAATAACATCTCAATGTTCATGATAGGGAAACCACAATCATTTATTAACCAACAAGCTAGTATTATAAAGAGGCTTTACTAGGGACTCTATTTTAGTTTACAAATCACACAAGTACTAATGTTTCCTTGTTAATACTGTTATAGCATGAATGCAAACATTTATCATAAACACAAAGATATAATAATAACTACATTTATTATTGCCTCTAGGGCATATCTCCAACAGTCTCCCACTTGCACTAGAGTCAACTATTCTAGATTACATGGTAATATACCGAACACCCATGGCAGTTTGGTGTTGGTCATGTTTTTCCCTCGGGAGAGGTTTAGTCAACGGATCCGACACATTCAGATCTGTGTGTACTTTGCAAATCTTTATGTCACCATCTTGGACATGTTCTCGAATAGCGTGAAAACGTAGCTTGATGTGCTTCAACTTCTTGTGTGACCTTGGTTCTTGCGCATTGGCTATGGCGCCCATGTTATCACAGTAGATAGACATTGGGTCTAGCGCACTTGGAACCACACCAAGCTCTGTAATGAACTCCTTCATCCATATCGCTTCTTGTGAAGCCTCCGAAGCAGCTATGTATTCCGATTCAGTTGAAGATCTCGCCACAACGCTTTGTTTTGCACTCCTCCAGCTAACTGCTGCACCATTCAAAGTAAATACGTATCCAGATTGAGATTTAGAATCATCCGGATCGGTGTTCCAACTAGCATCGGTGTAACCATTAACAACGAGCTGTTCATCACCTCCATAAGAAGGAACCATATCCTTAGTTCTTCTCAAGTACTTAAGGATGTTTTTGACCGCTGTCCAATGATCCACTCCTGGATCACTTTGATATCTGCTAGTCAAACTAACAACATATGCAATGTCGGGTCTAGTACATAGCATGTCATACATTAGAGATCCTATGGTTGAGGCATAGGGAGTCTTACTCATCCTTTCTCTATCTTCTGCCGATGCTGGACTTTGAGTTTTACTCAAGGTCGTATTGGGCAACATGGGCAAGAACCCTTTCTTGCTATCTTCCATTCCAAACCTTTTTAGAACTTTGTCCAAATATGTTGTAACACCCTCAGAATCGGCCCTATGCAAGTTTTAGCGAAACCCGCCAAACCCGCATAGAAACGATTCAAAGGTGCCCACCAGGCACTTTCATGCGGGTGGAAAACGAAGTAATAACATTACACAACAGTCCTCGATGGGACCCACAGAACATATATATATATATATATATATATATATATATAACACGACTCCATGAGTCAAGGATACAGATATACAGAACAAAGATCCAAATCACCTTGAAAACGATAGAGCGTCCAACTACGGACAAGATGCAAATGGGGCTAAGAGCCCTGAAGAATAACCAATGGCATCCATAACCCCTGTGCCAAGGAAGGGTAACCTCGCTATGACGCCGATCTCAAACCTGCTTAAACAAAAGGTGCCGACAAAGGGCAAAGGAAAAAGAGAGCGTCAAGATCGAGGCGATGCACAGCGCGAGGCTAGAATTAAGTCCTCGCCTACATAGGTATGGTGGACTGAAGCGGCAGCGCAGCATGCACTAAACAACCTATAGAGACTCGACACAACTGGAGGCTATCAGAGAGGGGCAAGAATGACCTATCCGGAACCAACCTGATGCTACCATCAAGCAAACCCATCCTGGTGTTTCCCCCTCGAGACCAACGAGGAAGTCAACCGAGGAACTCACATAGTTGGCAGTTTTACTTATTCAGTTATCGTTGCAGCAATTACTAGTCAAATATAGATAGTCATCCTGATAAAATAAGCAGTGGGCACTTTTATTCAACCATTCCATTGTAGTTGCAACACTTACTAGTCAGATACAATTATCATGAGATAACCCCAAAACCCAGCAGTTGTTGGTACTTTTATTTAGCCATTCCGTTATAGTTGCAATACTTACTAGTCAGATGCAATGGTCGCAAGCGATGACCCAAACCAGCAATTGTGGGCAGTTTTATTTAGCCATTCCATTATAGTGAAGCTGATTACTAGTCATTATAAAGTCAAATTTATAGCACTACTTTACTTATAGTTGTCTATGATCGAGATACTGTGCTCCAAGTCGTCCATAACCGCGGACACGGCTTTCAGAAAGTTTTACCCTGCAGGGGTGCACAAATAGCAACACACACTCGATCAACCTCGGAAAAACCAAATCAAAACCCAACGAGGCCTTCATGACAAAGCAATCACAGGATTCAGAAATATTTGAGGCCACCCCATTGAGTACACCCGAACGGTTATGACTCGAGACGGACCCAAGGTTTGGGTGGACGGTCAGGATCGGGAACCCAAAATGGGCTTGTCGACACCGAAAAACGTGTCCCGATCCTAAGCAAGACAGTGCTATCCATCGCACAATTTAAATAAAGCAGCAAAGCATGGCATAAGTACAGGATAGTAAATAAAACCTCAAACTAGTTTGTGGCCCCAAGAAATAAGAATGAATCAAGCTCTGGCTCAGGGGGGTCCCATAATCCTCCCGGATGTGGATAGCGCGAATATTCAAGGAACAGGTATCAAGTACTCGGGGTCCTACGGGACACAAGTGGACGGTTAACAACCAAATAACATCTATTGCCCACCTGTGCCTCTGCTTACCTACTTCAATTTTAGTTGTTAAACAGTAATTAAAGTTATGATCATCTCCAACAATAAACATGCCGCAAATACTCCAACAACTGTGGTACTTGGCGACACGCAACAGCACTTGAGCAAGCGACTACGACGCGTAAGTCCAACTATCTACCAAACAACAGGTAATAGGATGTGTCCAAGGCAATATAAGGCTGCAAGGGATATCACGGGTACGAAACTAGCGCATCGCAACACAGATAGCAATAGATCAACAGGAGGGAATAAATACTATAAAAGTAAGATAGGTAGAAAGGGGGAGATGCTCGCCTGATAAACATTGTCGAAGGTTCATTCGAAGATCGGGTCGATACTCGCATCAACTCGACGGCCTTATCCGTGAAGAAGCAAAACACTAGAATAAACATCGGATGCACTATTTAATACTACGGCAAAAGATCGGGCATGCTTATGATATGATGCATGGCATGGAAAAGGTGCAATGCAATTAGGCAATATTAAGCGGAACCGGGGGTCCCGACAATTAATTAATAGGTTCATGTTGTTTAGAAACCCCGCAATTTAAATGTTGTATTAACATGGCAAGATAAGTTACAGGTTTGCTACTCAAATTTAAATGGGGCCAATATTAGACTAGATTTGCCCGCATATGGACCCCATATTTAATTTAGGTGAATCGGCATAAGGCCCCCAAACCACATGACAATATGCATGCGAGTATGACAATTTAATATGCAACAATTTGTTATTACATTTATAAAATAGGGCTCGAGAAAAAGGGGTCACACATTAGGGTTCGGCAGATCTTGGTTCCGGGGGATTCGGGGTTGGACTCAGGGTTCAGGGTTCGACGGGATCGGTCTCGGACATCGGAAGTAGATCTTGTCGCATCCGCGGTAGTCGGGCCATGTTGTCGGTCTTGTCGTCTCGCGCGGAGATCTTGGCGTCCGGGTCACGGCGTCTTGGTCCGTAGACGGTCATGGCGTCAAGGTGGCGAACTTGGTGTTCCGTCGGTGTCCTTACCGTCCGGTTCTCGGCGACTCGGCGTCCGGAAGGAGTACTTGTCATTCGGATCAAAGATCCTCAACTCCGGGACACGTGTCCATGTCGTTTTACCTTTTCACCCATGATGGAGAACTCCGGGGTACGACCTCGGTTCGTGTAGCGGAAGCAGATCTTGGCGTTAGGTAAACCCCACAGGCGTTGAACTAGGCAGCGAACACGGATGTTTCCTGAAGGTCTCGCCAAAACATCTAGGCGTGCCTGGACAGATGCGCCGCACACAGCAGAGAACAAAACGAGTCCCAACACGACGCTGCAGGGAACGAACTATGAGGAACCAACACAGAAGATACAGGGCAACAAATGTTCCTGGAGGTTGGATATGAGGTAGAGGGGCCCAAGGAGAAACACGGGCATGACGAGGATGCCGACACAACAGGGACGGGGACGGTGACGAGCAACCGGAGACGGAGCCCGGCGGCGCCGACGCAGGCCAGAGAGGCGGTCTGGGAGCTTGCAGGCGGCCGACGCCAGGAGGCGGCGCTCGCTGCCGAAGGCGTCCTGCCGGGCGGCGACACGAGGCCGGAGAGGAGGGCCGGGTCGCGAGGAGGACACTGGGCGGAGGCGACGATGCGGCAAGTCTGGCCGACGCTGGGCGCGGCGAGGCGAGACAGCCGAGAGGCGGTGAGGCACTGGAAGCGGGAGCGCTGGGGAGGAGATGGCGCCGGGCGTGAGCTCGAGCGAGGCGGGAGACCACGGGCGGGCGGAGGAAGACGCAGGAGGAAGGCGTGGCGAAGCGCCGAGGAGGCCTAGGAAGAGGAGGCGAGCAGCGGGCTGGAGGCGGGGCGACGGGGCTCCTGGGCGACGGCGACGGAGGTGCGGGGCCGGCGAGGATGGTGACCGGCGAGGCGACGCTTGTCCCGCAGCAGGAAGAGGGAGGGGAAGACGCGAGCGGGGCAGGGAGGGTGCGAGGAAGGGGCGGAAGCTTCACTTGGCCTTCATGTGGCATGGGCAATGGGGGTTGGTGGGGGTTCAGAGAGCGAGAGAGGCGGTTGGTGGGGCCGGGGTTCCAGGGAGAGAGGGGTCAGGCGGGTGGGGTGTGTTGTGTGTGTGGCGCGTGTGGGTCGGGCGGGGACGGTGGGACCGGGGTGAGGGAGAGGGGGTGGCTGAGTGGGTGCGGCTGGTGTGTGTGGTGTGTGTGGGTGGGGCCGGGCTGGTAGAGAGAGTGGGGAGTGGGGGTGAGAGAGAGGATTGGTGAGGTGGCTGAGAGGAGTGCTGAGGTGGAGGGACGGTGAGGTGGCAAGCTGGGGTTGGTGGGTAGACTAGGTTTGGTTAGGAATAGATTAGGGTTTGGGTTTTATTAGTTTGTAAAATATTTATGGTGTTGTCTTGTTTTAAATCTTTTTAGCAAAATAATTTTTAGGAAATTAATTTAGCAGATAATTATAAGACTTGTTTTGAAATAAGAGAAGAGGTATTGTATCAGACAAAATAGTTTTTATCTACAATATTCTGAGAGCCAAAGATCCATGATGATGTCATGGTGATGCAATGCACAAAAACAACGCGATTTTGTAGTAGCGGTTTTGCGGGATGCCACAATTCGACACCACTAACAATGGATCTCGCCCTCGAGATCCACCTCATGGTACTGGAAGGAAGGTCGGCGATATGCGTCTTCTCGCTGCGCGTAGATCCTCGCGACACCACTAACAAGAGGCCATTGTCCGTGATCGTCGAGAGAACACTCTGGGAACAAAGGCGAAGGTAGAGGTATCAACCAATAAAGCCACCTCTAGCTTCCGTGGACGGAGTAAAATTGCTGGATCCACTGATTCGATGTACAAGAGCGAATGATAAGAGTAGTCGGATGGTGATCAGTCCATCGCGCACCCAAACCATTACTCTGCACACGAATAGGTGAATTATGCAACCAACTCTCGGAATTAGACTGAAGATCTCGATAAACGAGGTTCGGAAACAAAGGAGTGATGCAGACTCTGCATCGGAACTAGCGTAGATGATGTCGTCGCGTCGGAAAACACCGGAAGGCACGAGAAGGAACAGAGAGAATTCCACCAGACAAAGGATTCCTCGGATAGCATGAAGACCATATGTAGCAACACCGTTACCAAAGGAGGAAGCGAAACCCTGAAGGTACGATGGAACCCAACCACGAGAAATCCTGGACTCGAAGAGAGACAAGAGAGCGGATTCAAAACACGCAGAGGTGAGAGGAGAGCAGCAGAGGGGTAAGGAGTAAAATCAGACCTAACCAGAACTATCCAACCGATTTTGCAAAAATAGTTTTGACACTCTACTTCGGCCGTTAGCTAGGTTATCCTACATGCTGGACTTGTGGGGTATCGCAACTGCTGAGCTCTGATACCACTCTGTAACACCCTCGGAATCGGCCCTATGCAAGTTTTAGCGAAACCCGCCAAACCCGCATAGAAACGATTCAAAGGTTCCCACCAGGCACTTTCGTGTGGAAAGCAATAATTACATTACACAACAGTCCTCGATGGGACCCACAGAACAGATATATATATACAACATGACTCCATGAGTCAAGGATACAGATATACAGAACAAAGATCCAAATCACCTTGAAATTGATAGAGCGTCCAACTACGGACAAGATGCAAATGGGGATAAGAGCCCTGAAGAATAACCAATGGCGTCCATAACCCTACCCAGGCCAAGCCGGAAGGGTAACCCTGCTAACGACGTCGATCTCAAACCTGCTTAAACAAAAGGGGTGCCGACAAAGGGCAAAGGAAAAGAGAGAGGTCAAGCTAAGGCCAGTACACGGCGAGGCTAGAATTCGGCGGTCCTCGCCTACATAGGTATGGTGGACTGAAGCGGCAGCGCAGCATGCACTAAACAACCTATAGAGACTCGACACAACTGGCGGCTATCAGAGAGGGGCAAGAATGACCTATCCGGAACCAACCTGATGCTACCATCAAGCAAACCCATCCTGGTGTTTCCCCCTCGAGACCAACGAGGAAGTCAACCGAGGAACTCACACAGTTGGTGTAACACCCTTAGAATCGGACCTATGCAAGTTTTAGCGCTTTCCGCCAAACCCGCATAGAAACGATTCAAAGGTGCCCACCAGGCACTTTCGTGCGGGTGGAAAACGAAGTAATAACATTACACAACAGTCCTCGATGGGACCCACAGAACAGATATTTATACAACACGACTCCATGAGTCAAGATTACAGATATAATATACAAAGATCCAAATCACCTTGAAAAGATGGAGTGTCCGACTACGGACAAGATGCAAATGGGGCTAAGAGCCCTGAAGAATAACCAATGGCGTCCATAACCCTGCCCAGGCCAAGCCGGAAGGGTAACCCTGCTAACGGCGTCGATCTCAAAACCTGCTTAAACAAAAGGGGTGCCGACAAAGGGCAAAGGAAAAAGAGGAGCGTCAGTACCGAGGCCAGTACACGGCGAGGCTAGAATTCGGCGGTCCTCGCCTACACAGGTATGGTGGATCAAGCGGCGTGGCAAAGATGCAATGAACCCTATAGAGACTCGATACAACTTGCGACTGTCAGAGAGGGGTAAGAAAGACCTATTCGGAACCAACCTGATTCTAACCCCAAACAAACCCATCCTGGTGTTTCCCCCTCGAGACCAATCGAGGAAGTCAACCGAGGAACTCACACCGTTGGCAGTTTTATTTATTCAGTTATCGTTGCAGCAATTACTAGTCAGGTATAGATAATCATCCTGATAAAGTAAGCAGTGGGCACTTTTAGTTAACCATTCTGTTATAGTTGCAACACTTACTAATCAGATACAAATAGCATGAGATAACCCAAAAACCCAACAGTTGTTGGTACTTTTATTTAGCCATTCCGTTGTAGTTGCAATACTTACTAGTCAGGTACAATTGTCGCAAGCGACAGACAAAGCAAGCAATTGTGGGCAGTATTATTTAGCCATTCCATTATAGTGAAGCTGATTACTAGTCATTATAAAGTCAAATTTATAGCACTACTTTAGTTATGCTTGTCTATGATCGAGATACTGTGCTCCAAGTCGTCCATAACCGCGGACACGGCTTTCAGAAAGTTTTAACCCGGCCGGGGTGCACAAATAGCAACACACACTCGATCAACATCGGAAAAACCAAATCAAAACCCAACGAGGCCTTCACGACAAAGCAATCACAGGATTCAGAAATATTTCAGGGGGCCACCCCTTGGAGTACACCCGCAACGAAGTTAGCTGACTTCGAGACGGACCCGAGGTTTGTGGGGCCGGCTGTAAGCGACTGGGAACCCAAAACTGGGCTTGTCGATACCGCATAAACGGGTCACAATTCCTAAACAGTACAGTGTGCTCCTCGCACAATCGTAAATAAAGCAGTAGCATGGCATAGGTACAAGATAGTAAATAAAACCTCAAACTAGTTTGTGGCCCCAAGAAATAAGAATGAATCATGCTCTAGCTCAGGGGGGTCCCATAATCCTCCCGGATGTGGATAGCGCGATAAATCAAGGAACAGGTATCAAGTACTCGGGGTCCTACGGGACACAAGTGGGCGGTCGGAAACCAAATATTATCTATCACCCACCGATGCCTCTACTTACTTACTTCAGTTTTAGTTGTTAAACAGGAATTAAAGTGAGCGATAAGTAAAACCATGATCATCTCCAACATCAACTTGCGGCAATACACCAACAACTGTGGTACTTGACGACACGCAACAACACTTGAGCAAGCGACTACGACGCGCAAGTCCAACTATCTACCAAACAACAGGTAATAGGGTGTGTCCAAGGCAAGATAAGGCTGCGAGGGATATCCCGGGTACGAAAACTAGAGCATCGCAACACAGATAGCAATAGATCAACAGGAGGAAATAAATACTATAAAAGTAAGATAGGTAGAAAGGGGGAGGTGCTCGCCTGAAAACATTGCCGAAGGTTCAACCGAAGATCGGGGCGAAGCTCACATCAACTCAACGGCCCAATCCGCGAAGAAGCAAAACACTAGAAGAAACACCGGATGCACTATTTAATGCTATGGCAAAAGATCGGGCATGATGCATGTATGATGTATGGCATGGCAAAGGTGCGATGCAATTAGGTCATATTAAGCGGAACCGGGGTCCCGAAAATTAATTAGATGGCTCAAGTTGTTTAGGTACCCCGCAATTTAAATGTTGTAATGATAGGGCAAGATAAGTTACCGGTTCGCTACACAAATTTAAATGAGGCCACTATGAGACTAGATTTGCCCGCATATGGGCCCCATATTTAATTATAAGGTGAATCGGCATAAGGCCCCCAAACCACATGACAAGTATGCATGCATGATCAATGAATATGCGACAAGTTGTATTATATTATAAAATAGGATTTCGGGAAGGGGTTCACACATTAGGGTTCGGCGATCTTGGGGTTCCGGGGTTCGGGGCTCGTCTCAGGTTTTGACGGGAACGAGGTTCGGACTCCGGGGTTTAGGGTCTTCGGATCTGCGAAGGGGATCATGGCGTTCCGAGGAGAAGATCTTGGCGTGCAGAGGGTTCGGTCTCCAGATCCCGGGGAGGATGTCCTGCGGCTTCCCGTGAAGGCGACCTTGACGCTCGGTGTCCGAGAAGTAAACTTGTCGTCCGTCTCTTGTCGGTGGTGAACTTGGCCGATGGTCTTCGGGTCCGGGAAGGAGAGCTCGGTGTTCTGAGGCCTTGACGTCCCTGACGATGATCTTGTAGTTCCGTGTCCGGGTTCTTGTCGTACCATGTAAGAAGATCTTGTTGTCCACGTAGGCGAACTTGGTGGTGTCGAGGAAATTGTTGAATTACGGCTTCGGGGTCTCGGTGTCCGAGTAGGAGTACTTGGAGTTCCATGTTGGCGACCTTGGCAAACTGAGTTCGTTGTCGAAGGCGGACTTGAATTAGACTCCTCGAGGCTAAATTTGACTTTCAACGAACCCCAAACGAGCAGCTGCGCTTGGTTTTGGCGTCGAGCACCCGGGCGTGTGTTGTCTCGTGGCAGGTACATGACCAAAAGAACCAAGCACACAACCTGTACTTGCACAAGGCAGCGAGGCCTCCTGCGAGAAGGACGCGTCTGGGCCGGAAGACGAGCATGGGACAGCATCACCACCCGTTACCGACGGTGGAGGCGACGCCAAGGACACTGCAGGGGCGGCTAGAGGAAACAGGCGAGGCGGGCAAGGTGCAGGGACGGACTCCGGTGGCGGCGGAGCTCACGCGGGCCACAGGAGGGGGAGCTGCTGCGCACGGGGAGGAGAGGAGCGGCGCCGGAGTTGGGGCAGAGGCGTGTGGCCGGGGGGCCCAGACGGTGGAGGGCGGAGAGGGGCCATGGAGGAGAGGGCCGTGGCGGGCGCTATGGAGCGGAGGAGCGGCGCCAGGGAGAGGGAGCAGGCGAGCTCGAGCTGCGGCGGGAGAGGAGGCAGGCGGCCGCGGCCCAGGGCGAGGCGAAGGCGGTGGAGAAGGTGGGCGGCGGCGGTGAGCGAGAGGGAGGTGGGGAGGACGTCAAGGGAAGAGAACGCGTGGGGGAGAGGGAGGATGGGGACAGGCGGGCCAGGGGTGGGGTCGGTGGTGGGACCGGCGCCGCGTGGGGGGGGGGCTGTCGGTGTGGGTCCCGGGTGGCAGTGTATGTGTGCGTGTGTGTGTTGTGTGGGGGGGCTGTGGCCAAGTGGCGGCATGGGATTGGGTAGAGGGGGGAAGAGGGTGAGGTGGCAGCGTGGGACTGGTCCGGGTGATGTGGAGGAGGGTGTGGGTAGATTAGGTTGGGTAGTTTTAGGATTTAGGCAGACCGATTGTTTGGACTGGGGGTGGTCGTTCGGGTCGAATCGGCCCGTTCGACTGCCCATACTAAAATAATGAAATATTTTATTTAATTTTAAATGCACCGTTTGCAAACCGATAGCAGACAAACAAAATATTCCGGCGACCCTGGTTTGCGTGTTGAACAAAGGCGGGGCGTTTAGAAAACAAAACTAGGTTTTTCCGAAAATAGTTTTATGCAAGCAAGTGCAATATGATGCCGATGCTCAAATGCAATGTGGCATGATGATTTGAGCATGCGGTCATGATGATGCAATGCACAAAACAACGCGATTTTCTAGTAGTGGTTTTGCGGGATGCCACAGTTGGCAGTTTTACTTATTCAGTTATCGTTGCAGCAATTACTAGTCAAATATAGATAGTCATCCTGATAAAATAAGCAGTGGGCACTTTTATTCAACCATTCCATTGTAGTTGCAACACTTACTAGCCAGATACAATTAGCATGAGATAACCCCAAAACCTAGCAGTTGTTGGTACTTTTATTTAGCCATTCCGTTATAGTTGCAATACTTACTAGTCAGATGCAATGGTCGCAAGCGACGACCCAAACAATCAATTGTGGGCAGTGTTATTTAGCCATTCCATTATAGTGAAGCTGATTACTAGTCATTATAAAGTCAAATTTATAGCACTACTTTATTTATAGTTGTCTATGATCGAGATACTGTGCTCCAAGTCATCCATAACCGCGGACACGGCTTTCAGAAAGTTTTACCCTGCAGGGGTGCACAAATAGCAACACACACTCGATCAACCTCGGAAAACCAAATCAAAACCCAACGAGGCCTTCACGACAAAGCAATCACAGGATTCAGAAATATTTCAGGGGGCCACCCCATTGAGTACACCCGCAACGAAGTTAGCTGACTCCGAGACGGACCCAAGGTTTGGGTGGACGGCTGTGAACGGCTAGGAACCCAAAACTGGGCTTGTCGACACCGCGAAAACGTGTCTCGATCCTAAACAGTACAGGTGCTATCCATCGCACAATTTAAATAAAGCAGTAAAGCATGGCATAAGTACATGATAGTAAATAAAACCACAAACTAGTTTGTGGCCCCAAGAAATAAGAATGAATCAAGCTCTGGCTCAGGGGGGTCCCATAATCCTCCCGGATGTGGATAGCGCGAATATTCAAGGAACAGGTATCAAGTACTCGGGGTCCTACGGGACACAAGTGGACGGTTAACAACCAAATAACATCTATTGCCCACCTGTGCCTCTGCTTACCTACTTCAATTTTAGTTGTTAAACAGTAATTAAAGTTATGATCATCTCCAACAATAAACATGCGGCAAATACTCCAACAACTGTGGTACTTGGCGACACGCAACAGCACTTGAGCAAGCGACTCAGCGCAAGTCCAACTATCTACCAAACAACAGTAATAGGATGTGTCCAAGGCAATATAAGGCTGCAAGGGATATCACGGTACGAAACTAGCGCATCGCAACACGTATAGCAATAGATCAACAGAGGGAATAAATACTATAAAAGTAAGATAGGTAGAAAGGGGAGATGCTCACCGATAAACATTGTCGAAGGTTCATTCAAGATCGGGTCGACATCGCATCAACTCGACGGCCTTATCCATGAAGAAGCAAAACACTAGAATAAACATCGGATGCACTATTTAATACTACGGCAAAAGATCGGGCATGCTTATGATATGATGCATGGCATGGCAAAGGTGCAATGCAATTAGGCAACATTAAGCGGAACCGGGGGTCCCGACAATTAATTAATAGGTGCATGTTGTTTAGAAACCCCGCAATTTAAATGTTGTATTAACATGGCAAGATAAGTTCTGTGTTTGATACTCAAATTTAAAGGGGGCCAATATTAGACTAGATTTGCCTGCATATGGACCCCATATTTAATTTAGGTGAATCGGCATAAGGCCCCCAAACCACATGACAATATGCATGCGAGTATGACAATTTAATATGCAACAATTTGTTATTACATTTATAAAATAGGGCTCGAAAAGGGTCACATTAGGGTTCGGACGATCTTGGTTCCGGGGTTCGGGTTGGTCTCGTGGTTCCGGATCGGTATCGGACAAAGGAAGTAGGTCTTGTCGCATCCGCGGTAGTCGGGCCATGTTGTCGGTCTTGTCGTCTCGCGCGGAGATCTTGGCGTCCGGGTCACGGCGTCTTCGGGTCCGTGTAGACGGTCATGGCGTCCAAGGTGGCGAACTTGGTGTTCTGCGTCGGTGTCCTTACCGTCCGGGTTCTCGGCGAGCTCGGCGTCCGGGAATGAGTACTTGTCGTTCCGGATCAAAGATCCTCAACTCCTGGGGACACGTGTCCATGTCGACGACCTTGTCACCCATGATGGAGAACTCCGGGGTACGACCTCGGTTCGTGTAGCGGAAGCAGATCTTGGCGTTAGGTAAACCCCACAGGCGTTGAACTAGGCAGCGAACACGGATGTTTCCTGAAGGTCTCGCCAAAACATCTAGGCGTGCCTGGACAGATGCACCGCACATAGTAGAGAACAAAACGAGTCCCAACACGACGCTGCAGGGAACGAACTATGAGGAACCAACACAGAAGATACAGGGCAACAAATGTTCCTGGAGGTTGGATATGAGGTAGAGGAGCCCAAGGAGAAACACGGGCATGACGAGGATGCCGACAGCGACGGGACGCGGTGACGAGCAACCGGAGACGGAGCCGGCGGCGCAGCGAGAGGCGGTTCGGGAGCTTGCAAAGGCCGACGCCAGGAGGGGGGCGCTCTGCTGCCGACGAAGGGCGGTCCTGTCGGGGCGGCGACACGAGGCCGGAGAGGAGGGCCGGCAGGGTCGCAGGGAGGACACCGCGGCGGAGGCGACAGCGATGCCGAGCTCACGCCGGGCGCGCAGACGGAGGCGCAGAGGCAGTGGGGGCGACACTGGAAGCGGGCTTGGCGGGGAGGAGATGGCGCCGGGGCGGTGAGCTCGAGCGGCGGGGCGGGAAGACCGACGGGCGCGGGAGCGAGGAAGACGGAGGAAGGCGGGCGGAAGCGGCGGCGCCGGAGGAGGCCGGAGGCGGCCAGAGCCTAGGAAGAGGAGGCGAGCAGCGGGCTAGAGGCGGGGCGACGAGGCTCCTGGGCGACGGCGACGGAGGTACGGGGCCGGCGAGGATGGTGACCGGCGAGGCGGCGCTTGGCCCGCAGCAGGAAGAGGGAGGGGAAGACGCGAGCGGGGCAGGGAGGGTGCGAGGAAGGGGCGGAGCGAAGCTCGCAGCGGCGCGCACTCGCGGTGGGCGCACGACGGCGGGGGTTGGTGGGGGTTCAGAGAGCGAGAGAGGCGGTTGGTGGGGCCGGGGTTCCAGGGAGAGAGGGTCCGGGTGGGTGTGTTGTGTGTGTGGGCGTGTGGGTCGGGACGGTGGGACCTGGGGTGAGGGAGAGGGGTGGCCGAGTGGGTGGGTGGTGTGTGTGGTGTGTGTGGGTGGGTAGGCTGGCAGAGAGTGGGGAGTGGGGGTGAGAGAGAGGATTGGTGAGGTGGCTGAGAGGAGTGCTGAGGTGGAGGGACGGTGAGGTGGCAAGCTGGGGTTGGTGGGTAGACTAGGTTTGGTTAGGAATAGATTAGGGTTTGGGTTTTATAAGTTTGTAAAATATTTATGGTGTTGTCTTGTTTTAAATCTTTTTAGCAAAATAATTTTTAGGCAATTAATTTAGCAGATAATTATAAGACTTGTTTTGAAATAAGAGAAGAGGTATTGTATCAGACAAAATAGTTTTTAACTACAATATTCTGAGAGCCAAAGATCCATGATGATGTCATGGTGATGCAATGCACAAAAACAACGCGATTTTCTAGTAGCGGTTTTGCGGGATGCCACATATGTACTTTGTGATAATGATATTAGGCGTCTCGATCTATCTCTACAAATCTTTATGCCTAATATATAAGCTGCTTCGCCAAGATCCTTCATTGAAAAACTATTATTCTAATATTCCCTGACACTATTAATAAGGTCTACATCATTCCCAATCAACAATATGTCATCTACATATAGTATTAAGAATGCTACAGAGCTCCCACTCACTTTCTTGTAAATACAAGATTCTCCATAAGTTTGAATAAAACCAAAACTTTTGATTACCTTATCAACACGTTGATTCCAACTTCGGGATGCTTGCTTCAATCCATATATGGACCGTTGAAGTTTGCATACCTTGTTAGCATCTTTAGGATCGACAAAACCTTTGGGTTGCATCATATACAACTCTTCATCAATGTCTCCATTGAGGAACGTTGTTTTGACATCCATCTGCCATATCTCATAATCATAATATGTAGCGATTGCTAACAAAATCCTCACAGACTTTAGCTTCGCTACTGGTGAGAAAGTCTCATCGTAGTCAACTCCTTGAATTTGTCGAAACCCTTTTGCGGCAAGTCGAGCTTTATAGACAGTAACATTACCATCAGCATCTGTTTTCTAATTGAAAATTCATTTGTTCTCGACAGCCTTCTGGCCATCCGGTAAGTCCACCAAAGTCCATACTTGGTTTTCGTACATGGATCCAATCTCGGATTTCATGGCGTCTTGCCATTTATTGGAATCTGGGCTCATTATCACTTCCTCATATGTCGCAGGGTCATCGGTGTTGTCCACCAACATGACACTCATAACGGGATCATACCAATCAGGAGTGGTACGAGTCCTTGTTGACCTGCGAGGCTCTGTAGCAACTACAACCGAAGTTTCATGATCATCATCATTAGCTTCCTCTCTTATTGGTGCATGCACCACATGAACTTATTCCGGTGCTGCGCTACTCGCAATTTCGAGAGAAGGTTCGACAACCTCGTCGAGTTCTACTTTCCTTCCAGTCACTTCTTTCGAGAGAAATTCCTTCTCTAGAAAGGATCCATTCTTGGCAACGAAGATTTTGCCTTCGGATCTATGATAGAAGGTATACCCAATAGTTTCCTTTGGGTATCCTATGAAGACGCATTTTTCCGCTTTGGGTTCAAGCTTGTCCGGCTGTAACTTCTTTACATAGGCTTCGCAACCCCAAACTTTAAGGAACGACAATTTAGGTTTCTTCCCAAACCATAATTCATATGGTGTCGTTTCAATGGATTTAGATGGTGCCCTATTTAAAGTGAATGTGGCTGTTTATAATGCATAACCCCAAAATGATAGCGGTAAATCTGTAAGTGACATCATAGAATGAACCATATCTAAGAGAGTTCGATTACAACGTTCGGACACACCATTACGCTGTGGTGTTCCCGGTGGTGTAAATTGTGAAAGTATTCTGCATTTCTTCAAATGCTCGCCAAACTCGTAACTTAGATATTCACCTCCACGATCAGAACGTAGAAATTTAATCTTCTTGTTACGTTGATTCTCCACCTCACTTTGAAATTCCTTAAACTTCTCGAAAGTTTCGGACTTATGTTTCATGAAATAGATATACCCATATCTACTCAAGTCATCCGTGAAGGTAAGAACTTAACGATAACCACCACGCGATGGTACACTCATCAGACCACACACATCGGTATGTATGATTTCCAATAAGTCCGTAGCTCGCTCCATCATACCAGAAAATGGAGTCTTAGTCATTTTACCCATCAGACATGCTTCGCATCTTTCAAGTGATTCGAAATCAAGTGATTCAAGAAGTCCATCGGAATGGAGTTTCTTCATACGCTTCACTCCAATGTAACCAAGACGACAATGCCACATATAGGTCGAGTTATCGCTCAATTTCAAACGTTTAGCTTCAATGTTATTAATATGTGTATTTCGACTATCGAGATTCAATAAGAATAGACCATCTATCAAAGGTGCATGTGCATAAAACATATTACTCATATAAATCGAACAACCATTATTCTCGGACTTAAACAAGTAACCGTCTCGCAATAAACAAGATCCCGATATAATGTTCATGCTTAACGCAGGCACCAAATAACAATTATTTAAGTATAAAACTAATCCCGATGGTAGATGAAGAGGTAGCTTGCCGACCGCAATCACATCAACCTTTGATCCATTTCCTACGCGCATCGTCACCTCGTTCTTCGCTAGCTTCCGTTTATTCTGCAATACCTGTTTCGAGTTACAAATATGAGCAACCGAACCAGTATCATATACCCATGCACTACTACGAGTACTAGTGAGATACACATCAATAACATGTATATCGGATATAAATTTCTTCTTGATGTTGCCGTTCTTCAAATCCGCCAAGTACTTTGGGCAATTCCGCTTCCAGTGACCTTCTCCCTTACAGTAAAAGCACTCAGTATCAGGCTTAGGTCCAGGCTTGGTCTTCTTCGTCGGTGCGGTAACTTTCTTACCACCCTTCTTGAAGTGTCCCTTTTGCTTAGACTTGCCTTTCTTGAATTTGGTGGTCTTATTGACCATCAACACTTGGTGCTCTTTCTTGATCTCCACTTCTGCAGATTTTAACATGGAGAAGAGTTCTGGCAACTGCTTGTTCATGCTTTGCATACTGTAGTTCATCACAAAGTTCTTGTAACTTGGTGGTAGTGATTGGAGGACACGGTAAATCCCCAAAGCATTAGGAATCACTATACCCAAGTTTTGGAGTTTGTTTGCGTGCCCAGACATCTTAAGCACATGCTCACTGACGGAGCTGCCCTCTTCCATCTTGCAGTTAAAGAACTTTTCAGAAGCCTCATATCTCTCAACTGCCGCGTGAGTCTCAAAATCAATTTGAGTTCACGGACAATATCATGTGGGTCTGAATTCTCAAACCTTTTCTGAAGCTCCAATTCCAAACCATACAAGATAGCACACTGAACTGTGGAGTACTGATTCTTCCGAGCGAGGTAAACATTCTTTACTTCATCGGTAGCATCCGCTGCAGGCGGGTCACCCAGCGGTGCATCCAACACATAGGTCAAATTACCAGCATTGAGGACAATCCTCAAATTGCGGAACCAATCCGCGAAGTTGCTTCCGTTGTTTTTCAACTTTTCTTTCTCTAGGAACGCATTAAAATTGATGGTAGGGGCCGCCATTGATCTACAACATATTTACAATAGTTTAGACTAAGTTTATGACAAATTGAGTTCTAATTAATAGTTAAATTAATCTAGGTGAACTCCCACTCAAAACAATATCCCTCACATTGTTTTAGTGATCACATGAACCAAATCCACCACATCAACACCGATCATCACGAGAGTTGATGTAGTTTCAATGGCGAACAATCGACATGTTCATCATATCTACTATATGATTCATGCTTTACCTTTCGGTGATCCGTGTTCCGAGACCATGTCTGTACATGCTAGGCTCGTCAAGATTAAACCTTTAGCTTCCGCATGAGAATATGGCTTGCTCACGTTGTATACACTTGCAAAATCTAACACACCCGATCATCACGTGGTGCTTCGGAACAGTAAGCTTTAGCAACGGTGCTTACTAAGGATGAACAATTTAGAACTTGAAATTTATGTGCATGAGGGATCATCTTATAATGCTACCGTCGTTAACTAAGCAATACAATATGCATAAAGGATTAACATCACATGCAATTCATAATATGTGATATGATATGGCCTTTCTTCTTTGTGCTTCCGATCTCCATCTTCAAGCATGAAAATGATCTCCATCATCACCGGCATTGCATCAAGGTCAATGACGCTGCTCCATGATTGTCGTCCACCAGCTCCAACTATTACAACTACTTTGAATAGACACGGTCTTATGTAAATTAAAGACAACCATATGGCTCCTGCCAGTTTCCAACTTACAATAAGGAACATTGCATACATCAAATATAATCACAATCATGGCCATATCACATCACAGCACACCCCTGAAAAACAAAGTTAGACGCCTCTACTTTCTTTGCATGTTTTACGTGGTTTGGGGCTTTCAATAAGTGTCGATCTAACTTACTGATGGAGGGGTTAACCTCTTGGGTGCCCGATCTTCACGGATCTCGTGGTCAAATCGATGGGAAAGCGAGGGGAAAGGGAGAGGGTAGCGGAAGCGAACACACACCTCGCGAAGAACACGATGAACACACGCAAAACTCACACGATACAAGGCCGATTGCTCCCGAACGGCGGCCACCGGTCCGATAGAATCCTCGCAAGGAAAGATCGGTCAACGTGCTCCCTCAAATCCACATCGGAGAGGGAAGAACACCTTGGGGAGGGTCTTGACAACTTGGAGACGAGACGTCTAACTCCAAGGACTTGTTCAACGATGGATGCGTGATGCAAAGTCCAATCGAGGTTGGTGACGATAGTCGGTCCCCTTGGTAAAGGGGATGAGGAAAAACTAGAGATTCCACAATGGGGGTTGTGTTTAGTCTATCATCTATGCCTAAGGGATACATGAAGGGGTGTGGGCTCTATTTATAGGCCAGCCACATAAACAGGGGTAGTTTGGGGATAAAACTAGGGTTTGGACGAGATAGAGGGGTACATGGGCCGAAGGCCCAGCTGGCGGCGCGCAGGCCCATCGTGAAGGCCGGAGACTCCGGTGTGGGGTCCGGAGACTCCGGTCTAGGCCGGAGACTCCGGTCTGTCTCCGGAGTGGCGTTCTGACTGTCCTCGGGCGGTTGCTGGGGTCGGTCCGGAGGTAGGTCCGGAGACTCCGGTGTAGCAGGACCGGAGACTCCGGTGTAGCAGGACCGGAGACTCCGGTGTAGGCCGGAGACTCCGGTGGTTCAGCCGTGGCTTCTTCCGTCTCCTCTTCCAAGCCTCCGTCTTGTCGGGCTTGATGTCCCGGGCTTCCTCCCTTGCCTCCGTACTTGTCGGTGTGAACCTATCATGCATATGTGACGGAGTATGAAGTAGCATACCATTCAATAGGGTAGGAAGTGGGCTCACATATAGGAACGGGTTCACCTTTGGAGTCCATGACGACTTGGCGTAAGTTAGAGACCATGATGTGGTAACGACCGTAGGTCGGGCTACATGAGCTCCCCCCTTCAAAAAGAGTCGTCCTCGACTCTACATGCTCATCACAAAGTAGAAGAGTTGGAAGGACATCCTTGATCCTGGGGTTCACCATATAGTCCTCCTCGGGAAGATCGACTTGACAACACTTCAATGTTCCTTCACCCTCCATGAAGCCTACAAAGCTCATGATAAAAGCGAAGCAACACTCAAAGCGTAGCCAATTCATGAACATTATAGCATGAGTCCTCAAGTAGAAGGAAGTCACCTTAGCTTGTAGAGATAGCTCGATGAAGGGTAGCCATAGGTAACTCTCTTCGGTTCTTCTTGTCAACATATAGTCCATAGAGGTTGACGTGTATGCATTTGTTCCTTCATACAACAAAGACCAAGCAAAATATTTTCATGCGTGATCGAGGAGCATGTCAAATGTGGCATGTCCATTATTGTTCACAACACTATTAGCACAATACAAGGATAGCAAATGGAATGCATATGCAAGGTCAAAGTGCATGGAAATCGTTTGAACATCATCCAAATGTGGAAACTCAAAAACTCCATATAACGTAGTAGTGGTGCACTCAAAGCATTGGATCCAAATTTCAAACAACATCTTTGATGCAAGAATAGGAGAATTTGGCAAAAACACACAAGGAAGAAAGTCCAAAGAAACATCATTAGGTGTGCAAACCAACCATTGGAAAGAGAAATTGTTCAACATGTTGGATGTCACACACAAATCATCACAAGAAAATTTCATGGGAGTATGGGTATCCCAAGTGGAAGCAAAAATGGCATGTTTGCAAACAAACCAAATGAAAGAGCAAGTGGTCCTTATGTTTGTTGCAACAACAAGACGAGATTCTTGGAAGCTCTCATGACAATACATGCTCTTAATGGCATTATGGTTGCACACAAAACATCGGAAAGGGAAATTGTTCAACATTTTTGTTGCAACACACAAAGCATCATTATCCAAAAGCAAAGAAACATGAATGTCACAAGGTGAGATAATACCATCAACATGCTTGCAATCAAACCATATGAAGGAGCAATTTGCCAACATGAAAGATGCAAAGCATGCAAAAGGTATCAGAGCTGGGTTCGATCTTGAACTCACTTGTGGGATGCTCTTAAGAGATCTTTTTGTCAACTCGTGCTCAACCGAGGTTGACATGATAGTGCGGGTACCTACACACATCATACACAAAAGGAAGAACGTGTGTGCATGGTAGATATACACATCATCCATCATGATGTATCTCTTCTTATGCACATCACCATTAATGTCAATCAAATATGAAATAGGTGCATGGTGAGTATGCAAGTGGGGAACATGCTTATCATGGCAATCATCAAAATCTCCAAAAATTGAGAAAGCTATGGGGGCCATCTCATCATAACGCATATGATCAATGTTGTTGCAAGCAAAACAAGTGAAATAGCAAGCATTCATCTTATTGCAAGAAACGAGAGAAATTGAATGACTAGCATGACAAAGCAAGTCCGAAGAAATTGGAGGATACACACAAGATGCATAGCATGTCATGTTTATGGAAATGGTATCGCAATCAAACAATTCCACATGAGCAATATTATGCAAAGGCAAAGCATCACATGGGAATATGAATGAAGCATATGTAATGTCACAAGTATCATCCATAGCATGCATATCCTCACAATTCATCATGTCCACTAGTGGGATCATGGCATCATCAACACCCTTATTGTTACCTTGGTCATACCTCTCATATGAAGTGGGTGTTGTGGAAGTAGTGGCCTCCTTGTGGACGACTTCGTTTTCTTGATGTATCCATGGCATAGCATCATCTTTGTGCACCATGTACATCTTCTCCAATTTAGGCATCATTGCTTCATGGCTTGGCGCGTCTTCATCCATGGAACCTAGCACAACATAAGAGAACACACTAGAGGTAGAGGGTAAGTTGTTAGAAATAGAAATGGTCTCACTTGACCTATCAACTACCACTCTCAACTCACTCAGTGTATCACTCATGCCCTCAAAGTGGAAGCACTCAATCTCACATAAGGTGGAGTCACTCATCTCACTCTTGTTCTCACACAAGTGGGATAAGTGGCTCTCATACTCACATGGGATTGGTACCACATCATCACTCAAACATATAGGGGTAGGCTCGGGTTCCTCAACTCCATGCGCCTCCGTTGGTGAAGGGAAAATCCCATGCTCACCATTCTTGACCTTGTCGCCTTCAAGGTTGGATGTCATAATATGGGCATCATCGCTCGCCTCCTTAGTCGAAGGGAAAATCCCATGCTCGACCGTCTTGTGGCCATCTCGTCGTAGTGGTGGAGGTAGGCTCATGCTATCCAACTTGGCGAAGTAGAGGTCTACATTTTCCTCATTGGCGAGGTCGTGGAAGTCAAGCGTAGGCATTGAAGCTTGATGGCGTGGATGAAGGCTTGCTCTTGGTGCCATTGTGGTGGTGGCACGGGTAGTTGAAGGTGCCCTATGATGGTGTCGACGGAGGTCATTGGTGTGCTTTGCCGATGGTTGATGTAGGTGGCGCACTTGGTCATCCACATGTCACTCACGACGGTGATCATTTGCCTTGGCACTCTTCTTGTGCTTGTGGTGCCTTCTTGAGCTTGCTTGAGCATTATGGTTGGTGCTCATCAAGAATTCTTCTTCTTGGTGGCAAATATGCCTTTGACGATGTCTTGTATCCTCTTTATGGTGGCGATGCTCATGAGAGGATGTTTGTCGATGAAGATTCGTGTTTCTTGGCGCCTCTTGATGTATATGATGTTTGGACGCCACTCTTGTTTGGATAGGAGGTGGATCTTGGCGCCTTGGAGGTGATGGAGCTTGGCGCCTTGTAGATGATGGAGCTTGACGCCATCTAGGTGGTGGCACTTGATGCCTTGTCGATGGTGGCGCTTGTCGCCTTGGAGGTGGATCATCGAAGTAGGTGGTGCCCTTTGGTGTGGCACGCTTGGCCTTGAAGGTCATGGAATCTTGATGATGCGCCTCCGCTTGCTTGGCGTAGTAGGCTTCCATCTCCACGTGGTGGAGGAATTCTTCATGGCTCGTGGAGGAGCCATCAAACTCGATGAAGTTCTCCATGTCCTCCATGCTCGGCGAGGCATCGTCGATGTCGTACTCGAAGTCGTCCATGCTTGGGGAATAATTGTTGGTGTAGTACTCCATATCACCCAAGCATGTGGAGCCATTGTCGGTGTAGTGCTCCATATTCTCCATGCATGAGGATCCATTGTCGTTGTAGAGCTCCATGTCTTCCATGCATGTGGAGTCGTCGTAGGTGTAGTGCTCCGGGTCCTCAAATCATGCGGAGCCATTGTCGGTGTTGTGCTCCGTCATGTCCTCTATACTTGTGGAGTCGTAGTCATGGTGGTTCATCATGGATTCTTCATAGATATCATCCTCGGTTCCGGAGTCCCTAGACATGATGCACAAGACCAAGCGGTGTATATGGAAGTGGTAGTGGGAGTTAGGGATACAACGTCAAACCTTACTTTACCTTGGAATATCGTATCGTGCAAGTGGCCACACTTGAGAGCAATAAACCAAGCAAAGTGAAGTTCACGCGGAACACCAAAACCAACTACTAACCAAAAAACACACACACACATGGCCTATGGTGGATAGGTATGGATAGTGGCATGTCAAGAACCAATCCGAAATCAAGATGTTGTATTGGCAAGTAAAGAACCACAATGATCACCAAGCAAACAAGTCAATCCACAAGATAGGAAATATGTACAAGGAAACACACACGGTGGGATAAATGGGACTTGTGCGACGGAGAAAGTGAGCTAAGAACCAAATGATTACCTAGCGAAGACTATAAGCTCGTGTCACACAAGTACAAGGAGAGACGCTAGTTCGATTGAAATTAATTGGTGGGCTACAAGATATGCACAATAAGACCACCTATATGATGTTCATCAATTTGCGCTTCCTATTCTATGAGGCACATGTATATTTTTTTCTCTTTTCCTTTTTCTATTTTTTTTCTTTTCTCTTTTTCTTTTTCACTTGCCTCTTCCTTGTGCCAACAACTATACAAGATAACTATATGAGATAGCGCTCACAATGTTTGCTTAGAACCTACAAGGTATGAAATGTGCATAGCCCAAGCAATCATAAGAGGAACTAGTCTCAATAGGTGTTTGTTGCTTGCAAAGATAGTGGGGTTCACAAAGGAATGCAAGTGGGGAAAAGTCGCGGAATGTTATACCTTTCGTCGACGAGCTTCACCCTTTATTGTTGGATTCCGCCTTGCTCACGGAATTTTGATGTAGTAGATAGCATGAACAACGTGGATGATGATGTAGTGCTCCTTCTCCTCTTCGAAATGAGATAAAGAACACCAAAATCCGAGTTGAAATGCAAAAGTTATGCTCAAAACCGTGCTGCAGTTTTTCTGTCTGCAAGGAGGGGCGGAGACTCCGGTCTGGAGCCCAAAAAGTCCGGAGACTCCGGTCTAGGCCGGAGACTCCGGTCCGAGTGATTCCAGAGCGTCCAGAACTCGAATGGGACGCGTTTTGGGCGGAAAAACTCGAACCAAAACCTCAGATTGATGGGGGAAATCAAGGAATTAGGCCATGGGAACGCAGGGGAAGGTAGATCAACTAGTTTAGCAAGTAATCCACGGATCAAAACCTACCAAAACGCACTCAAATCACAGATCGATCCAAAACACGAATTGGGGCTGTTTTTGGTGAAATTTTCGAATTTATGGGGAAAAGACCAAATCGATGAGAAATCCGTGGCAACCAAAAGCTGCTGATACCAGATGATGGAGGGGTTAACCTCTTGGGTGCCCGATCTTCACGGATCTCGTGGTCAAATCGATGGGAAAGCGAGGGGAAAGGGAGAGGGTAGCGGAAGCGAACACACACCTCGCGAAGAACACGATGAACACACGCAAAACTCACACGATACAAGGCCGATTTCTCCCGAACGGCGGCCACCGGTCCAATAGAATCCTTGCAAGGAAAGATCGGTCAACGTGCTCCCTCAAATCCACATTGGAGAGGGAAGAACACCTTGGGGAGGGTCTTGACAACTTGGAGACGAGACGTCGAACTCCAAGGACTTTTTCAACGATGGATGCGTGATGCAAAGTCCAATCGAGGTTGGTGACGATAGTCGGTTCCCTTGAAGGGGATGAGGCAAAACTAGAGATTCCACAATGGGGGTTGTCTTTAGTCTATCATCTATTCCTAAGGGATACATGAAGGGGTGGGGGCTCTATTTATAGGCCAGCCACATAAACAGGGGTAGTTTGGGGATAAAACTAGGGTTTGGACGAGATAGAGGGGTACATGGGCCGAAGGCCCAGCTGGCGGCGCGCAGGCCCATCGTGAAGGCCGGAGACTCCGGTCTAGGCCGGAGACTCCGGTCTGTCTCCGGTGTCGTCTCCGGAGTGGCGTTCTGACTGTCCTCGGGCGGTTGCTGGGGTCGGTCCGGAGGTAGGTCCGGAGACTCCGGTGTAGCAGGACCGGAGACTCCGGTGTAGCAGGACCGGAGACTCCGGTGTAGGCCGGAGACTCCGGTGGTTCAGCCGTGGCTTCTTCCGTCTCCTCTTCCAAGCCTCCGTCTTGTCGGGCTTGATGTCCCGGGCTTCCTCCCTTTCCTCCGTACTTGTTGGTGTGAACCTATCATGCATATGTTACGAAGTATGAAGTAGCATACCATTCAATAGGGTAGGAAGTGGGCTCACATAGAGGAACATGTTCACCTTTGGAGTCCATGACGACTTGGCGTAAGTTGGATACCATGATGTGGTAACGACCGTAGGTCGGGCTACATCAGCTCCCCTCCTTCAAAAAGAGTCGTCCTCGACTCTACATGCTCATCACAAAGTAGAAGAGTTGGAAGGACATCCTTGATACTGGGGTTCACCATATAGTCGTCCTCGGGAAGATCGACTTGACAACACTTCAATGTTCCTTCACCCTCCATGAAGCCTACAAAGCTCACGACAAAAGCGAAGCAACACTCATAGCGTAGCCAATTCATGAACATTATAGCATGAGTCCTCAAGTAGAAGGAAGTCACCTTAGCTTGTAGAGATAGCTCGATGAAGGGTATCCATAGGTAACTCTCTTCGGTTCTTCTTGTCAACATATAGTCCATAGAGGTTGACGTGTATGCATTTGTTCTTTCATACAACAAAGACCAAGCAAAATATTTTCGTGCGTGATCGAGGAGCATGTCAAATGTGGCATGTCCATTCTTGTTCACAACACTATTAGAACAATACAAGGATAGCAAATGGAATGCATATGAAAGGTCAAAGTGCATGGAAATCGTTTGAACATCATCCAAATGTGGAAACTCAAAAACTCCATATAACGTAGTAGTGGTGCACTCAAAGCATTGGATCCAAATTTCAAACAACATCTTTGATGCAAGAATAGGAGAATTTGGCAAAAACACATAAGGAAGAAAGTCCAAAGAAACATCATTAGGTGTGCAAACCAACCATTGGAAAGAGAAATTGTTCAACATGTTGGATGTCACACACAAATCATCACAAGAAAATTTCATGGGAGTATGGGTATCCCAAGTGGAAGCAAAAACGACATGTTTGCAAACAAACCAAATGAAAGAGCAAGTGGTCCTTATGTTTGTTGCAACAACAAGACGAGATTCTTGGAAGCTCTCATGGCAATACATGCTCTTAATGGCATTATGGTTGCACACAAAACATCAGAAAGGGAAATTGTTCAACATTTTTGTTGCAACACACAAAGCATCATTATACAAAAGCAAAGAAACATGAATGTCACAAGGTGAGATAATACCATCAACATGCTTGCAATCAAACCATATGAAAGAGCAATTTGCCAACATGAAAGATGCAAAGCATGCAAAAGGTATCAGAGCTGGGTTCGATCTTGAACTCACTTGTGGGATGCTCTTAAGAGCTCTTTTTGTCAACTCGTGCTCAACCGAGGTTGACATGATAGTGCGGGTACCTACACACATCATACACAAAAGGAAGAACGTGTGTGCATGGTAGAGATACACATCATCCATCATGATGTATCTCTTCTTATGCACATCACCATTAATGTCAATCAAATATGAAATAGGTGCATGGTGAGTATGCAAGTGGGGAACATGCTTATCATGGCAATCATCAAAATCTCCAAAAATTGAGAAAGCTATGGGGGACATCTCATCATAACGCATATGATCAATGTTGTTGCAAGCAAAACAAGTGAAATAGCAAGCATTCATCTTATTGCAAGCAACGGGAGAAATTGAATGACTAGCATGACAAAGCAAGTCCGAAGCAATTGGAGGATACACACAAGATGCATAGCATGGCATGTTTATGGAAATGGTATCGCAATCAAACAATTACACATGAGCAATATTATGCAAAGGCAAAGCATCACATGGGAATATGAATGAAGCATATGTAATGTCACAAGTATCATCCATAGCATGCATATCCTCACAATTCATCATGTCCACTAGTGGGATCATGGCATCATCAACACCCTTATTGTTACCTTGGTCATACCTCTCATATGAAGTGGGTGTTGTGGAAGTAGTGGCCTCCTTGTGGACGACTTCGTTTTCTTGATGTATCCATGGCATAGCATCATCTTTGTGCACCATGTACATCTTCTCCAATTTAGGCATCATTGCTTCATGGCTTGGCGCGTCTTCATCCATGGAACCTAGCACAACATAAGAGAACACACTAGAGGTAGAGGGTAAGTTGTTAGAAATAGAAATGGTCTCACTTGACCTATCAACTACCACTCTCAACTCACTCAGTGTATCACTCATGCCCTCAAAGTGGAAGCACTCAATCTCACATAAGGTGGAGTCACTCATCTCACTCTTGTTCTCACACAAGTGGGATAAGTGGCTCTCATACTCACATGGGATTGGTACCACATCATCACTCAAACATATAGGGGTAGGCTCGGGTTCCTCAACTCCATGCGCCTCCGTTGGTGAAGGGAAAATCCCATGCTCACCATTCTTGACCTTGTCGCCTTCAAGGTTGGATGTCATAATATGGGCATCATCGCTCGCCTCCTTAGTCGAAGGGAAAATCCCATGCTCGACCGTCTTGTGGCCATCTCGTCGTAGTGGTGGAGGTAGGCTCATGCTATCCAACTTGGCGAAGTAGAGGTCTACATTTTCCTCATTGGCGAGGTCGTGGAAGTCAAGCGTAGGCATTGAAGCTTGATGGCGTGGAGGAAGGCTTGCTCTTGGTGCCATTGTGGTGGTGGCACGGGTAGTTGAAGGTGCCCTATGATGGTGTCGACGGAGGTCATTGGCGTGCTTTGCCGATGGTTGATGTAGGTGGCGCACTTGGTCATCCACATGACACTCACGACGGTGATCATTTGCCTTGGCACTCTTCTTGTGCTTTTGGTGCCTTCTTGAGCTTGATTGAGCATTATGGTTGGTGCTCATCAAGAATTCTTCGTCTTGGTGGCAAAGATGCCTTTGACGATGTCTTGTATACTCTTTATGGTGGCGATGCTCATGAGAGGATGTTTGTCGATGAAGATTTGTGTTTCTTGGCGCCTCTTGATGTATATGATGTTTGGACGCCACTCTTGTTTGGATAGGAGGTGGATCTTGGCGCCTTGGAGGTGATGGAGCTTGGCGCCTTGGAGATGATGGAGCTTGACGCCATCTAGGTGGTGGCACTTGATGCCTTGTCGATGGTGGCGCTTGTCGCCTTGGAGGTGGATCATCGAAGTAGGTGGTGCCCTTTGGTGTGGCACGCTTGGCCTTGAAGGTCATGGAATCTTGATGATGCGCCTCCGCTTGCTTGGCGTAGTATGCTTCCATATCCACGTGGTGGAGGAATTCTTCATGGCTCGTGGAGGAGCCATCAAACTCGATGAAGTTCTCCGTGTCCTCCATGCTCGGCGAGGCATCGTCGATGTCGTACTCGAAGTCGTCCATGCTTGGGGAATAATTGTTGGTGTAGTACTCCATATCACCCAAGCATGTGGAGCCATTGTCGGTGTAGTGCTCCATATTCTCCATGCATGAGGATCCATTGTCGACGTAGAGCTCCATGTCTTCCATGCATGTGGAGTCGTCGTAGGTGTAGTGCTCCGGGTCCTCAAAGCATGCGGAGCCATTGTCGGTGTTGTGCTCCGTCATGTCCTCTATACTTGTGGAGTCGTAGTCATGGTGGCTCATCATGGATTCTTCATAGATATCATCCTCGGTTCCGGAGTCCCTAGACATGATGCACAAGACCAAGCGGTGTATATGGAAGTGGTAGTGGGAGTTAGGGATACAACGTCAAACCTTACTTTACCTTGCAAGATCGTATCGTGCAAGTGGCCACACTTGAGAGCAATAAACCAAGCAAAGTGAAGTTCACGCGGAACACCAAAACCAACTACTAACCAAAACACACACACACACAAGGCCTATGGTGGGTAGGTATGGAAAGTGGCATGTCAAGAACCAATCCGAAATCAAGATGTTGTATTGGCAAGTAAAGAACCACAATGATCACCAAGCAAACAAGTCAATCCACAAGATAGGAAATATGTACAAGGAAACACACACGGTGGGATAAACGAGACTTGTGCGATGGAGAAAGTGAGCTAAGAACCAAATGATTACCTAGCGAAGACTATAAGCTCGTGTCACACAAGTACAAGGAGAGACGCTAGTTCGATTGCAATTAATTGGTGGGCTACAAGATATGCACAATAAGACCACCTATATGATGTTCATCAAGCTTGCGCTTCCTATTCTATGAGGCACATGTATATTTTTTCTCTTTTCCTTTTTCTATTTTTTTTTCTTTTCTCTTTTTCTTTTTCACTTGCCTCTTCCTTGTGCCAACAACTATACAAGATAACTATATGAGATAGCGCTCACAATGTTTGCTCGGAACCTACAAGGTATGAAATGTGCATAGCCCAAGCAATCATAAGAGGAACTAGTCTCAATAGGTGTTTGTTGCTTGCAAAGATAGTGGGGTTCACAAAGGAATGCAAGTGGGGAAACGTCGCGGAATGTTATACCTTTCGTCGACGAGCTTCACCCTTTATTGTTGGCTTCCACCTTGCTCACGGAATTTTGATGTAGTAGATAGCATGAACAACGTGGATGATGATGTAGTGCTCCTTCTCCTCTTCGAAACGAGCTAAAGAACACCAAAATTCGAGTTGAAATGCAAAAGTTATGCTCAAAACCGTGCTGCAGTTTTTCTGTCTGCAGGGAGGGGCGGAGACTCCGGTCTGGAGGTCCGGAGACTCCGGTCTGGAGCTCAAAAAGTCCGGAGACTCCGGTCTAGGCCGGAGACTCCGGTCCGGGTGATTCCAGAGCGTCCAGAACTCGAACGGGACGCGTTTTGGGCGGAAAAACTCGAACCAAAACCTCAGATTGATGGGGGAAATCAAGGAATTAGGCCATGGGAACGCAGGGGAAGGTAGATCAACTAGTTTAGCAAGTAATCCACGGATCAAAACCTACCAAAACGCACTCAAATCACAGATCGATCCAAAACACGAATTGGGGCTGTTTTTGGTGAAATTTTCGAATTTATGGGGAAAAGACCAAATCGATGAGAAATCCGTGGCAACAAAAAGCTGCTGATACCAGATGATGGAGGGGTTAAACTCTTGGGTGCCCGATCTTCACGGATCTCGTGGTCAAATCAATGGGAAAGCGAGGGGAAAGGGAGAGGGTAGCGGAAGCGAACACACACCTCGCGAAGAACACGATGAACACACGCAAAACTCACACGATACAAGGCCGATTGCTCCCGAACGGCGGCCACCGGTCCGATAGAATCCTCGCAAGGAAAGATCGGTCAACGTGCTCCCTCAAATCCACATTGGAGAGGGAAGAACACCTTGGGGAGGGTCTTGACAACTTGGAGACGAGACGTCGAACTCCAAGGCCTTGTTCAACGATGGATGCGTGATGCAAAGTCCAATCGAGGTTGGTGACGATAGTCGGTCCCCTTGGTAAAGGGGATGAGTCAAAACTAGAGATTCCACAATGGGGGTTGTATTTAGTCTATCATCTATGCCTAAGGGATACATGAAGGGGTGGGGGCTCTATTTATAGGCCAGCCACATAAACAGGGGTAGTTTGGGGATAAAACTAGGGTTTGGACGAGATAGAGGGGTACATGGGCCGAAGGCCCAGCTGGCGGCGCGCAGGACCATCGTGAAGGCCAGAGACTCCGGTGTGGGGTCCGGAGACTCCGGTCTAGGCCGGAGACTCCGGTCTGTCTCCGGTGTTGTCTCCGGAGTGGCGTTCTGACTGTCCTCGGGCGGTTGCTGGGGTCGGTCCGGAGGTAGGTCTGGAGACTCCGGTGTAGAAGGACCGGAGACTCCGGTGTAGGCCGGAGACTCCGATGGTTCAGCCATGGCTTCTTCCGTCTCCTTTTCCAAGCCTCCGTCTTGTCGGGCTTGATGTCCCGGGCTTCCTCCCTTGCCTTCGTACTTGTCGGTGTGAACCTATCATGCATATGTGACGGAGTATGAAGTAGCATACCATTCAATAGGGTAGGAAGTGGGCTCACATAGAGGAACGGGTTCACCTTTGGAGTCCATGACGACTTGACGTAAGTTGGAGACCATGATGTGGTAACCACCGTAGGTCGGGCTACATCACTTACGAACAAGAACCACAACGTTGATGTTTGAACTATCAAGTGCCCATTGTAAATTGGATCTATACTATAATGGGAGAGACAAACACTCGCAAAGCCACTTATGCAATACAAGTTGCATGTTGAGCGTGGAGCAAGTCTCATGAACGATGTCATGTAAGGTTAGCCCAGGCCGCTTCATCCCATCATACCGCAAGATTCAAAGTACACAAGAAGCAATTGATAATAAAAGCACCACCACCCACAATGACCATTGTGTTCTACTCGTGCAACAGATCTACATATAGACACGGCTCTGGTACCACTGTAGGGGTTCGTAGCATGGAAAACAAAAAATTTCTACCGCATACAAACAAACAAGCCAAGATCTATATACTAGATTGTAGCAACGAGTCGCTGGAATAACTCACCCTCGAAGATTCCAAAGTGTTTAACAAGAGCGGATTCTCGTGGGTGATGTAGTCGTACTCTTGCCGATCTCAAGATCGTGTAGACGATCCTTGCTGCGTTCGGCGCTCCCGCAATCGGTCCTGCGTTACATTCTCGATGAAGACCTTCCTCTCCCTTGTTCCAGCAGGCAGCGGAGGTTGTAGCACTCTCCTCGTGATTCCGGCAGCACGACGGTGTGGTACCAGAAGTAGAGGGGAGATCTCGCAGGGCTTCGCCTTAAGCCGGAGCGAGTATGGTGGACTATGAGAGAGGCCTCGGTGATCTAGGGTTTAGACACACCAAGGATAGAGTGCTAGGCCGGCGGATAGGGCTTGGGGAAGCCCAAGTCGGCGGCTAGGGCTCGTGGAAGCCCAAGTCGGCGGCTAGGGTTTTCCCTAGGCGGCGGCAGCAGCAGGAGGTGGTGGCGCCGGCGGCTTAGGGCTAGGGTTTTGGTGAGGAAAGGTGTAGTCTTGGAGGGGCAGCCCTGCCCCTCCTTATATAGGTGGAGGGCGCCGACCAAGGGGAGGGGAGTCCCTCCTCAACTCGGCCTCCAAGGCCGGCAGGTGGAGGGAGAGGAACTCCTCCCCAAGTAGGTTTCCTACTCTCCCTCCACCAAGCAAACTTGCCGTTTGACTTTTTCAAATTGGCGTTTGACTTTTCAAACTAGGATTTGATTTATCCCTTTATTTTGCTCAGCGATGACACCTAGTACATGATGCAACCATTCCAACTTGTTATGACACATTCATGTACCCTTCCCCTCCGGAGTGCCGGACCTTCCGGAACCTTCTAGAACATTCCCAATGAAAACACCGAAACCATTCTCCAACCCCGAAACAGGACTTTCCTTATATGAATCTTATTCTTCGGACCATTCCGGATCTCCTCGTGATATCCCGGATCCCATCCGAGACTCCGAACAACATTCGGTCTCTTACTCATCATTCCATAACTACTCAACAACATCGAATCCTTAAGTGTGTCTCCCTACGGTTCGTGAATTATGCGGACATGATCGAGACACTTCTCCGAACAATAACCAATAGAGGAATCTGGAAATTCATATGGTTCCCACATATTTCTACGATTACTTTGCGATCGAATGAACCACTTACATACGATACCAATTTACCTTTGTCTCACGATAGTTTACTTATCTGAGGTTTTGATCGTCGGTATCTCTGCATACCTAGTTCAACCTCGTTACTGATAAGTACTCTTTTCTCTTTCCCGTGATATGTGATCCCTTGTGAGCCAGTCACATGCTTGCAAGCCAATTGGATGACATTCCACCGAGAGGGCCCAGAGTATATCTATCCGTCATATGGATGGAAAAATCCCACTCTTGATCCATGTGTCTCAACCAATACTTTCCGAACACTCAATGCCACCTTTATAACCACCCAGTTACGGTGTGGTGTTTGATGTCATCAAAGCATCCTTCCGGTGATGGTGATATGCATGATCTCATGGTCGAAGGAATTAGGTTACTATGTATCATAAAGCATATAGCAATTGAACTATTAAAATGACTTGATCTTTATGATACGCTTATCTATAGGAGTATGTCCATCATACAATTCTCCTAACGATATGATCTTGTTGTTAATAACATCTCAATGTTCATGATAGGGAAACCACAATCATTTATTAACCAACAAGCTAGTATTATAAAGAGGCTTTACTAGGGACTCTATTTTAGTTTACAAATCACACAAGTACTAATGTTTCCTTGTTAATACTGTTATAGCATGAATGCAAACATTTATCATAAACACAAAGATATAATAATAACTACATTTATTATTGCCTCTAGGGCATATCTCCAACAGATTTAAGTAGCACATTGCGCATGGTGAGAAAGAGAAGGTGGAGGACCAGCTATAAAAGATAAGGCTTTGAAGTGCGCTAGTCAAGCAAGGATTTGCTTTCTTAAAGGCGCGTGAGATAGTAAAACTTTAAGAATTGTGTGCCTTGTCGAGCGTTCGTCGAGCCGAGCTTGGGGGTGTTCACTTTAGCACGACTTGTTTACACCCCTAACCAAGCACTACCACCACCACTCTCAACAACCAGATAGCCTACTCCTCCATGAAACAAACTAAGCAAGCAGACATGCAGATTGGTTTTGCTTAGCAGCAAACTAGAGCTTACATGTTCATAAGATAAGCAAGTAGAAGAAATACATTCAGACAACTGCCTTCCTTAACAAAACCAAAGCCCTGTGGATCAGTCGCTATCTTCCTTAACGAGACTAGAGCCCTATGGATCATCTTCTTTTGACCTCAAGAAAATTTCTCTGTTATCTGGATCCTTGAATACATCAACGGCTGTAGCCATCTCATAGGTCGACAATGTCATTTTCCGCACTCCAGAGATGCAAATCTTGACCAAGTAATCTCCCATATCCGTTCAGAACTAATATGTTTAGTCACAAATCCAAACTAACCCATATCCTTTCTTACAAATTATTTCTCCCATATCATAGTAATGGCAACAAACATGGCCAATTTTCGTTGGGACTCCAAGTGCAGAGTGTTGTATGAAGCTTCATTTCCCCATAAGAGTGACTCGAGGGTTTATATTGAACTCCCAGGGAATTGGTTATGGAAGGGTATTTCTCTTGTCCTCTTCAAGTAACATGTAAAGAAAAATAATTTGTCTTATGTCCCCAACTCCACCAAGTGGTTGTCAAGCACAAGGTTTCGTATTAGTAATATTAAATAAAATATAAATTAAGGTAAAGTAATTAAAGTAATGCGAACTAGATGATATGGAAGCTAGTAGAGTTTTATTTGGGTTTTTATGAGTGATTGCGAGTAGGGAAAGTATTTTTGTATTTTCGAAATAATAAATTGCAGAAAATATAAATGATAGTAGATGCAATGGAAAGGAGTTTCTTATGATAAAAATAGGACCGGGGTTCATAGTTTCACTTGTCTACTCTCTTTTTAAGTTTTAGTGATCACAAAACAATTCATCAATGATAAAGATTCATGGAAATTCTATATGTGTTTGATAAAGGAATCAATATGGGCATCACATTCTAACATATAGATGGAATAAATCTCTCTTATACTCCTCAAGAGAAGGAAAACTCCATGCAATCTTGAATTAAGAACAAATCAGAGTATAGCTTTAAGCAATATAACATGATGTTTGAAATACAAATATGCTACCTTGATCTAACAAGGTTATCACACTGTAACATGATAACTATAGAACATGATTTCACTTTATTCCTAGCGAGGCAGCAAAAGAAAGGTAAAAACCAAAGTAGATCTTGAATATTGTTTGTCACAATTTAATCTCTTCCACCATGCTACTCTATCTAATACATAGTTCTCCTCATACAAGTTCTTGCATACAAGTTGGATCAAAACAAGCAATTAAGAATGGGGTGCATGATATGCATTTATCAAAACATCTTACACAAAATATATTCCAATCTCAAATATCAAATCATAGAACAAAGATCCACCACATAGGATCTACAAATATGACCATAATCATATAGGGAAGCTCATATGGTACTAGATTTATGAAGAACAAGAGAGAAATAGATCAATATACTACCACAAAACCATAGCCCGGAGGTGGAATACTCACTCTTCATCATGGTGATGATGCCGAAGATGTTGGAGAGGGTGGAGATCTCCCCGGAGGTGGCTCCGGCGGAGTTTCCCCCTCCAATCTTTGCTGGATCTAACTCTATTTGGTGGTGTTTTTGTTTCTGGTGTGCTCCGTCTCGAGTACTCCCCGGGGAGGGGGGGGGGGTCCTTATATAGGTATTTTTAGGTCAAGAGAACTCCATGGGCGAAAGAATCAAGGAGATCGGACGTCCAAGGAGGGAGATAGCATAGGTGGCGCGCCCACCTAGGCTGGGCGCTCCACACAGGCTATATTGGGCTTGCTTGCCCTCCTGGTGGGTTTCTTGTGCTCCAGATGCTTTTCGTGGATAATTATTAGCATTCCCTAGAAAATGTTCGAGTACCCACTGTGAAGATTTGTGCATTCCTCAATGCAATATCTCAGAAGGTAATCGATCCAGAAAGCCTACCAGGGTTACAGACAGATGTGGCCCAATGTCTTGTCAGCTTCGAGTTGGTGTTCCCACCATCCTTCTTAAATATTATGACGCATCTCCTGGTTCACCTAGTAGAAGAGATTTCCATTCTTGGTCCTGTATTTCTACACAACATGTTCCCCTTTGAGAGGTACATGGGAGTCTTAAAGAAATATGTTCATAACCGTGCTAGGCCAGAAGGAAGCATCTCCAAGGGCTATGTAACAGAGGAGGTCATTGAGTTCTTTGTTGACTTTTTCCTGACCTTAAGGAGATTGGTGTTCCACAATCACGACATGAGGGGAGACTGCGTGGAAAAGGCACCCTAGGATGTAAAGCAATGATATCTAGGGACGGGCATTCTCTCAATCAAGCACACTACACGGTTTTACAAAGATATATCTTGGTTGCCCCGTATATCAATGAACACAATAATTATATATGCCTCAAACACCCGGGACAGTCTGATGAATGGATTAGAAGTGAACACATGGCGAGTTTTGGCGGCTGGCTGCAAAGACTTCTCACGAATAACACCACTGTTGGAGATCAGCTATACTTGTTGGCTAGGACACCATCTTCGACTGTATGTACTTTCCAAGGGTACGAGATAAATGGGAATACATTTTACATGATAGGCCAAGATAAAAAGAGCACCAACCAAAACAGTGGTGTCCGCTTCGATGCAACAGAAGACAATGGACAAAAGACCACGTATTATGGGTTCATAGAGGAGACATGGGAACTTGACTATGGACCTAATTTTAAGGTCCCCTTGTTTCAGTGCAAATGGGTCAAGGTGACAGGAGGAGGGGTCGAGGTAGACAAGAAGTACAGAATGACAACAGTGGATCTCAACAATCTTGGGTACTTAGATGAACCATTCGTCTTAGCCAATGATGTGGCTCAGGTTTTCTATGTGAAGGACATGTCTACCAAACCGAAAAAAGAAAAAAATAAGAAAACAAATACATCACACGATGAGCCAAAGCGTCACATAGTTCTTTTAGGGAAAAGAAATATCGTGGGAGTGGAGGATAAGATAGACATGTCAGAAGATTATAATAAGTGTGATGAAATTCCGCCCTTCAAAGTGAATACTGACCCAACCATCCTGTTAAATGGTGCTGATACTCCATGGTTACGGCCGACGCGATCATAAGATTAACTATATGTATTAAATGAGCCATTTTTGGCACACATATGTATGTCAACATGGAAATCAATGTCATATTTCTTTCGTTAACACTATATATGTATTAAATGAGCCATTGTTGGCACACATATGTATCTCAACATGGAAATCAATGTCATATTTCTTCCGTTAACACTATATATATTAAATGAGCCATTTTTCTTACCGCCATTTCTTCCCGCCACTTCTTCCCGCCAGTTCTTCCCGCTAGTTTTCTTCCCGCCATTTATCACTATATATATGTAGGATTGGCCTTCATTGTCATTGCACATCTCTAGACTCATATCTGCAACCTCATCACTCTTTCCCATGGCTTCCGCCGTACCACTAACCCCTAGGGAGGCGGAGGCGCTTTGTGCCTCGAACTACCCCTGTCCGCCGGGCTACCGCGTCCCCGTCGACTGGATGCTGAGCGCCGGAGGCGTGCCGGTTCCTCCTGTCCCTCTAGGTGTGGCGCGCCGGATGGCCATCACGAACCACTACTACTTCGAGATCACGTCGGAGCAGCGGAGGAATCCCAACTGGCATCCCGACTATTTCCCGACTTGGGAAGCATTCTTAGGGGATCGGCGTGAGACGGCGCTCGCTAGGCACGAGGAGGATGTCCCATCTCCTCTGATCTTCAACGAGGCCGGCCGTCGGCTGTGGTGCCACGACCGGACTCTCCAGAGCGTCATGGCCTATGACACGGCCGCCGACTCTAACCCCCGCCTGTGCTACCCTCAAGTCCAGCCCACGCGTACTCAACCTTCAAGGTTCAACTAAGGAGACCCCGACAACGACATCGATGACGGCCACGATGAGTACGACGACTACAGTGGCGAGTATTATAGGTGTAGGCAGGAGCATGACTGAATCACTCCAACAGTCCAAAACAAGTTCGGCCGTTTGTGACTTAATCTGGCCATGTATCTTAATTTTCAGTTCTTTTATATATCTTAATTTTCGGTCGTGCTTTATGTAACTTACTTTTAGTTGCGTTATGTACTTTAATTCCCGCCCATTATTTCCCGCCCTTTTCTTCCCGCCCTTTTCCTCCCGTGCAATCTGCCTGCCCTTTCCCATTTGTTACTAGTTTTAATAGTTAGAATTTTATTTTTTAAAAACAATAAATGTTTTAGGATTAATTATTCAAATGCAAACAATTTTCATGTTGAAAGTTTTGTCAGATTCCAAAGCATACAAAAGATGCTAAATTTAAATATCCAAACAATTCAAAAATGTTAATACAAAATAAAATATGATTTTCTATAATAAAATAGGGTTAGATTCCTTTTCAGATGCTTAATATTTCTTAAGTTCAAAGTTTTAGGGTTTGACTATTTTATTTTTGTCTTAATTGAATAATCAAAATTCATATGTAAGTGTTTTAATCATTTTGAAATTTTTCATCTACTGTAACTATAAAATGTTTTTATATGAATGGATAGATCTTATTTTTCTGAAAATTATGATATATTATTCATATTTTTCTGAGTTGAAATGAAAAAGATATGAATTTTCTAAATTCTATCCTATTTTTTGAATTAAAAATGCCCCCTTTAATGTACGAAATAAATGCTCCCCCTTCAACACCGGTTCCAGCCACGAACAGGTGTTAAAGAGAGTGGGTGGTCTTGTGTGAAGCAATGCCCACACTTTAACACCGGTTCATGGCTGGAACCGGTGTTAAAGGGGGGTGGGTATAAAGGCGCGTGCCTTCCTCTTCCTCTCCCCCCTAGCCAAAATTCGATCAAGCGCAAAGAGGAGCATAGGAGCCGCGGCGGAGAAACAAAGACGCCGCCAAGCTGCTCGACTGTGCCTTCGCCGTCAGCCGTCCGCCACAGTCACCGCCGCGCCAGCGCTGTTCGCCACCGCGCCCGTGCCGTCCGCCACCCCCGTCCACTCGTGGAGCCGCCGCCGCGCCACCGCCAGCAACTCATGGAGCCTCCGCCGCGTGCCACCACTCGCCGTTGACCCCGCCGTCTATGCCCGGTGCCTCCACTCCCCGTCGACCCTGCCGTCCAATCGAGAGTTTGCCGTCGGTGAGAGGGATCTCCTTATTAATTTATATATATATTGTTGTATATATATATTTGATTGTTGTATATATTTGATTATTGTATATATATTGTTGTATATATATTTTTGTATATATTTGATTGTTATATATATATTGTTGTATGAATATATGCATATTTTGATTGAATATATAGTGTATGTATTATCCGTCCGCCACCGACGACCACAACCACCATTGCCGTCGACCCTGACCTCCAATCCTCTGCCCTCGCTGAGCCTACACACGCGTCGAGGGTGAGTCGCCCATTTTAGGTAGCCCACGTCGTGCTTGTTCGAACCGCACACCCCCACGCGTCCCCGCTCTAGCCCTAGCGCCGCCAGCCGCTGCCCTAGCACACCGCTCATTGTCAATAGCACATTATAAACATGCATTGTTAATCTGGGGTTTAGGGTTTCTCCGAATTAGGGTTTGGACCCCGTTTAAAATGACCAAGCATGTATTAGGGTTACATTTCAATACTTTTAACCTGTCATATCATCATCCTTGCTTGAGCATTTTAATAGATGTATTACTGATATTTGTGTGATAATATTATTGTTTTAGAAACTATGGATCCACTCAGTAGAAACCTTGAAGAGGACGAAATAGTGGAGAACATGATCCACGAGGACACCTCACAATATCTGAACTTGGTGGGACATGATGACAGCTTAAGTAGTCATGGAGAAGATGACGACTCCGGTGAACGCACTTTAGTGATTACAAAGTCCGTCGAGGTATATGCATGGATTAAGCCTCTGCTGACTTGCATCGATTGATTTGTATATATGTACATGTATTAATTAACGCTTCTTTCTTCTTTTAGCCCTCTGGATCGACCAGCCAGCAACAATCTTCTTCTACGAAAAAGAGTAAGCGAGGCACGAGCCATCAGTTGAAAGATCGTACAAAGTTCACGATCGTAGAAGTTCGTGTTGATGGAAGGACGATGGAGCCCAAGAAGGCCACAGACAAATTTATACGTCAGGCTGGAGTTCTTGTTAGGTACCAAATCCCAATCACAACTGAATATTGGAATAAGCCAAAGAAGGGCGATGGTACCTTTGTTGATGAAAGATCCAAAGAAATGCTTTGGACTTCGCTGTTGTTAAATTTCACCCTACCGCCAGAGGAGGATGAAAATAAACCGGTTATAAAGGAAAAGGTCAAAGAGTGGACTCTAAAGAAGATGGCTAAGGATTTCCGCAACTAGAAGACAAAATTGAACAAATTTGTCAAAGCTGGGGAGACTCCAGATTTCGAAGATGCATATTATGCGAAGATAAGACCTCACTGGCCCGATTTTGTGACGTACAAGGAAGGTTCTATAGCTACAAAGAGGTCAGAAACCAATACGATAAATGCCCAGAAGAAGGAATATTACCAGAGGACGTGGTCAGGTGGCTACATATCTCAGAGGCCTAAGTGGGAGGAAGCTGAGAAGGCCCTGCGCGATAGAGGGATCGCACCCCAGACAGATGGGTGGGAGCTACGTGCAAAGACTTGGTTCTACGGAATCGGGGCAAAGTTGGACCTAGAAACGAGATTGTGTATCTTCCCAACAATTCTTGCCAAACCCGTTAATGAACTCATCATGACATTTGAGGAAACAGCCACCAGGACCTTCCATCCCGAGAGAGAGAATGACCAGCTTACACGCGCCATCGGTAAGAAAGAACACCCTGGACTAGCATGAGGCACATGGGGTATGACGTGGAAGGATGGGTTTGCCACGCGGGGCGACTCTTACAGATGGCGCGACAGAAAAGAAAAAGAGCATACAGACCGTATGACACAGATAGAACATGCACTTAGGGAGCCGCAGGCGCAAGTGAACGCATAAAATAGCCAGCAAGCTACCGACCCATCTCAGCAGCACAAAGATCCTGCATTGGAAGCTGCCAGCGGCCCAGACTCTACACGGAAAAGCAGCATGGCTTCCATGGAGAACGTGCAGCCTGCCGTTGAAATGGTGGGTCCTTGATACCCCGTGGATGAGATCACAGAGAGCGAACACGCTGAGCTACATGTGAGATTAATGTGCTTATCCATTAAGGTGGTGGTCGGCTATGCCTTACCTGCTGTAGCTGGTGGAACTTACCACTCCCGACCGATTCCAGATGGCTATGCTATTTTCGGGGTGGATGAGGCTGTGAAGGAATATGAGGAAGCATAGATTGACCATTCTACAGGTGAAGGGGAAACTCAAATCAAATTTTCAGTGAAAACAACCATTCTTTGGAAGAAGGAACACATCGTGCTTCCAAATTGGAGGCCACTGGCACCCCCGCCGTCTCTGCAGTGTCAGCAATCTGAGCCGCCTCAGCCGTCTCCGGGTTATCAGAATACTCCCCTGTCGTCTCCGCCATGTTAGCCGTCTCTGGCGCTTTAGCCATCTTCGGCGCGCCAGCCATCTCCTGCACATCAGCCATCTCCGGCACGTCAGCCATCTCCTGCGTGTCAGTGTAAGCGGAAGAGCACTGCCACGAAGAGCACTAGCACTGCCACAAAGAAATCCGCAGAAAACCGTACGCCGAAGAGTTCAAGAAACTACGTCCCATAGCCTTCCGCCAAGCCATTGCTGGTATTACCATGGAATCGAAGTGACGAAGAGAACAAGAGGATCTCGGAATAAGAGGTCAAGAAATTCTTTGCACCTAGACGGGCCGAGCCAAAGGAGAAACTAGATCCGGCGGTGGTGGAGAAGTTTTACAATAATCTTTTGAAACCTGAACCCCCACTTGTGTCGGACTACGAGCGCCAGATTATAAAGGGAGATGCAAGGTGGAGGGAGTCTTAAAGTAGTAGTCATGCACCCCAGAAAATAGTTCCCATGCTCGGAGAGCACGAAAACTAATCGTGCGCCCCGCTCCAAGTGTTAGACACACAAATAGCTCCTCCTGTAAATGATTATGATGATGAGCTACAAAGAAAGGCCAATGAGATGGGGATGACTTACATTGCATACTTGAACATCATGGGAGACCACTTGCCCAAAGGCGATGTCAACCCCATACAGCCATGGAAGTATGGGAAGAATCTCGTCAAGAAAGAGGAGCTCAAGAATCTACCAACAAAGATGCGAAGATTGCATAAGTGGTACCTTAATTTCTACAAAACGAGAAAGGAAGAATGGATCACGGCGCATATAAGAGATCAGATTTTCTTGTGCGGAGACGATGAGATCACCTTCAACATTCAAGATTTGCATTTTTTATTCAATCAGAAGGAACTCGACAAAGCTGCCATCAGCCTTTATTGTTTGTAAGTACTATTTCTATAATTTCTATCTCAGATCATTCAATTCATTAATTGTATGTATATATATGCTCACCATATATGTATATACTATTATGCAGGAAAAAGGTTATGGAATGCATGAAAGGAGGCCCTTTTGACATTGGGTTCGTTGACCCAAATAGAGTTCATGAACAAGTGGTAAAATACAAACCTGGGCAAATAGAGGATTTCTTGCTAAGGTCTTTACTAAGACAACACACCAAAAGGGATATACTATTGCCTTACAATGTCTCGTGAGTGTTACCCTCTCTTGTACACATTCTGTTTCGGCTTACTCGATGTTAAGTGTAACTGATGATGAGTTATGCATGCGTAGGTTCCACTTTATTCTGCTAGTCATTCAAGTTGACGCAGGAAAAGTCCTTGTCATGGTCTCATTACGAAAAGACCAAGAGCTATGGTCAGACTTTAAAGAGATGCTCCAGAGGTAATTTCAATCATATTATTGCACTAGATCGGCAACTTTCATGACAGCAAGTAATTAATTACTCCTTTATCCATTTTCTTTGCCGGACAGGGTTTGGAAAAGGTTCACGGGCAGGGCCATGGGTGAATGGTCAGAAGAACTAAAATTTATTACCATCATTTGTGTTGAGTTTCATTCTTATATATATATTGACCCCATTAGAGTAAGTAAACGAAGTACACAACATTATTTTATTACCATCAGTTGTGTTGAGTTTCATTCTTATATATATACTGACCCCATTCTTCATATATATTTAGATCGAACGGATGCGGGACATACTCCTACCATTTGACCGCATACGAGCCATTCAAGAGGAATTGGCGGGGTTCATACTTGATGAGGTCGTCATGCCTGGCGGAGAACTCTTTAGATATCCAAAATGAACGTGTGTGTATGGAGATATTATATTGTATATATGCTTGAACATGTTTGTCTTGTACTTGATGCTTCAACGTGTATGGAGAATACCACAATGACGATGTTTGTGTATAATAATAGTTGCTTAATTTTTCATGTACTCATATGTACGAACGATGTATGTGTATACCTCTCCCGATCGATCCCCCCGTCCTCGTCGCGCCGCATAAATCCGCCCAAAACAGGGTGGCGGCAGAACTCTGCCGCGGTAGAGATTTAGACCGTTTTTCTGCCACGGCAGAGAACCTTTAACACCGGTTCGTGTTATGATGGGGATATGCCTACCGGGGTATACCCAGCAGGACATTTCCGACTGGCCCAGGAACTGGTGAGTGGGCCTGCGAGACGGCGACTGGATCAAGGCCCGGTGTAGATCCAAGCGACTGGAAGCTGAAGGCCCAGGCGAGTAGATAGGCCCAGTCGGATTAGGTTAAACGAGTACCGAAGCCTTAACTGATTCGGTTGAGATATGTAAACCCTAGGGGAGGTAAGTCTATATAAACCTCCCTACAGGGCGTGTAAAGATACGTTCCATTGTACACCCAAGCGACTCGCCGCCTAGCCGCCGAGTTCGCCCATTGTACCACCATCATAATACAATCTAGCAGGAGTAGGTCTTTACCCTCCGGGGGGCCGAACCTGGGTAAAACCCTGTGTCTCCGCCCTCATCTCGCACCGCAGATGGCTGGCCACCCTTGCCCCTCGTTCTACTACTCGCTGCCGATTGCAGCATCTGCCATGAACATTCCCACGATAGTGGCGCCCACCATGGGGCCTGGCCGGTCTGGCCGGTGTTCTGCGGCGAGATACAATCCGCCCATCAATGAGACGGTCGCCACCAGCCGCATGATAGCGATCGGCGAGATGCTCCAGATCTTGCCGAGCAGCTAAGTCCCGGCGGCGCGACCCGTCACGCACAACTTGATCTTGCCGGTCGGGACGATCAGCCTCTTCGTCGGCCACACCGACGTCATCGTCTCGGAGGATTCGGATCGCATCCGCGAGTCGCCGCCACGCGATCGGCTCTCCGAGAGCCAGGTCCGCACGATCCATCGCCTCGCCTCCGAATACAACTCGGCCCACAGCAACGTGTCCGAAAACTCCGCGGCCGCGGAAGACGCGGCCCTCAACGACGACGCCGACTTGGCGACCCCGGCGTCACTCGCCGGATCCATCACCGCGGCTTCACCCGCGGGCTCCATCACCCAGGTCTCCAACGTGGGAGACTTCGAGGATCCCTCCATCCTTGGGATCTTCGACTTCGACTCCGGGTCGGAAAATTCCGCCGATCTCCGTGACGGGACCGGTCGCCACGCCGCGACCTACATGGAGACCGGCACCGATCCGCCGGAGGATCCCTTCTCCACCCCGATCCCTCCTAATGCCACGGCAACGGAGGTCGAGGAACTCCGCCTGAAGCTGGCGGAGGCAGTCCGCAAGGAGCAAGCCGAGCGCGAAAAATTTCGCCTCGAGCAGGTGATAGCACAGGAGCTGTCGCGTTACCACCAGCAGCGAATCAGGTCACGCCTGAACCCCACCGTCCAGGGTCGCGCCCTAAACTTCAACGACGAGAACGACCCGGCCCGCGTGGCCGAGCGCGCGATCTGCGAGAACGCGCCGCCAGGAGGAAGCGCCCGGCCCCCACCAGGGTCGACGACAATGGGCGCCCCACCTCCACCCAACCGCACACCCCCCAGGGATCAGCCGCGGATAGTAGTCTCCTCACGGGAGCGAGACGCGAACGGTCTCCCAATATTCTCCACCTGGATGGACAACCTCGTGGCGGGCCGAGAATCAGCTGACAACATCACGGCCACCGGCGACGGCGCCCTACAGATCCAGTATGTCAGGGCCCTGCTTGCAAAGGCCGTCGAGCAGCAAAACGCAGGCGCCGACTCGCAGGGTCGAGTGTACTCGCATTCTTCAGGAAGCAGAGCGGCCTCAAGCGGCCACCCAGTGGCGGCAAACACGCTGAACTGCCCGCCACCAGAACCACTGCAGCTCCAACACCGACCCACGAACGCGGCACTCTCCACCAACGACCCTAGGCCAGCGACCAACTTCGTCGCCGCCAACGGTCAACCCATCAACGCCCGCACCCACATCATCAACAACCAAAGCTGGCGCGCACGCCAGCCCGACGATCTGCGACACACCCTAACAAATCTCCGCGACGGCGAGCCGATGGGGTCTCTAAGTCGACTCGGGCCCAGGTGCTTCGGACCAATGATCCGAGGCAAGAAATACCCGGCGAACTTCAAGGCGCCGAAGGAGATAGAAAAGTACGACCCTTCGTACGACCCCTCCGTGTGGCTTGATACATACCTCATGGCGATGGGAATCGCTGGCCACACCGACCTGCTAGCCGCCCGTTACCTCCCCTTGATGATGGAGGGGACGTGCAGGCAGTGGATCAACACCCTCCCCCAGGATAGCATCGACTCCTGGGAGGAGATGCGCGACGCCTTCGTCAGGCACTTCGAGGGCTCCTACACCCGGGCCACCACCATCGAGGACCTAGAGCGATGCGTCCAGGGACCCCGTGAGTCGACCCGCAACTGGGTCCAGTGGTGGCAAGAACTATGGTACAACGCGGTCGGCATCCACCCAGACACCGCGATCCATTGCTTCAATACCTCGTGCCGCTACGAGCCCTTGGTCGCCAAGCTCAAGCGGCATTCTCGCACACTCGACGACATACCGAACCTCCTCGAGATCGCCAAACGGTACGCGGAGGAAGATCCAAACCAGGAAACCGAAGACGAGTCGGGAGGCCAACGCCGCACGAGTGGCAACGACAACAGACGACGGTCCGACCTACGCTACAACAACACTCGCCTCACCGGCAAGCGCCGTAGTGACGGGTGAGTCGACTTCGTCGTCAACACCGGGCACGCACAACGCGAGCCCAAGAGCTTCCGCCCCGACGAAGGACAACGCCGCGACGGCGGCAACTACAAGGACAAGCCAAGGTTCGACCCCGCGACCCTCCTTAACCAACCTTGTGCGTTCCATAGCAGGGAAGGGAAACCCGCAACACACACGACCGCCGACTGCCACACTCTCAGGGAGATTGAGAAGGCACGACGAGCACGGGAGGACCCCGACAACAACCCGCCAAACGGCAGAAAATTCGGCAACATGGCCGGCTCGCTCCATACCTTCACAGGCTTCAACACAAAGCGCGAGAAGAAGGTCATCACCCGCGCCGTCACCGAAAACGCGGTGGCCCAGGTGGACGTTCCCCAGTTCCTCAACTGGTCGGAGCAGCCCATCACCTGGAGCCACCAGGACCACTCACCACGGATCGAGTACCCAGGCCGAGTCGCCCTGGTGGTCAAGCCTAAGGTGGGCGACTACTGGCTCCCCAAGACATTGATGGACGGCAGCAGCTCCATCAACATCCTGTACCTGGACACCTTCAGGCGGCTGCGTCTCCCGCAGTCGATGATCGAGACGACCCACACCACGTTCCACGGCATCGTCCCCGGTCGGAAGGCGTACCCGATCGGCAAGGTCACGCTGCCAGTCACCTTCGGCACACCAGCAAACTTCCGCACCGAGCAGATCGTCTTCGAGCTGGTACCCTTCGACAACCCCTACCACTGCGTCCTGGGGCGCCAGGCGTTCGCCAAGTTCATGGAGCGCCCCACTACGCGTACAACGCGATGAAGCTCCCCGGGCCGTGCGGCGTCATCACCATCAACGGCGACCCCGGCATGGCCGCCGAGTGCGAGGCCAAAGGAGCCGAACTCGCCGACGCCGTCATCGCGGTAGAGGCCAACCACGCCGACGAGCTCGCCAAGTACGCGAGCGGGGTCAACAACAACGACCCCACCATACTCAAGAAGCCCAACTCGGAGGGTGGCAACACCTTAGCCTTCGAGGCAACGACGCATACCCGCACCGTCGAGCTGGTCCCAGGCGACTCAAGCCAGACATTGACGATCGGGACGGGCATGAGCCTAGCATAGGAAGGCGCGCTCATTGAGTTCCTCCGTGAGAACAGGACATCTTCGCATGGAAGCCCTCTGACATGCCTGGTGTCCCTAGGGAGCTCGCTGAGCACAAACTAAACGCCGACCCTAAAGTGCGACCCGTCAAGAAGTCGCTGCGGCCCTTCAATGAAGAGCGCCGCCGAGCTATCACCGAGGAGGTGCAGCGTCTACTCGCTGCAGGCTTCATCCGGCCAATCAAATACTCCAAGTGGATGGCAAACCCAGTCCTGGTCGAGAAGAAGAACGGGACCTGGAGGATGTGTATCGACTACACAAACTTGAACAACGCCTGCCCGAAGGAGCAGTTCGTCCTCCCGCGGATCGACTCCACCGCGGGCTCGGAGTCGCTGTGTTTCCTCGATGCCTACTCTGGGTACAACCAGATCAAAATGGCTGTCGAGGACGAGGATAAGACGGCGTTCATCACGCCATTCAGAGCCTTCTGCTACACCGCCATGACCTTCGGCCTCAAAAACGCCGGGGCGACCTACCAGCGGTGCATGCAGGAGTGCCTCGCGAGCCAAATTGGCCGCAATATCCATGTTTACATCGACGACGTGGTTGTGAAATCCGCTCGCCAGGGTGATCTACTCGCCGACCTGGCGGAAACATTCTCCAACCCGCGGAAATACAAGATAAAACTCAACCCAGGCAAATGCACCTTCGGTGTACCAGCAGGGCAGCTACGGGGGTACGTCGTATCCAAGCGCGGGATTGAGGCGAACCCAACGAAGATCGACACGATCGCTCGACTCGGCAAACACGAGTGCCTGCGCGACGCCCAGAAGCTTGCGGAGCGAGTAGCGGCCCTCAGTCGCTTCATCCCCCGCCTGAGCGAAAAGGCGATGCCCCTATACCGCCTGATGCGCAAGAACCCCACCTTCCAGTGGGACAAGGAGGCGGACGACGCGCTCCGCGACCTCAAGAAGGTGCTACTCGCTGCATCGCTACTTGCCGCCCCCGTCGACAAAGAACCCATGCTGGTCTACGTCGCGGCTTCCGAGCGCGTCGTCAGCACCGTCATGGTCGTCGAACGACCGGAGGAAGGAAAGGAGCGCTCAATACAGCGACCGGTGTACTACATCAGCGAGGTCCTCACCGAGTCGCGCCAACGATACCCGCAGTACCAGAAACTGGTATACGCGGTCTTTAGAGCACAGCGGCGCCTGCCGCACTACTTCCAGGAGCACCCAATCACGGTCGTCTCCTCAGCACCGTTGCAGGACATCATCCGCAACCGCGAGGCGACCGGGCGAGTCGCCAAGTGGGCCGTCGAGATCGGCGTCCACAACATCAAATACGAGCCACGAAAAGCGATCAAGTCGCAGGCTCTAGCGGACTTCATCGCCGACTGGGAAGAGGCCCAGCAGCCAGAAAAGCTGCCATACCTCCACTACTGGAGCCTGCACTTCGACGGCTCCAAGAACACGGACGGTGCGGGGAGCGAATCGTCGACATCACGAAGGCGACAAGCTTGTTACGCGTCCTCGACTTCACCCCCTGCACCAACAACATGGCCGAGTACGAGGCGCTACTCCACGGCATGCGAGCTGCTAAGGAGATGAACGTCAACCGCCTACGCTGCTACGGAGACTCCGACCTCGTCGCTGGGCAAGTCGCTGGCACCTCCGATGCCGTCTCTCCCACCATGGAGGCATACCGCCAAGCAGTGGACAAGCTGGGCGGACACTTCACAGGCTACTCCGTCGAGTGGATTGACAGGCGGAAGAACGAGGAGGACGACGCACTCTCTCGCATTGGGTCGGATCGACTCGCACCACCCGTCGGTGTCTTCCTCGACACGATCACCAAGCCATCAGTCTCTCCCCCAAGGGAGATCGACATCGGAGTCCCGCTGCAGCAAGAGGCAGCCCTGGACGCACTCGTCACCGAGCCAGACGACTGGATCAAGCCCTACATCGCCTACCTGGAGGCTGGCACCTTGCCAGCAGACGAGACGGACGCCCGGATGATCGCACGCCGATGCAAATCCTTCACCATCATCGACGGAGAGCTCCACAAGCGCAGCGTCACCGGCGTGTTCCAACGCTGCTTCCAACCCGTCAAAGGACGCAAGATCCTCCACGACATCCACTCCGGCGACTGCGGCCACCATGCCGGCTCCCGCTCTCTGGTCGCCAAGGCTATGCGGCATGGCTTCTACTGGCCCACCGCACACGCCGATGCTGTCGACATTGTCCAGCGGTGCGCCAGGTGCCAGAAGTACGCCAACCAGACGCACATGCTGAGCTCAGCGCTCAAGACAATCCCCATCACCTGGCCATTCGCCGTGTGGGATATGGATATGGTAGGCCCCTTCAAAAAGGCTCCCTCTGGCTACACCCACCTCCTGGTCGCGGTCGACAAATTCACAAAGTGGGTGGAGGCCAAACCAGTCCAGAAATGCGACGGGAAGACCGCCACTAAATTCCTACGCGAGCTCATATATCGCTACGGGTTCCCAAACAGCATCATCACGGACAACGGCACCAACTTCGCCAAAGGAGCCATGGCCGAGTTCTGCGAGGAACACCACATCCAGCTCGACCTCGTGTCAGTCGCCCACCCGGAATCCAACGGCCAGGCGGAACGGGCCAACCAGAGCATCCTCCACGGCCTGAAGCCGCGGCTCCAAGTACCACTCGAGCGCACCGCCGGCTGCTGGTTCGAGGAGCTACCCTTCGTCATCTGGGGCATCCGCACCTCAGTCAACAGGTCGACAGGGTTCACCCCCTTCTTCATGGTGTACGGCGCCGAGGCAGTCATGCCCACCGACCTCGAGCACGACTCGCCACGGGTCGTCCACTACACGGAGGCTGCGAACGAACTCGCCCGTCATGATGGAGTCGATCAACTCGACGAGGCACGTGACCTCGCTCGATCACGCACCGCCATCTACCAGCAAGGACTCCGCCGATATCACAGCCGGCGGGTGAAAACTCGCACCTTCCAAGAAGGCGACCTGGTGCTGCGCCTCATCCAGGACAAGAAGGGCATGCACAAGCTTTCCCCTCCATGGGAGGGACCATTCGCCATCGGGCGAGTACTCGGCAACGGCGCCTACTACCTCATCGACGTCCGCGGGGACGGCAAACTCGACGCCAAGCGACCGTGGAATGTAAACCTCCTACGGAATTTCTACTCCTAGAACCCCACATATGTACCCTCCAGTCGCTATGAAATAAAAAAAATTGGTTACCGCAAATTGCGCCTACTCTCCGTGTCTTGTGCCACTCGCACTCGTAATAACAGCGCCAAGCTAACTGCAGAAGTCAACCTTTGGTACAACGATCGGCACGGCCAAGTAGTGCGTTACAAGGGCACTGGGTCACCTCAGGTCTTGCAACGTCCATGAAAAACTCCTACCCGGAGCCCCATTGGAGTCGCCTAGCCCGACTGGCTCTACGAGCCAAGACAACTTCCTTCGCTTATCACAGCGACCATGATCCTCCGCATCCTCGACATAGCGACTCGAACAGCCAAGTACCACGCTCGGGGACTGACGACCAGTTCAGCGCGAGCGGCTAGGGAAAATGCCAAGTATGAGAGCATGCCCAGGACTCGCCATGCGACTGACCCAACGGGCCAGGAAGGAGTGATGCGCTCAAACTAACGCGCCAAGTCCTCACCCACCCTCGAGTCGCGCCTAGAACAACCAAGTACCACGCTCGGGGACTCGGCCACCCGACGTCGTTCGCGCAAGGGAAAATGGTGAAGTACAGAGCGCTCGTGGGAGTCGCCTTGCGACTGGCTCTCCGAGTCCGGGCGAGTCGACCACAATAACAAAACATTCAACAACCGCAAACACATAACAAACGAGGTAAAACCCCATAAAAAGGGCGGACGCGCTCGAGGACTCGTTCAACCCTCAATCAAAAAACACACGACAATTCACAAAACAACATGACATCTCATTAATAGCATGTTGCAATCATCAAAAAATACAAAGTATGCCCAACGGCAGAACTGCTACTAACGCCCCAGGGCAAACTACTCTACTCCGTAGGCTTCGATGACGACTCGCCAGCACCCTTGCGATTGCGAATGAAGGGAGTATACGGGTTTGACGGGTACGTCGTCAGCTCATCCGCCATCGCCGCACGGAAGGGTTGCTCGATCTTGAAGTCCCTGTGCTGCGGCTCGGGGTCGTTGGGTGCGACGACCGTCTCCTGATAAGGGAGGAGGTCGCCCATCACCCAGACGCGCTCGGAGTAAACCGCGGCGCGGTCCGTCAACTTCAACACCTCGGAGATTTCCACCGAGCCAGTCGACGACGGGTAGCCACTCGTCACGTCATCCAGGTCGAAGTCCTCCGGGAAGTGATCGAGCCCAAGGCTAAGCGCCGTTGCTGCTCCGTGTCGGAATGCCGATCGCGTCATGAACTCGACGACCGATGGCGCCTTCTCCAGGTATCGCCACACCTCAATGAGGTCGCTGGGAATTACTTCCGTAGGCGACATCTCCTGAAGGTACGCCCGTATGCATGTCGCCGACTACGTCGCCGAGTCGACAAGCGTGGCCACACATTGCCGCGCGTCGAACGAACTTGCCTCTTCCGCGCTATCAATGATCCGACCTGTAGACAGAAGATGTCAGCGAACACATCAAAGATTAAGGGACGAGCGTGGCCACACAATGCACATGTAACGTTACAGGCACAGGAAGACACACTCACCAATCAAGGGACGGGCGAGATCCGTGATGAAGCTCTGAAGAGAGGTGTAGTCATCCTGAAGCCCAACAACAAGGGCGTCAGAAACCTTACGCTCTTCGGCGGCGGCTGTGACAGCGGCCTTGGCTCGCCCATCCGCCGAACTCGCCTCCTCCTTCGCTTCCTTCAGCTCGCGTTCGAGGTCGGCGATGCGCTGCTCAGCCGAGCTCAACGCCGATTGTGCTACTGCCAACTCCCTCGCTGGGACGAGTTCCTGGAGGACCTCCTCTGCCTTTGCAGCGATCGCCCGGAGCCCTTCGTTCGCCTCTTGGGCGACGACAGGTTCTTCCTCCGCGCGATGCCTCGCAGCAAGCCGGTCAGCTGACTCGCGCTGCAAACCCTGAACACAAGCTAAATAGTTAGCAACATCGAAAATCCTAAGTGCCCACCCGCTGAAATTCAGCGAGTGCACACTCGGGGACTGGCAATCGAAGATCCTAAGTTCCCACCCTCTGAAATTCAGCGAGTGCGCACTCGGGGACTGGCAATCGAAAATCCTAAGTACCCACCCTCTGAAATTCAGCGAACGCGCACTCGGGGACTGGACGCGATAATTAAAAACAAGAAATTAAAAGAATCAGACCACTGCAACACATCGGCCTGATCCTCGGGGACTGGACATACCTGGATGGCCGCGCCCAGCATGCCATGAAGCTGCAATGCATCCACGGAGGTAAGAAGGGCCAAAGTGTGCCCGCGCCGCTGCTCGACCTCCGTCTCGGCGACTCCGGGTGCGCGGCTCGACGGTGTGGTACCACTCGCCGTGGACGCTTTATCCATGAAGCGCGGGAAGGTCGCGATAGACGCGCCGGCACCAAAATAGGCTGGCTCGGCCTCCCCTCGCGAAGGAGCACCCTCCTTGATTGTCGAGGCCGTCACTGCCACAGGGGCACTCGGGGCCACCATTGTATCGTCAGATACCGTGACGACCTCGTCGTTCTTGGCCTTCTTGGCACCATCTGTGGGGGCAGCGACCTCGTCAGCCTTCCTCATCCGAGAGGGGTCCTCCTCCGCGACGACTGGCGGCACCTTGGCTACAGACAGGTAGCCTATCTTTTTAGCTCCGGTCCTACAAATTGATCGCGTGAGCAAAATAATCCGAGTACAATGAAAGACAAAGATAGGTGAGCAAAACTCACTTGGCGACTGGAATGAAGCGTAGCCCCGTGCGGATGCCGGCCGGCTTCTCCAGTTCGGGGCCCAGTCGGCGACTGAGGCCCATCTCCAGGACGTCGCGTGCCCAAGACACGGACGGTTTCTTTTTTGTCGAGGCTGCGGATGGAGCTTCCGAAACATTTTCGGCAGGAGCATCCTTGGGCGGCGAAGCTACCGCGACCGGAGCGTCCCCCGACCCAGAGACTGGGGAGAACGGCGGAGGCATCGAGGCCAGAGGCACCTCAGTCAAGACGGCGGTGATATCCGACGCTGTCGCCGTCTGTGGAGCTTCACCCCTGGCCAGGCTGGTGGCGTCGGAGCTGCTCGGCGAATGAGGCGGAGATGCCTGTTTCGCTGGCTTCGCCTTCTTCTTTGGAGGGGCCTTCACCTCCTCCTCCTCCTCCTCCTCCTCCTCCTCCTCCTCCTCCTTCTTCTTCTTCTTCTTCTTCTTCTTCTTCTTCTTCTTCTTCTTCTTCTTCTTCTTCTTCTTCTTCTTCTTCTTCTTCTTCTTCTTCTTCTTCTTCTTCTTCTTCTTCTTCTTCTTCTTCTTCTTCTTCTTCTTCTTCTTCTTCTTCTTCTTCTTCTTCTTCTTCTTCTTCTTCTTCTTCTTCTTCTTCTTCGATGGAGTGGCTTCGCGAAGCGAAGTGTGCTCGGGGAGCTCGTCGTCGTCATTGTCATGACGCTCGAGGCTTTTGCTCGCTTCGAGCCACGCTGTCCGCTGCGTTTTTCCGGACCGGGCGACCTCTTCTTGATTCGCTGCCGCCGCTCCCATCACTCTCAACGCCTCCCCTTGCTGGAGGCGATTCGCCCACCTCCTGGACGGACGAACTCGAGTTCTCGTTGTCCGCGGGTGGAAGCCACCCTTCCACCACTTGGAATAGCAGCAATAGGCGTAAACAACATCAGTATGACCGCGACTGCATTTAACTGCGACTGCGAATGACGAAAAGATGACTTACCGTTGGGGCTGGATGCTTCGCGGTGTAGGGGGTGACCCCAGCCTTCGCGTCGAGGTACGTCGCCTGGGTGATCTTCTTCAGCGCCAGGAGGTAATCCTCGAGTTGCCACTCAACGAGGCAGGACTTCGTCGATTCCTCCCGGCCCGCGTACTCGTACATGTAGTGGTTGCGGCGGGCCAGGGGGACGAGTCGCCGCCCGAGCCAGCAGTTGTACAAATTGATGGGCACGAGACCCCTCTTCTTCAGGCCGCGAATGGTTTGAAGCATTTCGTCCACGACCATTTGCTGGTCTGTTGGAAGCTTGCCGACTTGAAGTCGGCGTGGTTCAGGCCGGTCGGCGGAGTATATTGGGATCGCCACCTCGCCGTCTGGAGTCGCCTCGGTGACATAGAACCAAGAATTCTTCCATTGGCTCGCCGCCTTGGCGGGTAGCATCAGATCGAAGAAGGAAGCCTTCGATTTCAGCTGAAACGTCAGGCCGCCCGCTTCCTCGCGACTGATCCGCCCGTGGAATAGATCGTGCCACAGGGGGAAGTAGGGCCTGCAGCCCAGGTAGCACTCGCAGAACGCCACGAAAATGGTGAGCTGCTCGATGCTGTGCGGGCCCAGGTCCGACGGTTGGATCCCGTAGAAGGCGCAGAAGCGCTGGAAGAAAAGAGATGTTGGGAATCCCAGCCCCCGCTCTAGGTGGCTGGTGAAGCAGACGAACTCTCCCTCGCGCGGGTCCGGGGTCACCTCTCCGGCCGCAGGGATGCGCCACCTGCCGGCGCGCAGGATCCCGGCCTCCTCGAAGGACGCCAGTTGCGCTCTCGTGCACTTGGATCTACCCCAAGGCTCGGTGGAGGGGGCCATTGGCGGAAGGATTCGTGGGGGTCGGAGGATTTCGGGTCGGCTGGATCGCGATGCGGAGGAAGACGAAGGTGCGCGCAATCTGAGGAAATGACGAGGAGGTGGTTCTCCGATCGCCTACCATCCCCTTTATATAGCGGTTGTTACCCGCCAAATCAGGGATCCGTTACTATGCGGTGATTACGCCAAAAGTTACCGTTGGATTACCCCAACAGCTAGTTTGACTGCGTTTGGACGGTCCAACTTCAGCCACTCGGCTCGCTGACCCGCTCGCTACAAACAGTGACTAAATATTTCGCCGACTCAATCTCCAAAGCTGCGACCAGAATGACTAGTTTCCTCCTTTATTCAGGAGCCCGCCGCCGATTCGACTGGATGCCCGTGTTGAAAGCCGAATACTCCGACTGTCAGCAACCACCTGCGCCCAATCGATGACGGCCTCGGGGAATACTGATGGGGATATGCCTACCGGGGTATACCCAGCAGGACGTTTCCGACTGGCCCAGGAACTGACGAGTGGGCCTGCGAGACGGCGACTGGATCAAGGCCCGGTGTAGATCCAAGCGACTGGAAGCTGAAGGCCCAGGCGAGTAGATAGGCCCAGTCGGATTAGGTTAAACGAGTACTGAAGCCTTAACTGATTCGGTTGAGATATGTAAACCCTAGGGGAGGTAAGTCTATATAAACCTCCCTACAGGGCGTGTAAAGATACATTTCATTGTACACCCAAGCGACTCGCCGCCTAGCCGCCGAGTTCGCCCATTGTACCACCATCATAATACAATCTAGCAGGAGTAGGTCTTTACCCTCCGGGGGCCCGAACCTGGGTAAAACCCCGTGTCTCCGCCCTCATCTCGCACCGCAGATGGCTGGCCGCCCTTGCCCCTCGTTCTACTACTCGCTGCCGATTGCAGCATCTACCGTGACCATTCCCACGACATGTTATGAACCGGTGTTAAGGGGGGGGTGAGCTCTGCGGCAGCCCCACGTGCGCCACCCTTTAACAACGGTTCGTATAAGAACCGTTGTTAAAGGTGGGGGGCCTCTAACACCGAACCCTCAACAACGGTTCTATAACCGTTGTTAGAGGGCCTTACAAACCGGTGTTAGAAGCCACCGTGTGCACTAGTGGCATCAGCAGTTATAGAGCCCCCTTGTTCCTCGCTAGACGACGTCCGCTCCAGCAGGCTTCCGGCGCCTTTCTTCACGCTTCATTCATCCCTGCAGGACCAGCTCCCCGACACCGCAAATCTCGTCCTTTTTGGTTCCTTGTAGCTCTCAAAATCTTCCATCAAAGACCAAGGAAAATCTGTCTCGCGCGATCGTACATGTTGTATCATCCGTCAGTTTCATCGTCTAATCTTATTATGTTCCCCTATTTTCCCGGCGCACACGTTCCTCCTATGTCGAACTCTACAACACGAAATCTATTCTACGAGCACCAGACTAGCCGCAGGAAGAAACTTCTATCAAATTGAAGAACCACAGCAGGAGAAACTGTCTCGCAAAGATCAGCCAGAAATATGTGTTTTGAAAACATTCTGAAAAGTATTCTTCAATGTTTTCCGGCTCGTACAAGATTCCTTTGAAGAAACTTTCTTATAAAATATTTTAGATCATTGATGGATCTATAATTTTTTTTACGGTATCTTCGATTTCCTCACTTTTTGTCGCCATCTTCATCCATAAAGAGGCCGAATTAACTAGAAATCTCAAATCTGAAATTCAATTAAACATCCAGATCATGAAGTTTTATAGAAAGGCCCCTCTGTTTTGTTTTTCCTCAACCCGCAGTCCCTTCTATGTCCACTTGTCACCCCACGTTGACCAAGCGTGCAGTGGCCCCTCTAGCCCTGCAGACCCACCCGTCATGCTGGGTGGGTAGAATCTATCTCGATGACAAAAGCCCCATGTCCTTTTCCAATTCAACAAATTTCACGAAAATGGTTAAATAAAAATTCAATCAAAACCTTTGAAATATTTGGAATTTGCAAAAACTTTCAAAACGAAAAGTGATTTTTTTAAATGTGAATCCAAATACATATACAGTAAACTCCAGAATTGTGCCCAACTATACCAACTAATGACAATTTTGCCCTTTTTAATTAAGATGTATTTATTAATAACATTAAATCTATAAATTCAAATATTGTAAATAATATATGTTTTTGAATAATAAAAAAATCTGTTTATGCTATTTATAATTTCATTTGGGCAATTTAAAATTTTCGAATTAATAAATGTTAATAAATGCCTATTTCTTAAATATCGCATAACTTTAAATCCGATAACTCCGTTTTTGATAAATGATATGTCTAAATCGATTAGCTCGACAAGCCCGTTCTAACTATTCATTTCCTATTATGAATTGAAGCATGCATCATGTAATTATTAAGTATACAACAATGTTTATGGGAGCAAAACATGACTAAAAAATTAATAAAATGCTTTCGTCTTGTACCCCACACCTCACCCATGACATGCTATGCTATGACATGTAAATTGTGCATCATTCCATTATGGAATACTTGGTTGATTGTTGCATATGATTTATATGATTATGCAATGTATTTATTTTGGTCCCTTATATATTTGGTTTTTATCCGGATAGACGCTGAGCAAGGAGAATATCAGGATCCTCAGGAGTATTACCCGGATCCATTTTTTCTGCAACTGGACTTCCAGGCAAACATTTCCCCATGCTTGCACTACATATAGTACCTATTGCATCTATCTTATTCTTGCATCATATGTCGCGATCCGATTAAAATTTAATCCTAAGTATTGCATAGTCTTTACTTTTAAACCCCACCGAAGCTTGTCCCCTCCATCCTATGAGCCATTACTACAGGAGTTGTTTGAGCCATGCGAGTTTTAGAACTACATGTGTAGGGTTTGTGAAGAGTCTATGAATAACGAGGTACCTAAACAACTGAAGTGAGTAGTAACGGGATAACTAAAAAAAGAGGCACGGTGGGCATTATCTGCTATTTGGTTCTTTAAGTTCACTTGTGTCCTGTAGGACCCTGAGTACTTGATTCTTGTTCCTTGACTATCGCACTATCCGCATGTGGGACCATGAATCCTCTTAGTCCTAGCTTGAGTCATATTTAACTTCTTGGGGCCACAAACTATTTTGGAGCGTTATTACTATCATGTACTTATGCCATGTTTTACTCCTTATTTACTACTACTGCTCGAGGAGCGTTTACTACTATATTGTTTAGGAATTGTGATATTTTTATGCGGTATCGACAAGCCTAGTCACACTTTTGGGTTCCCGATCGTTTATAGTCGTTGACACAAATCTCTGGGTCTGTGTCAGAGCCGGCCAACTTTGTCACGAGTTTCTTAGTGGGGTTGCCTCCTAAAATCAACTATGAATCTTGCGAATGCTTTGTCGTGATGCCTCGTTGGGTTTTCATTTGGTTTTTTTGAGGTTGATCGTGCGTGTTTTGCTATTTGTGCACCCCTGCAGAGTAAATCTTTCTGAAAGCCGTGTCCACGGATATGGACGACTTGGAGCACAGTTTCTCGATCATAGACAAGCATAACTAAAGTACCAGTTTTAAATTGACTAAAATTTGACTAGTAATAGTGCAATATTCATTGAATAATTAATAAAACTGCCAACCGGTGGGATGTTCTTCTGCCTTATCGTTTGGGAACAAGGAGGTGGGCGAGCGATATTTATTTGTGTTGATATATATCTGTTGGGAAATTATCTATTGTTTAATTAACGAGCGTCTGTCTATCATTGGTTAGGCAGATGTTGTAGCGTATGTCTATAGAAATGCTAGGCTTTACTTTTGTTGCTATTGTGTCACCCTCAGGTTGTTCCCTTTAGATACATAAAGGCTTGCTGAGTCCCTTAGGGTCTCACACGATAAAATATTGGTTCAGATGGGCAGATATGCTCTGAGAAAGGTTACTGGTTCGAAGAGACCAATGATGGTGGCAACTACCGTAAGGTGTAGAGATTCCGGGGATGAAGATTCGTGAGATCTATGGGTGAGATGTGCTTATATTCAGGGCATCTTATGTCAATTTGCCTGTTATCCGTAGTCAGATCTTGTTTTCTGCTTCCGCTTGATACTCTGATGTGTGATATATGAGGATGTATCCTAAACTATTAGCTATCTAGTATTTTGGATCTTGCCATATGGAATTGAATATTTCTATTTCTTTTAGATGGTTTGGCTCTAATGTACTCTTGTATGTCGCTGACATACACACTTGTGTATGTTTTGTTCGCATGCCTGTTGACTACGCCGCTCGCACTTGATATGATGTTCTTGGAAACTAGATAGGGTGGTCGGCCGATACTGTGCCCTGCTCCGCTTAGACGGGCTTGCACGTGGGTGGCCTTTGGGCCTCCGCAGTAGAACCACCTTCTGCACTTTGGGTTTGTCCTGGCTTGTTTCTTAGAGAGTAGTGTCCGAGGTATTACATCCACCTCTGGGCTATGGGTTTGTGGTAGTAGCTTGATCTATTTATCTCTTGTTCTTCATATATCTAGTACCATATGAGTTTCCCTACATGATTATGGTCATATTTGTAATTCCTATGTGGTGGATCTTTGTTCTATGATTTTATATTTGAGATTGGAATATACTTTGTGTAAGATGTTTTGATAGATGCTGTCAACACCCGGATTTTTAATCCCAGATGCCTGTTATGCCATACATCGCAATCCCAGAATTACCATTTTTGCGAGACATAACAGACTGGATATCACAGTACATCATCCATTACATACCATACATAAGGTCTTACAACAAATAAAGGATCTCACGATCCAGTCTTAGTACAATCAAGCAGCGGAATAATATAATAATGGTAGCATGGGCGAGACTCCATCTTCATGGTCACATGCAATGCTGATGATGAGAGATGATCCTAGTTGTCGTAACCTTCCAGCGGTCCATCCTCCTGATAGTCCTCTTCATAGTCTGGCCACGGGAATAGCCAGGGATAGCAAGTGAATTAGTTTTGAGTATGAATACTAAGCTCTACGTTGTTTTGCAAAAAGCCAGATTTACCTTAACTGAGTTCGGAAGCAAAGAAAGCTAGTTGAAAGTTTTATAACACCTAAGTGGGAGCTTGAATTTTCATATCACAACTCTGTTGTGGTTAAGTCAAATTCATGATTCATTTCATAAGTCATTTTGAAAACATCTGACGACAGAACAGTATGGCCACTCCAACTGTCCATAACCGGGAACGCGGCTATTCGAATAGTTTGACACTCTGCAGAGGTGGTACACTTTCACCACAATATTCGATACATCCGTCAGGAACAATCCTGAATTCACCATACTTAGTATGCGGATAATCAATCCTAACCTTTCAATTACACGCCCTAGTATTGGCACCTCTCCTATGAGTTTGGCCTCCCAACCATGACCAACTGTCATCTTGGGAACTGCATAGGTGGTCAATCTTCACGAGGTAGCCTCAGCTCAAACCTCGACCGCAAGGGAACCCATACTAAGATATATAAACTTCTAGTCAAGCCTTACCCAAATTCGGGTATTGTGATTGTACGGTAAAATTGGAATGGTATCGCATCTAGATAACCATCAGTTTTATAAAGGGCTAAGGCTCATGCCTCAACATTTTCATCATCAAAATCATCTGGTGTTCAAGAATACATGTCAAAACATTTCATTAGAGTGACTCATCATTCTAAGGTTTTCATAATCATTTTCACCAAGTATTCCCATCTAAAGTGATCAAGTTTTATGCTTAGCACTAGCATCTACAAGTGGGGGTAAACACTAATGAGGGGTGGTAATCAAGTGTGAATGATCTAAGTTCAATCTCATGCCTCAGGATGACATCAAGATTTATCTAACTTAGGACAAGTTTTATGCTCTTTATGCTACCTTTCATATCTTTCCAAAACTTACGAGTCACTTAACTAAGGAGCTTTGATAAAGAAATAAAAGAGTAGAGCTTGCAGGTAAAACTGGGTTTTGGTATCATCACTTGGTATAACCAAGGCATGCCTAATGCATTGCATATGTTATCTAGCTTTCACAGTTCCAAGTGTTAGCTTGCCTTGTGCAGTGTAGTGGTTGAAGTTCTCCTCGGCTTCTTCCTCGTAGTAATCTCCTTCCTCTTCATATCCTTGGTCGGTACTAGCGTCTATAAATAAATATGAGGTACACAATTACCAAACAATACTTAACTACTTCTATTTAGCATACAAAGGTTCACACTAGATGATCTAGCAGCATCACAAACAACACAAGAAATAAGGCACTAGTTTTATTTATTTTCTTTTAGAAAAGTAATTTCTACTCATTGAAAATCTACTTAAGATTTAATATTCTCCAACTAAAACATGGGATCATGTTGACACATGTCATCACCACATATTTTAGTACTTGGGAATGTGATTTAAAGTCGTGTCATAATTTAATAAGGTTTAACCTTTTTATTTTTATTAATTAAAGTGACTAGAAATGCCTATGAGGCATTCTTGTATTTCTTGTCCATTATTTCTGCAAGTAAACCTAGATATTTTTATATATTCAGAAAGGTATTATCAAATGTGATTTTTGAGAGTTGGAATTAACACAAAAGCATCTATGGTTAAATTTTGAAAAATGTTTAAATGTAGAAAAACTTCTGCCTTGTTATTTTTACTATATGCGATCTAAAATTACAAATGGTTTGAATCCAACGGGCTTGGATAAAGAATTTCAATACCTTTATAGCACAATTAGTTTCATGCAATTTGGTTTAGTGAATCTCTCTGAAATGATTTTTGAATCTAGAGACAGAGCTAAGTTTGAAACTAAATTGATAAACCTAAATTCTGACTACTGGGTCACGCGGGAAGGTTAACTGAGCCGGCCCACTGCGCACAGTGTGCACGCGGAGGGTTTAAGTGATTGTCCCCACCAGTAAGTGAGATAGGGGGGGGGGTGCAAAGGGGTACGGGGTGATTAGGGCCCTAGGATTAGAAACGAGATGTACGCCGGAGGTGCATCGTCCACGTCTAAACAGAACACATCGAGGTCAAACCCTAGAGCGGCCAATGGGGGTCAGTGGTGGATCACCGAGGCTCCGGCGATGGTCGGCGATGGGGGTGAACGACGGAGTCGATGACGGCGATCCTCCTGGTACTGGCGGCTCCTCCTAGGGTGGGTCCAATCAACGACGCCCTTCTCCTCCAGTAGCGGCAAGCTCCGGTGAAATTCTGGCGACCTGTTGCTCACCTTGGTCCGGGGATGAGTGGGTACGATCAGTGAGAGGTGGAAGTGAGATGGTGTGGAGAATTCATGCTAGGGAGGCCTCCTTTTATAGGCAAGCGAGGGAACCGAAGGGTGCGGGTGGAGCTCATCGGGGTCGTCTGCACAATGATCTACCGGCATGGCTGGGGGTAGGGGACGGTGCGCCGCCTCCTGGCGAAGCTCAACGGCCTGATGGTGAGGCGTGGGGTGGTACGGTGCGGTCGGAACACGTCGACGCTCTGAGCGGCTCCGACGGAAGTTTTAATGGCGCACAGGTGCTCCTGGTTGCACGACGGCGAATGTGCATGTCTGGGCAGTTCCTGGGGCGGTGGTGGTCATGTACGCGAGCGGCAAAGGCGGGGCGCGGTCTGTGCAAGCGTGTCGAGCGCGGTGCTCTGGCGCGTTCTCATCATGGTCGCAGAGAGACTGGACATGCGCGTTCTGGGTGGTCCAGTGGCTGGCAGGGCTCGGGCGATGGATAGGGGGTGGCGATGGATGGTGGAGTGCCTCCTAGACAAGGTTAGTGAGGCTAGTTAGGCTTGCATCTTGCTGTCGACCTTGGGGTGGCAATTTAGGCTCGATCATGGTCACCATTGATGGCATTGTCAAGTTTACAGTGAGCTAGGGCTTGTTAAACTAGTTAGATGATCTACTGAGAGTGTAGTGTGAGCTAGAGAAGGAACAAGTTAGCCACAAACATTGCTCACTATAGTGTTTGTTGTTTATTTTCATTTGTGTTCAGAAGGTGTTTGATGAAATGGCCGCAAGATATTTGAATTTGAATTTTTGGATGAAACTTGGTGGGTGTACTAGTCACATACTAGGTAGTCTCTGGTTGCTTGGATTTGTCAAGGTGCACTGGTTTGGTTGGGTTTTGAAAAATGGTGATATTCCAATATGATATAGATTCAAATTTGAATTGTCATTTGAATCAAGTTGCCGAATATTTCTCTGGGTTTGCAAGGTGGGCTTGGGTTCACTTTCACTTGGTATAGCAAGGGGTGAAAAGAAATGGAATTGTTTATGTTTGAAATCTTGGACTAGAAACACTCAAAGTGGTCTAGTGAGCAAGATTGGCAAAAATGACAATTTGCTTGTTTTATTTGTTTTTGAATTTCTCTTGATTTGTTTCTGCTTGGAATTGATTTAGATGATGTTGTTTTCATCTTTAAACCATTCCTTTCTATTCACAACAATCACACAAGTCCATTCATGCATTCATACATTCATCACATACACACATGCATTCATATGATTTTAATTCACAAAAATGTTTACAAACCTTCCCTCCTTAAACAAAATCTTACCCCGAGATTTGAGAAAAAGAAAAGTAGGATTTAAAGAGATCTGTTAACTCTGTCCTAATGTAGTCTTCTCGCTCCCATGTAGCTTCTTCTTCAGTGTGGTTACTCCACTGAATCTTGAGAAATTTGATGCTCCCGGTCCTAGTGGTTCTGAAAGCTTCCTCCAAAATATGGATGGGTACTTCAGGATACGTTAGGTCATCGTTGATCTCTATGGTTCAGTTATCAATATTCTTGAAAATTTTGGTCTTCTCCGGGACTTCTAGGCATTTGTGAAGTAACGATATATGGAACACATTATGCACGGCTAACATCTCCTCGGGCAGTTCCAGTTGATACGATACTTCACCTCCATGATTCAGAATCTTGAAAGGTCCGATATATCTAGGGGATAACTTTCCTTTGAGCTAGAAACGTTGCATTCCTTTCAAAGGTGACACTTTGAGATACACAAAATCTCCAATATTAAAAGCGAGGTCTCGACGTCTCTTGTCGGCATAACTCTTCTATCTGGATTTGGAGGTCTTGAGGTGCTCACGGATCTTGTGAACTTTCTCTTCTGCTTCACATAGGATGTCGGGTCCGAAAATCTGACTCTCTCCTATTTCCGACCAATTCAAAGGGGTACGACACTTTCTTCCATACATGAATTCAAATGGGGCCATTTGCAAACTAGCTTGATAACTGTTGTTGTATGAAAATTCTGCGAATGGCAGACAATCTTCCCATTTAGATCCATATTCTAACACGCAGGCTCTCAACATATCTTCGAGTATTTGATTTACTCGCTCCGTTTTTCCATCGGTTTGAGGGTGATAAGCTGTGCTAAAATCTAGTATTGTTCCTAATCCTTCTTGGACTTTCTTCCAAAATCTCGAGGTAAACTGAGTTCCTCGATCCGACACAATTTTCTTGGGAACTCCATGCAAATTAACGATTCTAGCGATGTACAACTCTGCTAGCTTCGAACTCTGGTAGGTGGTCTTGACTGGTAAGAAATGGGCTACTTTGGGCAGTCTATCTACTATGACCCAAATAGAGTCATTTCCCCTACTAGATGTAGGCAAACCGGTGATAAAATCCATTCCAACTGAATCCCATTTCCATTCCGGAATCTGCAATGGTTGCAACAGTCCCGCGAGTCTCTAATGTCCCGCCTTGACTCTTTGACAAATGTCACACTTGGCTATGTAGCTTCCGATTTCTCTCTTCATCTTATGCCACCAAAATTGCTCCTTCAAATCCTGATACATCTTTGTCCCTCCGTGGTGGATAGAATAAAGAGTATCATGGGTTTCTTTCAAAATAGCTTGCTTCAACTCTGAATCTGCTGGCACATAGATACGTCCTTTGTACCACAAAACTCCTTATTCATCCTTAGTGAATCCGGGTACTTTGCCTGTACCGATGCGACATTTGATTCCGTCGATACTAGCATTTCCTTTCTGCGCCTCCTTGATCTAACTAATCAAAGTGGGTTGAAGTTCTATGCTAGCCAATCCTTCACGTTCCATTCAGAAATCTTCCAACTCCTTGTGCAAACGTGGTTGGTCCTTCAGAATCATAGAGTTCAAGCGTCACAACAATCTGGTAAGGGCATCTCCTACCACATTGGATTTACTAGGGTGATAGTGAATGTCCAGATCATAGTCCTTGATTAACTCTACCCATCTCCTTTGCCTCATATTCAGCTCCTTCTGAGTGAAAATATACTTCAGGCTCTTGTGATCCGAATAAATCTCACAATGGTTTCCCATAAGGTAATGCCGCCATGTCTTCAAGGCTAAAACTACGGCTTCTAATTCAAGATCATGGGTAGGATAATTCTGCTAATGTTGCTTCAGTTGTCGGGATAGAGAAGATATTATTTTGCCTTCTTGCATCAACACATATCTGAGACCGATCTTGGATGCGTCACAATACACATCAAAGGGCTTCGTGATATCCGTCATGATCAAGATTGGGGTTGAGATCAATCTATTCTTGAGTTCTTGAAAACTCGCTTCACATTTGTCCGTCCATTCAAACTTCTTATCTTCAACAATTGGGTCATGGGTCTTGCGATACTCGAGAATCCTTCTACAAACTTGCGGTAGTATCCCGCTAATCTAAGAATTGCACGAACTTGGGTTTGGGTGGTTGGGGCTTGCCATTCTTCGACATCCTTAACCATTGCAGGGTCAACGGCAATTCCTCCGGCTGATACGATATATCCGAGGAATCCTACCTCCTGTAACCAGAATTCACATTTGCTAAACTTAGCATACAACTGATGCTCCCTAAGGGTTCCAAGGATGGTCCTTAGGTGTAGCTCATGTTCTTCTTCTGGTTTGGAATATATCAGAATGTCATCGATGAAAAAAATGACAAACTTATCCAGGAAGTCCATAAAAATATTATTCATGAGATTCATGAAATAAGCGGGGGCATTGGTTAATCCAAAAGGCACAATAGTGTACTCATACAGTCGATATCTGATGGTAAAGGCAGTCTTTGAGATATCCTCTGCACAAATCTTGAGTTGATGATAACCAGTTCTAAGATCAATCTTAGAAAACACTTTGGCACCAGTCAACTGATCAAATAAATCTTCTATATTCGGTAGTGGGTACTTGTTCTTGATGGTGACATCATTCAGCTTCCCATAATCCGTACAAAAACAGTTACCTCCATCTTTCTTGTCCACAAACAATACAGGTGATCTCCATGGTGACGCACTTGGTTGGATCAATCCTATATCTAGCATAGCATCCAGTTGCTTCTTCAACTCCACTAATACACACGGGTTCATACTATATGGTCTCTGGGATATGGGTCCGGTTCCAGGGTTAGTTCAATGATAAACTCTTGATATCCCGATATGGGGTCATACTGGGTAATACATCTGGGAATACGTCAGGGTATTCATAGACTACTCTGACTTGGTCAATGGTTGGTTGGGCTAGACTCTTGTTGCACTTGAATTGACGGGGCAAGGTTTCAGATACATGCTCTACCGATATTCCGGCTATACTGGTCATGGTTATGGCTTTCTTGGCACAGTCGATTAATCCTTTATGTTTCGACATCCAATCCATTCCTAATACTACTTCCAAACCTTTAGTTCCAAGTACTATTATATTAGCATAAAAATCTATGCCATGGATTCAGATAGGTACGGCCTTGCAAATTTGTCTAGCTTTGGTGGTTGAACCATGTATTTGAACTATCATAACATGCTTCAATTTTGTTGGTTGAATCTTACTAGTGCATGCAAATTCTTCTGTAACAAATGAATGCGTTGATCCAGAATCAAACAACACTCTTGCAAGTACCGAGTTACCAGAAAACATACCCAGCACGACATCTGGTGTTTCTTGGGCTTCTTCAGCATTCATGTGAAATAGACGGCCGTTGCGGTTGAGTGAATTACCTGGGGCAAATCTTCTTCCAGGCTGAATACGACGCTGCTGCTGAGCTGGGGCATTCGCATTGGGGGCTGCTGTAAGCTTCTTGGGGCACTCAGTGGAATAGTGAACCTTGGTTCCACATTCATAACAAGTCACCTGAGACTTGTCCTTTGCTGCAACAGGCACAACATTGCTTCCAGTTCTTGGGGCAGTATTGGTGTTGGTGGCGACATTGTTTTTGTTGAAATTGGGCGGTGCACGATTGAAATTATTGGAGTTGCCGGGGTTGTTATTGTTTCCTCCAAGCCTTGGGTTTCCTCCTCCACGGTTGGGATAGGTTGGACAGTTCATCGGGGGTCTATTGGTTCTTGGGGAAAATCCTAGAGATGGGTTGGGGCGATACTTTGGGGTATGGTGGGTTCCTGGTTGATGCATCATTCTACGCTTGCGGTTCTCATTGGCTTGGTTGATCTTGCCTTCCATCTGAATGGCAGAATCCACTAAGGCTTCAATGTCAGCAAAGGGAATGTTGACCAACACTATCTGCATATCATCATGTAGACCATTCAAGAATCTCTCCTTCTTCTTAGCTTCAGTGTCAATCTCATCTAGTGCATACCTAGCCAATGACAAATTTGTCACGGTATTCAACTACTTTCATCCTCCCTTGCTTCAATTCTCTGAATTCATCTCTCATCCTCTTGATCAAACCCGGTGGCACATGGGTTCTGCTGAACATGAGTTTGAATTCATCCCAAGTCATCATTTGTCCTCCATTCATGGCACGAACGCTGTTCCACCAAGCTCTTGCATCTCCTGCCAGATAGTGGGTGGCAAACAGTACTTTCTCGTTGGTTTCCACTCCTGCAACTTCTAAGTTGTTCTCCATGGTTTGCAGCCAATCATCTGCATCTAGGGGCTCTTCAGACTTAGTAAAGATGGGTGGATTGGTGTTCTGAAAGTTATTGAGCTTTGATCCATGGTTGTCCTGATTTCCATGGCCTTGGTTGTTGTTGGCCATATGATCTATGTGTTGAAAGGTGGCTAAGTTGGCCTGACGTTCGGCTCTTTCAGCCTCGCGGTCAGAAACCAACATTTGCAAGATCTGCAACATCGGGTCCGGGGACGAAGTGCTTCCTCCGCGAGGCATCTGAAGATTGAGATAGATCGTGAGACAAGAGGGACATTTCTAAGGTTCAGGGGTTTGTTTTTGAAGAGTTTTTAAACTTTGACTCTGATTTTTCTAGCAACTTGCTTTTCATTCATTCATAGCACACAATACAAACACACACAACAACAAGGAAAACAAATGGTTTTAAGAACCATTCTGTGAAACTACGATACAGTGGGACCGGATACAACTCACTAACGCTAGTTCTCAAGTGCTACTACTCCTTGGAATCAGTGGCTTCATCCTCCTCCTCCTCATAATCAATGAAGGCAAAGTCATCCTCGTCGGTGAAGAAGTCCATGGCTTGATCCTCCAGAAAGTCATCATCGTCACTGAGGTAATAATAGGGGTCTCCACGGATATCCTCCCCTGCATTCTCCCTCTCCTCAAGCTGCATGTCCCTCTCATGGATGGTCTACTCCAAGTCTGTGATCCTGTGACAAAGGCGGGCAATGATGCGCTCCTTCTTGTCAAGCTGACGGCGACGAGACTTGCGATCCTTCACCAGCATGGTGATGGTCTGGTCCTTCTTGATAGAGATGGAGAAGTTGTGGTTGGCGTAGGAACGTGCATTGTCCAACTCCTTCTGCCGGTTATACATCATGAACTGAGGTGGTCCACTTGATACTTCAGATCTGGGTGACGTGGTACCTCCAGTGGTTGTCCCATCGCATCACGCCTTGGATAGAACTCAAAGTGCGTGCCCTTGATCTAATTGATGCTTTTCCCACACAGACGGGCAAGCGCTTCCTGCATGGCCCTGGCAAGTCCATCTAGCTAGTTTTTCTCCCTTAAGGTGAACTGGACTCCCTCTGAGGTGGGGGCTTCAATCTTTCCTCGGAGACTTGCTACAATCAGCCATTGCAATTCTCCTCCTTCCTGATCGTTGATCTGAGCTCCGAAGAACTCGGGATGCGGGGCTCCAGTAGTTCCGAAAGCTGGTCCAATTCATGCTAAAAGATGAGATCTCCTCCATTTCCCAACTGATAGAACTTTCTATACTTCACGTCCATCTATAAGAATGTATGATGGGTAAGTTAGTAGAGTGATCAAGTGTGTCAAATTTTATGTAAGTTTGCAAGATTTTTGAGGAACATGAATTTTCATGAAAGAATCTAAGTGATAAGAATGATAATAAGTTTTCATTTTCAAACTAATTTTTTGATTCAAGCGTACATTCTAACTAGGGTATCCTATGGTCAGGATGGCTCTGATACCAACTTTTCAACACCCGGATTTTTAATCCTAGATGCCTGTTATGCCATACATCGCAATCCCAGAATTACCATTTTTGCGAGACATAATAGATTGGATATCACAGTACATCATCCATTACAAACCATACATAACATACATAAGTTCTTACAACAAATAAAGGATCTCATGATCCAGTATTAGTACAATCAAGCAACAGAATAATATAGTAATGGTAGCGTGGGCGAGACTCCATCTTCATGGTCACAGGCAATGCTGACGATGAGAGATGATCCTAGTTGTCGTAACCTTCCTGTGGTCCATCTTCCGGATAGTCCTCTTCATAGTCTGGCCACGGGAATAGCCAGGGACAAAGCCATGAGTACTCTTTAAGTACTCGCAAACTAAGACTAACAAGTGAAGTAGTTTTGAGTAGGAATACTAAGCTCTATGTTGTTTTTCAAAAAACCAGATTTACCTTAACTGAGTTCAGAAGCAAAGAAAGCTAGTTTAAGTGGTTGTCCCCACCAGTCAGTGAGACAGGGGGTGTGAAGGGGTACGGGGTGATTAGGGCCGTAGGATTAGAAACGAGATCTATGGATGAGGTGCATCGTCCATGTCTGAACAAAACGCGGCGAGGTCGAACCCTAGCGTGGCCAGTGGGGGTGAGTGGTGGCTCACCGGGGCTCCAGCGATGGTCGGTGATGGGTGAGAATGATAGAGTCGACGACGGCGATCCTCCTGGTACTGGCGGCTCCTCCTGGGGTGGCTCCAATCAACGGCGCCTTCTCCTCCAGCAGCGGCAAGCTCCGGTGAAATTCCGGCGACCTGGTGCTCGCCTTGCTCCGGGGATGAGTGGGTACGATCAGTGAGAGGTGGGGAGTGAGATGGTGTGGAGAATTCATGCTGGGGAGGCCTCCTTTTATAGGCGAGCGAGGGAACCGAAGGGTGCGGGTGGAGCTCGTCGGGGTCGTCTGCACAGCGAGCTAACGACATGGCTGGGGGTTGGGGACGGTGCGCTGCCTCCTGGTGAAGCTCAACGGCTTGATGGAGAGGCGTGGGGTGGTGCGGTGCGGTCGGAACACGTTGACGCTCTGAGAGGCTCCGACGGAAGTTTTAATGGCGCACAGGCGCCCCTGGTCACGCGATGGCGAACGGGCATGTCTGGGCGGTTCCTGGGGCGGTGGTGGTCACGTACGCGAGTGGCGAAGGCGGGGCGTGGTCTGTGTGAGCATGTCGAGCGCGGTGCTCTGGCGCGCTCTCGGCATGGTCGTAGAGTGACTGGGTGTGCGTGTTCTGGGTGGTCTAATGGCTGACAGGGCTTAGGCGCTGGACAGGGGGTGGCGGTGGACGGTGGAGTGCCTGCTAGACAAGGTTGACAAGGCTAGTTAGGCTTGCAGCTTGCTGTCGACCTTGGGGTGGCAATTTGGACTCGCCCATGGTCACCATTGATGGCATTGTCAAGTTTACAATGCGCTAGGGCTGGTTAAACTAGTTAGATGATCTACTGAGAGTGTAGTGTGAGATAGAGAGGGAATAAGTTAGGCACAAACACTGCTCACTATACTGTTTCTTGTTTAATTTGATTTGTGTTTAGAAGGTGTTTGATAAAATGGCCGCAAGAGATTTGAATTTGAATTTTTGGATGAAACTTGGTGGGTGTACTAGTTACATAATAGGTAGTCTCTGGTTGCTTGGATTTGTCAAGGTGCACTAGTTTGGTTGGGTTTTGAAAAATGGTGACCTTTCCATATGATATAGATTCAAATTTGAATTTGAATTGTCATTTGAATCAAGTTGCCAAATGTTTCTGTGGGTTTGCAAGGTGGGCTTGGGTTAACTATCACTTGGTCTAGAAAGGGGTGAAAAGAAATGGAATTGTTTCTGTTTGAAATCTTGCACTAGAAACACTCAAAGTGGTCTAGTGAGCAAGATTGGCAAAAATGACCATTTGCTTGTTTTGTTTGTTTTTGAATTTCTAATGATTTGTTTCTGCTTGGAATTGATTTATATGATGTTGTTTTCATGTTTAAACCATTCCTTGCTATTCACAACAATCACACAAGTACATTCATGCATTCATACATTCATCACATACACACATGCATTCATATGATTTTAATTCACAATTTTTTTGTTAACCCTAATTTTGGTGATTGGAATTTGATAACCTTGATTAATATTTTTAGGATGTTACAGATTCATATCATGCACCCCATCCTTAATTGCTTGTTTTGATCCACCTTGTATGCAAGAACTTGTATGGGGAGAAGTATGTATTAGATGGAGTAGCATGGTGGTAAAGATTGAATTGTGACAAACAATATTCAAGATCTACTTTGGTTTTACCTTTATTTTGCTTCCTCACTAGGGGTAAAGTGAAATCATGTGCTATAGTTATCATATGAAAGCGTGATAACCTTGTTAGATCAAGGTAGTGTTGGAGATATGCCCAAGAGGAAATAATAGAAGTAGTTATTATTATATCTTCCTGTTTATGATAAATGTTTGCATTCATGCTCTAATTGTATTAACCAGAAACATTAATACTTGTGTGATTTGTAAACTTGTAAGAGTCCCTAGTAAATCTTCTTTGTAATACTAACTTGTTGGTTAATAGATGGTCATGGTTTCCTGATCATGAACATTGATATGTTATTGACAACAATATCATATCATTAGGAGAATGATGTGATGGACATACTCCTATAGTTAAGTGTAGCATAAAGATCAAGTCTTTTCAATAGTTTGTTTGCTATAAGCTTTTAGATACATAGTAATCACCATCACCGGATGGATGCTTTAATGACATCAAACACCACTTCGTAACTGGGTGGCTATAAAAGTGGCATTGAGTGTTTGGAAAGTATGTGTTGAGGCACATGGATCAAGAGTGGGATTTGTCCATCCATATGATAGATAGATATACTCTGGGACCTCTCGGTGGAATTTCATCCAATTAGATTGCAAGCATGTGACTGGATCACATATCAGAGGAACGAGTAAAGAGTACTTATCGGTAACAAGGTTGAACTAAGTATGCAGAGATACCGACGATCAAACCTCGGATAAGTAAAGTATCGCGAGACAAAGGGAAATTTGTATCGTATGTAAATGGTTCATTCGATCACGAAGTAACCATACAAATATGTGGGAGCCATATGAATTTTCAGATTCTTTTACTGGTTATTGATCGGAGAAGAGTCTCGATCATGACTGTATAATTCACGAACCGTAGGGAGACACACTTAAGGATTCAATGTTATTTAGTAGATATGGAATGTGAGTAAGAATACCGTATGTTGTTCGGAGTCTCGGATTGGATCCAAGACATCACGAGGAGATCCAGAATAGTCTAGAGAATAATATTCATATAAGGAAAGTCCAATTCCGGAGTTCGGGAATGGTTTCAGTGTTTTCACCGGAATGTTCTAGAAGGGTCTAGAAGGTCTACCGATCCGGAGTGGGAAGGGTGCATTGATGTGTCATGACAAAGTGGAATGGTTGCATCATTTACTAGGTCACTTGGCTGGGCAATGGGAAGAGAGAAATCAAAGTCTAGTTTGAAAAGTCAAACTCCAATTTGAAAAAGTCAAATCCTAACACTGGTTGCCTAGTGGAGGGAGGGAAGGAATTCTACCTAAGGGAGGACTCCATGCTCTCCTTGCCATCGGCCCAGCAAGGGGAGTTGGGTGAGGACTCCTCTCCCCTTGCCACCTCTCCCTCTGATACGTCCAATTTGCATCACCATTCTACATCATAATTTGCCTCTATTCATTGATATATTTCTTATTAAGAGGTGTTACTTATGTCTTTTCATCTGTTTTTGCATGTTGGATGATTCTTGGAGGATGAACTGTCGGAGTCAGTTTTTGATGGAAAAAGAGGTGTTTTGATGCAATTTCGCGAAGATCGGAAAAATATCAGAAAAACTACGGAAAATCATATTTTACCAGAAGACGAATAATGCCAGAAGAGGAGGAGGAGATGGGCCACAGGGGTCCCACACCCCCCAAGCGCGGGCCACCCTTAGGCCACACCTACAGGGGGTGTGGACAACCTGGCCCAGCTCTAGCTCCGCCCTCTCGCCTATATCTTCTCCTCGAAACCCTAAAACAAAAGGGAGCGACCATAGAAAGATTCCACCGCCTCTTCAGAGCGGAAAACACCGAGAGAGAAAGAGCTCTCCGGCAGACAGATTTCTGCCAGGAAAATTCCTTCCCGGAGAGAAGATATCGTCGCCATCAACACCATCATCAAGCTAGAGTTCATCGGGATCATAATCATCATCATCCACACCATCATCTCCACCAGCACCATCATCACCACTCCATCCCGTTGTAACAATTGTGTTGAATACTTGCATAGTTCTTAGGGGAAACTTTCTCGGTGTTGATTACTATTGTATTTGATGCTTGTGAGTGGAACCATTGGATTATTTATTGTGTTCAGATTGTTATCCATCACTATATCATCTTTGATCTTGATCCATATGATGTCTTGTGAGTAGTTCTTTAGTTCTTGAGGATATGGGAGAAGTCATGTTGTTACTAGTGGATTTGTGTTGAGATATTATTCAATGGTTTAGTATTTAAGTTGTGGTGCTATTCTTCTAGCGGTGTCATGTGAACGTCGAATACATGATAATTCACCATTTATGGTCCTAGGGGAATGCATTGTGTATTTAGATACTAATTGTGGGGTTGCCGGAGTGACAGAAACCCGAACCCCCGTTAGGACACCATTGCACAAAGGGGCGTAGGATCTCATAGTTTAAGGCTGTGGTTAGGTATATATCTTAATTGTTTTCCTGTAGTTGCGGATGCTTGCAGGGGGTTTAATCACAAGTATGTATTAGTCCAAGTAAGGTCGGTACATTAGCACAGGTTCACCCACACAACACTTAAAAAACCAAAGACGACTGCTCAGCTATATGAAGCGAAGCACTTGACAGAATTCCCATGTGTCGTCGAGAATGTTTCGTCCTCATAAGTATTTCCACCGACTTGTCCTTTGCTAAGAAAGGATTGGGCCACTTGATGCAATTGTTTGTTGTCTTTATTACTTGTACTTTATTTCTTTGCTTTATCAGAAAACCCCTAAAAATCCGTTTGGTAAGTATTTACAGGGATTTCCTACTCCAGACCACTAGTCAACACCTTTTGCTCCTCATTGGGATCGACACTCCTATTTATCGAAAGTACTACGATACACCCCCTATACTTGTGGGTCATCAAGACTATGTTCTGGCGCCGTTGCCGGGGAGTGAAGTGCTATTGAAGAGTGGAACTGGTAAAGGAAACTTCTACTGTGAGTATTGCTTTTTATTTCTGTTTGTTACTTTGTTTCCAATATGGATAACCCACTTGGTTTTCTGTTTGGGAAAACTACTACCACTTTTAGGGTATTAGATGAACCACCACATGTTGAGATAGATCCTTTTAAGATACCTACAAGTATTGTTGATCGTGTTATGGATAATTATTATTTATGGGATGGAACTGTCCATCCTGGTGATCACTTGCTTTTTATCCATGAGTTATGCGGGTTGTTTAAGTGTGCATGTATCACAACTGAACATGTGAAGAAGAAATTACTCTCTATATCCTTGAAAGGGAGAGCTGAAGAATGATATAAGCTACTAAAAGAATGGAAAATCCATGGAATGGGAGGAAATATGTAACGTCCCAGCATGAGAGCCTAGAAATAAGCTGAACCCAGATGTGTGCATTGCATTCATGCATAGAAAATCTGAATAATTTTCGCTCTTTTGAACAAAACTTGTCAATGTGATTGAAGCTTCTCTTAACTTGATGGAATTGAAGGAGATCATCAAGTTAACTACGATAAGTTTCAATATGACCTTTGCTAAAACCCTATTTTTGGGAAAAGGAGATTTGATCTAAGGGTAGATCAAATGTAATAAAATTTAAACCTTAATACATTATGATTTATATTTGATCCTCAGGTGATCATATTATAGAATTCACTATAATCACTCATGAATACCAAGTTAAGGATATAACACAAAATATGAATTTAACAACTCTGTCTTAATATCATCTGCATATACCATGCGTATCATGGTAATACCTAACCCTACTTCTTAAGTAAGATTGAATAGGAAAGAAACCAAGTTCAGATCATTCACCATATATCTTTCTTTCCATATCAATCCTTATCATCTCTATTGAGTTATATTCCAATATCTGTTGTTCATCAATGTGGAGAAATCAATTATTGATTCACCAATTCTCAATCTACTAACTCTTGACCAGAACATGGCTCACAGTTAAGTGTCTATAAAGAAACTACTAAGAAGAGGTAAATAGAAATGCTAGTTTTAGATATCATCTATAGGATGGGAATGAAGGAAGAGAATCCAATCCATAGGATAATTGATGGAGCTAAATCACTCCTAAATAAATATAATAATTATTTATATCATTTAATTATATGGTGATTAAGAAGATTACAAGGATAAACCCTAAAGATAGTTACCAGTAGTAATTCCATTAGACCAAGTGGGCATAATCCATGAATAATCTTAATCTAATATGAAATACTAAGAAGATAATTTCAATACAATTAAAAAGTAGTATTGATAAAGCCTTGCTTAGCCAACTAAGGACTTAAGAAATAAATGATTAAAGGATTATAATGGTGATGCTTTAGCCACCAATATTGAATGCTTATATTTAGTATAAGTGATATTGGTGGGTAGAACATGATTGAAACCCTAGTAGAGATAAGTTATCCTAGAGTAGTCATTACAAGCCACATAAATATAATTTAGGGTTGGAGTGTGATTTATTGGAGTAAAGTAAATATAGGATGATATTATTCAATTAAAGCTAGTGTAGCATAGAGTTATGGAAGTACTGTTATTTATTTTAAAGGATAGTCAACTTTAGAGAAAGGTAGTTGGATGCATACAACTAGATATATTAGTGATGGATGATTAAGGAAGATTATGAGTAGAGTTTGAAGGAACTACTTGTTGGATGGAAGGCTATCAACAGTAGAGTAGTAGATACAACCAAGCAAGGATATGAGGAAGTTATGAAAACTTTAGTATCAAACTCATTGGATTCATCCATGAGTTTAGAAGAGTAAAGGGTGAATAAGAACATTTTGTGAAGAAAGCTCATCATACTAACTAGGATGATGGATAGGAGGAAGTATTATATCTAGGAAAGGAATTCATTAATTAAAGGTCCAGGATGGTGAAGAATGGTAAAATAGACATTCTTGTTAAACAACCAACTCTAAATCTTAAACCAAGGATAATATCCATTTCAGGGAATTGATTCATCATCTTATGTCTACATCACTCTATAGGAATATTTTCCTATAGAAAATCAAATAAACACATTTTTGTTAATTCCAATCATCATAATTATATGTGCTCAAGAGTATATTTATCAATCCCTTTCTATAAAACATTCAAGATATAACTTTCTATTATAAAAGGTGATGTCATCAAATATCACAAACAGAAGTCAACATGTTTAGTTATTAAATCTGTCCTCACATCCATAAAGGAATCTAAGTAAATTAAGAACCCTAAACCCATGGGTAAACATTTATAATTCAAACTTTAAAACTTCTATGATTACCATAACAAAATATATATAATACCATGTTCTCAACTAATGAAAGTAATATTAACCATATTAAATTATTTTGTATTTTATGCATCAAATAATGATATAGGATCATCATACATATAAAATTTTTCTATTTAAAACTATGAGCCAACTAGAGTTAAGTTTTATAAACAAATAAGAATATATCATTTAATAAATTCATGATTAAAAGAGGAGACACAAATAATAAGAAAAGCTTCTAAAAAAATATTAAGAGGGGTTATATAATAAAATAAATATAAAAGATCATATAATAAAAGTTTACAAATGATACTAAATATATTTTAGAATTACTACAATTATCCAGCAAATAAATTCTACAAAGAAAAGTTTAAAGATAAATTAAATTCAAATCTGAAAAGGAAAACAAATAAAAACATTTCCTGGCCGTGGCCCAACACCTCTGTACTTATCTGACGCCCATGTGCAGCCCACAAAAGCCCAACAGCCAACCCAACTCTTTCTCATCTGTGACTGACGAGTGGGGCCAGGGAAGGACTGCGAGTTGAGAGGAAAGAAACACTAGGGGGTTATCCACAAAACATCATGTCGTCGTCATCCTCACGCACACAAACAGCTCGCTAGAGGAGCTCGCCGCCACCCGATGCCGTCATCGTCATCCTTGCGCCAAGATCAACGCCGCTATCGCCCGGAGAAGATAAGGAGGCCACTGCAACATCCCTGCTCGTCCCCATCCTCAATTTCCCCTTCTGAAACCCTCTCTGCCTCTTTTCCCCAACCATGCCAAGAACCCTAGCTCGAAGGTTAGTCAGAGCCGGCGATTCCGTGCTCGCCTCGGTCAGATAAGACCACGGTGGACACCGCCGTGCTCTTCTCGTTCGATTGCCCCGCTTGTGACTACAGAGGAGAAGTGAATCGACCTAATCGCACCCTCGGTTCCCGACGCTGTTCGTCGACCTTGTCATCGTCTCCGACCGCACCTCGCCAAACCAAGCATACCATCGCGTTCCTGGTGAGTCACTGAGTCTCCTAGCATGCGCTGATGCTTTGTTTGCTTCCTAAGTCCACGCCACCATAATCAACCGCAAGCACCGCTGCATAAGCTCGACATTGGTTGCCCTTCGATGACCATTAGATAGCGGCGCCACCACCAATAGGTTTGCCTTGATCTCCTCTGTCCAACGCACCTAGCCACAACCCCGCGCACGCACCAGATCGATCGATCGATCCTCAACCAGTAAGGATCAACCCAGGTGACGTCATGCCTACATCATATTCGAACCACGTCAGCTAGTTTGACCAGTCTTTGCTAGCGTGGCGTGTGACGTGGCCCAGGACCCATGTGTCATCGTCTGGGAGTAGAGAGAGGGTCAGTAACAAAATACATTTACTAACCTGAGTGCTGAGGTGGGCACTGGCCAACTAGTCAGTGACATAGGCTAGCTGTGGGTGCGGTGTAAAAAGTATTTCCTGTTTAATAAATAATAAAATTTTATAAAATCAATTATTAATATTCCAAAAATATAATCAAATAAATGATTAAATCTTGTTTAATTAATAACTTTTGATTTACAATTCAGAAAAATATGTATAGTATATGAAAATTTGTAGAAAAATAAAATCTACAACTTAACCTTATTATCCAATATTATTATGATGATTATTTAAATAAATATTATTTAATAAAGGTTTAAAAGTAATAAAACTTTGATAATTCATATTCCAAAAATGGTAAATATTAGAAATATGAATAAAATACCAATTTTTTTGGAAAATAAAGACTATAATTTAAAACTATAATCATGCATTATTATTTCACTTACTTAAATATTTATTATTTATTAAGTATTTTAAAATTATTAAATCTTATAAAAATCATATCTTATTATTTATAAATCATAAAAATAAATATAATATACCAAAATGATCAAAAAAAGAATATCTACATGTTAAAAATATAATATTACACTTTTGAGCTAATTAAAAATTCAAATATTTTAATAACTCAAATTTAAACTTACTTACTTAGTTTTAAAATTCATATAAGGATAAATAACAATTATTAATATTTCTAAATTAGTCAATTAAGTTTAATAAATATTATTAGTCTTGAGTATTAATAATATAAGCGATAATGGTTTAAAACACTACAAATACCTTATTATTAAATTATTTTCAACCTTAAGTGAAGATTATATTCTAAAAATATTCCTATTCATAATAAAAACCTTAAAGAACAACTTGTGAATAAATCAAATCCTTTCTATCTACTTTACCCACCAGATTACAAAAACTACCACAACATTATAGTAAGTCCATAAGTAGTGAAGTAATATTATATCTTGTTTCATAAACTATAACCCCTCATTTATAAAAGGTAAATGACACTACTCCATTATAAAATCAAGAAACCACCACACTAAGTAAAAGTATAACCATTTTTAAGTAACCTTAAGGAAACATTACCAGGTACACAAGATACAAATATGATAAACATTATACTTTTAAACTATCTTTGTTTTAAAGTTAACTTTAGTCTATAAGAATCTAAATATAACACTATAAACATTGTTATACATTTTATAGTTAACTTTGGTCTGAAGTAGTTAAGTTATAAAAACATCTCAAACTCAAACCATTCGAGCAAGCATAAATAACATCGACCAAACTCTATTAACCACAAAGCTTGTTTAGACCTTAGAAGAGAAACCTTTTCTTCGAAGGTTATTCTTTTTGCCACTTCAAACAAGAACTCTTATATGAACAATCTTAAGTAGCATTTCACCTTTTGTGTGTGCCCCATTGCTTATGATATTGTAATTATATGATTGTTCCACACATATTCACAAGCCTTAATAAGAAGCACAAGTATGAAATCTATCTAAAAGGGACAACACATTCCAAAGTAACCATTTCTGGAATCCAAACCCTAGAACAACGTTATCCCCGGGATTCGCGTTTATAACGTGCATCACATTACTTATGCATAAAAGCATGTTGCTTCTTTAAACATTAGTCCTTACCGGACCAATGGTGCTGATTTCAGATTTTGGATCTTATACTAACTCGAAGACCGTGAGTGCATAATCTTGCAATCACAAAAGGCAAGTTCACAATTGCTCATGTCCTTTGATTATTTTCTATAAAGTATTTTGCAAATCCAGTGTTGCCATCACTTGCATTTGAAAAGGGTCATAAAATACTATTTTCATAATAAAAGGATTATAGGTTATTACCATGAGGTAATAACTTACTATAAATGTTCTGGTGGTAAAGGAACATAATATCTAGGACTTAACAACCAATGTTGCCAGTGATTCTTGCGCCGTATATTACGCGTTAACCATGAGATTTGGAATGGGACGGAGAAGTCAGATGTATCCTTTTCCTCTTGTATGGAGGCAAGACGACCTTAACGTGACGTTGTGATTCCTTGCGTGGATCCAACATATGGGTAGGCACCCTTACGCTCCACACTTTTGGTGTCTACATTATCTATGAATGGTGTTTAGGGATATAGTCCATGTAAATGGTACTATTCCGGGCATCACTAGGTCATAGAGTCTTCGGGAACTCATCAGGATTGGAGCCTGCCCAAAAGGGGGCTTAATGAAGATGAGCCAGCCTGAAGGATCGTGCAGACATATGAGGTCGCGGAGAGGGCAATGATTGGCTTGGATCATCTACTGGGCCCCACAACATGGAATTGTGGACGGGTAAGCTGTCCGGTTGTGCAACAAGGAGTTGATCTCTCATGGGAAAAGTAACGCACCTATGCAGAGTGTAAGAACTATAACTTGTTACTCCCTGTTCCGAGAAGGAGCTGCGAACGCTGTGGGAAAGGAACTCCATGAAAGTTCTGGTAAACCCGTGAAGGCTGACAGACATAGATTTTCAGAATAAAAGCAACCTTTGAAGAAATGTTTATGAAAACTTGCATTGGCCTACGACCTACGGTCTGTGTCTGTAGTTATAGTGCATCAAACACTCCTTTTCTAGTGAACTTTCTAAGTACGCTCGTACTCAAAGTATCTTATTAACCCTTGATAGATTCTGAAGCCATTTAGATGATATCTACACCAAGTTATGCTCGAGGAAGCATCATCCAAAGCCAAAGCTCTTCAACAAAGAAAAGGAAGTCAACAAATACCTCAACTCAAGTGAAGACGAAGTTACTGATTAGATAGGAATATAATCTCTAGCCAAAGAACCTATTTCCGTAGTGTGTTGCAATAGCAGCAATGCCAACCTCTTAGCTAGAATACTAGTCTTACTAGTATAATAGTTCCTGCGTTGTTTATCTTTGATTCTTCTCCGTAAGAAGTTCTCTCTCTCTCTTTAACCTAGAGTGTTCTCTAGATCTTGTGTAAAGAGTGAGTTGTAACCTTTAGCCATGTATTGGACCCGCTGTGTTTTTGTTGTGACATTCCGAGGGATGTAATACTAGTGAACGGTGTTTCATTGGTATTATGTCAACGACTATAGTATACTTGATCATGCAGTGGTAGGCTGGGTCACCACAAAATAGTACCTCTCTTTTATTCTAAATTCTATCCTCCTAGTGAAATTCATAAGAATAGGAATCTGATATATAACTTTTGGCCTCGTGATGGAGAGAGTACAACTCAAGCTTGGGGGAGATTAAAGTTACTAATGCTTAAATGTCCTATTCATGAACTCCCTAACAATATTATTATCAATAACTTTTATGCTAGCCTTTCTCTTCATGATAAAGATTTACTAGATGCTTCTTGTGTTGGATCATTCACATGTATGAAGGAAGAAGCTAAATGGGATCTCCTGGACCGTATTCAAGAGAACACTAAAGCATGTGAGAATGATAAGGAAGAAAGTCAGGTATAAACTATGATTATGAATGCATTAAATCCTTTATGGGAACTGATGACTTTCGTTATATTAGTAATGAGTATGGGCTTGATTCCCAAAGTATTGCCAATTGTTTTAAGGCCTTTGACTCTTACATAGAAATTACCAAAAATAAGTGGAATAATTACCATGCACCTTATAAAGATGTTGTTAGTCATGTTCCTGTTAGAAGCACTGAAGTTTGTACTTTTGATCATATTTTGCCCGAACCTTATGTTGAGAAAACACCTTTGCCAGCTAAGATAAAGGAGTATTCTATGATGATTAGTGCGAATAACAAAAGTACAAAGAAAATTGTGGAACCTGATGAGAAAATAAATACTAAACCTATGGTAGCTATTGTGAAAGATCTTGACACTAGAAATATAGAGGATGAGCACATTGTCTTCTGTGACGACGCTTCTATTATTATCTCTCATCCTAGTAAAGCTAGAAAGGCTAGTGTCCCTGTGCTTTCTGTGAGAATTGGTGATCATAGCTAGTATGGTTTATGTGATATTGGTGCTAGTTCTAGTGCTATTCCTTATGAGCTTTACATGGAAATTATGCATGAAATTGGTCCTTGTGAGCTTGAGGACATTGATGTGGTTATTCACCTTGCTAATAAGGAAACCATTTGCCCTATTGGCATTGTAAGATATGTGGAGGTTCTTTGTGGTAAGATTAAATATCCTGCTGATTTTCTAGTGCTTAATTCAGCATCTAGTAAAACTTGTCCTATCATATTTGGTAGACCCTTATTAAACACTTCTGGAGATATTATAGATTTTAAAAAGGAGAAAGTTTTAACTAAGTTTTATGAAGATTTTTATGAGTTTAAATTTTCCAAATTTGCTAAAGCTCCTTGTTAAAATTGCTTGCCTAATGAAGATTTCAGGATGGAACAACTTGCTTCTATTGATCCAGTTTATGACCTTGGGCCTCTTTTTAATGATTGTAAGTATGATCATTCTGATGATAGAGTTGTTTCCTGTGACAGTTACATTGTCAAATTTATTCAAGGTGCTACTGAAAGTTGTTACGAGAGAGGGAAACATGGTTTTATGCATCTCAATAATGTTAAGTTTCCCCGTTTTATGTTGAAAGCTTTGAAGTTGCATTTGTTTTGTCTTCCTATGCTATTGGATTTTGTTTCAATAATTTGTTTTCTCATGATACTCCCATGCATAGGAAGTGGGTTAGACTCAAATGTGTGGGATATTTGCTTCTTGATGCTCTCTTTTCACTTCAAATATATATCTCCTATGTGAGCATCTTTGAAATCTTCAAGCCTAACTTAAAGGCATTAAAGAAAAGTACTTCTTGGGAGATAACCCAATAGTTTTGTTGAGTCTTGGAAGTAATTGTAGGGTTTCGTAGCATGGAAAACAAAAAATTTCTACCGCATACAAACAAACAAGCCAAGATCTATCTACTAGATTGTAGCAACGAGTTGATAGAATAACTCACCCTCGAAGATTCCAAAGTGTTTAACGAGAGCGGATTCTCGTGGGTGATGTAGTCGTACTCTTTCCGATCTCAAGATCGCGTAGACGATCCTTCCGGCGCTGCGTTCCGGCAGCACTCCCGCAGTCGGTCACACGTTCGGTACTCGATGAAGACCTTCCTCTCCCTTGTTCCAGCAGGCAGCGGAGGTTGTAGCACTCTCCTCGCGATTCCGGCAGCACAACGGCGTGGTACCGGAAGTAGAGGGGAGATCTCGCAGGGCTTCGCCTTAAGCCGGAGCGAGTATGGTGGAGTATGAGAGAGTACCTCGACGATCTAGGGTTTAGACATGCCGAGGAGGGGGCAAGCCGGCGGCTAAGGTTAGCTAGGCGGCGGAGGCGGTTTGCCCTAGGGCGGCGGCGGCGGCAGTGGAGGTGGCGGCGCCGGCGGCTAGGGTTTGGAGGAGAGGATCTTGTGTGTCTCTAGGAGGGAGCCTTGCCCCTCCTTATATAGGTGGAGGGGCCGTCCGGCCAAGGGGAGGGAGAGGAGTCCCTCCCCAACTCGGCTTGGGTGGTGCGCCGGCGGTGGGGAGGAGGGAATCCTCCCCAACTCGGTTTCCTCCTCCTTTTCCTCTTTCCTAAATTAGCCGTTTGACTTTCAAACTAGCCATTTGACTTTCAAACTAGCCGTTTGACTTTTCAAACTAGGATTTGAATTAATCCTTTATTTTGTTCAGCGATGACACTTAGTACATGATGCAATCATACGAACTTGATATAACACATTCATGTACCCTTCCCCTCCGGAGTGCCGGACATTCCGGAACCTTCTAGAACATTACCGATGAAAACACCGGAACCATTCTCCAACTCCGAAACGGGACTTTCCTTATATGGATCTTATTCTCCGGACCATTCCGGATCTCCTCGTGATATCCCGAATCCCATTCGAGACTCCGAACAACATTCGGACTCTTTCTCATCATTCCATAACTACTCAAACAACGTCGAATCCTTAAGTGTGTCTCCCTACGGTTCGTGAATTATGCGGACATGATCGAGACACTTCTCCGAATAATAACCAATAGAGGAATCTGGAAATTCATATGGCTCCCACATATTTCTACGATTACTTTGCGATCGAATGAACCACTTACATATGATATCAATTTCCCTTTGTCTCACGATAGTTTACTTATCCGAGGTTATGATCGTCGGTATCTCTGCATACCTAGTTCAACCTCATTACCGATAAGTACTCTTTTCTCGTTCCCGTGATATGTGATCCCTTGTGAGCCAGTCACATGCTTGCAAGCTAATTGGATGACATTTCACCGAGAGGGCCCAGAGTATATCTATCCATCATGTGGATGGACAAATCCCACTCTTGATCCATGTGTTTCAACCAATACTTTTCGAACACTCAATTCCACCTTTATAGCCACCCAGTTACGGTGTGGTGTTTGATGTCATCAAAGCATCCATACGGTAAAGGTGATATGCATGATCTCATGGTCGAAGGAATTAGATTACTATGTATCAGAAAGCATATAACAATTGAACTATTAAAATGACTTGATCTTTATGCTACGCTTATCTATAGGAGTATGTCCACCATATCATTCTCCTAACGATATGATCTTGTTGTTAATAACATCTCAATGTTCATGATAGGGAAACCACAATCATCTATTAACCAACAAGCTAGTATTATAGAGAGGCTTTACTAGGGACTTCAAATTAAGTTTACAAATCACACAAGTATTAACGTTTCCTTGTTAATACTATTATAGCATGAATGTAAACATTTATCATAAACACAAAGATATAATAATAACTACATTTATTATTGCCTCTAGGGCATATCTCCAACAGTAATACCTCAGTAATAACCGCTCCTTATCCTTCTTGTTTTTGTTTTTGTGTCAAGATCAACTACTTTTGAGAAGTAGAGGAGTTGTGAAAAGTAGCTGTCCTGGGATGGATTTTTGTGCTGCATAGTAAAAATTCGTGAAGGAGCTTAGTACAACGGATGGAGCTGTAATTTTCCGTGCTTGTTCTCCAAGTTATTACCCAACTTTCATTAGTTTTGCACTTTTTGATTTGAGCAACTGAATGTTTTCGAAAAAATCAATCTTTACCTGCTGGTCTGTTTTGACAGATTTCTACCATCATTTGCATTTGCCTCTTATATTGATTCCCTTACAGATTCTTTTTATGGCTTCAGGAAAGGAGTTGCTACAATATCTTTTGTTTTGATGGATTTCAGTTGAAGTGTGAACCTAAAGGTTCATTGTTTTTGCATACACTAATGTTGCCAATGAGGTTTGTGTAAGGCCTTGCATGAAAGGAATTTTAAAGAGATGGAGAAAAGGAATCTGCAGAGTTTGTCTTTGAATAGGTAAAAGTGGTGAAAACAGAAGGTTCGTGAAAGCCTAATCTTTTTATATTTTTGATATTTTTATTACATACGGAAGGTTACGAGGCGAAACAGAGGAGGAAACGAAGGCCAGGGTGGCCACACCCATCCTAGGAGCGGGCCCCAACTGGCCACGCTTGGAGGGGGTGTGAGCCCCCTGAGCTCCGTTTCCGCCTCGTTTTCGCACCAATACCTTCCTTATCCATTGAAACTTCGTAATATATAACCCCCCGGATCCCTCGAGGTTCATATATCATTTTCTCGTCGTGTTTTCATTTCGATCTGTTTCTGTCAAGAAATCTTCTCAAGTTTAGAGCACCATGGTCTTCGCGAACAACAAAGGCAAGAAGCCCAAGGAAGATGATCCTGAAAACCCCAAGGAGGAGGAGATCTTGTTGGGGATGAAGAACACATGGAATAGGACGAGCATCCGGACACCCGCGCTACCGTCGCAAGCATTGGAGTGGTGGCAAATCTTACCAAGCTTAGAAGTACAACACAGATGTCTACGGGAGGGAAACCTCCATGTCTTGTCTTCGCTCCACGGTCACCTCCTTCACGTACCAAGAACCCCTTCCATACTCTTATACATTAGCAACAATACCAACAGGTGCCCAAAGGGAACTTGCCCTAGGTTTGGTATCTTCCTCGCACTAACCATGCAGGGAAGGAACACACCAAGAAAGAAGAGTGGGGAAAGAATAACAAGGACTAGGATTCTCGGTCCGATATGATCATGAACTGAATTGAGAAAAATTCGGAGTTGATCCGTACTTTGACCTTCGAGATTGAGGATTTGAGGAAACTGATTGAAGAGCTTATCAAGAGAACACCACCACCACCGAAGGGGTAATTCGCCATCAGGTTTGGCATCCCCTTGGCTTGTTCCAAGCTTGGGGGAGTGCCGCGGTATCACATCATTACCTTTTATATTTTACCTTTTTAATGGATTCATATCTTTGGTAGAGAAGTTATCTTATAGGTTGATTTGCATTGTGGAAGTATCTCTCCTTTAGTTGATTATCTGTGTATCCCTTGGTGTGAGTGCCTTTATGGAATATTAATGAGAAGTTTCATCTTTTACTTTTTGCACTTCTTATTTTAGTTTGCAATATATATTGTTAGATTGATCTTGTTGATCAGTATTGGTATCACTTTGGGAGCATCAAGAATATCTAAATTGGTTTTGGCAAACCGAGCTCTGGTTAGTAGCAAAACTTTTTGAGGTTTGAAAAGAAAAGAGAAAATCTTACAGGTATTTTGTATAATTTATTTTCTTTATTGATTGGCTCATAAGCTTAGTATTCTTTATTTAAGATCTTTTGTGTCTTCAAGGAAGATTGTATTTTTGGCTTTTTCACTTGTAGGTTTCCTTGTTTCTTTCAACTCTTTTGCTTGCTACCCAGCCTTGCTAGCCAAAAGCCTGTTTTAAGAAGGACTACTTCTCATGCATCCAATCCCTTTGAACCAAAACTTGTGCCATTTGTGTCCACCATATCTACCTATTAGCATTATTGCTATTCCAAGCAAATTCTCAAGCTTCATCTATCTTTTGAATTAAAAATCATTTTGTTATGTGAAAACTAGATAGTAAAGCTCTCACGAACTTGATGGTACATCTTATTTTCTTGCCCCTAATAAAATTGAACCATTGTGTCATCAAAGTTGTATATGCTTGCATCTATACGTTGTGATTAGCAGAACCATGCTGTCATGGGGAACACTTTAAACACTTATGGATACATATCCAATTTATATCATGCTTTTTTATTTGCGGATGTCGTCGGTGTGAAATAAAAGGGGATCTTGGAAGTCCATGGAGTTATGTATGTGTGTTAGAGAAACGCCTAGGCCGCTAGCCTAATCCATGCCTAATCATGGTGGAAACTTGCAGCATAACCATAGTGAGCAATATGTGAAGCATCCTCAATAAAAACCTATGCAAATAGCAAATAAAAAGATTGCTGAGATGCTCTCTGTCTTCTTGCCTTGTAATTTTGATTATGAGATAGCTCCTGTATCATGTGCAAGGGGTACCCCGTTGGCGGTTCTTTATGGTACACATGCACTTACAATGACAAGAACTTACCGGTAACTAAAGTTGAGTAGCATGAGGAGCGACCCTCGTACTCAAGGGACATGAGATTGCAAACTTATATTTCGTCAAGCATATACTCCATCTTTGTTCACTTTAACCTTAATCACCTCATGATGCTCAGAATAGGGGCAATGAGGGCTCAAAGCTAGTAAGTACCATAATCTTTTGGAAGCTCTTTATGACTTGAAATCCCTGCTTCCCTCTATGAAGGGCCTTTCTCCTATTTCTAAGTTGAGTCAGTAAACCTACTTGCTCTCTATCTCTAGCAAGCATTTGATTTTTTGTGTTCCAAGCATTCATATGATGATTTATTCAATCATGCTCTTCAACTTACTTGTTTGCAAAAGACTCTTATCTATTGAGTATTACTTTGAAAGCCTTCTTTGTGAAAAACCTTTTATGTTTGAGAAAAATAGTATTCCTATTGTAAAACTTCTAAAAAGATTTTTGTGAAAATGTTTGCCAGCTGATCTCTGACCAAGAACAAAGTTTGCCAATTCCAATTATGATTTATCTTTATGCATCTCTTTTGTTGTAAGAGGTCCCAACCTTTAACAAGGTAGAGATCCCTATGTTTACAATAATAGTCCCTGGATCAATAGCTAGCATCCACAGTTAAGATGTAATATCAAGAAACACATGTCATAATACAACTTTATAACCAGGAATAAAATAATTCATTACATCTTACATAGCTCATTTGGCTATCTCATTACAATGCAACAGAAATAACTATATAGCTTGGAGTCCTCCATCTTCAAAGTGCCACAGGCAATCATGTTGGTTGTAGACTTGTAATCCTAATCAACATACTTTACTAACATCAAACAAACCTGCAATATAACAAGTTACAGCCACAAGGGTCAATAATTTGAATTGTATTGGCAAGTGATACTATGGTAATATAGTGGTAACTATCATCTATATGCATTTGGCCAAGTGGAGCTTAGGCTTGCTTTGCTCAAAATAGATTTTCCTTATCATTTAAAAATACTAAGTTTTTGTTTGTCAAAAATCACCCAAGGCATCTCCCAATAGAAATTAGTGATCCTTAAACCCTTGTTCATCCACAATTTTTAACTTAGAAATTGGGATGAGGAGATTCTTGATAGCTTCCATGTCTTGATGCTCAAATTTGTCCATTGCTGGGGACACGGCTAAGTACTTAGATTTTACTCTCTGCAGAGGTGGTGCACTTTCCCCACAAGACTCGACATGCATCGAGACAAGATCTTTCAGAAGCCTTCCCTTAGACCAGAATGGATGCGTTCCAACCTATCATCCCCTACCACCAACTGTCCATTTGGCTAAGTTATTGCGACCTATATGATACAGGCAGAGCACATAATGCCAAGTGGCTGCACTTGAAGCTTCTCAACATTTGACATCTCAAATCTCTTTGTTCCTGGGTGGCATTCCACAAGTGAGATATACAAGGTAAAACATAGAAATGGGCCTTGTGTAACCACTCAACAAAAATCCTTCCAAGCAATACCATTCCACCCAGGTGATTCATTCACTTAGTTGTTTTATTAAACAAAACACAAGTCCTTGACTTAGAAATATTCCATAGCATGAATATAATCCTCCCTTGTTTTCTACTAGCTAAGCTAAGCATGATAGTAGTAGGAATCTTAACTTAGGAAAATTCTACTAATGTTTCATCTACTAGGATTTCCCATGGAATAATTTATACTTAGCAAAAATTCCATGCAAGTCCTACTTAGAAATAACACTAATGCATAGTGAAAATAATGGGACAAAAGTATGAAGCACCACTTTCCTTTTTGGTAGAGAATATAAGTTCACTCCTTGATCTTGCAATAGTCACACTCTTCAAATTCCATTACAATTCAATAGAGGCACAAATTCAATCTACCATTCAAGCAATTTCATCACATAGAGTAATAAAAACAAAGCAATGCATGCAAGCATGCCAAAATTGCTTTATTTGGAGAAGTGGTTTCTATTAGGTTATAAACATTTTAAAACACCTATTGGTCATTTATAAATGTGGCAAAACCATTTGATATCATGTTAGTGAAAATGGCTATTTTAAGTCATTTTTGTTTTGCTAGAAATGGTTCAAATCGAAGTCATATTTTTGTAGGGTTTGACAAATATATTTTTAAACACAAGTGTTAGTGTTTATGGTCAAGTGTTTATTATTAAAACCATTTGCAAAAGGTTTTTACCTATAAACCATTTTTAAGTCAAACAACATTTTATTTCATTAGAAATGCCTTTAAACAAAGTAATAATTTTCTAGGATTCACCAAATATATTTTTAAATCTTAAAACATGGTGTTTAGGGTCAGAGAGTTTAATTCAAATCATTTTCCAAAGGCTTTACTCAAAAAGCATTTTTAATATATAAACAATATTTTTATTTAACTAGAAATGCTTTAATTCAAAGATTCATTCTTTAACTTCACAAATTACATTTTTAAATCCATAAGTTGGTTTCTACGCTCAGTAGGTTCAAAAAAATCCAATTACAAAAGATTTTACTCTAAATATATTTTTAGATGAATTTTATACACAAATTATACCTACACAAGTTTATGCAAAAACTACTAATTTACTAGAAGCAACTCATTAAACAAAGTGCATGGTTGGAAAGTACTTGTTTTGCTGATTCCATTGATATAAAATTTGTAAAATTTGGACGTGTAGATTTAAAGTTATGCAATTTACAAATTCATACAACTAATAAAAATGTTTCTAGTTTTAAATCAAAACGCTGGCCACGCGTCAAGTTCTGATTGGGCAATACCGTTTCGTTCGGATCAGGCAATGTGGAGCGTTAGATTTTAAACAGATCGTGCGGCACAGATGAGTTCTTACCCCTTTGTTAAGTCGTCTGTTTCTACGCGTCCGATCTAAATCGAATGGCCCTGATCTATTCGACCACAAAGTGGCGGCACTGGTGGTGACGAGTGGTGGCGGCACGGTCAGACGGTGGTGTTCCCGGCGATTCAGGAAGCAAGAGAGGGAGAGAGGTAGCTCACGGAGTTCGCAGGGCGATGCTGATGCTCAAATTTGTCGTCGCAGGGCAGGGGGCGCACGGGGTTGACAATAATTGTTCGCCGGAGTTGTCCCTGGCGTCGGGATTCTCTGTTCGTCATTGTTGGCGAAGATGCAGGTCACGAGAGGGCGAGTGAAGAGGGGCATTCGATGCGGAAGAGTTTGGCGAACACGTGTGTGTCATCTGGAGAGAGAGGGGAGGACAGGACTTACGGGGAGAAGTCGCTGGAATAACGGCTGACGGTGGCGCTGCTCTGGCAAAGACGTTGCCGAGCCTACGGTGCTCGCGCGGGCAAGTGGGGGGGGGGGTACTAGGAGGTTCCCAGAATGATGGGTATCTCGTACGTGTGAAGCAGGGCTTGTGGGGGTGAGGGTGCTGGCCGGAATTGCTTGCGAAGCTCGTGGAGACGGCAGTGGTTTGGGCGTGAATTTGTGCGGCCTGGTGGCTCGTTAGCAGAGGGGTTTGAGGGGAAAGGTAGAGAAGGGGGAGGAAAGTTATCGAGCGTGACTAATGACAGACATTACTCACGACATTGACATTAATTAATCTCGCGAGATCAAAGCAGTAACGTGCGAGGAAATGGTCGCAGGGTGGAGACGACGACGGGGCAGGGTGGGGTCTGATTGTCAGCGTAAGAGAGAGAGAAAGGATGGGGTCCAGTCATCAGTGGGTTTGCGGGTGAGATCTGCGGTGTGAATCGTTTTCCTGCGGGAAAGAGGATATGGGCTAGCTTGGCCAGGCTGCTTTGTTTTATTTTTTCTTCTTCTGTTTATTTTTCTTTTTCTGTTTATTTTATTCTGTTTTGATTTTATCCAAATGTTTTCAAACCTTGTTTGAATTCAAACCCTTTTCAAATGTTCAGTATATTTCTATACTGTTTTAAATAGTTATTTTAAGTCCATTTTAGAATAATTCTTTTATTATTTTATGGTTTTTATTCTATTTAAATTAGGCACTTGCCTTGTTTCAAATAAGATTTTAAATATAATTTCAACTCTTATTTAAATTCATATTTTTATCAAAACATTTTTAGTAGGTTTTATTTATTCAAATGAGGTGTTAAATAATTTACTTTGAATTATTTAAATTTATAATATGATTATTAATCATTTAATTTGGGCAAATGTCCTTATTCCATTGAAATCAAATATGGCTTTAATTCCATAAATTTTATTTAGATGATTTCTTTGATTCCATTTAAGTTAATTAAATAACTTTTATTCCACTTGGGCAAAATCCATTTATTATTTTCCCATGATTCAATTAATCATTTCTATTAGGGATTTTGGCTTTAATCAAATGGAATAGAATTTGGTTAAGGCCATTTTATTTATTTGAATATTATTTAACCGTTTATTTTATTTGGATTTGGATTATATTTATTCCATCTGCTTATGGATTTGGCCAAGTTTTAATTGGGATTTTAAATATTCCTTATTTATTTCTTTATTTGTCTTACAAAATCCATATCTTTTTATTTAAAGATCCAAACTTGGTGATTCCAATTTGTAAAATCTTTTTTTAATATTTGTTTATCCTTTTATATTTATTTAGGATTAATTTGATCATAATTTTGTATGGATTTAGATAGGAGCTTTACTAGCTTTGGAAATTATTCCCTTACCTTATTAAATTCATAAGATTTTATCCATGGCTCGAAATTGAATGAAATCAATTTCTATGGTTTTATAATATTTTCATTTATCCTTTGATCATTTATAAATGTTTGTTGGTAAATATTTATATGGATCAAATCCATAGTCTTAGGGATATCTTGGAATTACTTTATTCTATTTAGGGTTTTAGAGTTTTGGTTTAACTTTTCCAAGTGTTTAAATTTTAATGCTCAATATTGATGGATGCATTTCATTTGTCTTGGAATTTGTTGAATTCCATTTTGTTCAAAGTTTGTTCAAGATGGGTTTTTATGTTTCCATTTGGAATCAAAAAGTTTCTTTTCACCCTAAATTTCAACAATTATTTATTTTTCACATTACACAATTTGGAAAATTTTGGGATGTGACAATTGTGACTCCTCTAGTTGTTGCAAGCTAAGTTATATAATGTGAGTTGCTTTCTTCTATGAATTGTGTAATTGTAAGTGTGATGCTTCTTGTCCGTATTCTTTTATCGATACTTCACTCCATAAACCCGTGGACATGTTTACTGAGCTCAGTTTCGCTTGGGGACAAGTAAAGGTCTAAGCTTGGGGGGAGTTGATATGTCCAATTTGCATCACCATTCTATATCATAATTTTCCTCTATTCATTGATATATTTCTTATTAAGAGGTGTTACTTATGTCTTTTCATCTGTTTTTGCATGTTGGATGATTCTTGGAGGATGAACTTCTAGAGTCAGGTTTCTAATGGAAAAAGAGGTGTTTTGATGCAATTTCGTGAAGATCGAAAAAATACCAGAAAAACTACGGAAAATCATATTTTTCTAGAAGACGAAGAATGCCAGAAGGGGAGGCGCAGATGGGCCACAGGGGGCCCACACACACCCCCAGGTGCGGGACACCCCTAGGCCGTGCCTACAGGGGGTGTGGCCCACCTGGCCCACCTCTGGCTCCGCCCTCTCGCCTATATCTTATCCTCTAAACCCTAAAACAAAAAGGAGCAATCACAGAAAGATTCCGCCGCCTCTGCGGGGCAAAAAACACCGAGAGAGAAAGAGCTCTCCGGTAGACAGATTTCTGCCAGGAAAATTCCTTCCCGGAGAGGGGATATAATCGCTATCAACACCATCATCAAGCTAGACTTCATCGAGATCATCATCATCATCCACACCATCATCTCTACCAGCACCATCATCACCACTCCACCCCACTGTAACAATTGTGTTGAATACTTGCATAGTTATCAGGGGAAACTTTGTCGGTGTTGATTACTATTGTAGTTGATGCTTGTGAGTGGAACCATTAGATTATTGTTTATGTTCAGATTGTTATCCATCACCATATCATATTTGCTCTTGATCCATATGATGTCTTGTGAGTAGTTCGTTTAGTTCTTGAGGACATGGGAGAAGTCATGTTGTTAGTAGTGGATTTGTGTTGAGATATTATTCAATGGTTTAGTATTTAAGTTGTGGTGCTATTCTTCTAGTGGTGTCATGTGAATGTCGACTACATGATACTTCACCATTTATGGGACTAGGGGAATGCATTGTGTATTTGGCTACTAATTGTGGGGTTGCCGGAGTGACAGAAACCTGAACCCCCGTTAGGACACCATTGCACAAGGGAGCGTAGGATCTCAGAGTTTAAGGCTATTGTTAGGTTTATATCTTAATTGCTTTCCTATAGTTGCGGATGCTTGCAGGGGGTTTAATCACAAGTATGTATTATTCCAAGTAAGGTCGGTACATTAGCACAGGTTCACCCACACAACACTTAGAAAACCAAAGAAGACTGCTCAGCTATATGAAGCGAAAGCACTTGACAGAATTCCCATGTGTACTCAAGAACGTTTGGTCCTTATAAGTATTTCCACCGACTTGTCCTTTGCTAATAAAGGAATGGGCCACTTGCTGCAATTTTTCATTGTCTTTATTACTTGCACTTTATTTCTTTGATTTATCAGAAAACCCCTAAAAATACATTTGTTAAGTATTTACAGGGATTTCCTGCTCCATACCACTAGTCAACACCTTTCTGCTCCTCGTTGGGATCGACACTCCTATTTATCGAAAGTACTACGATACACCCCCTATACTTGTGGGTCATCACCCTCTCATAAATAGAGGGGAGAGGGCACCCTTGCCCCACAACTCAAACCTTAGCTTTGGCGCCACCACCTCTCAAGCTGCCGCCTAGGGATCTCCTCCCAAGTCACTGACTAGGGCAAAGCCCTAGCCCTAGCCGTCGGCCACCACCCCCCTTGGACCTCTAAACCCTAGATCGCCAAGGCATCTCTTCTACACCACCATACCCGCTCCGGCTTAGGTGAAGCCCTGCGGGATTTCTCCTCTAAACTCCGACAACAAACCGTCGTGGTGCCGGAATCGTGAGGAGAGATCTGCAAGCTCCGCTGCCTGCTGGAACAAGGGAGAGGAAGGTATTTATCGAGTACCGAACATGTGACCGACTGCGAGAGTGCTGCCACAACGCGGCGCCGGAAGGATCGTCTACGCGATCTTGAGATCGACAAGTGAACTACTACATCACCCACGAGAATTCGATCTTGTTAACCGCTTTGGAATCTTCGAGTGTGAGTACTCTATCGACTCGTTGCTACAATCTAATAGATAGATATTGGCTTGTATGTGTTCATGCGGTATAATTTTTGTTTTCCATGCTATGAACCCCTACAGTGGTATTAGAGCTGTGTCTATAAGTAGATCTGTTGCACGAGTAGAACACAATGGTCATTGTGGGCGGTGGTGCTTTTATTATCAATTTCTTCTTGTATACTTTGCATCTTGCGAGATGGTGTGATGAATCGGCCCTACATGATATTGTTCATGAGACTTTCTCCGCGCTCGACATGCAACTTTTATTGCATAAGTGGCTTTGCGGGTGTCTGTCTCTCCCATCATAGTGAAGATTAAATTTACAACAAACACTTGATAGTTCTTGCATCAACGTTATGGTTCTTGTTTGTAAGTTAGAACGATACTTATTGAAAAGCCCCAAAACACGTAAAACATGCAAAGAAAATTAGAGGCGTCTAACTTTGTTTTGCAGGGGCGTGTTGTGATGTGATATGGACATGATTGTGATTATATATGATGTATGCAATGATCCTTATTGTAAGTCGGCAACCATCAGTAACCTTATGGTTGTATTTTATTTCATTAAGACCTACATGTCTATTATTTAAAGTAGTTGTAATAGTTGATGCTGGTGGATGACAACCATGGAGCGGTGCCATTGACCTTGACGCCACGTCGGTGATGATGGAGATCATGTTTGTGCTTGAAGATGGAGATCGTAAGCATAATAAGAAATACCATATCATATCACATATTATGAATTGCATGTGATGTTAATCCTTTTATGCATCTTATACTTCTTAGATCACGAGATAGAATTATAAGATGACCCCTCTCACAAAATATCAAGATAAAGTGTTCGTCCTTAGTTAGCATTGTTGCTAAGACTCGTCGTTTCAAAGCACCACGTGATGATCGGGTGTGATAGATTCTGCATGTGCATACAACGGGAGCAAAATAGATTTGCTCATGCGTAAACTAAGGTTAATATTGACGAGCTTAGATTGTATAGACGTGGTCTCGAAACACGGAATACCGAAAGCTAAAGCATGAGTCATATAGTAGATATGATGAACATGTTGATTGTTTGCCTTTGAAACTACATCTTTTCTCGTGATAATCGGACTTGATGTAGTGGATTTGGTTCGTGTGATCACTAAAATAATGTGAGGGATATTGTTTTGAGTGGGAGTCCACCTAGATTAATTTAATTATTAATTAGAACTCAATTTGTCATAAACTTAGTCTAAAACTATTGCAAATATGTTGTAGATCATGGCGGCTCCTACCATCAACTTTAATGCGTTCCTAGAGAAATAAAAGTTGAAAAACAATGGAAGAAACTTTGAGGATTGGTTCCGCAATTTGAGGATTGTCCTCAATGCTGGTCATTTGACCTATGTGCTAGATGCACCGCTGGGTGACCCACCTGCAACTGATGCTACCTATGAGGTGAAGAATGTCTTTCCTTGCTCAGAAAAATCAGTACTCCACAGTTCAGTGTGCTATCTTGTATGTTTTGGAATCGGAGCTTAAAAAGTGGTTTGAGAACTTTGACCCACATGATATTGTTCGTGAACTCAAAATGATATTTGAGGCTCATGCGGTAGTTGAGAGTTGTGAAGCTTCTGAAAAGTTCTTTAACTGCAAGATGGAAGAGGGCAGCTCCATAAGTGAGCATGTTCTTAAGATGTCTGGGCATGCCAATAAGATCTAGAGCTTGGGTATAGTGATTCCTAATGCTTTGGGGATTAATCGTGTACTTCGATCACTACCACCAAGTTAGAAGAACTTTGTGATGAACTACAACATGCAGCGCATGGATAAGTCGTTACCAGAATTCTTCTCTATGTTGAAGCCTGCAAAAGTGGAGATCAAGAAAGAGCACCAAGTGTTGATGGTCAATAATACCACCAATTTCAAGAATCAAGGAAAGCCTAAGAAAAAGGGTAACTTCAAGAAGTGCGGTAAGAAAGCTACCGCACCGGCGAAGAAGACTAAGGATGGGCCTAAGCCTGATACTGAGTGCTTTTGCTGCAAGGGAGAAGGTCACTAGAAGCGGAATTGCCCCAAGTACTTGGCGGACCTGAAGAACGGTAATATCAAGAAGAAAGGTATATCTGATACTCATATTTGTAACTCGAAACAGGTGCTGCAGAATAAACAAAGACTAGCGAAAGACGAGGTGATCATGATGCGCGTTGGAAATGGATCAAAGGTTGATGCGATCAGGGTCAGCACACTACCTATTCATCTACCATCAGGATTCGTTTTATACTTAAATAATTGTTATTTGGTGCCTGCATTGAGCATGAACATTATATCAGGATCTTGTTTATTGCGAGATGGTTACTTGTTTATGTCCAATAATAATGGTTGTTTGATTTATATGATTAATATATTTTATGCTCATGCATCTTTGATAGATGGTCTATTATTGTTGAATCTCGATATTAGTAATACACATGTTCATAATATAGGCGCTAAACGTTTGAAATTGAATGATAATTCTACATACATGTGGCATTGTCGTCTTGGTCACACTGGAGCGAAGCGTATGAAAAAACTCCATTCCGATGGACTTCTTGAATCACTTGATTTCAAATCACTTGAAAGCTACGAAGCATGTCTTATGGAGAAAATGACTAAGACTCCATTTTATGGTATGATGGAGCGAGCTACAGACTTATTGGAAATCATACATACTGATGTGTGTGGCCCGATGAGCGTGGCATTGTGTGATGGTTATTGTTATGTTCCTATATTCACGGATGACTTGAGTAGATATGGGTATATATATTTCTTGAAACATAAGTCCGAAACAATCGAGAAGTTTAAGGAATTTTAAAGTGAAGTAGAGAATCAACGTAACAAGAAGATTAAATCTCTACAATCCGATCGTGGAGGTGAATATCTAAGTTACGAGTTTGGCGAACAATTGAAGAAATGTGGAATACTTTCAGAATTGACACCGCCGGGAACACCACAGCTAATGGTGTGTCCGAACGTCGTAATCGAACTCTCTTAGATATGGTTTGTTCTATAATGTCACTTACAGATTTACCGTTATTGTTTTGGGGTTATGCATTAGAAAAAACCGCATTCACTATAAATAGGGCACCATCTAAATCAGTTGAAACGACACCATATGAATTATGGTTTGCGAACAAACCTAAATTGTCGTTCCTTAAAGTTTAGGGTTGCGAAGCTTATGCAAAGAAGTTACAGCCCGGCAAGCTTGAACCCAAAGAGGAAAATGTGTATTCATAGGATACCCAAAGGAAAGTATTGGTATACCTTCTATCATAGATCCGAAGGCAAAATCTTCGTTGACAAGAATGGATCCTTTCTAGAGAAGGAGTTTCTCTCGAAAGAAGTGACTCGAAAGAAAGTAGAACTCGACAAGGTTATTGAACCTTCTCTCAGATTTGAGAGTAGTGCAGCACCGGAAGTTCATGTGGTGCCTACACCAATAAGAGAGGAAGCTAATAATGATGATGATCATGAAACTTCGATCAAAGTTACTATGAAACCTCGTAGGTCGACGAGGACTCGTACCACTCCTGATTGGTATGATCCCGTTATGAGTGGCATGTTGGTGGACAACACCGATGACCCTTTGAAATATTAGGAAGCGATGATGAGCCCATATTTGAATAAATGGCAACAAGCCATGAAATACGAGATTGGATCCATGTACGAAAACCAAGTGTGGACTTTGGTGGACTTACCGGATGGTCAGAAGGCTGTCGAGAACAAATGGATTTTCAAGAAGAAAACAGATATCGATGGTAATGTAACTGTTTATCAAGCTCGACTTGTCGCAAAAGGATTTTGAAAAATTCAAGGAGTTGACTACGATGAGACTTTCTTACCGGTAGTGAAACTAAAGTCAGTGAGGATTTTGTTAGCAATCGCTGCATATTATGGTTATGAGATATGGAAGATGGATGTCAAAACGGCATTCCTCAATGGAGACATTGATGAAGAGTTGTATATGGTACAACCCAAAGGTTTTGTTGATCCTAAAGATGCTAACAAGGTATGCAAACTTCAATGATCCATTTATGGATTGAAGCAAGCATCCCGAAGTTGGAATCAATGTTTTGATAAGGTGATCAAATTTTTTGGTTTTATACAAACTTATGGAGAAGTTTGTATTTATAAGAAAGTGAGTGGGAGCTCTGTAGCATTCCTAGTACTATATTTGGATGACATATTGTTGATTAGGAATGATGTAGACCTTCTTAAAAGTGTCAAAGATTATTTGAATAATAGTTTTTCAATGAAGAATCTTGGTGAAGCTGCTTATATATTAGGCATAAAGATTTATAGAGATAGATCGAGACGCCTAATATCACTTTCACAAAGTACATATTTGGAAAAGGTTCTAAAGAGGTTTGGAATGGAAGATATCAAGAAATGGTTCTTGCCCATGTTGCCCAATACGACCTTGAGTAAAACTCAAACTCCTACTATGGCAGAAGATAGAGAGCGGATGAGTAAGACTCCCTATGCCTCAGCCATAGGATCTATCATGTATGCCATGCTATGTACTAGACACGACATTGCATATGATGTTAGTTTGACTAGCAGATATCAAATTGATCCAAGAGTGGATCATTGGACAACGGTCAAAAACATCCTTAAGTACTTGAGAAGAACTAAGGATATGGTCTTTCTTATGGAGGTGATGAATAGCTCGTTGTTAATGGTTACATCGATGCTAGTTGGAACACCGATCCAGATGATTCTAAATCTCATTCTGTATACGTGTTTATATTGAATGGTGCAACAATGAGCTGGAGGAGTGCAAAGCAAAGCATTATGGCGAGATCTTAAACTGAATCGTAATACATAGCTGCTTCGGAGGCTTCACAAGAGGCGATATGGATGAAGGAGTTAATAATGGAGCTTGGTGTGGTTCCCAGTGCGATGGACCCAATGGCTATCTACTATGCTAACATGGGTGCCATATCCAATGCGTAGGATCCAAGGTCACACAAGAAGCTGAAGCATATCAAGATACGTTTTCACGCTATTCGAGAGCATGTACAAGATGGTGACATAAAGATTTGCAAAGTACACACCGATCTGAATGTGGCGGATCCATTGACTAAACCTCTCCCGAGCACAAAACATGACTAGCACCAAACTGCCATGGGTGTTTTGTATATTACCATGTAATCTAGATTATTGACTCTATTGCAAGTGGGAGACTGTTGGAGATATGCCCAAGACTCAATAATACAAGTATTTATTATTATATCTTCATGTTTATGATAAATATTTGCATTCATGCTATAATTGTATTAACCAAAAACATTAATACTTGTGTGATTTGTAAACTTGTAAGATTCCCTAGTAAAACCTCTTTGTAATAATAGCTTGTTGGTTAATAGATGATCATGGTTTCCTGATCATGAACATTGAGATGTTATTGACAACAAGATCATATCATTAGGATAATGATGTGATGGACATACTCCTATAGTTAAGCGTAGCATAAAGATCAATTCATTTCAATAGTTCGTTTGCTATAAGCTTTCAGATACATAGTAACCTAAATCCTTCGACCATGAGATCATGTTAATCACCATCACCGGATGGATGCTTTTATGACATCAAACACCACTTCGTAACTGGGTGGATAAAAAGGTGGCATTGAGTGTTCGGAAAGTATGTGTTGAGGCACATGGATCAAGAGTGGGATTTGTCCATCGATATGACAGATAGATATACTATGGGCCCTCTCAGTGGAATGTCATTCAATTAGCTTGCAAGCATGTGACTGGCTCACAAGGGATCACATATCACAGGAACGAATAAAGAGTACTTACCGGTAACGAGGTTGAACTAGGTATGCAGAGATACCGACAATCAAACCTCGGATAAGTAAAGTATCGCGAGACAAAGGGAAATTGGTATCGTATGTAAATAGTTCATTTGATCATGAAGTAATCATAGAAATATGTGGGATCCATATGAATTTCAAGATTCCTCTATTGTTTATTGATCGGAGAAGAGTCTCGATCATGTCTACATAATTCACGAACCATAGGGATACACACTTAAGGATTCGATGTTGTTTAGTAGATATGGAATGTGAGTAAGAAGACCGAATGTTGTTTGGAGTCTCGGATTGGATCCAGGACATCACGATGATATCCGGAATATTCGAAGGATAAGATTCATATAAGGAAATTCCAATTCCGGAGTTCGGTAATGGTTTCGGTTTTTTTCGCCGGAATATTCTTGATGGGTCTAGAAGGTCCACCAATCCGAAGTGGGAAGGGTACATGGATGTGTCATGACAAAGTGGAATGGTTGCATCATGTACTACGTCACTTGGCTGGGCAAGGGGAAGAGATAAATCAAACTCTAGTTTGAAAAGTCAAACGCCAATTTGAAAAATTGAAATCCCAACATTGGTTGCCTAGTGGAAGGAGGGAAGGAATCCTACCTAAGGGATGACTCCTCCCTCTCCTTGCCTCCTACCTAGCAAGGGGATTTGGGGGGGGGGAATCCCCTCCCCTTGACGCCTCTCCCTCTCATAAATAGAGGGGAGAGGGCACCCTCTTGCCCCACAACTCAAACCCTAGATTTGGCGCCACAACCTCTCAAGCCGCCTCCTAGGGATCTCCTCCCAAGTTGCCGACTAGGGCAAAGCCATAGCCCTAGCACTAGTCGCCGGCCACCCCCTTGTCCCTCTAAATCCTAGATCCCCAAGGCCTCTCTTCTATACCATACCCGCTCCGGCTTAGGCGAAGCCCTATGAGATTTCCCCTCTAAACTCTGACACCACACTGTCGTGCTGCCGGAATCACAAGGAGAGATCTACAACCTCCATTGCCTTCTAGAACAAGGGAGAGGAAGGTCTTCATCGAATACTAATGTAAGGGTCCCAATCTTTAAATAAGGCAGAGTCCCCTGTGTTTACAATGCTAGTCCCTGGATCAATAGCTAGCACCCACAGTTAAGATGTAATATCAAGAAACAAAGGTCATAATATAACTTTATAACCAGGAATAACATAATTTTATTACATCTTACATAGCTCATTTGGCTATTACATTACATTGCAGCGGAATAACTATAAACATGCGGTCCTTCATCTTCAAAGTGCCACAAGCAGACATGTTGGTTGTAGACTTTGTAATCCTAATCAATCAATCTTCACTAAAATCAATCAAACCTGCAACATTACAAGTTACAGCCACAAGGGTCAATACATTTGAATTGTATTGGCAAGTTTCACTACTATGTTGAATATAAGTGGATCCTATCATTACATGCATTTTTGGCTAAGTAGGGTTTAAGGTTTATTTGCAGAAGCAAAATTTATCCTATCTTTTCAAAATGGTTTTGATCTTTTGTAAAATCTCTTTATGAAAATCCCTTGAACTCCTTGGTAAATCCCCAAGTGTTCAAGTCCTTGTCAAAAATCTCTTGAGCTCCTTGATAAATCCCCAAGTGCATCAAGTTTTATCAAAATCTCTTGAGCTCCTTGGTACCCCCAAGTGCATCAAGTCTTTTGTTATCACTTTAAAGTTTTTCTTTTGGAAATTGGAATGTCGAGATTTCCCATATCTTCAAGCTTTAGTTGCTCAGTATTGTCCATCACCGGGGACACGACTAAGTACTTAGATTTTATTATCTTCTGCAGAAGTTGTACACTTTACCCACATGTCACACTCTCATCTTGTTGCCACCAGTGGCCGCTGGATTGGTACTCACCAAGATGGAGTACTGGCAGATTGAGAATCTTTCCAGAGGGTCCTCCCATACACCATTGCTAGCTTGTCTTCAGTACCCATGTAGGATTCCAAGTTCCTCATTTTCAATAACCTGAAGACAGTGCATGGGTCTCCCCAATGTAGTTGACCAAGCCAGAGCCATAAGTAGCATGTGGTTGTACACGAAAGCCACAATTGGAGAAACATGTTCGATCTCTAAGTTTCCTGGGTGGTTTTCTTTTGGAGCACAACACAAACAGATTGCCATAGACATGGTTCCTTTTGTTGCCACCTTCTCCAAAACTCAAAGTATCCTTGTCCACCCAGGTGGTTCATTGAGTCCTTGTTTTATTATATAAAAACACATGTCCTTTTCTCAACTTCATAAAATCTCAACATGTATCTCTTTTCAAAATATAGCATGGCTAAGCATGTAACAACTACATTGTTTCCACTAAGGAATGTATAGGGTATCCTATTAGGATTTAGCATAGCATAAGTATAGAAATTCTTTTTCATGCATGTTTCAAAATCCACTAAGTATATTGAAAATAGTAGGACTTTAGATGATAGTGTAACTTGCCTTTTTTGGTAGGGAATGATGGTTCACTTCTTGATCTTGCTAGTTTCACACTTTTCTAACTTCACTACAAATCAATCAAGCAAACACAATATCAACTAGCATTCCAACCAATAATCAATCAAACAATTCACACACATAAAAATCATAGAAACTAAGTCATGCATGCAAGCATGCAAAATATAGTTTTATTTGCAAAGGTGGTCTCTACTAGGTTCTAGACTTTGTAAGGTTCCAAGTGGTCATTTTCCAAAGTGGCAAGTCATTTGCCAAAGGGTTTTATCTTAAAAACCATTTTTAAATCCAATCATTATTTTATGTGGTGAAAAATGTTTTTATCAAAGTAACAACTTTATTTTGTTCACCAAATAAGTTGTTGTTTCTTCAAAACTTGGTGTTTTAGGGTCAGTAGGTTTGATCCAAATAAGTTTTTACTCCAAAACATTTTCATAAGAAAAACAATATTTTTTATTTTACTAGAAATGGGATAAATCAATTAATCCATCCTAATCTTTTCAAAATGCATTTTTAAATCCACAAGTTGGTTCCTAGGGTCAGTAGGTTCACAACAAATCAATTTGCAAAGGTTTCAACCGTAAAAACATTTTGGAATATTTTTTATAACCTAAACAAGCATACAAATGTTTCTGCAAAAACAAACAATCTAACAGAAACTTTTTACTAAACACATTGCATGGTTGGCTAGGGCTTGTTCCACTGATTCCATTGATATAAAGTTTGCAATTTTTGGACGTGTGGATCAAAAGTTACAAGGGTTTCAAATCTGCATCTAAAACAGATTCAAACTTTGTTTTAAAACGAATACTGGCCACGTGGCTGTTTCTGATTGGACAATAACGGTTCGCGTGGATCAACTGATACAGGCCGTTGGATTAAAAGAGATCTGTGCGGCTCTGATCCTACGATACCCCTTCGATTAGTCAATCTATCGCAACGCTTGGATCTAAATCCTACGGTCCACAGCAACTCGACCAGGAACTGGCGGCGCTGCGCGGCGGCGACTGGCGGCGACGCTCAGGTGGTGGCGCTACGGTAGCTACAGGAAGCAATAGAGGAAACGAGGATGCTCACCGTGATCGCAAGGACGTGGTGATGCTCGAGGCGTGGTCGGTTGGTCGAGGGGCGCACGGGCGTGGGAGTAATCGCTCGCCGGAGTGGGGAACGGCGTCGGGCGGCTCTGGTCGTGGTCGGAGGCGATGCTGTGGTTCACCCCGAAGCAAAACGAAGATGCGGTTAGATGCGAAAGATCAAGGCAAAGCTTCGTGCGTGAAGGAGAGGGTGCGGGGTGGTCGGTTCTTACTAGGGAACTTCGCCGAAGAGAGGCAGACGCGGTGGCGCGGTCAGTGGTTGTCGAAGTCGACGCTCAGGGGCGCCCGCGTTTGAATGGAGGGCACAGACAGGTGCGCATGGAAGTGGCGATCTCGACAGTGTGCTCAGGAAGGCAGGGGGCGACAGGGTTCGGCCGAAATTGGCTGGGGACGGTGGTCGGAGCAGTGGCGTTGCTGCTTCGATTCAGGGCAGCCTGGTGGCGTTCAGGGCGTGGAGTCTGAGGGGAAAACAAGAGGAGGGCGAGGCGTTTAAGAGAGCGTGGTCGCTGGGGGAGTAATGGACGTTAACAGCGCGAATTGATCGCCGGAGTAAAGGCAGGAAACGGCGAGGAGGAATCAGCGCGGTTGAAGACGATGAACAGCGCTGTGGGGCCTTGCTGTCAGCGAGAAAGTGAGAGGGAAGGAGGGTCCACCAATCAGTGTCCTGCGGGTATGTGTTCAGGTGCGAAACGTTTTCTGCGGGGGAGAAGAGAAGCTGGGTTAACTGGGCTTGTTGGGCTGGCCGGCTGGGCCGTGTCCAGATTCTATTTTTTTATTTCTGAATGTTTTATCTTTTTTCAATTCTATTTTCTGTTTTGAATTTTCAAACAACAATCAAGCACTCAAATCAAATCAAACTTTCACCAAACATTACAATTGAATCTGGTTCTGTTTAGCAACATAAACCAAGGTCCAAAGATTAAAAATAATATTTTTATTTTAGGGTCCATTATTTAGTTAAATAAATAGACCTTGTTTATTAAATCAAAATAGAATTTGTTTTATTTAAAATCTCCATTTGAAATTTAATTATTTTCAAAACCAAATCAGTAGGTTTTATTTGAAGATAAAAGATACTTGGAAAACTTGTTTAAAATAAATAAATAAGTTTTGATGTTTAATTAAAATAGCAAAACCTTTATTTTTAATAAACTTGGATATTAAATCCTTATTATTTTATTTAAATAAACCTTTATTATTTTTATCAAATAGAAATATTTTATTTCAAAGGCTTGGCCAAGTTTCAATTTGGCTTATAAAATATTCCTATTTAAACTTCTTCCTTTGCATTTTAAAATCAAATCTTTTATTAAAAGATTCAAAGATAGTAAATTCAAATATTTTTATTTTCCTTTATTAAATGCTTATCTTTTTAAATCCTTTTAGGATTTATCTTGACCAAAATAGGTTTTGAAAGTGTCCAAATGGATTCAAAAAGTTTCTTCTCACCCTGAAAATCAACAAAGTTTTATTTCATTCATTTATTTTTCACATTACAAGATTTGGAAAATCTTGGGATGTGACAACTAAACGTGTGACCGACTGCGGGAGCGCTGCAGGAACGCGACGCCGGAAGGATCGTCTATGCGATCTTGATATTGGCAAGAACGACTATATCACCCACGAGAATCTGATCTCGTTAACCGCTTTGGAATCTTCGAGGGTGAGTACTCTATCGACTCATTGCTACAATCTAGTTGATAGATATTCGCTTGTATGTGTTCATGCAGTAGAATTTTTTTCTTTTCCATGCTATGAACCCCTACAGGTAGCATATTTGTATTTCAAACATCATGTTATTTTTCTTAAAGCTATACTTTGATTTGTAAATAATTCAATATTGCATGGAGTTTTCCCTTTCTTGAGGAGTATAAGAGAGATGTATTCCATCTCTATTTTAGAATGTTATGCCCATATTGATTCATTTATCAAACACATATAGAATTTCCATGAATTTTATCATTGATGAATTGTTTTGTGATCACTACAACTTAAAAACAGAGTAGACAAGTAAACCCATTAACGCTGGTTTGATTTTTATCATAAGAAACACCATTCCATTGCATCTACTATCATTTATATTTTCTTCAATTTCTCATTTCGAAAATACAAAAATATTATCCCTACTTGCAATCACTCATGAAAACCCAAAAACAACTCTACTAGCTTCCATATCATCTAGTTTGCATTACTTTATTTACTTTACCTTATTTTATATTTTATTTCATATTAGTAATACGAAACCTTGTGCTTGAAAACCACTTGGTGGAGTTGGGGACACAAGACAAATTATTTTACTTTACAAGTTTCTTGAAGAGGTTAAGGGAAATACCCTTCCATAACCAATTCCCAGAGAGTTCGATATAAACCCTTGAGTCACCCTTGTGTGGAAAATAAGCTTGCTACAATAGTCTACACTTGGAGTTCCAACAAAAAGTTGTCACGTTTGTTGCCATCAAGACTATTTCCTGGTGCTGTTGCCGGGGAATTGGGGAAGGTACACCACAAATGTATCCTCATCATGTTTGAAGAGAAAGTTTGAAGAGTAAGGTAACTCCCATGACAACTGCCTATTTTCTGGCACCGTTGAAGAATAAGGCAACTACCAGACTATTTTTTGGCACCATCATCTTCATCAACTTATGCAACAACCCAAGCTTGGGGAGGTTGCACCACTGTGATCTTTCTCTTCTCCTTTTAGATTTTTAAATTATTTTACTTTGTCTTGTTTTTAGTCTTTTTAAGTTTTCCTTAAAACACAAAAACACATAAAAATTAGTATTAAATTTTTATTTGCAAATATGGGAGAAAGAGGAATAAAACTTTGTGACTACACAAACACTCCTAATGATCAATTCATAGCTAGACCTATTACCACTCGAGAAATCACTACTGAAAGTTTTGAAGTCCTGGTCTTTTAAATATTATAACTAAAGAACAATTTGGGGGGAGTGCTAGTGAGGATGCCTCTATGCATTTCATATTTTTGTCAAATTTGTGATATTCAAAACTTTAAAAATGTGGAAAATAACATTGTCAAACTTAAACTATTCCCATTTTCACTAAGAGTTAGAGCTAAATAATGGTTATTATCACTTCCTATTACTAGTATAAACTCTTGGGATGAATTAAAAGAAGCTTTCATAAAAAAATATTACCCACCTGTTAAGATCCTACAAAACATAAATAGTATCCTATCATTTAGACAAAATGATAATGAACATGTAGCAACAACTTGGGAGAGAGTTAAAAACATTCTTAGATCTTGCACATCACATGGAGTAAATGAATGGACAATATTAAATTCTTTTTATAATGGCCTAAATATTATGTCAGGTAGCATTTTAGATTCCGCTACGGGGGTGCATTTATGAGTAAAACTATGTCTGAAGCTAAAACTATCCTAGAAAGCATGCTCCACAACCATAGTCAATGGCATACTGAAAGAATACCAAACCCATCTAAGAAAGTTAACTCCATTGAATAACAAGACTCCACAGGAAATAAACTTGATGCCATATTCTCCTACATATCTAAGCAAAATACCAATAATGTTCCTCTACAAGAATTATTAACAAACACCAATGAAAGTGTAGGTGTCAACTACATAAGAAACTTTGTTAGTAATGGATATGGGAGCAACTATAATAACTCATATGGAAGGCCACCTTTTGTTCCTAACAAATATGCTAGTGGTAATAATGCTTCTAATGATTTAGAAAGCACCATGAGATCCTTTATAGCTACTCAAAAGGAACTTAACAAGAAATTTATATCTAAGTTTGAAAGACAAGATGATTTGTTTGAAAGTTTAGATCTCCTAACAAAAGAAGCCACATCATTTAAAAATCTTATTCAAGCTCAAAAGAACCATGAGGAACAATCAAATATGTGCAAGAAGTAATAGATAAATCATGGGAAACTCTTAATATGATGGAGGAAAATGAAACACAAATGATAAACCACCTAAGATTGGGGATGTATGGATCCCCAAGATATTAATCACTATTGGAAAATAGACACATCATGCTATTCTAGATTTAGGATCTAGTGTCTCAGTTTTATCTAAAGATCTATATGATTTACTTAATTTGAAACCTACGGAAAAATGCTCTATAGATCATTTACTTGCTGATGATTCAAATAAACATGCTTTAGGAAAATTTCAAAATATTATGGTTTAATTACATATGACATTTGTACCTATTGATTTTATTGTCATGGACATGGGGAGCAATACCTCAAGTCGTATAATACTTGGTAGACCTTTTTTGAGAACCATAGGTGCAGTCATTGATACAAAAGAAGGAAATGTGAAGTTTCAATTTCCTCACAAGAAGTGTATGGAAAACTTTCCAGGGAAGGAGGTAGCAAAGAAGCTCAAGCTATCCCATGAATTCCATATCACCTAAACCAAGTAAGTAAAGCCTAACTATATGGCTATAAAGAAAGCGCTTTGCGGGAGGCAACCCGGTTATTTTATTTTGGATTTTTGTCTTGAACTCTTTCTGTAGAAAGAGTGCTTTGTTTTGGTTTTATTTCTGTAATTTTTAATAAATAACCAAGTCGAACCCATTTTGGATGTTTTAAAAGTTGTTAAACATATGGAGTAGCAAATTTCTGCAGAACAGTTTTCAGTGCAAGCATTTTCTAATTTTTTATGTAACTCTGATTACACTAAAATTTATAAATAGTTTACAAATTCTCATCCTATGTATGCAAAAAAAATTGGCTAAAATTCCTGACATGTCTAAGTGGGCAAAAAATCGTTTTGCTGCTACTAAAAATCTGGACAGATTCTGCCATGTTTCATTTTAACCATTCCCAAGTGTCCTAAAATGATCGTCATAAGTCATATTATATGATAGGAATATGTAGGAACATTATATGCTTGCTGTAACATTTATAAAGGATTTCTTCTTTGTATATATGCAGCAACTATTATACTTTTGTGCCACTAATGTCACCACTCAGAAAAGAGATGGGAGAAAAAAATTGTATTGAATTTTTTTGATAGGGAATAGAGGAACATCACACCAAGAGAAATCCAAGGATGGTGAAAACCATAAGATTGGGTATGCCCAAGGAACCCCACTGGACCCAATAAACTTTCGGTTTGCAAACCTCTAAACTTTGTTTTTTGAGCAACATAGAACTATCGTAGAAACTTGGAGCATCTATTTTGTCATTTTATTTTTGTTTTGCATTAAAAATACCACCACAATTATTATAAATGGTTATTATCAAGCTATTTAAAAGAAACTTTGACTTGATGAGATTAAAAATGAATAATAATGCCTTGGAATAAAATAAAAGGGGATATAAAATCAAAAGGGTGAAATTCATGTTGTGTCTAGTTCTTAAGCTCAAGTACTTTATATAAGCATGATTTGTTTTGTGCCTATTAATTTGTATCCTTTTATTGTGTATATTTATGTTCAACATTAAGGATCAAGGTGAGAAAATAAATGCTGACATTATGAACTAGATGGCACACTCTTTAGATCTCTTTTTGCTAAGCCTTCACAACACAAGCTAAGACTTATTCCAAACCCCATAAACTAGACTAGGCATATCCACCTATTTGTCGCAAAAGCTATTTTCAAGTATAGTATGCATGTTAATCCTCCAAACATTCTTAAAAACACCATTTTCATGTATTTTAAAGTTCATAAGAAAGTAAGGTTTGGGGTGATACCACTATGGAATTTTTTGTGCTTTACATCTTATTAGTTGTTGTTGGCTAAACCATGCTGGCATGGCACAAGATTTCAATGTTGAATGTTGATAATTAATCATGTTTAAGTTCTGCCTATGGATTGCATCGATGTGAAATAAAGTGTGCACACTGGAGTAGGCATGTTGACAGAAAACGCTCCTAAACCGCTAGTCAAAGCCTTGCACAACTCATGGTGGAAACTTACAGCATGATGACCCTTGTTGATATGATTCATATGTATGTTTTTCTTGTTCTTCTAGAGTAGAGATACTCCCCCCACCCTCCCACCTTGAACATAACCAAGGAATTATGTTAACTCTTATGCTAAATGAATTAATGAATAAATAAATAAAAGAGGGGGGCATATAGCTACACATGGAGCAAGAGGTACTTCAGTGATGCGGTTTATGAGACCAACATGAGCATACAATGATAGGCCTAAGTTGAGTAGCATGAGGAGTGCAAGGTCATGGGTATGGTGCATGAAACAATCAACTTGTAAGATGTTTAGCACATGAACCATATGAAGCTTTGAAATAAAAGATACTTGGAACCCCATCCTTATTAGTATTGTTGACATGAACTACATATCTCAAAATTTTATTTTATATTCTTTATGAAGGATTAACATATGTACTCAATGCTTACTTTCGGTACGAGATGCAAAACATCTCAAGGGAAGACATAAAACTAAGAACTAAGTCTTCTAGTCAAGGGCATGAAACTAAGTAGTCCAAAAATAAAGGCATAAAACACCAATGCCAATCGAAAAGAGTCTCTTATTCTATAGGTTTATCAAAGTGTGTTTGAAGGTTTGTTTTGTTCATCATTTGTTTTATCACACCATTACTTATTGTTTAACATATTTATAGATGTGTAAAAGATACAACTTGATAGTACACTTGCATATTATGTTTCATTGAAAGGAATTGAGCCTATGGACTTTACATGATAATGAAGGAAGCAAAGGTAACAAACTCCAAAGTCCATGTTTAGTTTTTATCACCTTCATTCTCGAGGACGAGCATAGATTAAGCTTGGGGATGTTGATGCATGTAAAATGCATACATGAACTTTGTAGTTTGTTAACATGTTTTCCCACATATTTGCATCATATATAATGTTATATACATGTTTTATATTTATTTTTTGGGATTTACCAATAATCCCCTTTATTTTGGCTATAACCGGACAGGGCAGAAAAACCCTGTTTTCAATGTTTTTGATGTTTCAGGACTTATACGAAGTCAAATGGACCTGCACTTTAGGTAGAAGCCCCCTCAATGCAATCGAAAGCAATTGCGTCATAATCACATGGCAGTCATGAGACTTCAGGTTTTGGAATTTTTTCTCTGCCATATTTATTATTCCCTTTATATTCGACGAGAAGCTAGACGGGACCTTGATACTGCTCAGGGATTCAAAAAAGATTTCCTGCTCTGCTTTGGTAAGAGCGTAGTTGGCAAGAGTTAAGTGGCTTCCTTTACCCTTTTTGTTCTCAGGATGCATAGGCTCTTCAGGTTCTTTCATACGTTGCTGGTCCTACCGTGCTTCCGGTGTATCTTTTGTCTTCCCATACACTCCCAGGAAACCTAGCAGGTTCACGCAAAGATTCTTTGTCACGTGCATCACTTCGATTGAAGAGCAGACCTCTAGGACTTTCCAATAGGGTAGGTCCCAAAATATAGATTGCTTCTTCCACATGGGCGCGTGTCCGGCATCGTCATTCAGAACAGATTGACTTCCAGGACATTTTCCAAAGATTACTTCTAGGTCCTTCACCATACCAAATACCTCCTCACCGGTACGGAGGACAGGCTTCCTCCGGGGTTCTGCCAGACGTTTGAAATGCTTGCCTTTCTTTTTTACGGGATGCATGTTTGGAAGAAATCAACGATGCCCTAAGTACACAACCTTCTTACATTTATCCAAATTTACACTTTCAGTCTCATCTAAACAGTGCGTGCATGCTTTGAATCCTTTGTTTGTCTGTCCTGAAATGTTACTAAGAGCGGTCCAATCATTGATGGTTATGAAAAGAAACACTGGTAGGTCAAATGGCTCCCCTTTGTTCTCATCAATGTCGTTGTCGGGTTGCCTCGGGCCTTGGATGAGCACTAGCATCATAATGAACTTCCGCTTCATGCACAACCAAGGAGGAAGGTTATAAATACATAGAGTCACAGGCCAGGTGCTATGACTGCAGCTCTGCTCCCCAAAAGGATTCATGCCATCTGTACTTAGACCAAACCTTAAGTTCCTTGCATCACGTGCGAAGTCTGGGTACTCTCGCTCGACTTTTCTCCACTCTGACCCATCAGCGGGGTGTCTCAACATCGCGTATTTCTTACGGTCTTCCATGTACCATCGCAAAAACTTGGAATGCTCTTTATTTCTGAAGAGACGTTTTAACCGTGGTATTATAGGAGCATACCACATAACCTTGGCAGGAACCTTCTTCCTAGGGGCCTCTCCCTCAACATCGCCAGGGTCGTCTCGTCTGATCTTATACCGTAGTGCAGTATATACCGGGCATGCATCCAAATTCTCGTACTTATCACCACGGAAGAGGATGCAGTCATTAATGCAGGCATGTATCTTCTGCATGTCTAATCCTAGAGGGAAGATAACCTTCTTTGCTTGGTATGTACTGTCGGGCAATTCATTATTTCTTGGAAGCATATTCTTTATTTTTACCAACAACTTTGAAAATGCGTTGTCAGTCACACTGTTCTCTGCCTTCCATTGCAGCAAATCTAGTGTGGTACTTAGCTTTTTGTGGCCATCTTCGCAAGTTGGGTACAACAATGTTTTGTGATCCTTTAACATATGCTCCAGCTTCTCCTTCTCCTTTTCAGTTTCACATTCTTCCTTTGCATCAGTAATGGCCCGACCAAGATCGTCATCAGCAGGCCCATCTGCTACCTCTTAAATCTACCCCCGTTGCAGTATCATCGTATTCATGATACATGTTATGATAGTTGCCATCATCCTCTTCTTCTTCATTTTCTTCCATCATAACCCCTCTTTCTCCGTGCTTGGTCCAACAATTATAGCTGGGCATGAAACCGGACCGAAGCAGGTGGGCGTGAATGGTTTTGGTATTTGAGTAGTCTTTCTTGTTCTGGCAATAAACACATGGACAACACATCAAATCATTGTGACCACGGTTTGCCTTAGCCACAACGATGAAATTTTAGAGGTCCGTAATATACTCGGAAGTGTGTCGGTCACCGTACATCCATTGCCGGTTCATCTGCATTATATAATTAATTACGTATATCAAAAATCAATACAGTACATCATGGATTAATATGGAGATGACCACTTTTACAGTACATTAAGGACACACGAAAGGATAAAGTTGCCGACCTCGACCGAGGAGGAAAGAGCAACGAGAAAACTTAATTCGAGCTCTCGGGCATTTCACCGAACACCTCTTGTGCATAGGATGAAAACACAAACTAGCACCCTCTCACCCTCTTTGCTAAGCTCCAAAATGAGAGATTGAAAGAATGAGAGAGAGGGGGGTGGGCTGCGGTGTATTATATATAGGCGCACACCCTTTAACACCGGTTCAAGCCACGAACCGGTGTTAAAGGGGGGGGGGGTCCCGCGCGGCGCTGTGGGGCAGGGCCGCCACAAACCGGTATTAAAGGGGTGGGCCTTTTTTCTTTCTGGACCACGCTGGTACGGGCAGCCCCTTTAACACCGGTTCGTGGGAGAACCAGTGTTAAAAGCCAATTTGGACCTCAACTAAAGGCCTCATTTCCACCAGTGTGCTGCAGACAGGCGGTGCACGGCAAGGCGACTACGGCGAGCAGCAAGATGAACTACAGGGGGTGTACAGAGGAGGGAACTGTGGTGCTCACCAGGGCGCAACGCAGCGCTAGAACGACACAGAGGAGTCCGGAGAGGAAGAAGATGCATGCGGTGGCGGGCATCACGTGCACGCTGGGATGGCGAGATGATGTCTTCGGTTCACGGCGAGGTTGGCGATGTCCAGAAGCTCCATCTCTGCGTCCAGGGGCTCCCGGATGCTCAACATCGACCAAGGCATCTCTAGGACATGACGGCATGGGCTCGAAGACAGCAGATCATCGGCAGAAGGAGGACGCCGATGTAGCGACAGGCGGCGTGGCCATGGAATCGGCTTGGCAGTGGAGACGAGATCTCGATCCAGAGGCATGGTGGTTGAGGATGAGACTGCCGCTTCTTTATGCACAGACGATAGGCGAGAGAGAGAGAGAGAGGGAGCATGCACTCAGCATGGGAGAGGCGTCCTGGCTGGTGATCACGTGCTTGGGGTTCGCAGAGAGATAAACAGGAACGGCGTGGCAGCTGCTGTCCACTCGACACGGTCGAACCAGGTAGAGGAGAGGGGGTCGGGTGCAGCGAAGCTGGTGGTTGATTGATGGAGAGGTGCATGTGTGGGATTGGTACTCGGTAGGGATTAGGAGTGTGGGTTTATTTTTCCAGCTAGCTAGGAATATGGCTAGCTTACGAATAGATCAAAGTGTTGCATGTATCTAGGTGGGTGTGTGCGTGTATATATGTAGATAGGTGTGTGTAGGGACTATGTGTGCACACACGAGCTAGGTAGCTCGCTAGAATAGATGGGTTTAATCCAAGGTTAGCTAGGTTGAGGAAAAACTCAAGATTAGGCATGGACGCATGGTTGCAACAACAAAAATAGAGTAGAGAAAAGATGGACAAGATGGTTAAAGAGAGAGATAGATGGAATTAGGCAGAACAACATTGATCTAGATGATAGATTTGATCATATTAAGAACGAACAAGATTGAGCAAAAAAACAATAATTCGAATAAACCAAAAATATTCCAAATAGAGGAAAGTAGATCACACATAGGCATTGATATTCCATGTGACAAGGGAAAGAATGTTTGATATTGCATGTGCTCTAGAATTAATTATATAGTATGGCACATGCATATATGGTAGACATAGAGGATGGTGAAAAGATTTAGAAGTAAGGTGATATGACAAGGATTCCACACATTAGCATATGAGCATGATTTATACACAAGGCTAAAATAGATAAGAACCCATATGTCTCTGATGTAGAAGAAAATAGAGCCAGATCATTACGTCTAGAGATAATAGCATGTTGGTAGCTAGAACGGAATTCAAAATATATGCCCAAACTCAACTTGGGCATCAAGCAATATATCAAGAGCTAACTACAATATATCAAGAGGCAAATACAAGTATTACAATATAAATGCATATGGGATAAGAACCAAATGAAAAAAGGTTTTATATGATGCTCAAATGCAAGGTGGCATAGTGACATGAGCATGGTATCATGATGATGCAATGCAAGAATAATATGTAGGAAGTAGCACTTATATGCGAGGAAAGTATCATTGCAATTTTTAGACAATTGGGATGCTACAACTCTCCCCCACTAAAGAAGAATCTCGCCCCGTGATTCCTAGGAAAATAAAAAGATCAAGAAAAGGCAGGTGTTCGGAACGAAGATGATCCTCATGTTCCCAAGTTTATTCCTCAATGGAATGGTGCGACCGATACACCTTGAAAACATGCTAGACTTGTTGCGAGTCTTGTGTTTTGCTTCTAGGAACAAAGGACTTGAAGCGATTCAAAAGGAGCGAGCTTCTTACTTCAAGCCGAAGGATGAGACACATCGAAAGGATTAAAGATCTAAAGATGCCAGTTAAGATAATTCTTTCTTTCTCCATAAGAAAAGAACTATTTTGGAGAATTTATCAACCACTATGAAAATAGCATTGTTTCTTCCCTCAGATTTAAGAACAACCAAGTACATAAACAATATTGCCTTCAAACAATAGAGTTCCTTGACATCAACAGAAAGATTTGGGTTCCTGAATTCTCGGATTAGGTTCTTCTTGCTCCGGTAAGGACCAAAGGATCATGCAAAGGAGGTGCGTGGATTTATCTCCACGAGAAAGAATGATGCGAATATAAGGTGGAATCCTAAAAAAAATAAGTTGAAGATCTAGAGTTATTGTAGATATGCTTATTGCTTTCCTTAACCATGAGGTTATTGCAATAATTTTTTATTGATGGCATCGACCATAAGTGGCTTTACCAAAGAAAAAAATTTCTGAAAAGAAGTTAGATATAACTTCCATCCATCTCGTATGATGATGTCGAGCACCAGTGGGATGAAGAGGAAGGAGGAGATTTGCATTTGCTTCCACTAGATAATTGAAGATTTTGCTCCACCTTGAAATGGACGAACCTACCAATAAGAGATTATTGAGTACATTCTTGAGAGAGCACTTCTAAACACAATGAAGGAAGTAAAAGTATCGAGAGATAAAGGCCACTTCTTACTTCCGTGGAATAAGTGAAATTGCATTAATTCACCAATTCAATATACAAGAGCGAATGATAAGAGTAGTAGTATGATAGCTACTCCATCCCGCACCAAAAGCCTTAATCGCACATGAATAATAAAATCATGCAATATAACTATTGAATTTTAGACTGAAGATCTTGATAAGAACTCATGAAGCTCCGTATGAAAACAAGGATTTGATGCAAATGATTCATTGGATCCAAAGTAGATAAAGGTATTTATGTTGTCGTCGTGTTGGAAGTCGCAAGTCATCGGAAAGATATGAATGATTATCACGGAGATAGATAAAAGGTTCAACAGATAGATTAAGGATATCACCCAAACTAGAATAGAAGAATTACGAAAGATCTAGAAACACTTCTTGGAATCCGGCGGATTAAGTGTCGTGGTATTGCCGACGAGTACGCCATGGAGGGGTCCTCACAGTGCGTGTTTAGAGACGTGGGGTAAGGCGAACGGTTGACGGGTACGAGGTAACACAACTTACCCATGTTCAGAACTCACAACGGTGGCGGAATCCTACTCCTTCTATAAATCGCTATAAGGGAAATACGCCGAGTTACAGAGACAGGTTCGCTGTGCGAGGTTGTATGTATCGATGACCTAAAGGCTCCCATAGGCCCGACTTATATAGTCGCCAGGTCCTAGGGTTACAGGGAAAAGTCCTAGCCAGACAGGTTACAGAGTCCTACACCGTCTATTACTAGTCTTGTGTATCTTGCACTCCAAGGCTCCGGGTACGCTGGTGACTCCACCGTAGCCTTCCTTTATCCGGCATGGGCCTCCCTTCTGGATCCATCTAACTGGGCCGCCCAGCAGGCCATAGGCCATGCTACCGACTATGGGCCACTCGGGTTATTCGGATAAGTGACATGCTATGAGGATACCCATATAGCATATCCCCAACAGTAGCCCCCGGAGAACTCTGAGATCTTGCGCCGACTTGCCTCTTCGGATGGATGCTCCGTCGAGTTGGATGTCGGCAAATCATCAAGCAATATCTCTTAGTCCTCCCAAAGAACCCTGCAAAATTTTCTCCGTCTTCAACTTGTAAGCCGGAGAAATGCTGAATCTTCCATTGTACTCTTCCATAGTCAGATTGAATACGTCTATGTCGGAATCTTCGATGTGACGGCTCATCTACCCATGTCAGCTAGGACGACATAGGCTTAGGTCAGCGACGCCTCGTAACTCACACATGCAAAGAATGCAATCATATACGATTTTCCCGCGCGAGCGATACGAACCGTTGGCGGCGACGGTTGGAGACGTGGCGAAATTTCCGCGCACGTTCACGAACACGTCGTCTACGCGGCAACCGTCCGATCAAGTTGCACGAATCTTGACGCCGAGGATGATAAATAGTAACCGTGGGGAATTTCCACTTTTACCTCATTCTCCTTGCATCATCTTATTCCTCCAGCCGCGTGTCTCCTCGATCTCTCCGCGAGAACTCTCGAAAAAACCGTAGCTCCAATCTGCACCAGTCGCACCCAATCTTCCTCCATGGCTAGAAGCAGCGCTTCTCTATCAATGGTAGCGTCGAGCGAAGCCGCGGCGAAGCCGGCGAGCTCCGTCGTCGTGCCCCCAGAGGGTTTGGTCATCCCCGCATCGGCGGTGATCGAGTCCATCGGCGGCGACCTAAATTTGGCGGCGCTAGAGCCACTGGAGGAGGAACCGGACTCGCATAAGGGCGACTGGCGCGGCTCGGACATCACCGACCGCGATATCCAAGAGATGGTCGCTGAAGGCTACCTCCCCACGAGGGAGGGGCTTGCCTGGCGGGCGGCGCCGGCCGGCGAGGTGACACCCTCTCCCCAAGCCGGAGAAAAGGTGTACCTAAAAGCTCAACTGGTACGCGGCGTCTCCCTGCCCATCTCCAACTTCTTCCTCTTCGTCTTAAACCACTATAGGGTCCAGCCTCAGAACCTTTCCCCCAATAGCATCTTAGTGCTTAGCAACTACGCGGCACTTTGCGAGGGATACCTAGGGATAAGGCCTAGGTTAGACCTTTTTGTGTACTTCTTCACCGTCAAACGTGAAGCCGGACATAGCAAGGAAGAGCTTAGGAATTGTGTCACCATAAGCTTCAAGATTCGACCTGGCCGGCGGTTCCCCGACATCGTCGGCCACGAGTCCTGCAAGAATTGGCAACAGACGTACTTTTACGGCCCAGACATACCTCTGGCTAGGTGACAAGTTACGTACCCGGACTTCGTTGACGGAGCCGCCGCTGAAGCCTCATCATGGAGATCCCAGGCCTCCCTTCCCTCCAACCTCGACGCTACTCGGGCCATAAGGCGGATAAAGTGGTTTGTAGAGACGGGTCTGACCGGCTTGGACCTAGCCATGTGTTGGTTCATCAGGCGAATCCAACCTCTGCAGCACCGCGCGAAGCTCATGCACGAGTATACCAACGATAGAAGGGATAGTCTCCGCATCTCCGTGGACAACTTCTCGAGCGACTCCGTCAAGCTCCTCCTTAAGGACATCGTCAAGGTGAAGGATAAGAAGCGCGGCTTCACCATCACCTACGACATGTTCGTAGACGGCAAGTGCCCAAAGGTATATTTTTATTTTCCGTGTACGACATATTCTCCAGTTCTTCCGTCTTGCAAATGTCATCTTGTCTAACACGGTGATTTCTTACTTAACAGCTTAGCGATCTAGAGGAGGGCAACCTGGCTGCCCAAATCTATGATCCAAAGATGAAGGAAGTCACGGTCGTGTCCGACGATGAAGCTCCGTTGGCGCGGAAGCGGAAGCGCAACCTGGCTTCATGTGCACGGGCTGGCGCAAGGATGGCGCTGTCAATTGTGAAGGCACACTATGAAGGTGCCGACATTGACATGGTGACCTCTGATATCCCCGACATCGAAGATGACGGCAAAGAAATTGATCATGAAGCCATCTTGTCGTCACTCGCGGGTTATGGCACCAGAGTTGCCGAGTTGGTGGACATCGATGTCTTCGTGCCCATGAACATCATCGACAGCGAAAATCAAGATTCCTCCGAGTCCCACCATAGTGCCGACGTTGAGGGTGATTCTCCGGCTGGTGACGATGCCGCTTCCAAGTCTCCCGCGCCAAAGGAATGAAAAACAACTTTGTAATATTTGTTTCACCCTTGGTGTATACGCGGAAAAAACTTGTTGATGTAACTTAAGGCGGAAAACAATGGCTGTTTATTTCTTGCTGCTTAAGAACTAGTTTCCAGCATTTATATATATATTTTAAGCAAGTGCTGGCTTATCCATTACTTTGGTTCTTATGCTTGACTTTTCGTGAGTCGGAAGACTCGTTGTCGGAACCATGCGCTTAGGTGATGATTCCACCAATGGCACCGTCAATAACCTGAGCACAAAATCGCCGACAATAAGTGCCGAAAGTCACTACTCCATAATCCACATAAGAACGACAAAGAACGTGACTAGAAAACTTAAGCTAACGCCCGTAGACGGAATTTTCACAAGTGCAAACGCAAAGCTTGTGCATAAAGGTTTTACATGATTTAAAAATGAACACTAAAGGAGGTAAAAGACTAGAAAATATGAGTGAACCAGAGAGCTTTATTTCATTGATCATATAAGAGGTACATAATTAGATAAAAATGCTAAGTGTAAAAAGGACGTAGTTGTGCTATGTTCCATGGCCGATCAAGCTCTGGGTAGTCATCATACGGGTCACGTCGCTTACGCTTATGATCCTCGTTGGGTCTATCCTTTAGTTCACGATTGTCAACCAGGTAGTAAGACCCGTTGAGTAGCGCCTTGCTTATGATGAACGGTCCTTCCATGGCGGGGATAATTTGTGTGAATTCTTCTGCTTAAGTCGGAGCACCAAATCCCCCTCTTTAAACGAGCAATGCCGAACGCAGCGACTATGGTAGCTGCGTAGCTTCTGCTGGTAGATGGAGGATCTTTGGCATGCCAAAACGCGCTCCTCCTCGAGAAGGTCCACACCTAGGCGTCTGGATTCTTCAGCGTCATCTTCGTCGTAGGCGTCAACTCTTGGTGCATCGTGAAGAATGTCGGAAGGCAGGATGGCTTCTGCTCCATATACCATGAAATAAGGGGTGTAGCCGGTGGATCTGTTGGGTGTAGTTCATAAACTCCACAACACAGATGGCAATTCTTCCGCCCAGGCTCCAGCTGCTCTATGTAGCGGTGCCTCAAGACGTGGCTTGATTCCCTGCAGAATTAATCCATTGGCTTGCTCAACCTGACCGTTGGATTGTGGGTGTGCCACAGAAGCAAGATCAAGTTGGATGCCTTTCTCCCAAAAATATGGTTCCACTTCTCCGAGTGACAAATTGTTGCCGTTGTCGGTCATAATGCTATGTGGGAGACCAAATCTCACTACTAGATCCCGGACAAACCTGAGGATAGTTGCCCCATCAAGCTTTCTAATGGGTTTAGCTTCTATCCATTTAGTGAATTTATCAACTGCTACAAGCAGATGCGTCAACCCACAGGGTGCCGTTTGTAACGGTTCCACCATGTCTAGCCTCCAAACTGCAAACAGCCAAGTTATTGGTATTGTTCACAGTTCTTCAGCAGGAACATGTGGTTGTCGGGCTTAATACTGGCATCCCATGCATGTCTCAACCAGCATGTCGGTGTCCGCCTTCGCGGTCAGCCAGTAGAATCCTTGCTAGAAGGCTTTTGCGACCAACGATCGAGGAGCGGCGTGATGCCCGCAATATCCGAGATGGATTTTGCGTAGGATTTACATACCTTCTCTCTGGGAAACACACTTCAGGTATACACCAGTAGTGCTTCTTTTGTAGAGTTGCCCATTGATTATGGTATAACCATTTGCTTGTCGTACTATTTGCCATCTTTCGACTTCGTCGTCAGGCAAAGTTCCGTGTTCAAGATATTCCATGAACGGTTTTGTCCAAGCCGGAGGGACCTTAGCCACCATGTTGACGAAAGAGTCAGCTCTATCCGGGTTGTCGATGTCGGCCCCCTTCACAGATGGTGTGCGCAGGTGCTCTAGGAAAACTCCTCGCGGAATTTGCTTGCGCCCTGATCCAAGCTTAGACAGTAGATCAGCCGCCTAGTTTTGTTCCCTAGGTACATACTTGACTTCGTAGCCCAAGAAGCTCATGGCTAGCTCGTCCACTTCATCTCGATATGCCGCCATCATAGGGTTCCGCGTATTCTAGGTGCCAGCCACCTGCTGGGCAACCAAGTCGGAATCTCCACAGCAAACTATGCGCTTGATGCCAATATCCTTGGATACATGCAGTCCGTGAATGAGTGCTTTTACTCCGCCATGTTGTTTGTAGCCTCGAAGTGGATCTGCAGAACGTAGTGTAGCTTGTCTCCTGTTGGTGACTGTAGCAATACACCAGCCCCCGAGCCGTTGAGCAGCTTTGATCCGTCAAAGTGCATCACCCAGTACTCTGGTTCTGGCAACGGAGTAGCATCTGGCATCTCTGTCCAATCTGCAACAAAATCTTCCAAGGCTTGTGACTTGATAGCGTCGCGTCTCTTGTAGGTGATATCGAAGGCGACGAGTTCAATGCCCCACTTCGCGACCCTTCCTGTAGCGTCGCTGTTATTGATAATGTCGGACAGTGGAGTCTTGCTCACCATTGTGATTGGGTGCTCCTGAAAGTAATGCCTCAGCTTCCGAGAAGCAAGGAATACTCCATAAGCTATCTTTTGGTAGTGCAGGTAACGCTGCTTGGACTCCGTCAAGACCTCTCTCACATAGTAAACTGGTCGTTGAACTCCGTGCTCATAGCCTGGTTCCTTCCGCTCTACCACGACGACGATGATGATAACCCGGTTGGTTGCCACCATGTAAATTAATAGGGGCTCTCGAGGCTCGGGTGCTGCAAGGATGGGCGCTGAGGAAAGAATCTCCTTGAGCTGCTTCAATGCTGCATCTGCTTCACCCGTCCACGTGAATTTGTCCGCCTTCTTTAGCAACTTGTACAGCGGCAGGGCCTTCTCTCCAAGTCGGCTGACGAACCGACTAACTGTTGCAACACAACCTGTTAGTCGTTGAATGTCCTTTAGGCATGTCAGACGGTTTATGTTTAAGATGGCCTTGATTTTCTCCAGCTTGGCCTCGATTCCACATTGGGAAACGATGAAACCCAACAATTTGCCGGCTAGAACCCCGAAGACGCACTTCTTAGGGTTAATCATCATGTTGTATTTTCGGAGATTATCAAAGGTTTCTTTTAAGTCGGAGATTAAGTCATTTGACTTTTTAGACATCACCGCGATATCGTCCACATAAGCGTGAATGTTCCGACCAATTTGGTCGTGGAGGCAACGTTGCATTGCCCGCTGGTATGTAGCACCTGCGTTTTTCAGCCCAAAGGGCATCTTGACATAGCAAAATGTGTCGTATGGGGTAGTGAACGAAGTGGCCAATTGGACCGACTTCCTCATATTGATCTGGTGGTATCCTGAGTATGCATCAAGAAAACACAAAAGCTCCAAGCCAGCCGTCGAGTCAATGACTTGGTCAATGCGAGGCAAAGCAAACGGATCTTTGGGACATGCTTTGTTCAAGACGGTGTAATCAACGCACATTCTTAATTCGTTGGTTCCCTTTTTGGGGACAAGTACAGGATTGGCCACCCATTGGGTGTCAAGGACTTCCCGGATAAATATATCCTTAAGTAACCTAGCTATCTCTTTGCCAATGGCACGTCTCTTCTCATATCCAAAGCTTCGTAGAGGTTGTTTCACTGGTTTGCATTTTGGATCAATGTTTAAGCTGTGCTCGGCAAGTTCCCTAGGTACACCTTTCATGTCGGCAGGTTGCCAGGCAAAGATGTCCCTATTCTCACGGAGGAACTCGACGAGCGCGCTTTCCTATTTGGGATCCAGGTTCGTCCCAATGGCGGTGACCTTGGAGGCATCGCCTACCACAAGTTCCATCGGCTTGGTCTCGATGGCGGCCTTGAACGCAGGAGCGGAGTCAGAGATCTGCTTCTTCGACGCGGGCATGTCTGAGTCATTGACCTTGTTCTAGATCTCTTTGAATTCTTCACTATAGAGGACAGCTTTTGCAACGGCTGCTTCATTGATCTCATAGTCCCTTGCCTTGGTAAAGCTTTCGGATACAGTGATGACACCGTTTGGTCAGGGTATCTTGAGTTTGTTTTAGACGAAGCATGGCTTGGCCATGAACGTGTGGAATATGTCGCGGCCGAATATGACGTGGTACACTCTCTTGAAGGGGACCACCTCGAAGGTCATGCGCTCTTGGCGGTAATTGTTAACGTCACCAAAGGCAACCTGAAGTGTAATGCACCCAAGGGACCGAGCCTCCCGACCAGGAACTATGCCGTGGAAGATGGTGTTGGTCCACCTTAGGTTTGCCTCCGTCAAGTTCATCTTTTGCAGTGTATCCAGGTACATGATGTTTATGCTGCTTCCACTATCCACCATACACTTGGTGAACTCCACGCCGTCAATCAAGGGGTTGATGACCATGGCGTACTGGTTCTCCGTAGGTATAAGGTCTGGGTGGTCCGTCCTATCCCAAGTGATTGGAACTTCCGACCAGCGCAGGTACTGAGGAACTGGGGGGAGAGTAGCCATCAGGATCCTCAGAGAGGTCTTCTGTTGTCGGACGGTGGGGGTGCCAAGGAAAGTGTGGTAGACTGGAGCCTTCTTTGCGAAGGGGTTCTTGCCCTTATCGTCGCTCTTGGCGGCGTGCTTGGGGTCAACGTCTTTATCCATATCACTTGAATCCTTGGACTCCTCCTCCTTCTTCTTCCCCTTGCCCTTGCCTCGCGGTCTGTTCTTCCGACTTTGCTTGTAGTCGTACTCCGGGTCTTCTTTGAGGTCGTTGACAAACTTGCAGTGTCGATTGGTATGGGTGGCCTTGCCGTTGGAGTCGAGGTGTATGAGGCACGGCATGTCGCGGTACTCCTCGTAGGTTTGGGGAACGCGGAGAGGTGCCGAGGTAGTTTCACTTCCTCGTTGCAACCCACGACCAGCTCCCCTTCCTCGGCCACGTTGTCCGCCATCACCTCGTCCTGCAAAAGTCATAGCGACCATGTCGGTAGATTGCTTTTCTTCTGGAGCGGTTTTCCGCTTTGTACTGTTGTTCCTCCGTGCTTGAGTTGGAATGGATGTTGCCGGCAATGAGCCGCGAGCATCGTCGGCGGCAGCTGTGAACTCACTAGCCGACTGAATCATCTGGTTCAAGTCAAGCTGGTGATTGTCCTGCAAGCGCTTCAGTTTATGTCGGAGCAACGTGCCTCTTTCCAATCCGTCGATGAAGGCGGCCATGGCGGTCTGGGCGTGCACTCCTGCACAGGAATTCTTCATGTCCAGCCAGCGAGAGAGGTAGGCGCGAGATGTCTCGTCTTTCTCTTGCACGCACCGTTGTAGATCGCCCACAGTGCAGGGATGCTTGTATGTACCCTCAAAGTTCTTGGTGAACGCTTCTTGCATGTCCAACCAGTTGTAGATGGATTTCTCCGGCAAGTCGTCGATCCATTGACGGGTCGTGCCTGCCAACATTAATGGGAGGTATTTGATGGCGATGTTGGGGCTGCCTCCGGCAATCTCCAGCGTGTTGCCGTAGTCCTGCAACCATGTGGCTGGCTTGGTGGTGCCGTCATAGGGCTTGATGGTCTTGTCAATCCGGAAACCTTTGGGGTAAGTTGAGGACCGTATTGCAGGTCCAAAGCAACGTGGTCCCAGGTATGGTCCTTCCCGGGCCTCGTGGATCTTATCGATCCGCGAACGTGCATCGTACGGCTCCGGGTTTTTCTTCTTTTTGTCAACAGGGGATGGGCTGCGTGAACGACGCGGGCCTCCTCCTCCATGGTGACTGCTTGGTGGCGACGGAGGCGGAGGTGGCGGTGGGTTAGCCTTCTTGTTGTTACCCTCCTATGACGCCTCACGCCTATCACGGTTGCTTGTAGGACGCGGAGGGTCATGGCGTGACCTTCTCTTGTGTCCTTGGTTGCGCTCTCCGTCATGACGGGTCCGCTCCGCTTATCGCGGATGACGATGCCGCACTGCTTTGGTAGGGGCATATCCGCACGATGGTGAGTCTTGTAATCTTCGCGATGTCGGGGGGATCGGGGCGGTAGCGATGGGCGACGAGGTCGTGGCTTTTCTCCATGGTCGGAGGATATGGGGATAGCATCCTTCCTGTTGCACGCATCCCTCCGTCCTCGTTCTGATGAACCCATCTAGGACCCGACATCAAGAGGAGATCTGTCTCTTGGCGGCTTGTACTGGCTAGATTGGCAGAGCGCCGGGTCAGACTCAAGCCTTTGAGAGTTGGCCTTTTCCTGCTGCTTTACCGCCTTGGCCACTAGGTCATAGACCTGTTCCACTGCCTCAGGCGATCTATCCTGCTCCAAAAGGGTCTTGGCAACGGAGAGGTTAAGGAGTGGGGTGGGCATCACCTGCTTGCCTTCACTGTCAATGTATGACTTGGCCTGTTCCGGCTTCGAGGGAGCCCATCCTAGGTTGCGCCGTACACCAGGATCGTTGATGACGCGAGCTGGAGCTTTCTTAGCCTTCTGCTGCTACAGTAAAGTCTTGTACTCAGCCTCCATTTCTCTAGCTTTCTCTATGGACTTCTGCGCGTTGACCAGATCTCGATCTATCTTAGCGCCTTGTTCCCCGATGGCCTGCGCTTCCGCCAGTAGCTGTTGGCGCTTCTCGTCAAGCTGGGTCACGTTCCGGATATGAGCAACGGCCAGTGGCTCGACAAGGAGATTGTCGTACATCTCTCTATCAGCTGGAGTAACTTGGGCTGCTGCAGACGTAGATGCTGGAGGCGGCAAGTTTGCGGTGTTGTTGTTGCTCGGACCGGTGCCGAGTTCCTGTGGCTGTTGCACTGGGTTAGGCGGAGGAGGCATGACTTTTGCGCGATCATCGTCAGCACCAATAAGTGGCCCCTTCCCCTTTTCCAGTGCTATAGGCGGAGCTCGTTCGGGTTGATTTTCATCCATCGTCGTCCCAATGGTGATGAACACCCCTCGAGACGTGACGGCGTTGTTGGCTTGCTCGTCACGCGAGTACTCCTCCTCCATCTCCTGCATAGCGGAGTCTAGCTCTTCTGGACTAAAGTCTATCTCCTCTGAATCTGCACTGAAATCAACATAAAGCGCGTCAATGACAGTGTCGGAGGGTGCTAGGACTTCCTCGATGATGGGCGGTGGAGGTGCAACGGCCTCGACGATGACTGGAGGGGGTGGGGCTGCTGTGACGATGGCGGCGGGAGGCGGTGGCGGCGGCTGCTGAATCGGAGGTTCTCTGTCTCTGAGCGCAAGCTCCATCTGGGCTGCTACGTCAGCTTCCACATAATTGTTGACGGTGCTCACCATCTCTTCGAGGGTAAGGCGTCCTGTTGCCTACTGCCGTCTTAAAGAATGTCGGAGAAGCATGCCACGGTCCATTCCTTCCACGAAGTGATACAAAGCATTATCATCGGGGTAGTGGGCTAGATCGGCTCGTATACGGAGCCACCTGGCCAGGTAATCGCGGGGGTATTCACCTTCTCTCTGAATGCAGCGCGCTAGATCGAAGATAGTAACCACGCCGAAGAACTTGGATCTCTGCTGTCCAGACGCACGGGCGAAGCCGGGGATTTGCAGTGATCTTCCACCTTTATGTCCTGCACAGGGCCAGTTTGGGTGGGCCTTGAATTTTTCCGATCTTTGCCGGCAAACTCCGAAGAGAGATCCGACATCGATCCTTACGCGAACGTATCCTGCCTGTAGGCGGTCCGTGCGGGCCTTGATGCTTTCTGATCTTTGCCGGCGAACTCCGAAGAGAGATCCTACATCGATCCTTCCGTGAACGTACCCTACCCGTAGGCGGTCCGTGCGGGCCTTGATGCTCCTCCGACTCCCAGGGAACTAGTGCCCGAGTCGGTTTCGCCGATGAAGAGGTAGATGGCTCCGATGGAACGATTGAACACCGCGTATGGTTCGTCTTCGCCGGGATCCAGAACTCGTCAGGAGGGACGATTAGAACATTGCCGGAGAAGAGAACACGGCCGATAGCTACAGTTTCGCCGATTCCCGCAAAGGTCCTCGCCCGCTGAAGAGCCTGAAGCGCCTCTTTCCCCACGGTAGGCGCCAACTGTCGTGGTATTGCCGACGAGTACGCCATGGAGGGGTCCTCACAGTGCGTGTTTAGAGACGTGGGGTAAGGCATACGGTTGACGGGTATGAGGTAACACAGCTTACCCAGGTTCAGATCCCACAACGGTGGCGGAATCCTACTCCTGCTATAAATCACTATAAGGGCAATACGCCGAGTTACAGAGACAGGTTCGCTGTGCGAGGTTGTATGTATCGATGCCCTAAAGGCTCCCATAGGCCCGACTTATATAGTCGCCAGGTCCTAGGGTTACAGGAAAAAGTCCTAGCCAGACAGGTTACAGAGTCCTACACCGTCTATTACTAGTCTTGTGTATCTTGCACTCCAAGGCTCCGGGTACGCTGGTGACTCCACCGTAGCCTTCCTTTATCCGGCATGGGCCTCCCTTGTAGATCCATCTAACTGGGCCGCCCAGAAGGCCATAGGCCATGCTACCGACTATGGGCCACCCGGGTTATTCGGATAAGTGACATGCTATGAGGATACCCATATAGCATATCCCCAACATTAAGGATAGAAGATAAACAAATATGGTTTCAAAAGATTTCTTGATGAGTTGAAGATCAGAAGAATTTCATCACGATATACCACCACGAAAGATTAACTTACAGATAAAGGATTGGTGTTAGAAAGATGTAGTGCAAGAATATATTATCTGGCCTTTCAGATAAGAAAAGAGATACTGAGTTGTTCACCTTCTTGATCGGATCACCGGTTGAAAAGAGGAAATATTTAGATAAGAACCGATGATAACTCATACATTTAAGCAAAGCTATCATAGATGAAAGGACGAGATTCTCTCGTATTAAAGAGAACCTTGTAGATATGAAGTTCAAAAAGATGTGAAGCATGATAAACAAATGATAATCCTCCATGGTGCTTGAAGGAACCTCCGGATTGCCAAAGATACTTGAATAAGATATAGATATGATAACGGTATAACTCAAAATCACAAGAGGTAACCACCATCATTTAGATGCTAAGATTGATATCATTGACCATATTCCACTCATGATAAGCGTCATATAGATATACCGTGGACCAAATTACAATCACAAGCAGCAGGTCTACACCGTTAAGTATTTAGCCCAAAAGAATTTCAAGGTGAAATGAAAACTCTTGATTGAAGTGCCGGTAGAAAAAGATCGAGTTAGCGTGACATGCCGACAAAAAGAAGGTGAAATTTGTATCGCATGACTGAAAAGGAGTGTGAAAGCACATATGCATCAAAGAAAAATTTCCCGCATTTTTCGGCATTAAAATACCAACAGATGCGAAAAACAACTTGACGGATAGAGATTAACAACATCCATATTCCGTGAAATCATGCAGGAAGGACAAACACCCTCAACAAGTCCATGTCGTTTTACAAGGAATCAGATAGATCGCGTCAGCTTAACAAGGCTTGTCGGGATGGAATGTACCAATAGTTGATAACCAAAGGCAGATTGCAACAAGAAGGTTGGTTGCAACAAATAGACAAAGGATTTGACAAACACATCCTATGGTACTAGGGAAACCCCAAACATGTGAATCCTATCTTTAGTTTTAGAAGAGGATTGATAAACGTTACACTTCCTTATCAGAAAAGGGTGGGTGGGAGGGTAAGAACAAAAATGGAAGAAGTCCTACTCTCACGTTTTAGTTTTTTCCCTAATTTACATAACTACCAAAAATATTTGCTAGACTGACAATGACCATCTTAGTTGAGACCCTTAAGGGCGGAATGGCTCTAATATCATATGTAATACCTCGGACACTACGCTCTCAGAAACAAGTCAGGACGAACCCAAAGTGCATAAGGTGGTTCTACCACGGAGGACCAAAGGCCACCCACGTGCAGGCCCGTATAAGCAGAGTGGCACACGGTACTGGCCAACCACCCTATCCACTTTGCAAGAACATCGTATGAAGTGCGAGCGGCATAGTCGACATGCATGCAAACAAAACATACACAAGTTTGTATGTTAGCGACATACAAGAGTACATCAGAGCCAAACCATCTAAAAAATAGAAATATTCAACGCCATACGGCAAGCTCCAAAATACTAGATAGCTAATAGTTTGGGATACATCCTCATACATCACATATCAGAGTATCAAGCGGAAGCGGAAAACAGGATCCGAGTACGGATAAGAGCCAAATTAGCATAAGATGCCCTGAAAATAAGCACATCCCGCCCACAGATCTCACGAATCCCCATCCCAGGAATCTCTACACCAGACGGTCATTGCCACCATAATCGGTCTCTTTGGACTAGTAACCTTCCGCAGAGCATACCTGTCCATATGAACCAATATTTTATCGTGTGAGACCCTAAGGGACTCAGCAAGTATTTATGCATCCAAAGGGGACCTCTTCTTGTAATAATTTGGTTCTCTGCTCAGAAATGAGCTTGCTGTAATAAATTTTGTGTCGTAGGGTCATTGTTGTGTTACCGATTCTTCACTGGATATTCTCGATCTCAAGGTTAAGCTTATGTCAGACTGAGGTCTGAGATTTGTTTAGCCCTGATCCCCGGGGTGTCACAGTTCTTGGTATCAGAGCAGTACCGACCGTAGGAAAACCTTGCTATTGGTCGATGTTGAGTCTAGTGCTTGTGAAAACTATTTTAAAAGCTGAAAAGTATCTGCGAAAACTCTAGTATGCTTCTTTTTCTCCTTATCCAGTTTCGCTCTAACTCTGGGTTATCTTATCTGGTGTTGATTTCAGAAAAGTTTTGATATCTCTTCTAGTCTTTCAAAGCTTAGGTGCCTTCTTGGCATGCCTTTTCTAAGCCAGTTGACCTTGTGTTGAGTTCTTCAGAGTTGTGTATGTTAAGAATTCTGTATTCCCTTTGCTCTGCTTCATCTGAGAGATTCCTTTCCATCATAATCTCTATCTTTTGGACCCACAATATTATATTGTTGGATCTTTAGTTTTCTGTTCTAGGCTTCGAGGTTTCCTTTCTCCTCGTGTGCCTCCTTTTCGTTTGTTAGGTACTTCAGAAGTCGTTTCTTCTCTTGGAAGCTACCTCGTGAATACTATCTTGCAGTGTACACTATGTCACTCAAGTAGTATTTACTCCTTTCTTTGGGTTTTAACCCTTGGACTTGAAGCTAATATCCCTGATTGTGCTAGATTCCGGTGTTGTGAATCTTGTACATGATGCTGATCTTTAAACCAAGATCCATTCCTTTGTCCTCTGTCGTTAATGCTCACACATTACCTCAGGATGGCTGGTACTATAATTCTAGCCTTCAAGCTTATGGTTATTGTCGCGACTGAATTGTGATAATTAAGGACTTCCCTTACCACATGCTATGGAAGATGTTCTTTAATGGAACAAACAGATCACGACAAGAGTACTCCTCGCGAGTCTCGCATCTACACTCGTGACTCTTCCTCACCTTACCCCTTCTTTGCATTGGTTTTCGGAAGATTGTTAATCTATGCATCCACATCTCGGGATTCTATCGTGAGTATGTTCTTTTTCCCTTGTTGTTTTCTGACCTTTGTCTACCATTTGGTAGCCAACTAGTAATGTGCATCGGTGTCTTCCGATGTAAGATACTCTTGTGGTCCGTCAAGACAACCAATTTCGGGATGTTAGGAGAAACAAACTCCAGTACCTCGTCGTATCTAGGACCAGGTCAAAGCGTTGTAATCTACAGATTAAGAGGCATTGCTAAGCTTCTGTCTGTTCTACCTTAAAGTATCACACCCTTTTATACTAAAGAGGTTGTGCTGAGTTTCATGACCCCTTAATGAAGTGATACTTCCACACATCTTTACTCACCCTCCCTCGAGCCTTCGTGCTCGTGAGTGATGCGTGTGCGTAATAATGTGGCCATCTGAGATTCTAGCAATTCTTATTGCTTGAACTCTAAGGACATTTGAGTCATTCTTAGCATGATTGGTTAACCCCGTCACTATGCAAAGGATGATTGAGCTAACAAGTCCGTTATTCTGGTACACTCTTCTCGGTCAAAGAGTTAGGTTTGTGCCGAAGCTCTGAGACTATGTCTTCTTGCCTTACCAAGCAAGTTTCCTCTTGAACTAAGTGACATATCGGTGGTTCGTGATATTCTAGATGTCTACTAGAAGTACCGCCATGTTGCGACATGACCGAGTTATCAAGTTCTTGAGCAAGTAAGTTCTCTGAACTGCTCCTATCTCCAAGGATCCGTAATTGGATACCCCTAAACTAGTTGGTTGAGTTTAAACAACAACTTGGAGAGTTGTAAGACAAAAGTTATATCCGACTTTGTTCCTTCTTAAAGGGTTGTCTAGTTTTGTTTGTTTTGAAGAAAGATAGCATTTCCTTTGTGGATATGTTATCTTCCCCCACCTTTGATTTGATTTGGGTTATTTTCAAATCAAACTCAGTTCCAAAGACTATCTTGATGATGTTTCTTCTCGTGATGTTTCACTTGAGTACATCTTCATGTCCCTTGATCTGACCAATACTTTTGTATTGTTCAAGAAACATATGAGTACATCTTCTCGGAGTGTTTTTATAAGTTTGTTGTTGATCCCATCAATGACATCCTTATCTTCTCCATGATAGACAAGATTCATATGGAACAATTGACATTAATGTTGGAAACTTTCGAGAACCATCTTCGGGTCATTTCGAAGTATGTGTTCTGGATGTTAGAAGTAACCTTCTCTGGTTCACGTGCAATTATTGAAAGATGTTGCCATGAATTCGAGAAGAGTTATCTTCCTTTTCTTAAGGACACATGTGTGTTTTATTGTTAGTACTTTATGTGTGCACAGCTGTCTTCCGACAAGTCGCTAAATGCATAGGTCTAGATATCTAGCTCATCTTTTGGAGCTTTACACTAAAGTCCATACCTTGAGAGTCTAGTACCTTTACCTTTGTGGTAAATGTTGCGAACTTTCTATTCGAACATGCTAAGTCTGAAGTATCATACCACTTATCCAAATCTGAATCTCAAACAGCAACGGTGGTTGGTGTTCCTCGAGGTTTTGACATAGGTTTCTTTGTAATTCTGGCAAGGATGATGTAATGGTTGACACACCTAGCCAGAAAGACCTATTGTCATGTCCTCCTGAATCAGCAATATCAACCACTCTTCATGTGGCTTCTTCTATAATTGAATATAGGAGTTGTGCTTATGGTCTCCTTTGTATCCGAAGTCCGACCTTTACTTGGTGTCTGATTTCTCGAACATCAAGGAGAACATTTAAATTAGTGTTGCTAAATGTCTCTCGGTCAATCCTACAGACCCTTTATGTTGGCAAGCGTCTTGTTGTGCCAAGTACTTGAAGTTTGAGAATGAAGTTTCTTTCTTCTCGTGTCATCAGGAATCTTCTTAACTATTCATCCTAGTGGTGTAAAGTAATATCATGATCTTGGCAAGGATTTTGGTATACCTGGATGAATAAATAGTTTCCTTTGTTCTCTCAACTATATTTTAAGAGTGACTATGATTTTGGTAATCAGAAGTTCCTCTTGCTACATGTTCCTTGCGACTCTTGTGAGTCCTCCCCACCAAAACACCTTTCCATCTTGGCCTTCTGTTGAATGAAAAAAAAGTGACCCTTCTATGTCAAAAGTAGTTCAACAGCTTGGTTTTGTTGATCCCTATCTCTGCAACCTAAAATCTCTACTTAAGCTGTTTAGTAGAGGTTCTTCATCGAAGTCTGTGTTGTGTTCCTTCTATTGTAAGCTTTCCTGTTCAGAAGCTTAAACCCTTATGAAGCTCCATGGTCTCAACCCTTATGAGGACCATCTATCCAACAAATTGAAAACTTCTCCTTCTGTTTCCTCTGTTACCTTGACGTGTTTCATGTTCGTCACATCAGAGTTGTTTCTAAATACTCCATCCATGAGTTGACCATGAGATACTCCGTATGCTGTTTAGTGTGTTTCCCTCTTATCTTTAGACTGAACTTGTGTCTTTCTCTCTCCGTATCTTTTCCTACCTTTGGAATCTCGGGTCGAGATTCTAGTAAGGGGGATAGAGCTGTAACACCCCAGTTCTAGCTAATCAATTATTTAGGGTTTGATTGTGCATCATAAGCATCATCTCTATTAATGCATGCAAGAAAGAATAAACAAAACCCTAAAACCCTATTTCCCCCTCTCTTTGAAATGCATTCAAATGGTTTTCATATTTTGAAAACTACCAAAAAATGTTGGAGCCCAAATTGAATACTAGGGCTCATAAATATTTTACATATTTTATAACAGCCTCTTGTGTATTAAAAGCATTTAAAACAGATTTGAAAATGATTCACAAAAGGAGAAAATAGAAAAATAAATGGAAAAATGTTTTAGAAATAAAAACAAGTCAGACTAGCTAACCAGGACGTAGCCCAGCTAGCCCACCTTCTCCCTCTCTCTCCCTGACGCCCGCGCGTGCAGCCTGCAGCCGGCCCACCACGGCCCAAGCCCACTTACCTGTTCGTCGGCTCCCTGGAGTAGTCGTCGACCTCTCGATCTGCCGAAGCAGCTCGCTATCGGCACGTCGCCGGCCGCCCCGCATGGAGATCCTCGCCGCCGCTCCGGAGAAGGATAAGGACCGGCCCTGGACGCTTCCCCCTCATCCTATCCTCTTCTTTCGGTTTCCCTTGCTCCCCATCGCCAGCTCCCGAACCCTAGTGCCATGGCGACCTTGTAGCCCTGCCGTTTTGAGCCCTCCCTCTCCTCTCTTGGCACGCCTTCGTCTTCTGCTGGACGTCTTCTTCCATCCAGCCAACTCAATCAAGTAGGGGAGCTCTTCATCGCTGCAATTGGAAGCTCCTTCCCGAGCTCTGACCGTCGCCTTCACCATAGACTCTAGCCGCCCCCGAACTCACCGACCGCTCCCTGAGCTTCGTGGTGAGCTATTGAACATCTCGGTGCCCTCCATCCTCTCCCTCTCGCTCTGTAGGCGTCCCTCGCCGTTGATCTGCAAGTCCTGCCGCCGCGCGCCACCGTGCTCGCTGCTCCGGCAACCAAACCGCGAGCGGTGCCGCCATTTTATTGCTCCCCGTGTCGCTCCGCTTCAAGCCGTAGCAACCCCGCAGAACCTAATCTCCACCACCGCCATTGATCTGGGAGCTCCCCGCCGGATGACGTCTTGTCAACGTCATCGTGACATTAGCCAACGCGGGTCAGTCCCCAGTCAAACCTAGTGGGTTCCACCCTGTCCACGTGGAGGCTAAGGTGGCCTGGGCCCCTCTATCAGCCACTGTGGGTAAGCTCTGCCCCCATAAGGAATGTCCCCAGCCCTAGATGACGTCATGCTGATGCAATAAACCTCTTTTAATAATTCTAGAAATTGATATAATCTTGTAAAATGAATAACTTATTATTTATAAGTTAGAAAAATACAAATAATATATCAAAATGTTCAGAAAAATGAGAACTACCTAATTAAGCTATAATAATGCATTGTTAATCAACTTAAATGACAAGTTCAATTAGAGAACAAAATCAACCCCTCTCATATACATTCCGGAGTTTTCCCGAATTAGGGTTTGTACCCCTCGGACCCCGATTAAAATGACCAAGCATGTTTAGGGTTTCAATTTCAATAACTTTTAACTTGTCATATCATCATCCTTGCTTGAGCATTGCATCGATTCCAGGTGTTGATTGTTTCCTTTCTTTCCGGTATTTGGTTCTTCTCTGGTAGAATACGATATCCAAATCGAGATCCAGTCCAAGATTGAAGATCAAGATCAAGATCATCGAAGGTCATCGACGAACAATGCCAACAAGATGAACCCTGGAGATCTATATCCTTGTGGTTGTCGAACAAGTCAAGATGATGAATCCGAAGATCTGTATTGGGTATCAACAGGAAAAGGCAAGCATAGCCCCACCATGATATAATCCTATGATTTCGAAAGTATTTCAATTCCTGCCATGTTGCATACAATTCTACTGTGGTCTTTTATCGATAGATAGAGTATCCTATCTGTTGCATACTCCCTTTGAGCTTATATTACTTGATCCACTGCTCCTACCATAACTAGGTTCGTCTTGTGTGCACTGCTAGAGCTTATATCTGTGTCTTGCTTAGCCATGCTTAGCTGTTGAGTCTGGTTCATCCAGATGACGTATCAGATGCAGAGAATCTAGTATGACAGGAGAACATGATAAGATGAGATCAGTGATATGAGATTAAACATGCTAAGGCTTGTATGGGAGGCCACGGTGGGATGTGGTTTTTCTAGTCCCAGGCTTGACACCCTTAGGACCTTAGGTTCTTGCCTCTTGAACCAAGACGAGCATATAACCACATGGGGTAAATGGGGACCCCATGATTGACTAACTTGCCTAGTAGATTCCATGAGTCACATAGTTCGGGCGTTCCATTTGACATATGCATAGAAAACCTTTTGAAAGATTTTTCGGGTGCAACTGCATTCATAATAGGTAGGTAAGCATGGACCAAGTTACTTGGGGTAGATGGCGCCCCTGATAAACCAACCCCGCCTCACATCTTTAAGTACCGGCTTCGGGATTTGACCCGTTACGGCGGAACCATACTTATTGCGTGACTCATGGTCTCGGGGAAAGCAAGGTAAAGGTCGTGTCTAACCACACCCTCTATCAGCACACCAAGGAAGTGTGTCAAGTGGCAATAAGAGTCGGTTGGTACGTGTGGGTAAAGTTGTACACGCCTGCAGGGTAATAATATTTCGGAAAGCTGTGTCCACGGTTATGGACGACTTGGTAACGAATGGGAGATCAAAGAGAACTTGAACCTATTCGTAAAACTTGGCAACTAATGTTTGTTAAGGATGCTTCCTCATGGGTACCAGGGGGTGATCCTAGTTCAGATGATGATGATTTGGTGGATATCAAAAGATGATAATCAATATTTTTTCTGAGATGTCGCTCTCTTATCCCCTTTTAAAATACTCTGATTAGACGAGATTCTTCTCCCTCTCTTGTTTTATAAAGAAAGATGGCTTTTCGCAAAACAACTCCACTAGCCAGAAGTCTTGCAGAGTACACCCTGTACTCACCCTTGCTTTGTTGATACTTTTGGCAGAGTAAGTGTTCACCTGAAGACGAGTTCCGTACTACGTCGACATCGACGAGTAGCTTGGGGTTCCCGGCCGGCAGCCTGGAATCTATGGGCTGGGACGTCATCGTTATGCTTCAGGCCTCTTAGGCCATTTGTTAAGCTTGTTATACTTAATAGCATAATTTGCCTTCCGTTGTTTGGTGTTTGTGGTCAGTGACCTCTGCTTGTAATAATTTGGTTCTCTGCTCAGATATGAGCTTGCTGTAATAAATTTTGTGTCGTAGGGTCACTGTTGTGTTACCGATTCTTCACTGGATATTCTCGAGCTCAAGGTTAAGCTTATGTAAGACTGAGGTCTGGGATTTGTTTATCCCTGATCCCGGGGGTGTCACATTTATCATCACTGTTCAATAGCGACAGTATCCACAAGCTGGAAGGCTATACTAGAGGGTACTAGCCATCCTGAAGTAATGTGTGAACATTAACGACAGGGGTCAACAAAATGTATCTTGGGTTAAAGGTCAGCTTCATGTACAAGATTCACAAAACCAGAATCCAGCACAATCGGGGATCTTAAGTTCAAGTCCGAGGGTTAAAACCCAAAGAAATAGTAACTACTACTTGAGTGACAAAGCGTACACTACAAGCTAGCAATCACGAGGTAACTTCCAAGAGAAGAAACGACTTCTGAAGTACCCTAACAAATAAAAAGAAGGCACACGAGGAGAAAGGAAACTTCGAGGCCTAGAACAGAACACTGAGGAACCATCAACATGATGTTGTGGACCCATAAACCAGAGAGATCATGATGGAAAGGAATCTCTCAAACGAATAGGATCAAAGGGAACAAGGATCACACACACACACCATACTTTATAGAACTTAACACTAGGTCAAATGGTTGAGAAACGACATGCCTGAAAAGGCACCTAAGCTTTTGACCCAGAGTTAGAGCGAAACTGGATAAGGAGAAAAAGAAGCATACTAGAGTTTTCGCAGATAATTTTCATCTTTGAAAATAGTTTTCACAAGTACTAGACTCAAAATCGACCAATAGAAAGGTTTCCTACAGTCGGTACTGCTTTGATACCAAAACCTATGACACCCCTGGGATTAAGGCTAGACAAATCCCAGACCTTCGTCTAAACATAAGCCTAACCTAATCTCGAAAGTGTACAGAGAGAAAATCAGTAACACAACAAGGACCCTACGACACAAAATTTATTACAACAAGCTCATAACTGAGCGAAGAACCCAAAATATTACAATCAGAGGTCACTGACCACAAACATCAAACAACGGAAGGCAAATTATGTTATTAAGTATAGCAAACTTAACAAATAGCCTAAGAGGCCTGAAGCATAACGATGGCGTCCAATCCACAGATCCTAGACTGTCGGCTGGGAACTCCAAACTACTCGTCGATGTCGATGCCGTGAGGAACTCATCTTCAATGATAACACTTACTATGCTGCAAAAGTATCAACAAAGCAAGGGTGGGTACAGGGTGTACTCCGCAAGATTTATGGCTGGTGGAGTTGTTTTGCACAAAGCCATTTTTGTTTTGTAAAACAAGAGGGAGAAGAATCTCGACTAATCAGAATATTTTAAAAGGGGATAAGAGAGCGGTATCACTAGCTTTGATCATCTTTTGATATCTACCGAATCATCATCAGCTGAACCTAACTAGGATCACCCCTTGTACCCATTAGGAAGAATCCTTAAGCACACATTACTTAACTTGCCAAGTCTTACGATTAGGTTCAAGTTCTCTATAATCTTCACGTCCGTTCCCAAGTTCGTCCATAACCGCGGACGCGCCTTTTCGAAAAGATTAATAACCCTGCAGGGGTGTACAACTTTACCCACACGTACCAACCGATTCTTAATTCCAGTACATTAGCCCTCTTCCTTGGAAGACCGGCAGAGAGGGTGACCACGACCTCTAACTTGCTTTCGCAGAGACCATGAGTCACGCACTAGGGATATGCCGCCGTAACGGGTCGATTCCCGAAGTCGGTCCCTAATGATGTGAACAGGGTTTGAGATTACGGATGCTGGGCATCTCCCATTCCCTGCCACGCTTACCTACCTGTATAAATGCACCTCCTTCACCTCCTTCGAGAAGAGCCAGAATGCATATGTCGAATGGAAAGCCCGAACTATGTGACTCATGGAATCTACTCGGGCAAGTTAGTTGGTCGAGGGGGTTTCCAGGCCCCCGTGTGGCTGTACGCTCGTCTTGGTTCAAGAGGCAAGAACAACGGGTCCTAGGGGTGGCAAGTATGGGACTGCAAAACCACAACCCACCGTGGCCTCCCATACAAGCCTTAGCATGTTTACCTTTCATCTTTGATCTTACCATGTCATCCTGTCATACTAGGTTCATTCGCAGCTCTGATTCATCAACCGGATGGACCAGTGATAACAGCTAAGCATAGCTAAGCCCAGCATATAAAATAGCTCTAGCAACGCTTCACAAGCTCAAACCCTAGTTATGCTAGGAGCAGTGGATCAGGGAATATAGTCTTCAAAGGTAACATGCATCAGATAGGATTACTATATCTATCGATGAAATACTTTGGAATCGTATGCACATGGCAAGAATTGAAATACTTGAAAACATAGGATTATATCATGTGTGGGGTTTCGCTTGCCTTTGCCAGTTGATATCTAGAAAGTAGAGCTTCGGACATCTGGTACTTGACTTGATTATAGTTGGTCAAGTATTGGCCTTCGAGCTTCGACGATGTTGATCTCGGGCTTTGATCTCGATCTCGATTCCGATATCGTATTCTACCGGAGAAGAACCAAATACCGGAAATCAAGGAAACAATCAACACATGGCATCGATGCAATGCTCAACCAGGAATGATGATATGACAAGTTAAATTGCATTGAAATAAACCCCTAAGTCATGCTTGACAAATTAATCGGGGTTCCGAGGGGTGAAAACCCTAATTCAGAGAAACCCCAGATGTGTATGAGAGGGTGCATTTAGTTCTTCTAACTAAACTTGCAATTGAAGTTGTTTAACAATGCATGATTATAGTTTAATTAGATAGAGCTCATTTTCTGAAAATTTTGATATATTATTTGTATTTTTCTGAATTACAGAATAAAAGTTATTGAATTTACAAGTTTTATTCATGTTTCTGGAATTATTTAATTAAATAAAACCTTTACTGCGTCACACTAACGTCATTAGGGTTGGGGTTGTTTTGTACACAGGCTTGGCTAGCCTCAGTCTCTGACGACTGGGTCCTAGGTCGGGTCAACATGCCACGCTAGGTGAATATGGTCAAGGCACACGTCACTGCCACGCATGCGCCACGTCGACGACACGGTGGCGCCACGTAGGCTCGCCGAAGAGCACGTCGGGGAGCACCAGGGACGGTGAAGGATAGGGATCTGGGGCACGCAAGCGTGCCTGTTCGACGCATTCGAGATAGGCGAGCAAAACTAAGGCGGCACCGCTAGGGTAAGGTCGCCGAAATAGTAGCTTCAATGGCGCGCGGCGGTGGAGCTCACAGGCAAACGTCGACGGGGCCAACCAGGAAGCGAGGAAGGAAACGGAGGGCACCAAAAGGATCGTGAGCTCACCAGGAGCGCGAGAGGACGGTCGGCGAAGCGAGGGAAGGCCGGATGGCATCGGCAACGTCGATGGGGAAGACGTCTAGAGACGGGGAAGATGGCGTCGTTGGTGATGACTGGAGGAATGCAACATCGATTCCTTCGATGGGGTGGCTCACAAAGGCGAGGCGGAGCTTCTGGTGGCCTCAGAATGGTGCGGGGTATACGGAGACGGCAGGGCGACGGCAAGCTCCGAAGCTAGGGTTTCGGATTGGGGAGACCTAGGAGAGAGGGATGTCGCCAGGGAGAGGAGAAGTGGATGAGGGAGAGAGGGGCATGCCTGAGATGATCTTATCCATCTCCACACGGCGGCGAACGGCGGGATGCAGGCGGTGGGAATCGACGGCGGCGGGCGGCACACGCAGTTGCTTCCTCGGTGGCGAGGAAGACAATGAACAGAGGCTGCGAAGAGGTACGGGCCGAAGCTGGGCTGAGTTGGGCCGCATGTGGGCTGCACTGTGTGGCGCTGAGCGGCAAGAAAGGGAGAGGAAGTTGGGCTGCTGGCCCAGATAGACTAGGGTTTCTATTTTTTTCTGTAAAAACATTTCTATTTTTCTGTTTCCTATTTTCTCTTTTGTGTTTTCATTTTCAAATCTGTTTTGATACATTTTAAAATTACCAGAGCTTTTACAAAATATTGAAATACTAGAGGGCCCTTATAACAATTTGGGCTCCAATTGTTTTGGTAGTTTCCAAAATATTCAAATCCTTTTGAATGATTTTCAAGAGGAGGAAAGATTAGGATTTAGGGTTTTATCTTTATTTCTTGTATGCATTTCAGGTAATGATGATGCTCATGAATGCACAAAAAAATCCTAGTTACTGTTTAATAAAACTAGGGTTGTTACACCTATGATGCTGGTGTGAGGTTTAGGGACTAGGTCCTTATCTTGTTGTTTCTCATGGATTTGTTTTGGTAGTGATACCAGCTACTGATTCCTGAGTCAAAGTTGGGAAAAATGATTTGTAGGCTTGATAAATTATATGGATCCATAAGATGAAATTCTAAGGTGCTACTCTTGTTTAAGAGATGTGCCTAGAAGTTCAGATCTTAGCTATATTCATTCTTTGAATTTAAGTTATAGCCTGATAGCTAGGATCAATGATGTTGTCCTGAGATCCTAGTTGGATCTATATAGTTTTCTGATTGCTTTTAGTGTTTAAAAACTTCAATGATGGACTCACCCCACTTGGGTGTTTTTCTGAGAATTTGAGTGTGAGATAACTCATGAATGCTTGTCTAGCTTAGACAGATAAATCATATGATGGTCTTTTTCTACTCACCACAACAGTGGAGTTGTTGGGGCTGCAACTTGTTGATCTTGTGGTTGTGTGGCTAGCCTGATCTGGAGCTTCTCCTGATGCTCCTCCTGCTACTTCTAGCTCCTGGACTTGTCCTTGATCTAGCTTTCCACCTCCTGGTCCTGTTGGCTTGACCTTGTTCTTGCTATCCACCTGATCTACCCTCTCTTTATGTCACCATCTTGGTGATATGATCAAGGGTGTGGTTGGTGTGATCTGGTTTCGTTTGGTTTGGCTGATGTGCTTGATGTGTATGAACTGGAGAATGGTGTTGGAGGTGCTTCCCATGGCTGTGCTGAGCAGTTTTGTTTGTGTGGCCTGTTCTTGCTGTGCTGATAGCACACACCATGCAGTTTGGTGTGTGTGCTGCTTGTGTGCCTGCTGCACCTTGTGGATATGTTCAGGTATTGAAAGTTACTTCTATCTGATTACTTTTACTTGTCTGGTGAAACTTGTCCCTTCTTACTGTTTGGAGTTATTTGACTTATGGCTTAAAATTATGAAAGATTCAGTTCTTTCATATTGGTGAAACTTTCTCCTTAAAGTTTACTCTGTGATGTAAAGTTTGAACAGTGCAACTCACTGTCAATACTGAGAGTAACATATTTTAATCCTTAACTTTCTTTCTTTTAGTTTGTGTTTGTTTTGCAGGTACCAGACTTGAAGATTCAATATTTAGATTAGTTTTTTTTCTTTATAGAATAATCCCTTGTAATATTTATTTTATTCTTTTGTAAAATTTATTTTATCCTTTTGTAATAAAGATTATAGTATTACTCAATATATAAATGTTCTTCTTTTATTTCGTTTACTATTGTAAAGTTCTTGATCATTTTCATAAGTTACATTTTGTAACTTATTTATTGAATAAAATTATAGAATGAATATTCATTTTCTAGTTTATTTTATTTTATTTAAAGTTTGAGTTACCAATTGCTAATTCTTGATTAAATCACTTCACTCAAACATAATTCTAAATCCTTTTAAATTATAAATCCAATACTCAAGTTTGAATTCAAAATTTCATTTCCCAAAACACACTAATCCACAAAGATCATATCAAAGATTATAACGATCATTCCCCAAGGCTATTCCTAATCTTAGAGAGTGAAAGAAACTTTGATCACTTTAGGTTTTTATTTGGCAAAAAATTTACCCACATTTTTAAAAATGAATGCAATTTCACAGATTCCTAAATCTACCCTTCGTTGGTTCCTAAATGTTGGGATGTTACAAATACACATGCGCCACACCACTGCCACGTTCGGGTCATCCTTTTTCTTCTTGACCAAGAATGGATTTGACAACCAATCCGGATGTAGTACTTCCGTGATGAATCAAGCAGCTAAGAGCCTGGCAATCGGCAGCTATCACTTTCCTCCTATCTACGGCGAGGCAGCGGAGGGTTGCTTAACCGGCTTGGCATCTGGCCTTACATGAAGAGAGTGCTCGGCCAACTCCCTCGGAACTCCTTGCAAATCCTGTGTGGACCATGCAAAGATATCCCGATTCTCACGGAGGAAGCTGGTGAGCTCGCTTTCCTATTTGCCAGTTAGCCCAGCCCCAATGGTAACTATGCGCTCTGGGAAAATCTCATCCACTTGTACCTTCTTGGTCTTTTTGGTAGCTTGGAATGATACATCTCCATGCGGATTAGTGAGTGTCGACATGGACATTTGTGCTGCTTTGGCCAATGCTTCCACCTCCAATATTTGATGCTTTTCCTGTGCTATGACCAGTGACTCGGCTATTGAAGATTCGACTGAGGAACAAGCAATAGATCTTTTGTATTCTTCTTCGACTGTGATAACTCCACATGAACCTGGCAGTTTCATCTTCAAGTAAGCAATGTGAGGAGTAGACACAAAATTTTCCATAGCCGGCCGGCTGAGTAAGGCGTGGTATGAGCCGACCAAGTCGACCACCTCGAACTCTATGGCTTCAGTGCGACAATTCTCTCTGTTGCCGAATAAGACGTCGACCCAGATTTTGCCAATTGCCTCACAGGACAATCCCGACACGATGTCATGGAAAGTTGTCTTAGTCGGCTCCAGCATGTTCATACTGATGCCTAGCTTGAGCATGGTATCTTTGTACATGATGTTGATGCTACTTCCATCATCAATACCTTGGAAAATTTCACATTGATATCAGGGCCCATGAAAGTTGGATCCAAGAATAGAGCAAAACCTCCTGGGGTTGGCATGATCTTGGGGTGATCCTTTATGCTCCAAGTTATCCCCTGTTCAGACCAGTGCATGTACTTAGGAATTGCAGGCATTGTGGCATTCACTTCCATCATCCGTCTCTGCTGGCTCCTTTTGTCATTCGGCTCTGTGACAAAGACGACGTAGCTCTAGTGATGTTATATGTACTCATTTCTGGTTCCATGGCCGACATGAGTGTCGTCACCTCTTGGATTGTGCACCTGGTGCACAGCCTCTCTTCTTTCGTGATTATGACACCTCAACTGACTGTTCTCGTATCTATTATCAGCTCCAACAACTTGAGCATTTCCTCCTGGGAGCGGTGGAGGGGGAGGTGGTGGTAGCTTCTTACTCGGCGAATCCACTCTATCTCCCTTCTGAAACCAAGTACATGCCTTGTCGTGTGATTTGCTGGCTTACTCGGACTAGGCATGTGAAATTTACACGGCTGGTCCAGCATCATCTCATAGGTATACTTCTATCTGTCCTGATACGACTTTCTTTATTCATATGGATTTTTGCCATCACTCTTTGGTATCCACTGTTGTTGTCCATTTGTCCTTTGATATTGGCTACTTCTAGCATCTGGATGATCCTGGCCCATGACCGCAACCTGAGTCGAACCATACCTGTAGTCCGGCCTTTCATCTCTTCTTTGGCTTCTATACTCGGCTCTTTCCTGGAGCCTTTGCGATCCGGCAGCGTCATAGATCTGAGTCTCAGTTAACCCGTCTGACGACATGAGCAGAGGCTGAGTCGGATCTCCTAACGCACACGAATCAGCAACCCTTATTGTTTTCGCCAAGCTTACCGGCATATCTCTCTGTAACCTTTGCCATAGTACACTTCCATGTCTGCATCCTTATGCAAACCAAGCGATAGCCTGTGACTCGATTACCCCTTCGCAAGAGTTGCGCATTGTGCACTATATTGTGAGGAATTCTCTGCCTGTCTCATTCGGCCTTTGCTTGCACATTGCTAGCTGTTGTGGGCGATTCGGCCTATTGTAGGTGCTTGTAAAATTGCTCACAAAAGTGTCCTGAAAATCGATCCGATTGTTGATACTTCCGGGTGACAAGTTATTCAGCCACACCCGTGCTGGTCCTTCTAACATTTGCGGCACATATCGTACTGCCCATCTCAAATTTCCCTGTGTGATTTTCACAGCAGTTCCATAATCTATGAGCCAGTCTTCCGGCTTTGTGCTTCCATCATAAGTTTTTGTTCCTATGGCCAGCTGAAAATTTGGCAGAGGTGGCGCCTTCATGATCCTCGGGCCAAAGCATGGTGGACCCTGTGGACCTTGCGACTCGATTAGTTCTGCCATCTTTATTCGGTCAAACTTCAGCCTTGCATCATCCGACTGAAGGTTCCTACCTCCGAGTCTTGCTCCCATTGCTTGGTATGCGTGATCTGGAAATTCATACCCGCCATTCACCATCGCCGAGTAGCCATCATTGTACATGTTTGCGTTCGGGTCAGTAGGTTGATGTACTTCTTTTCTTGTGCTTTGCTGTCTTCTTTCAGGTTGAGCTGGAGCATTATTCGGAACTGGATTTCCTCCTCCTGCCGAGTGAGCTCCACTCCTAGGCTGAGGCGCAAAATTTTGCCCTCCATTGTCATTCCTTTGTCCTGCTTGCCTCTCTCGGCCTGCATTTTCCTGGTTCTCATTTCTCTGAACATTGTTCCTTCTCGTTCCGTGTGCATGCGCTCGGTTTCCTTGAGCCATTACCGGGTCGTAGGTGATCATTTGCTTGTTTCTCCCTGAATCCACTCTCTTTTCTTTTCTCTGTCTCGGCGCCACTCTGGGTGAGGAGGCTGTATGACCTGCTGATCTTGCCGGGATTGGAGTTGCCGAGTGAACTAGCTGCGATCTCCCTGCTATACCCGGATTCACCCTATAATATGCGTCATTCAGCATCCCTGCTTCTCTTACCAGTTCATTGACTCGCTCTTGTTGCTTTTTCTTTGCCTCACCCGTCAAATAGGTAGCTCTGCCATTGCTGCCTCTGCGGCTCTCAGGTTAGCTGCTGCGGTATTGTACGTTGGACGCATGGCTGTTTCGTTGTTGTTCGCTGGTGTTATCTTTGATGTTGCATCTGCCAGCTCCTCATTGAGGTTTCTTCCTCTTAATCTTGTTGCATCTAGCCGGGTCTTTGCTCACTTGACTCGATTTGCCAAGTTGAGCTCTCGGATTGTGATATCCACGTCTTCCTGTAACTGTGCTAACTCCTTTGCTTTCTCCAGAACCTTTATCCTGGCCTCCTATAACTCGGCCTGCACACGTGCCGGATCAGTTGCTTGTGCTACTGGCTCTGCCAACTTGTCTATTGCGTCTTGCAGCTCTTTGGCTCTCTTACTTCTGGCTATGTTCTCTGGCTTTTCTAGCGGTGCCTTCGCTGTTCTTGCAGCCCTTGGCGTTTCCTCTTGATTTCCTCCCTCGGGATCCTCATTCACTACGGGAGCTACTAGAGGTGCTACTGGGTTAGGAGCTGTCATCATTACCTCAACGGAGACGAGGTGATGCAGCTTTCCTGCGATAGGAACCGCAGGTGGATCCGACGCCAGGATGACGCGCTCCGGATACGCATGCTCCACGCGCACCGCGACGTAGACCTGGTGCTCGCCGAACTTGATGAAGCGACCGCCCCTAGGGAACGGCTTGGTCCCGAAGCACCCTGTGTTGTCGCTGATGAAGTTGAACGCTCCAAACCTCTAGATGAGGCCGGAGTAGACGCGCTCGCCGGTCTTGGTGATGATGTTGCCCGTCCGGATGAAGACTCCATCAAACACCTACTTCAGCCCTATGGTGGGAGCCAACTGTCGTGGTGGTGTCACGGCAGATGCCATGGGTAGGCTTAAGTTAGGGGCCGAATGGATGCTTGTGGTCACCGGGAAGGGAGTGTACGGTCTTGCCATGCATGAAGAACAAGATGAACTCTCCACACTTGGGAATTTTATTGATGCTTGTGGTTTACAAGTGCTCCTCGAGCAGTTTGAACTAGGGTTCAGTGCACTAGTTCCCTACTGGGTTCAACCTCTTCTAACCCTAGCTATCCCCCTCCTTATATAGGCGATGGCTAGCTAGGTTACACCCCTTTTGGGTCCTAGGGTTAATGTTTGGATCTTGGTCCTTACTGTACGGGCCGGGTCATGGGCTTGTACTAAGCCCAGTGACCCAGTCCATAAAGCTAGACAGCTAACGGTCTTCACGTACGTCGCCTCCAGTTCCTTTGACGTCATGCAGTAACTTTGTACGTCAGACCTTACTTTAGGCGTCACCTAGCTCCTTTCGTGTCACCCGGCATCGCCCTAATCTTTTGACCACGCTTTACTTTGGTTCCTCCTGAATCTCACTCGGAAATATGCTACACGTCCTATCTGACTCGGCCCTTCCTCGTGAGATTCGGCTCGTGGGTTCCTGCAAGATCAACTAACTTGTCTTATATGGGCCGACATAGGGTCTATGTAGGCCGCATATGACCATCTTACCCAGCCGTCCTTACCCGGTCTGGTTCCTCCTTTACTCGGCGTAAGCCAAGTTGGGCAATGTTCTACCCCTTGTGACCCTACCGGGGGTTATCCCCCGACAAATACGAAAGAAATCTTTGTTAGCTCAAAAAGGAAGAAAAAGAATGTTCATTTGTAGTGATTATATAATAAATAAATTATTACGATCATAACTGCAATAAGTTAATTTGTTAGTAATTTGGTATCGCCGAATAGATTGTTCATGTAGATGTCATTTATTCGTGCAAAATGGGATGTTAGTTAGGCAATATTTGTTACTCGCTCTAACCCAAATTAGTTGACTTAGATTTGTCGAGATTCAATTGTATCTATCTATGATTTAGTATTAGAGAGGAAGCAATCATCATAGCACGGGTAGTTTCAAGAATATGACGATGCTTACGCTCGGCGATACCATTTTGAGCATGGGCGCCGGGACACGAGAACTGAGCGAGGGTGTCCTGCTCAGCAAGGACACCACGTAGGTGCTTGGAGATATACTATCCTGCAGAATCAGCACGAAACACACGAATAGGTGCGGAATATTGAGTACGAACCATGCCGCAAAACTCTTATAAATAGGGAGCACCTCACTGCGAGAGCGCATAAAAAACAACCAGGTGTACCGTGAAAAATCATCAATGAATAAAATATAGTATCGATGGCCCCCTTTGGAAGTAAAGGGAGCCGGACCCCAAACATATGAATAAACTAAATCAAAAGGTCGCCGAGATACATACACACTAGTAGGATAGGGAAGCTGAATCTGTTTGCCTAATCTGCAACCCTGACACGAATGTAAAGACACATCTCCTGAGACAGACCCCAGAAGACCACGACGAACTAAGAACGATAAATGGGAGCCACAAAGGTGACCCAGCCGATGATGCCACTGCTGAAAAGAGCCAGTGACAGAAGCAGCAACCACAGAAGAACTAGTAGATGAAGTGTCAGTTGATGGAACGCGAAGCCAGTGTAACTCCCATATCCCCGGAGACTCAAGACTGCGAGGACCAGCTCCAACCAGGGCACTGTATGCGGTCCTGAATCAAGACAAGAATCAGCGTCAAGAATGACACGACAACCAAAATCAGTAAGCTGACTAGAAGAGAAAAGGTTCATCTTAAGACTAGGAACATGAGAAACGTCAGGAACAGAGAAAGATGAAGTAGAAAAGGTGCCTCGACTAGAAACAGGAAGAGAGGTACCATCAGCCGTGATAACACGGACAGGAGAAATAAGAGAGCGAAGAGCAGAAATAATAGAGGATGTAGAAGTCATATGAAAAGAAACTCTAGAATCCATAAGAGAGGTACCATCAGCCGTGATACCATGGGGATGACGTACCTGACTGTGTAGAAGGTGGTGGTCGCGCGGTGCTAGAAGATCTAGGCATAAAACTAGCAGTACCCGACGAGGAAGAGCCTGTAGCAGCGAGTAGACCACGAAGAATGTCCTGATCAGACAGTGCAACAGCAGAAGATCCTGAAGAACCAGCCTGCCTACGAGCATGGTACTGCTGACGTAAGCTAGGATCCCTCCTCCAGCAGCTAGAGACATCGTGGCCAGACTTGCCACAGTAGGCACAGGGAGGACGAGGAGGTGTTGTCATACCACGAGGCTACTGAGGCTGACTCTGGCCCTGGACCGGAGGAGTAGAGAGTATCGGCAATACTGGAGACCGCAACGAAGCCGACGACACAGGAGGACCATGAGCAGCAAGTACGGAGGAAACCTCAAGAAGACCAGCACCACGAAGACGAGTCTCCTCAGCACGAAGCTTAGACAGTACCTCAGAGAGCGGAACACGACCACGGGCAAGCAGCTGGGCACGGCGCGGCTCAAACTCCTTACGGAGCCGCGACAAGAACTCAAAAACGCGCTGAAACTCCAGATCCGCGCGCATAGTCAGACAGTAGGGACAGGTGGCACACACAGCTGTACGAAGAGAATCAAGCTGACGCCAAATAGCAGCACTCTGAGTATAGAACGCATCAATAGTACAGTCACCCTGTTGAAGAGTATGCTCCTGGCGAACCACAGACAGGTAAAGAGCATCCCAGACGGCTGATAGCGCTGACGAAGAAAAGCCCACTGAGCAGCAGCAGTGGGAAGACCCATGAACTCAGCAGCATACTGAGGCAGAACACTGGAAGTGAGAACAGCAGCAGCACGAGCATCCTCATCTATCCACTGAGTGTAGTCAGTCAGATCCTGAGGAGCATCGGGGGCAAGGGCAATAGGCGACGTAGGAGCAGCGGGGCGCGGCGGACAGGAGACCTCGCCAGAAAGTACACCCCAAAGACGAAGACCGCGCATGTGGACGCGCATAAAGACAGTGAAATCAGAATAATTCGCGTCATAAAAAATCACCGGACAGCTAGGACTCGCAAGATAGCCCGACGAGGAAGACATTTTTTTTTGCTCTTTTTTTTAACGAAAATTAGGTCAGATCAGATCTGATCAGATCCGCAACACGCAGCAACCTCCGTGGCAGACAGGGTCGACAGGCCGGGCGGCGGCCGGACGGCGGACGGCGACAGGCCGGCGGGCGGGCAGGACGGTCGGGCGGCGGCAGGACAGATCGGACGGGCGACAGCGACCGGGGAGGACGGGGCAACCTCGCAGGAGGCGAGGGAGAGGCAGTGACGGCGACCGGGCGCGGCGGCAGGAAGTCGGGGCGGGCGGCGGCGGCAACTGCGAGGAGAGGAGCTACCTTATAGCTCTTATACCATGTTAGGGTAATAGACTTGTTGTATTACCAGAGGGTCAAATGCCACAATATATAGTACATGTACAGGCGCAAATATACAGGAAACCCCTAACACACGGGAAAACTACAATATCCAAATATATATATATACTCTAACAATATACATCCGTATATTGACAAATTTAAGACAACTAATTTGTATCAGAGGAAGTATAACTATTCTGTTTATCTATTTTGAGATAGAAGGATTGCAATCGTGTTGCCGTTTTGGAACTCAATGTCGTTCAAACGGTGCACCTATAGAACCATGTTTCAATAAAAAATTGAGTATTTAATTGTTATCCAGTGGCAAACGCATGAATATTTAGCTAGTATTTATAGTTTTTGTCCAGATCAAATTAATTGGACCAACCTTTTAGATAAATATATTAACATATATTACATAATTGTTATATTATGAAACTAAATTTAAAAACTAATCTAATAGTACCAATTTAGTGTCATGAATATTTCTATGTTTTTTTAAGTTAGTCAAAGTTTATTAAGTTTGACTTAAGACAAACCTAGATGTACACTTATTGGTGAACGGAGGAGTATAGTCCCACGAACTTGCTCAGCCTGTGTAAATTAGTCCTATAATTTACAAAACATGATTTTGCCGTACACAAACTTATCCGGTGAGAAAACTATTCTAAATTCAATCAGAAGGTAACACATGGCATTGTAATTTTCGCAAACACACCCCTATATATTTTTCTCTCTGACAGATGTAACTTTGGTACTGTCTTATGGGTTGGTCCCACCTATCAGTCAACAAAGAAATAATTAAAACTAAATGGGAGGAATTCGAACTAACCACCAAATGTACACACTAACAGGCGTTGCCAATTATGCCTAGAACATTTATAAGTCAAATTTAGTTCATAGTTCGTTACGTTATTATACAATATACTCGCACCTGCATGTTGTTAGCTAAGATCTCGCTAGTCCAGTTCTCTTGTCTAGCAGGAATACAGAGGCTATGGCCGTCGATGAGAGCCTGGTCATCCTCACCGTGTCTTCGACATGTGCCCAACCGATAATACGTCGCTGCACCGACACTCGCTCCACATGCTCGCGCTCCTCGTCGTGGTGCACCTTCGGTGCCGCTTGTGCCTAGGCTTGTCGATGGCACCACTGCTCGAGGCTTCAACTACTTCGGTCTAGCGAACACGTATGACATGGAAGATGTCGCCGCGGACTCTGCCGGTGTATGTTTCATGAACCCCGTCGCGTACGTTGTTTAGCACGCCATGTCGGACCTCGCCACGAAGACCGTCATCCATGCTGTCACACACGCAATGATGGACTGCGCCGCATAGCAATTCACAGATACCGTGCTGAACCTTACCATCCAGAGCTTGGAGGGCAAGAACGTAAACATCATGTGCAGCTCAGAGGCGGCGACACATTCCACCATATGCATCTCGGCCGAGCTCGAGTTTGCCATGATCGTAGAAGTTGACCGATGTAATGGTTCCACAGCTTCGATCGCGTCATGTTGATGGTACTGGTGCGGTGTGTTGCTTGGCCGCGCTTCTTTGCAGGCTGCCACATAACCTAAGTTCTCGTGACAGTGTAGAGAAGCGAAGGCTGGCAAGCTCTACTGATAAGATGACGAGTTTAGACCAACGCGGTCGGAGTCGCTGAAACAGCAAGCTCGTTGTTGCCACGGCCTTTTCTACGTGCCTCCTTTAAATAGTTATAAAAAAGGTGCGACCTAACGTAAAGCATTGATCGATGTAGGTTGTAGTTGTGTTCGCGTGTTACTAAGAGCACTAGGTTTTGTGTTCCAAATCCTACATCCCATGCACATTTTTTAATTCTTTCTTCGCCGACTCATAGGTGGGGCCTACTCATGAGGTAGAACAAGGTTACTTGTGCATGAGAAAAATATACATAGTGGTGTTAATGAAAATTACAATGCTATGTGTCAGCTCGTGAATGAATTTGGACTAGTTTGTTCACTTGGGACTAGTTTGTGTACCTCGGGATCACGCTTTGCAACTTATAGAACAAATTTGCACGTGGAAGGAAGTTGTAGGACTAAGGGTGTTATTAGCTCTATTTTAAGCTTAATTTTAATTCAAAGTGCATATATTTTAATATAATCTAGTAAATACTGCATAATTGTCTAACCAATCTAGTAAACTATCATCTGAAATTGAGATATGTTTGAGTGAAACCTATTACACTTAGTATGAACATGAAGGACAGATAAAACTACTGACGTACTGAAAGAGCATATGGGCCCCATGTATGATTTTGGTAATTAATGACATTCTTTATGGACTCATATGTGTTTTAAGTTGCAATTGTAGGTATTGTCCATTGACATCGCTTGGAGCATGTGTTTGGCTTTAAGGTCGATGAAATGAAGAAGAAAATGTGTCATGCAAGCTCAAAATGCGGCATCTCTGGAAGATATCATGTTTGCTGCTTTCCATCCTTGATGGTCTTGGATCGATGACGAGGAATCAAGAAAGGTGTTCCATCTTGAGAAAGTCGAGATCGTCTAAATCGTGCTCAAGTGGAATGCTCAAGGCAAAGATATAATATTGATAGGTTTTCCCTTTTGCCGGTCTCGTGTTGTTAGTTGGGAGACCCGGTTTAGGATAGATAGCCGTACTATAAAGAGGGGCTCTCGAGTGAGTATCTTGATCATATCGATCGGAGAGAGCTCAAACCTTTGAATACTTGAATCATCATATTTGGTTGTTATGTGGTCTTATCCATGTGAGGATTTAGAGCTTGTGCTAATCTCCATAACAAGCTCTAATTCATCAAAATCGGATCTCCCTTTTATATCTTGTTGCGATTTTGATCTTTGTGGATTTCCGGTTTCTCACCAAGTGAGGCATCGCACATTATTATACTTGATACATTCTCACTTGGTGATAACCAATATTTTCAATGCAATTAGAATCGGGTCAATCAGGGTTACCAATCAAAGTTATCATAGTTTGAAGTTTTCCTATTTGATTTATTAATAGTAAAGGAAAAAGCAGGCTCTGATGGGCCGGCGTACTACCGCTCGCGGTACCGCCCGGCCCAGTGCGTGCCGCCCTCCCTCTGTGTCGTCGGGTACTTATTTCTGGTCCTACCGGCTCGGCCCGGTAGTACCCCGTGCAGGTCAGTACTACCGGCTGGCCTAGTTCCCAGCCCAGCTGCACGGGGCCAGCTCCAGCCCATGCATCCCGCTCGTTTCCGCACGCGCTGCCGCTTCGTTCCGCTCGCTTGGGCTCACGCGCGCGTCGCCCCCGCTTTTACCGCCGACCCCGCTCGGACGCCCAGCCTTGTGCAGCTGACCCCCGCGTCATGCGCAGCCTCCCCACGCGCCCTAGAAGCAATAATAAAAGTAGTTACTATTATATCTCTGTGTTTATGATAAATGTTTACATTCATGCTATAACAATATTAACCGAAAATATTAATACTTGTGTGATTTGTAAACTAAACTAGAATCCCTAGTAAAGCCTCTTTGTAATACTAGCTTGTTGGTTGATAGATGATCGTGGTTTCCCGATCATGAATATTAAGATGTTATTAACAACAAAATCATATCATTAGGAGAATGGTATGATGGACATACTCCTATAGATAAGCGTAGCATAAAGATCAAGTTATTTCAATAGTTCATTTGCTATAAGCATTCTGATACATAGTAACCTAATTCCTTCGACCATGAGATCATGCTAATCACCATCACCATAAGGATTCTTTGATGACATCAAACACCACACCATAACTAGGTGGTTATAAAGGTATATTGAGCGTTCGGAAAGTATGTCTTGAGGCATATGGATCAAGAGTGGGATTTGTCCATCCATATGACAGATAGATATACTCTTGGCCCTCTCGGTGGAATGTCATCCAATTATCTTGCAAGCATGTGACTGTCTCACAAGGGATCACATATCACGGGAATGAGATTGAATAGGTATGCAGAGATACCGGGGATCAGACCTCGGATAAGTAAACTATCACGAAACAAAGGAAAATTGGTATCATATGTAAGTGGATCATTCCATCGCAAAGTAATCGTTGAAATATGTGGGAGCCATATGAATTTCCAGATTCCTCTATTGGTTATTTATCGGAGAATAGTCTCGGTCATGTCTGCAAAATTCACGAACCGTTGGGAGACACACTTAAGGATTCAATGTTGTTTAGTACATATGGAATGTAAGTAGGGAGACCAAATGTTGTTCGGAGTCTTGGATGGGATCCGGGATATCACGAGGAGATCCGGAATGGTCCGGAGAATAAGATTCGTACAAGGAAAGTCCAATTCCGGAGTTCGGGAATGATTCCGTTGTTTTCAGCGGAATGATCTAGAACGGTCTAGAAGGTTCACCAGACCGGAAGGGAAAGGGTACATGAATATGTCATGAATGAATGGAATGATTGAATCATGTCCTAGGTCACTTGGTTGGGTATTTGTAAGAAAGAAACTAAAGCTCCAAATTGAAAGTCAAAAGGCAAGTTTGAAAAGTCAAACTGGGACAATGTATCCTGGTGGAGGAAGAAAAGAATCCTTCTTTCCCTCCCCACCTCATAAATAGAGGGGAGGGGGTGCCCCAAGGAGACACAGCACCAACCCCTCCCCACCTAGCCGCCACGTCGCCGCTCCACAGCGCTGCCACGCCGCAGCTCCGCGGCCGCCAGCCGCTGCCCTAGCCGCCACCGACTCCACCTCCTCCTCTTCGGCCCTCTAAACCCTAGATCGCCCGAAACCCTAATTCCCACCATAACCTTATCCGGCTTAGGCAAAGCCCTGCAGGATCTTCCCTCTACTTCCGACACCACGTCGTCATGCTGCCGAAATCGTGAGGGGGTAACTACAACATCCGCTGCCTGCTGGAACAAGGGAGAGGAAGGTCTTCATCTAGTACCGAAAGTGTGACCGACTGCGGAAGTGCTGCCGGAACGCAGCGCCGGAAGGATCGTCTACGCGATCTTGAGATCGGCAAGTGTACGACTACATCACCAACGAGAATATTCTCTCGTTAACCGCTTTGAAATCTTTGAGGGTGAGTACTCTAATCGACTCGTTGCGACAATCTAGTAGATAGATCTTGGCTTGTTTGTGTTCATTATGTAGAATTTTTTTGTTTTCCATGATACGAATCCCTACACATGGTTTTCATAAGAGTCCCTAGTAAAGCCTTTAGTAAGAGGTGTGATTCCATAGACCCCCCACTCTAAAAGTTGTAATAGTCCCAATGGGTAGAATTGCCCCCGTGCGTATTAGTGGAGGGTGCGCGAAGGTAGCCCGCCAACAGGCCCAAAAGAACTCACACTAAACCACATATGCGGTGTTTCCACATCAGCGAACACATGCAAGTGTTGTATCCAAGTGGGACACTTACATTTCCACGCTGCATATGTAGAAAACTCACGTATTGACATTCTTTGGGCCCATACATGCTTTGGTGGGCAGTGCGTATGCAGTCTAATTTTTTTGAATCCCGATCATGCCCCCACGCGCGAAGAGGTATCGGTGGATCCGAGCCATCGATCTAATTTGTCTGCTTATTTTCTTTCCCTTGGGGGCCTCATGAACATTGGATGTTATTGATAACAAGGTCATATCATTATAAGAATGATGTGATGGACATACTCCTATAGTTAAGCGTAGCATAAGCTCAAGTCATTTCAATAGTTTGTTTTCTATAAGCTTTCAGATATATAGTAACATAAATCCTTCGACCATGAGATCATATTAATCACCATCACCGGATGGATGCTTTGATGACATCAAACACCACTTCGTAACTAGGTGGTTATAAAGGTATATTGAGTATTCGGAAAGTATGTGTTGAGGCACATGGATCAAGAGTGGGATTTGTCCATCCATATGACAGATAGATATACTCTGGGCCCTCTCGGTGGAATGTCATCCAATTGGCTTGCAAGCACGTGACTAGATCACAAGGGATCACATATCAAAGGAATGAGTAAAGAGTACTTATCAGTAACGAGGTTTAACTAGGTATGTAGAGATACCGACAATCAAACCTCGGATAAGTAAAGTATTGCGAAACAAATGGAAATTGGTATCGTATGTAAATGTTCATTTGATCACAAAGTAATCATACAAATATGTGGGAGACATATGAATTTCCATATTCCTCTATTGGTTATTGATCGGAGAAGAGTCTCGATCATGTCTGTATATTTCACGAATCGTAGGGAGACACACTTAAGGATTCGATGTTGTTTAGTAGATATGGAATGTGATTTAGAGACCGAATGTTGTTCGGAGTCTCGTATTGGATCCAGGATATCACGAGGATATCCAGAATGATCCAGAGAATAATATTCATATAAGGAAACTCCAATTTCGGAGTTCGGAATTGTTTTCGGTGTTTTCACCGGAATCTTGTAGAAGGGTATAGAAGGTCCACCACTCCGGAGTGGGAAGGGTACACGGATGTGTCATACCAATGTGGAATGGTTGCATCATGTCCTGGGTCACTTGGCTGGGCAATGGGAAGAGAGAAATCAAACATTAGTTTGAAAATTCAAACGCCAATTTGAAAAAGTCAAATCCCAACATGGTTGCCTAGTAGAGGGAGGAGAGGAAACCCACTTAGGGAAGGTTTCCTCCCTCCCCTTGCCGCCGGACTAGAAGAGGAGTTGGGGGAGGACTCCCCTCCCCCAAACCACCTCTCCCACCTATATAAGGAGGGGTAGGGCGCCCCCATAAACCTCACCCCAAAAACCCTAGCTCGACCGCGCCCTCCCCAAGTCGCCGCCGCCCTAGGCCCTCCTCCAAGTCGCTGCCGCCAGGCCTTGCCCTAGCCGTCGGCCACCTCCACACCTTGGCACTCTAAACCCTAGATCACCGATGCCCTCTTCTACTCCACCATACCCGCTCCGGCTTAGGCGAAGCCCTGTGGATTTCCCCTCTACTTCCACCACCACGTCGTCGTGCTGCTGGAATCACGAGGAGAGATCTACAACCTCCACTCCCTGCTGGAACAAGGGAGAGGAATGTCTTCATTGAGTATCGTACATGTGACCGACTGCTGAAGAGCTGCCGGAACGCGGCACCGGAAGGATCGTCTGCACGATCTTGAGATCGGCAAGTGAACGACTACATCATCCACAAGAATCCGGTCTCGTTAACCTCTTTGGATCTTCGAGGGTTAGTACTCTACCAACTCGTTGCACCGATCTAGTAGATTAGATCTTGGCTTGTGTGTGTTCATGCGATAGAATTTTTTGTTTTCCATGCTACGAACCCCTATAGTGGTATCAGAGCCGTGTCTATGTGTAGATCTATCGCACGAGTAGAACACAATGGCTATTGTGGGAGTTGATGTTTTTGTTGTCGATTGCTTTTTGTTTACTTTGCATCTTGCGGGATGATGGGATGAAGCGGCCCGGGCTAACCTTACATGACATCGTTCATGAGACTTGCTACACACTCGACATGCAACTTGTATTGCATAAGTGGCTTTGCGGGTGTCTGACTCTCCCACCATAGTTAAGATTCAATTTACAACGGGCACTTGACAATACTTGTATCAATGTTGCAGTTCATGTTCGTAAGTTAGAATTGTTCTTATGTGAAATCCCTAGCCACGTAAAACATGCCAACCGACCTCGAGCACGATTCGCCACGGGTGGTCAACTACACAGAGGCCGACAACGAGCTCGCATGCCAGGACGGAGTCGATCAACTCGATGAAGCGCGCGATCTAGCTCGCTGCCGCAACGCCATCTACCAGCAAGGGCTTCGCCGCTACCACAGCCGGCGAGTACGGACTCGCACCTTCCAGTAAGGCGACCTGGCACTGCGTCTGATCCAGGACAAGAAGGGCATGCACAAGCTCTCTCCCCCTTGGGAGGGACCATTTTCCATCGGGCAAGTCCTGGGCAACAATGCCTACTACCTCACCGACGTCCGAGGCAACGGAAAACTCGACGTCAAGCAGTCATGGAATATAAACCTCCTACGGAAGCTCTACTCTTAGAACTCCAAACATGTACCCCCTACCCACTATGAAATAAAGAAGATCGATTCGCGCAGATTGCTTCCACTCTCTATACCTTGTGCCACTCGCACTCGTAGTAACAACGTTACGCTATTCGCAGAAGTCAACCTTTGGTGACGCGACCGGCATGGCCAAGTAGTGCGGTACGAGGGCACTGGAAGAATTCAGGCCTCGTACCATCCACGAAAAAATCTAACCCGGAGCCCCATTGGAGTCGCTCCGCTCGACTGGCTTCCCGAGCCAAGACGACTGCATTCGCTTCCCACAGCGACCCAGTCCTCCACATCCTCGGCACAGCGAATCGAATGGCAAATTACCATGCTAGGGCACTGACACTAGCCCAAGGAAGAGTGGCTAGGGAAAACTCCAAGTAAGAGAGCGCGCCCTGGACTCGCCATGCGACTGGTCGTACGGATCAGGCAGAGTGACGCACCTAACAAAACGCGCCTAGTCCTCACCTATCTCAGGCATGCGACTAGAACGGCCAAGTACCACGCTCGGGGACTCGACCACCCGACCCCGTTGGCGCCCGGGAAAATGGCCAAGTAAAGAGCACCCCTGGGAGTCGCCATGCGACTGGCCTCCCGAGCCACGGCGAGTCGACCCTAACTCATTAACAATTCAACCAACATATAAAAAAGAGGTCAACCGCATAAAAGGGCGGACGCGCTTGGGGACTCGCACAACCAATAACCAAGCCACAAAAACAATGACAAAATAACCCATGCATTCCTTCATAGCAGCAAAATTTGTTCGCGTACAAGGGGAATTACATGTTTATGTTAAGCTAACACCGAATGGAAAAATACTCTATTCCGCAGGCTTCGACAAGGAGGCGCCAACATCCTTGCGACTGCGGATAAAGGGAACCCAAGGATTCGATGGGTACGTCGTGATCTCACCCGCCATGGCCGCATGAACTGGCTGCTCCACCTTGAAGTCACGGTGCGCCGGCTCGGGGTCATTGGGGGCAACGACCGTTTCCTGATAGGGAATAAGGTCGCCCATCGCCCACACGCGGTCGGAATACACCACGGCTCGCTCCGTCAGCTTCAGCACCTCGGCAATCTCGACTGAGCCCGTCGACGAAGGATACCCACTCGTGACGTCGTCAAGGTCGAAGTCGTCGGGAAAATGCGCGAGCCCAAGGCTTAGCGCAGTCGCCGCTCCACAACGGAAGGTCGACCGCGTCATGAACTCCACAACCGCTGGGGCCTTCTCTAGATAGCGCTAGACTTCAATGAGGTCGCTGGGGATCACCTCCGTGGGCGAGATCTCCTGAAGATATGCCCGGAGGCAGGTCGCTGACAGGACGGCAGAATCGACCAGAGTGGTGACGCATTGCCGCGCGTCATACGATTGCGCCTCTTCAGCATTATCAGTGATCAGTTCTGCAACACACAAGCAAATATTAAGGGAATCACCAGCAAAACAATGCGAGTCGCGCGCCCAGAGATTCGTAGAAGAAACACTCACCAATCAGCGGGCGATAGAGGTCCGTGATGAAATTCTGAAGAGCTGAGAGGTCATTCTGCAGCGGCGACGAGCGCGTCCGACACCTTTCGCTCCTCAGCAGCAGAAGAAACGGCCGCCTTGGCTCGTCCTTCCGCCTCCGCCTCCTTGAGCTCACGCTCCAGTTCGGCGATTCGCTTCTCCGCGGTGCTCAAGGACGACTGAGAAGCCGCCAACTCACCAGCCAGAACAAGGCTGTGGCGAGCCTCCTTCACTGCGGCTGCACTATCCTCTACTTCCGCAACATAACGATTACAAACGTAACAAGTTCGCGACCAACGCCAAACAAGACAAACACTCACCCGTAGTCGCTCGAAGCTGCTCGTTCGTATCCTGAATAGCGAGGAGCTCCTTTTCCACGCGGTGTTTGGCAGCAAGACGCTCGGCCGAATCACGCTGCAAGCCCTGTGCAACAATTACAGGGACAGCGATAAAACTTCCTAAGTGCCTAGCTGCTGAAGTTCAGCGACTAGCCACTCGGGGACTGGATGACAAAACTTCCTAAGTGCCTAGCCGCTGAAATTCAGCGACTAGCCACTCGGGGACTAGATAAAAAAACTTCCTAAGTGCCTAGCCACTGAAATTCAGAGACTAGCCACTCGGGGACTGGATGACAAAACATCCTAAGTGCCTAGCCGCTGAAATTCAGCGACTAGCCACTCGGGGACTAGATGACAAAACTTCCTAAGTGCCTAGCCGCTGAAATTCAGCGACTAGCCACTCGGGGACTGGATGAAAAAACTTCCTAAGTGCCTAGCCTCTAAAATTCAGCGACTAGACACTCGGGGACTTGATGGCGAAAAATAGTAAGAATCCGACCACTGAAATTCAGTGGCCCGATCCTCGGGGACTGGACATACCTGGATGGCGGCACCTAGCATGCCGTGAAGTTCCATTGCGTCCACTGATGAGACCACGAGTGGAGTATGCCCGCGACATTGTTCAACCTCCGTGCCAGCGGCCCTAGGGTGTTGGCTCGATGGTACCGAGACACTCACCGTGGCGGCCCTCTCTACAAAGTGAGGGAACGTCGCCACCGCGGCCCCCGCGCCACCCGAAGGTAGCCCAATCGCCTCAATCGAGGCTGTGGGGCCTGCCTGCTGCGACTCCGCGTCCTCCGCGGCCTTCAGAGCCACGTCCACCGCAATCTGGGTTTCGCTCGGGGCAGCCGCTGGCTCGTCCGAGATCGTGACGACCTCATCGCCTTTTGTCCTCTTGGTGCCTTCAGCCGGAGCCTCAACCTCGTCGCCCTTCCTCTTCTTCGAGGGATCAGCCAGCGCCTCCGCGGCGACCGATGGAACCTTGGCCACCGAAGGGTGACCTATCTTCTTCACTCCAGTCCTGCGAAACAACTCCGTCAATAACAATCGCCAATCAAACATGAACCAAGCAAACAAATGAAAGATTGAGGAATACTCACTTGGCGACTGGGGTAAATCGTAGGCCACTACAAATACTGGCTGGCTTCTCCAATTCTGGCCCTAGTTTCCGACCGAGGCCCGTCTCGAACATGCTTTGCGCCCAAGACACCAACGACTTCTTCGAGGATGAGGCCGCGATAGGAGGTCTAGTCGCAATCGCCGCGGGAGAACCTCTCGGCGGCGAGGCACCTACGGCTGTGAGTGCATGGCGGTGGCAGTGATGCCAACGACGCCTCGTCTTCCATGACGGTCGCACCAGTTGCTGCGGCTGCGTGCGCCGCTATTTCTTCAGCTGTGCTGGTAGCATCGGAGCTACCCGCGGACCGGGGCAGAGACGCTGGCTTAGCCAGCTTCGTCTTATTCTTGGGTGGCGGAGGCTTCTTCTTCTTTGATGGTATGGCTTCTCGCTGCGAGGTATGCTCGGGGAGCTCATCATCATCGTTGTCATGGGCCTCGAGGCTTTTGCTGGCCTCGAGATCGCGCTGGTGTTGCCCACGAGTCTTGCGGACCGTGGGGGCAGCGACCTCCACGGCATCGTTGCCATCGTCGTCATCGTCATCACCGCCGCCCCCGTCACTTCTAACATCGCCCTTATCAGACGATGACTCGCTCTCGTCTTCGGCGGACGAGTTCGAGTTCTTGTCATCTGCGGGTGGAAGGCAACCTTCCACCACTTGGAATAGCTGCAACAACCAAGTAACATTAGCATGATCACGAATGCACAAACTGCGACTGTGAGTGCATGGGAAATAAAAACTCACCGTTGGAGCTTGGCGCTTCGCGGTATAAGGCGCGACCCCGGCCTTTGCATCAAGATACACTGCCTGAGTGATCTTCTTCAGGGCCAGGGTGTAGTCATTGAGTCTCCACTCTGCATGACAGGACTTTGTTGGGTCGTCCTTGCCCGTATACTCATACATATAGTGGGCACGGCTGGCCAGAGGCACGATCCGTCGCCCGAGCCAACAATTGTAGAGGTTCATGGTTTGGAGGCCCTTCTTCTTCAAGTTGCGGATGGTCTGCAACATCTTGTCGACGAACATCCGCTGCTCTAGCGGAAGCTTGGTGACTTGGAGCCGAAGCGGCTCGGGCCGGTCGGCCGAGTACCTTGGAAGCGCCACCTCGTCGCCTGGTGTTGACTCGGTCGCGTAGAACCAGCTCTTCTTCCACTCATTCCCTACCTTGGCAGGCAGCATCAGATCGAAGAACGATGCCTTCGACTTCAGCTGGAAAGTCAGTCCGCCTGCAGCTAGCATCGGGTCGCCTGCCTCTTCGCGGCTGATCCTCCCATGGAACAGGTCTTGCCATAGGGGAAAGTATGGCCGACAGCCCAGGTAGCACTCGCAGAACGCCACGAACATGGCGAGCTGCTCGATACTGTGTGGTCCAAGGTCTGACGGTTGGATGTCGTAGTAGGCGCAGAAGCGGCGGAAGAAGAGGTAGGTGGGGAATCCGAGCCCCCACTCCAGATGGCTGGTGAAACAAACGAATTCCCCCTCGCGTGGATCTGGAATCACTTCTCCGGCCGCGGGGATGCGCCATCTCCCGGCGCGGAGGATCCCTGCCTCCTCGAACGATCTCAGCAGCGCCTTCGTGCACTTGGATCTGCCCCATGGTTCTGCAGGAGGGGCCATCGATTGGGGGATCTCGGGTTGCGAATCGCTCTGAGTCGCTCTGGTCGCTGCGCAGAATGAAGGATTGAGAATGCACGAGTTCGGAGGAAGTGAGGGAAGTGTCTTCCCCTCACCCATCACCCTCCTTATATAGTGGTTGTTACCCGCCATTTTCGGGGAGCCGTTACCACGCTGTAATTACGCTGATATTATAGTTGGGTTACCCAACGGCTAGTTTGACCAAGCTGACGGTCCACCTTCATCCACTCGACTCGCTGTCTTCAGCGACTCAATGATTCGTCGACCAGTTCACTACAACAGTGACTTAATTATTCGCCGACCCGTTCGCCAAGCTGCGATTCGATTCAAATGACTAGTTCTTTGCTTTGTTCAGGAGTCCACCGCCGATTCGACTGGGCGTCCGAGTACCCGCATACTTGACTGCCAACGAACACCTGCGACGAATCAACGACGGCCCCAGGGACTACTGATGGGGATATGCCTACCGGGGTATGCCCAGCAGGACGTTTCCTATTGGCCCAAGCTGCTAGTGAGTGGGCCTGCAGGACGGCGATTGGATCAAGACTTGGCGAGGACCCAGGCGACTGGAAGCTGGAGGCCCAGAAGCGTAGCTAGGCCCAATCGGACTAGGTCAAAGACCCTCTGAATCCTTAACCAATTCGGTTGTAGATCTGTAAACCCTAGCGAGGTGAACCTATATAAACCTCCCTAGGGTACGCATAGAGGACACGTTCCATCATACACCCCAGCGACTCGCCGCCTAGTCGTCGAGCTCGCCCTTGTACTCTCTCCATAATACAATCTAGAAGGAGTAGGTCTTTACCCTCCAGGGGGCCGAACCTGGGTAAACCCTTGTGTATCCGCCCTCATCTCGCACCGTAGATGGCAGGCCTCCCTTTCCCCATGTTTTACTACTCGCTACCGATTGCAGCATCTGCCGTGGCCATTCCCATGAAAGCTAAGTATATGACTGTTTTTGTAGCAGCAAAAGAGGGCATTTGTTTCAAATAGTTTGTTATCAAACTAGGTGTGGTTCACAGCAGGCTAGTACTATGAAGATATATTGTACAATAATTGTATCGACATAGTTTGACCCCAAGGGAACTAAAGGTCTCACCAAAGGAACAAATTTATACAAGGACATCTCATTAGAGAATGAGTAATGTGTAGAGACTCAAAGACATGCAATTACACACGGACCTAAAAGTGTCAGATCCGAAGATTAGTTAACCACTAGCAATCGTGTATACAACATCGAAAAGCCATAGGTGTTGAATGCACAAAGGTTTGAAACTAGATTATTGACTCTAGTGCAAGTGGGATACTATTAGATATATGCCCAAGAGGCAATAATAAAGTGGTTATTATCATATCTTTATGTTTATGATAAATGTTTACGTCCCATGATATAATTGTATTAACCGGAAACATTAATACTTGTGTGATTTGTAAACATAAAAGAGTCCCTAGTAAAGCCTCTTGTTAAACTAGCTTGTTTATTGATTGATTATCATGGTTTCCTGATCATGAACATTGGATGTTATCGATAACAAGGTCATATCATTAGGATAATGATGTGATGGACATACTCCTATAGTTAAGCGTAGCATAAGATCAAGTCATTTCAATAGTTCGTTTGCTATAAGCTTTCAGATATATAGTTACATAAATCCTTTGACCATGAGATCATGTTAATCACCATCACCGGATGGATGATTTGATGACATCAAACACCACTTCGTAACTACATGGTTATAAAAGTGGCATTGAGTATTCGGAAAGTATATGTTGAGGCACATGGATCAAGAGTGGGATTTGTCCATCCATATGACGGATAGATATACTCTGGGCCCTCTCGGTGGAATATCATCCAATTATCTTGCAAGCATGTGACTAGATCACAAGGGATCACATATCACAGGAACGAGTAAAGAGTACTTATCGATAACGAGGTTGAACTAAGTATGCACAGATACCGACAATCAAAACTCAGATAAGTAAAGTATCGCGAGACAAAGGGAAATTGGTATCGTATGTAAATGGTGCATTTGATCATGATGTGCCTAGTTAATGTAGGTGCGCTTCGTCAAGAAACCTCAAGAGAAAGACGTGATGCAGCACAGCAGCAAGTCTTCCCTCAGTAAGAAACCGAGGTTATCGAACCAGTAGGAGGAAGGCTTAGGCTAGGGGCCCAGGTGTTTCTCTAACACAAAATACATAACGCCATGGACTTACAAGCTCCCTCTTTATTTCACATCGGTGACATCCATAGACAAAAGAGCATGATACCAACTGCGTACAAAGTACAAGTGCAATGTTGAAAACGTTCCCCATGACAGCATGGTTCTGCTAATTCCAACATATAAGTGCAAGCATATACAACAGAGATGACACAATAGTTCAAGTTTATTAGGGGCAAAGAATATAAAGTGTGCCATCAAGTTTGTGAGTGCTTTAATCACTAAGTTTTCACATAACAAAATACTTTTTAATTGGAAGATAGCTGAAAACAAGAATATACTTGGAATGGTGTAACACACCATGCATAGGAATTTATAGTGGACACTTTGGAATAACTTGGTTTCTTGGGAGTTTGAAGCATGAGTAGATCTTACTCATACAAGTGGAGGCTAGCAAAAGACTGGGAGCAACCAACTAAAAGAGAAATAATGGCCATAATCATGAAGAGCAACAAAACATTACTAATCAAAGCATAGAGTGGTACTACAAGTCAAGGACTAAATGATCATAGAGGCTATGGTGACTTATTCATAGTCATAACATGGTGTAAGCATGTGCCAAGTCAACCCAAACAAAGCATCAAAGGAGAATACCACAATACTATGCTTTTGTATGCTAAAACAACGCATGATTCTTTCAAGGCACACTAAGCAATCCCAATTGTTTGGAACAAGACATGCTACAAAAATAATCACTAAGCATAAGGTCAAAAATACACCTAGCATGTCATGCTAAAGTCTAAGTCACAGTCAATGCAAGCTCCTCTTGCACTTCAAGCAAGAACTTACTACTCCTTTCCAACACCAAGCAACTTATTTGCAAAACAACACAGCAAGAACGGGGGTCCAAACTACTTTATTCAAGGAAACTAAACAAACTAAGCAAAGCAAACGAAAACTAAGACGCTCCAAGAAAAACACAACTGTGCATGAAACAATAAAAACGAAGTGTCTAGACAGACCTGAGCTTTTTATTGATGAAGAAGGGGATGCCTTGGGCATCCCCAAGCTTTGACGCTTGTACCTATTGGATATTTCTTGGGGTGACACCGGGGTCACATCCCCAAGCTTGAGCTTTTTTCCATTCTTCATCTTATTACATCATTCTCTCTCTACACCTGAAATTTTTCCTTCATACAAAACTTCACACAATCTTCATTAGCAATATTAGTGTATTCAAAAGATAATAGACCTTTAGGCTAGCTCTGGAACAGCAAAACTTTTCACTAAAAACACAAGATACTGTAGCAAATCCTTCAAAAAGTTCAATTCCCCAAAAGAGAACTCAAAAAGGAATCAATAAGAAGCAAATGCAAATAATGTTAGAAATCTGTCAAAACAGACCAGAAGGTAGAAACCGATTTGTTTGAAAATATTCTGTTGCTCAAATCAAAAAGTGTTGAACTAACGAAAGTTATCTAACATACTAGGGGATATATTCGTAAATTTTAAGCTCAATCCGACTTACAGAGACTCCTCACGAATTTTTATGGTGGAGGATAGAAATCTGTTTCGCGACAGCAGCTCCCCAAATTTTACTTCCCTATCATTAGAGGTCATTCTTGGCACAAAAAGAAAACAAAACGGATAAGGAGAGGTCATTACTAAAGTAATAACTTCCAATAATCAAGGAAACTCTTGGGTTATCTCCCAACAAGTATTTTTCTTTAACGCCTTTAAGTTAGGCACAAGAAGCAAGAAATCAAGTATTTTCAAATGAGGAAGCATTAACATCAATACTTGCAAAATCTTCAACTATGAAAGGTATATCATCCAAATGAGTTTTGGAGGATCCCTTCTCATCTCTCTTTGGTTTACTACTTTCATCGAAAGGATTTTCTGGAACAATCCAATCAAAATTCTTTTCAAAGGCCTCATGCATCCCAACAAGCTTAAAGGGTATGGGTATCTTAAATTCCTCTTTAGGATTAGTTTTATCAGAAGTACCCACAACATCTACACATGAGCCTATCATATTGAAACACTCAAAGACTTTTTTGGCTTCCTTAGGAACATCATGGAACCCTTTGAGTAAAGTTTTAAGAATAAATTATCTCTTTTCAGCATTCTTTTCTTCTTTTAGTTTTAGGAACAAAATTTGCATCATGGGGTTAAGACTAACATACCTAGCCTCCAACATATGAACTAAAGAAGCTGCAGCAATTTCATAATTAGGAGCAAGCTCTACTATTTATTTATCCTCAATATCCTCATGCTTACTAGCATTATTAAAGAATTCTTCAATATTATCTTTCCCAATTATGGAGCCACTAACTATTGCAAGATCTTTTAGGGAGAACTTGGGAAACAACATGGTGAGCAAGGGAAAGGCGGCAACTAGAGTAGGAACTAATTTTTTGTGTGTATTTGATAAGAGAAAGCAAACCAAACTAGACTAATTGTTTTGGAGTTTTTGATAAAAAGAGGCAAACATAACCCAACAAAAGAAACTAAGCAAACTAAAAACAAAGAAAAGAGAAAGGTTGAGGAGGACTCCCCTTGTGAAGACGTCCTTAGCCTCCCCGGCAACAGCGCCAGAAAACTTGTTGATGCGCCTAGTTGATGTAGGTGCGCTTTGTCGGGAAACCCCAATAGCAAGGTGTGATGGAACACAGCAGCAAGTCTTCCCTCAGTAAGAAACCAAGGTTATCGAACCAGTAGGAGGAAGGAAATGTCACACAAGTGTTGCAAGCAACGTGGAAACCTGCACAACACAAACTCAAGACTTTGCCCCAACGAACAGTGAGGTTGTCACTCTCACCGGTTGTTGTAACAAAGGATTAATTGTATGGTGTGGAAGGTGATGATGGTTTGCAGAAAGTAAAGAATAACAGATGTATCAATGGTAAAGATTGGACCGGGGTCCATAGTTCACTAGAGGTGCTCTCCTTAGATAAATAACATGGCATGAAGGGTAAACAAATTATAGCAGGGTAATTGACAGGAACTGAGCAAGGCATAACAATGCAATACTAGACAAAAAGATCCTATGAGATTCGATTGGGAAATACAACAATATACATAGACTGCCATCCAACTGCATCTATGACTAGAAGTCCACCTTCAGTTATCATCCGAACCCCCTCCAGTATTAATTTGCAAGCAACAGACAACTGCTTTAAGCAAAGTGTGTAAGGTAAACAATCTACTTGTTCCATGAACAAGAGACCATTTTTTTCTCCTTAGTGGCAACAACACATCTACAACCGAAGAGATTTCTGTCACTTCCCTTGGAAACTAGAGTCATGAACCCACTACTGAGCATAAATACCCCCTCTTGGAGTCACTAGCAACTACTTGGCCAAGATAGATACTAACAACGGAGATCATGCAAGATCACAAACAACAGAGACATGATAGAATCAAATAGAAAAAACCATTAATCAATCTGACATAGTAATCTCAATATCCATTAGATCCCCTCAAACACAACATGCATGATTACAAATAGATTAGATCTTGATCATGAACGGAGCTCACAATATCTATACATGAAAGCACAAGGAGGACATACAACCATCTAGCTACTACATGGACCCGTAGTCCAAGGCGGAACTACTCACGCTTCATACCGGAGGCTGGAATGATGAAGAAGAAGGCCTCCGGGATGATCTCCCCTCCGGTAGGGTGCCGGGAAGAACTTCAGATCCCCCTGATCTAGGGACGATGGTGGCGGCGGCTACAGACGGTTTCGTGGAGTTTTGATCGGGTGCCTAGGGTTTCTATATCAGGGGCTTCTTATAGGCGAATGGGCGAGCCAGGGGTGCCACCAGGGTGGCTGCACCCCCTAGGTGCGGGGTGGGCCCACCCGTGCGGCCAGGGGGTGTGGCCCCCCGGTGAGCCTTCTTCGTCTCGTCTTCTGGCTTTGTGTTGCCCACGGTAAAATATTGACTTTCGCTTTTGTCTCGTCCAATTCCGATAATATTGATTTTTTGCCTTTCTGGAACCAAAAACAGAAGAAAATAGGCAACTGGCACTATGACAACTTGTTAATAGGTTAGTTCCAGAAAACATATAAAAACACCTCAAAGTGTACAAAAAGCAAAGCAGAGTAGATACTAAACAAGCATGGAGCATAAAAAATTATAGATACGTTTCCGACGTATCAGATCATGAAGTAATCATAGGAATATGTGGGAGCCATATTAATTTCCAGATTCCTCTATTGGTTATTGATCGGAGAAGAGTCTCGATCATGTCTGCATAATTCACGAACTGTAGGGAGGCACTTTTAAGGATTCAATGTTGTTTAGTAGATATGGAATGTTATCTAGAGACCGAATGTTGTTTGGAGTCTCGAATTGGATCCGGGATATCACGAGGAGATCCAGAATGATCCGGAGAATAAGATTCATATAAGGAAAGTCCAATTTTAGAGTTCGGAAATGTTTTCGGTGTTTTCACCGGAATCTTCTAGAAGGTTCTAGAAGGTCCACCACTCTAGAGTGGGAAGGGTACATGGATGTGTCATACCAATGTGGCATGGTTGCATCATGTCTTGGGTCACTTGGCTGGGTAATGGGGAAGAGATAAATCAAACTCTAGTTTCAAAAGTCAAACGCCAATTTGAAAAAGTCAAATCCCAACAAGGTTGCCTAGTGGAGGAAGGAGAGAAAACCCACATGGGAAGGTTTCCTCCCTCCCCTTGCTGCCGGCCTAGAAGAGGAGTTGGGGGAGAACTCCCCTCCCCAAAAACTGCCTCTCCTACCTATATAAGGAGGGGTAGGGCGCCCCCCTAAACCTCACCCCAAAACCCTAGATCGGTCGCGCCCTCCCCATGTCGCCACCGCCCTAGGCCCTCCTCCAAGTCGCCGCCGCCGCCAGGCCCTGCCCTAGCCATCGGCCACCTCCACACCTCGGCCCTCTAAACCCTAGATTGCCGAGGCCCTCTTCTACTCCACCATACCCGCTCCAGCTTAGGCGAAGCCTTGCGGGATTTCCCCTCTACTTCCACCACCACGCCGTCGTGCTGCTGGAATCGTGAGGAGAGATCTACAACCTCCACTGCCTGCTGGAACAAGGGAGGGGAAGGTCTTCATCTAGCACCATACATGTGACCGACTGCGGAAGTGCTGCCGGAACGCGGCGCCGGAAGGATCGTCTACACAATCTTGATATCGACAAGTGAACAACTACATCACCCACAAGAATTCGACCTCGTTAACCGCTTTGGATCTTTGAGGGTTATTACTCTATGAACTCGATGCACCGATCTACTAGATTAGATCTTTGCTTGTGTGTGTTCATGTGATAGAAGTTTTTTGTTTTCCATGCTACGAACCCGTACATCTAGATCTAAATTTTGACCAATCCATTTCATTTCTTAGTGAGTGAATCCTTTGGGATCTAGGTCTTGGGGGATTTTTTGTTCGTCTTTGATTCCTTCTATCTTGTTCCTCCAATAGCTTTAGTAGCTTTGTTGGAACTTGAGAGTGAGGGATTGGAGAATCTTTGTGGTGTTCTTGACTTTTGAATTAGGTGCATCGGTTTGAGTTCTCCTTTGATGATTTGGTTCGCGATATTCACTGAAGCTTGTCCCTCTTGGGTTCTTGGAACCCTAGACGGTTTTGTGGCCTTGGTGGCGTTTGTTAGGAGCCTCCAATTAAGTAGTGGAGAAGTGCCCCAACCTTGTGAGAGGTTACGGATTGCCACCGACAAGTGCACCGATAGTGGAAGTGTGGATATATCCCGTTGGGGTGAGATTCACTGGATAAAAAGGGAGGCCTCTTGTGGCGTTGGTGGTTTGATACCACCCCCTCTCCTAACGATACGTACTCCATGTTGGGAGGAACTCAGTAAAATATCGTTGTCTCCGCGTGCCTCGGTTATCTGTATATCCGAGATCTTACTTATGCACTTTACTTTGTGATAGCCTTCGTGCTTGAAGTATATATCTTGCTATCACATAGTTCCTTGTATTGCTTAGCATAAGTTGTTGGTTCAAATAGGTGAACCCTAGTTATTCTAGGATTTGTGCTTAACAAAGTAAACGCTAGTTTACTTCTGCCTTTGTTGAGCCACTCTCGTAAAAGTTTTAAACCGCCTATTCATCCCCCTCTAGGTGGCATCTGTATCCTTTCACGTAGAAAACAACTAGCAAGACAAAGAGATCGAACAAGGCAACCGAGAAGAGGAGGTTGTATTTCATGAAGTTTTGTTTGTTCGGGGCCTATCAAAAAATTCCGTACCTGCCTCCCGGGTCGCCCTCGACAAATCCGAAGGTCTTCCCATCACTTACCCCACAAAAACCACCTCTCCTCTACTCCTCTACACCCTGCCATCCCGAAGGAGGTTGCCGGCGGTTGGTAACGGTGGGGTGCCCTATTTTTTCCTTTTTTGTTTTTGTTGTCTAGATTTTCTATCATATCATGTCGAGACCTAATGCCTTGACTTTATTTCTGGAGGTATACGTCGCCGGCACGGGATTTTTGTTTCTATCAACATCGATCCAGCTCCGTCACCACTCGTTGGGGTCAACAAGATTGACGATGCTGTTTCCTGCGGGCGTGGGTGCAGGTCAGGGTAGGGGATGGTGCCTGAGCATGCGCTAAGGCCTCTCGGGGGCTGCTTCGGTCAGGAATGAGAACTGGATCGCGCTAATGAGGCATACATGCGGGATCTACAGGCACCAGATCAACATCTTAGCTAGTTATAGCATTGGGCTTATTCGCCTGATCTGCCTTTGCTATAGGATTTCGGCCTTGTGACGCCTTCATCGATGTCGACGTGAAGATCCATGTTCCTATGGCTTGTGGCGACCCTCCATGCACTTTGGAAACACCATGTCACCTTAGTTTCTGTGATTTCCAAGGTGTTGACATGAGATCTTTATGGTCGTCTTCCGATCTCGCATGCTCAAGTCGAGTCGAGAGCCAGTACTATCAACGGATTGGGAGAAGTATGCATCTCAAACGATCAATGTTCTTGCAACATTGTTCTCAACGAGTAGGTAAGGCGAAGATTTCGTCCTTGGAAGTCTCAATTTCAAGCGTGAAAACCCTAAGTCTGACCTTTAGTGGTTGTACTAGGCAATGCCTGTTACCTAGTTGTTTTCTTGTTGAAGGAATTGTATAGAGTTTGGACCTTATTCCCGGGAAAACCAAGAATCTGACCATGCTAGCTAGACCGAACGATGATGGGATTTTTACCCTGTTACTTTTCTAGAAGTGTCATTTTGACCAAAACTTTTTTCAGATTCTATATGTCGCCGCCACTGGTGGTGCTCTTAATGCTATGAGTCACTGATTGGTTCAGTGGGGTCTTATGTTTTCTTCTTTCTTTTTTCTTTGTTTTTGGGATTTGTGCATTATTAATCTCTATACTTGGTCTAGTTATTATGTTATTATAGAGATCAGGTGTAATTGGTATCATTTTGGTATTAATACTTCCTTTATCGAACCTTATATGTGCTTAGTGTCTCCTTCAGGGAGTTCAGAGTAGAATGTCTAACATTTATTCCCTACAAAATGTTCTAAATTAAAAAATAGATAACAAGCACCACGACAGCACCAGCTTTAAATTAATAAAGCGACATGGCCAAAGGGGCAGCATTACAACGAAAGACGGATGGGAGTACCAGCAAGCGTTTAACACAGTACAAGCCCCAAGACAGCCGAACAGCAGAGAAAAAATAACATAGTTCAAAGGCAGCACGAAGCAAAACAACGCGGACACCCAAATCGTACACATATAGAAGGGCGTCGATGAGCATGTTCGAGATGAGAACCCGAACAGGGCACCTAAATCGTAATTAGTTTCATGACATGCATGTTTAATATATTTTTGAAGAACGTGCATGTTTAATTTTCTGAATGTTAGCAGGAGAGCTGCTAAATTCAATGATTAGATAAAGAAATTTGTTACAAAATGGTATAGCGATAAAGGCGTCTAAGAACCCTGGTCGCCAAAGTGGAAAGCAAGACAAAATAGAAAAGAAGGCTGCTAAAAATCATCCTGGGTCGAACGAGATCTTCGCTCGTGCCATATTCCAAAGCTTGGCTTTCTCGTGTATGCGGGCGACAAGCCTGGCGGTTGAGAGATCTTCATTTGAAAAATTTGCCTGTTTCACCCTCTTCAAATCCTCCAAGTTGCCAACATTATGAGGGAATGTGCGCCCTTTTTTTTGGGGTATTTAGACGGCAAAAAATTGTCACTCCGTGATCGTGGTGGCTCCACTCCATGACTGTACATCCCTCGTCCAGGTGCAATCCGTGAGTAGGTATGACATGGGTATGCTCTACGGGTACCCAATATTGGCCTATCTATTTTGACCCAGCGATATCCCTTGTGATGATCTGCACCCGATGATGAAGACCAAGAAGGATTTGGATGGCCCAGGCCCATGAAGGATGCGATTTCTTAGAGGATACAGCTATCTTTAGATAGAAAGTTTGAAAGGCAAACCCTAATTTGTAACCGACTTGGCCCTATTATGAGACCTGGCCTACCTATATAAAGGCCAGGAGGGCATGACGAGAAGGACCACCTAGACCCTAGAATACACACCTGCTAGATCTCATTTGCACACCCTTGTAATCCTCGGTTTCACGGATAATCAAGAATAGACAAAAAATAGTAGGGTTTTCCCTCCGGGGCCTGAACCTAGGTAAACCTCGTGTCCTGCATTGCTTGTTTGTTAGATGAACGAGATTTCCAGTGTACCCCTCTTCCTTAAACCCAAGTCCATCAAGTATGGGCATTGACGTGAACACCCCATCAACGCTCCCACGCCAATCTACGACACGAATAGCAATATCAGTTGCGACTCCGATCTGGACGATCTACTATCAGGAAAAGAATCCTATGGCTCTAGACCGGAGAGCTACGTGAGCAACGACCTCACAAATTTATACATGTGCACTGATGTTGCTAACGGTGATGACAGTCGCGGTAATAACGGGAACGGAGATGAACCTCCTAATCCCAACACCAACAACAACAACGGATTGAGTTGCCCTCAGATCCATCCCACCGATCCCGAATGGGAATGGGTCAAGGAGGCCTTACGAGGAAATCCCCTACCAGACGATGCATCCCGCACCATGATGATGGGCTACAATTGGATCCTCGTGAAAGAGTACGATCACCAGCAGGCAGTGAACGCTCAACTAGAGCAATGCAACAAGGCAGACGGAAAATCGAGTGCCAGACGCGTGACACTCTCCTCCATGGGTGGTTCCTCCTCAAAGGACAACAATGGCGGACCCCACAAGAGGCGCTCTTGGCTGGACCAATGGGCAAACGCGATGCGCTAAGCCACCAAGGCCCTCGACTTCTCCTTGATGTCGGTGGACTCACAGGGTAAAATGATACCCAAGATGCCACAAGCAGCGGTGATAGCAGCTACTAGGTACCTACTAACCAACCAGCTGCTGGTCAAGGACCCACGAGCTGCAGTCCACCGATCTGCCATCGCTAGACTCAGACTGGTAAAGTATGTGCTAACAACAAATCCGTCTCCAGAGCCAAATAAATCAGCGGTGAAGTTCACGAGGAACCATATGCCATATTCTGATGAGGAAGGCAATGCCTTATCGCGACAACGTCATAGCCTGCGGCAAAAGAGCCACCACTATGACGCTCGTGACTAAATCATGTAACGCAAGGTCAACAAGATGCATGCCAAACACTCCTACTCCACTAAGTATGAGGATGAAGACACTGAGTTCTATGGTGCTCGATGCTTTAGTTGAGCCATCTTACGGATATCTCTTGGTGGAACAACTTCATTTCCGGTTTACTTTCTTGGTGGAACAACTTCGTTTCCGGTTTCATTTCTTGGTGGAACAACTTCGTTTTCGGTTTCCATTCCTTTCTTTGTTTCCGGTTTCCTTTCCTTTCTTCGTTTCTGGTTTCCTTTCTTGGTGATGGAGCATGCCGCGAAGACCGCCACCCATGCTGTCACACATGCAATGATGGACTTCGCCGCATAGCAAGGCATAGATATCGTGCTGGACCTTACCATGCAGAGCTTGAAGGGCAAGAACGTAAACATCATGTGCAAATCGGAGGCAGCTACACATTCCATTGTATGCATCTCGGCAGCGCTTGAGTTTGCTGTGATCGTATAAGTTGGCCGATGTAATGGTCCCACAACTTCGATCGCGGCATGTCGATGGTACTGTTGCGGTGTGCTGCTTGCCGCGCTTCTTTGCAGGTTGTAGCATAACCTACGTTCTCGTGACAGTATAGAGAAGCGGGCACGTATTACTATATATGGAACACATGCCTATGATTATTTAGTACTTCGATGCTTTATATTATTTATCTATAAATGCCCTATATCTTGCTATTACATGAATAGTCTTGTGCATGCAACGCCCGTCCATCCATCCCTATTCCTACCGCACTCAAATCCCGTTGTTTGCTACTATTGTTACTACTGCCTTTATTTTCCTGCTACTATTACTCTGCTATTACTACTACAAAACTATTGCTACTGATAAACTACTGTGAGCAAGACTATTTCCAGGTGCAGCTGAATTGACAACTCAGTTTTTAAGGCTTATAAATATTCTTTATCTCCCCTTGTGTCGAATCAATAAATTGGGTTATACAACCCTCGAAGACTATTGCGATCCCCTATACTTGTGGGTCATCAAGACTATTTTCTGGCGCCGTGGCCGGGGAGCATAGCTTTATTTGTAAGTTCACTTGGGATTACTATTGTTTGTCGCTATCCTTTTCATCATGGGGAAAACTCGTGATGGAAAATTTCCTATTTTACCATCCACTACAAGAAGAGAGGTACAGTTCTAAAAACCTCTGTTGCTCTTGATTCACCATCTGTTATAAGTAAGCTTGTTACACCACCACCACATACACCTGCTACACACATTGCTACTACTGCTGAATCTGAAATGCTTCTGATGCTCATGATGTTACTTCTATTGTGCTTCATGAGAGTGGTTCATTAGGTCCTTCCCTAGATGCTACTATTGCTAGAACTATACTGGGAAACACTGGAACTCCTAGTGAAGACACTATTACACCTGTTAGCTCACCTGAGTCTAGAGAGAGCTATGATATTAATGATGAATATATTAAAACGACTGATGAATTTATTGAATAATATCGAAACACACATGGTGCTAGTGCTATTAAGAGTCTTCTTGAGAAATGTACTATTATACCTAAACTATCTCCTGATGCTAAGTTTGTCACATCTCCCATAAACATTAAAGATAAAAAGTATGATTTCTCTCTTGATTTATCCTATATAAACATTGTTGAGAAAGAACCTTTTTGTGGGACTGAGAATGAAAGGGTTGTGGAACATATGACTGGGATTTCTACTATGAGTGCCTTATTTTCTGATGATATTAAGATGCGCACCTAATTTGTTGCTAAAATTTTCCCTTTTTCACTAAAAGGAGAAGATAAAGCTTGGTTTAATAATTTACCCCTGGATCCATTGATAGCCCTGATTGCTACTTTCTTTTAGAAATATTTCCTTCCTAGTGCTCGGCATGCTATTTTGCAGAAACTTTTTGATTTTTAACAGGGAGAAGAGGAGAAATTGCCTGAGTCATGGGCAAGGTTTTGTGCCTTGATTCATGCACATCCTGGATGTCCATTACCTAAAAATGAGCTCCTTGATATCTATTATAATGGACTAACTAATGAATCTAGGACATACCTGGATAGTTTTGATGATTGTGTTTTCACGAAATGAACTCCTACATAAGATGAGGAATTAATGGCTAAAATAAGCAAGAATTATGATGATTGGACTACAACTGAGCTAATTACACCTGAGCCAACTATACCTGAACCAATTGTGCCTGAGCCAACCCCAACACCAACACCCAAGAAGAGGGGAGTGATTGAATTAAATGATGAAGTGATGAAAGAAGCTAATAAATGTCTTAAGGAGAAAGGTATTAAATCTGAAGATGTGAAGAATTTACCTCCTATAGAAGAATTATGTAAGTCAATTTCCCACTCATCTACTATTGAGGTACACTCTCTCCAACATTTTGATTAAGGTGATATTCCTTGTGGTAAACCTCCTAATCAATTCTTAGAGGAACTTGATACTTTTATTGTTAAACAAGGTAATTTTAATAAACAAGTTTAGAATCATTTATTAGAAAACTCTAGAGCTATTAATGAGTAGAAAGATATTGTGGAAAGAACTTCTAATGATGTTAAAATGCTTGTCAAACATTTCCAAATGGTTCAAACTCAAATTGATCAACTTGCTAAAGTTCAAAAGGATATGCTAGTTAATGGTTCTGGAGATAAACATGCTTATGAAATTAGAACTACGAGTGGTGCTACCACTCAGGATCCCTAATATCCTGAGGGACATCCAACAGAATTGAGCAGGATTCTCAACAAGATGAAAATAGTGGTACTCCTTCTAAGAGAAAGAAAAAGAAACATAAGACAGTTGAGGAACCTTCTGAACCTACTATAGATCCTAATAGTATATTTGTCTCTGATGCTGAAACTGAAAGTGGTAATGATAACAATGGTGCTCCTCATAAGGAAGAAATTGAAGAGAAACCTAAGAGGCACACTAAAAACACTAAGTATACTAAGGAAGATTTTGTTGCTAATAAACATGGTAGTGAAAGAGAACCTTGGGTGAAAAACCAATGCCTTTTCCTAATAAGAAACACAAGTCAAAGGAGGAAGAACACTATAACAAGTTCTGTGAGTGGATGAAACCTTTATTTTTTCAAATTGATTTGACTGATGCTATTAAGTTGCCTCCTTATTCAAAGTATATGAAGGATATTGTCTCTAATAAAAGGAAGATTCCTAATGAAGAAGTTTCCACTTTCCTTGCTAATTATTACTTCAATGGTAATGTTCCAAAGAAACTTGGGGATCCATGGATTCCAACTATTCCTTTCTCTATTAAAAATAATTAGGTTAGAACTGCTCTGTGTGATTTTGGAGAAGGAGTTAGTGTTATGCCCTTTTCTATCTATAAGAGACTTCAACTAGAAAAATTGATACCAACTGATATATCTTTGCAAATGGCTGATAAGTCTACTACTATTCCTGTTGGTATATGTGAGGATGTCCATGTTCAAGTGGCTCATAATTGCTTGGTATTAACTGATTTTGTTGTGCTTGAGATGCTTGAAGATGATAATATGTCTATTATTCTTGGGAGACCTTTTCTTAATACCGCAGGTGCTGTCATCAGTTGTAATCAAGGAAAGGTAACTTCTAATATTAATGACAAAGAGCATACTATCTTTTTCCCTAAGAAGATTGATAAGAGTTATGTCCTAAATTCAATTGAAAATATTGAGGGCATCAAAGTTGGAGAAATATATTGTCCCATACCACAAGAAAATTATGAAACTATTATGATTGGAACTATTGCTATCAAGATTGAGGTAACATAATCATTTAGTGAAATGCAAAGTTTTGTTTCATATAAAATTGTTTTGGTAACAAGACTTGATCAACCTTGTTAACAAAGGGATTTTAATGAACAAAACAATGTTTTCACACCGATTATCCTTGCTCACTTTTATTTTCTCTACTCCAATCTTTGTTTTTCCTCTTGTTAGTCTTAGTTTTGCTTGTGTTGCTTGCTTGTTAGAGTGTCTTAGAACTTCTGTAGTTTTGGTTTTGGTTTGCTTTTGCGTCTTTCAAAAATCTTTTTCTGCGAGAAAATCAATTTTCATAACCTGAAAATTCACCAAAAATAAAGTTCCCGAAAAATTCCAGAAAATTCATATTAAATTTTTTCACGAAAAAGGGGTAGAGGGGTTCCTAGAGTGACCCAGGGGGGCGCCCACCAGGCAGGCACACCCCCTGGTGTCATGGACAGCCCTAGGGCGCGCCTGGCCTAGGTGTGGGCCACCCCTGGCCCTCCACTTAGTCTCCTTCCTGCCACTTCTTTCTCTCTCCCAAAAAACACCGGAAAGATTCTCAAAGCTCGAGTTTCTGCTCCCGATTTTTGATCTCCTTGCTCAGCCCATCTTTGTTGCTGATTTTTGGAGGGATTGCTCTCCGGTATGTTCCTCCTCCGCTTGTCTAATTAGATTTTTGATTGGTGGATTGTATCTTGAGTATTTTGATACTATAGGTGACTGGTTATGTGAACTTGCATGCTTGTTCTATGCTTAGATATTTCATTTTGATGCATGTTTAGCCCTCTAGCAAGTTCCTAGAGTAGTTCCCCATCATTTATTAACTTGGAAATCACTTGGTTTGATGTTTGTCTAAAAATTTCAGAAAATAAGATGAGTGAATACTAGGTGAGTCGACATGAATTAAGGGTACCGGAGGTTATGAAATTCCACCGTGAGGAGGAAGTTTTCTCTTCCATTTATCCATGCCCAGAATTCACGAGAGCTGCAAGGATATTTCAGGATTTCCAAAACTCTAATTTCTAATACAGGGTTAGAGCATTTTGTTGGATAAGAACCTTACCAATATGTGAAACTAACTATGCATGTGGTGCAAGACTTTCGAATTAGTTGGTCCTTGCCTAACCCCATGGTTCACTACAAATTTACAATATAGCTGTCAACCTCCCCTTTGATGATTTTTGTGCAGCCATTAGAGTGCCACAATGGGGTTCATGTGAGAAGATTAGAGAGAGGCCTACGCCACTCATGGACTTATATGCGGAGATTTGCCAAGGATGTAGCTTCTCAAAGGAGAGTGGTAAAATTCGGAATATTCATCTCCCATCCATTCGTTATTTTTCCTATTTCATTGCCAAGTACGTTCTTTTTAGGAAGACTACTAGTAAGTTATCTTCATTTGATCTAGCTTTTATCTCAGCTACTTTGAAAATGGATAGAACTTATAACTTGGGTGCTTTGATAGCCTTACGTCTTGCTGCTAACTGTGATAAAGGTGGAATATGTGGATGCCTCATTGCCTCTCGTTTGTTAGCTTTTCATGGTTTAGTGATACGTCCAATTTGCATCACCATTCTATATCATAATTTGCCTCTATTCATTGATATATGTCTTTTCATCTGTTTATGCATGTTGGATGATTCTTGGAGGATGGACTGCCGGAGTCTGGATTCTGATGGAAAAAGAGGTGTTTTGATGCAATTTCGCAAAGATCAGGAAAATACCAGAAAAATATGGGAAAATTATATTTTCCCAGAAGACAGAGGATGCCAGAAGGGAAGGCAAAGAAGGTCCATAGGGGGCACACACCCCACTAGGCGCGGGTGCCCCCTTGGCCGCGCCTAGGGTAGGTGTGGCCCACCTGCTCGGATCCCGACTCCGCCCTCTCGCCTATATCTTCCTTACTGAACCCTAACACCAGGGGAGCGACCACAGATAGATTTCCATCACCTCTGCGGGGCAGAAAACACCAAGAGAGAAAGATCTCTCCGGAAGACAGATTTCTGCCGAGGAAATTCCTTCCCAGAGAGGGGAGATCGTCGCCATCAACACCGTCATCAAGATAGGCTTCATCGGGATCATCATCATCCATATCATCATCTCCACTAGCACCATCATCACCACTCCATCCCGCTGTAACAATCGTGTTGGATACTTGCTTAGTTCATAGGGGAAACTTTCCCGGTGTTAATTACTATTGTAGTTGATGCTTGTGAGTGGAACCATTGGATTATTGTTTATGTTCACATTGTTATTCATCACCATATCACCTTTGATCTTGATCCATATGATGTCTTGTGAGTATTTCTTTTAGTTCTTGAGGACATGGGAGAAGTCATGTTGTTAGTAGTGGATTTGTGTTGAGTTATTATTCAATAGTTTAGTATTTAAGTTGTGGTGATATTCTTCTAGTGGTGTCATGTGAACATCGACTACATGATACTTCACCATTTATGGGCCTAGGGGAATGCATTGTGTATTTGGCTACTTAGTATGGGGTTTCCGGAGTGACAGAAACCTGAACCCCCGTTAGGACACCTTTGCACAAGGGAGTGTAGGATCTCAGTGTTTAAGGCTGTGGTTACATTTATATCTTAATTACTTTCCTGTAGTTGTGGATGCTTGCAGGGGGTTTAATCAAAAGTATGTATTAGTCCAAGTAAGGTCGGTACATTAGCACAGGTTCACCCACACAACACTTACAACACCAAAGAAGAGTACTCAGCTATTTGAAGTGAAAGCACTTGACAGAATTTCCATGTGTCCTCGAGAACGTTTGGTCCTTATAAGTATTCCCACCGGATTGTCCTTTGCTAAGAAAGGATTGGGCCACTTGTTGAGTTTGTTCTGTCTTTATTACTTGCACTTTGTTTTGTTGTTTTATCAAAAAACCACTAAAAATCCGTTTGCTAAGTATTTATTGAGATTTCCTGCTCCATACCACTAGTCAACACCTTCTGCTTCTTGTTGGGATCGACACTCCTATTTATTGAAAGTACTACGATACACCCCCTATACATGTGGCTCATCAAGACTATTTTCTGGCACCGTTGCCGGGGAGTGAAGCGCTATTGAAGAGTGGAACTCGTAAAGGAAACTTCTACTGTGAGTATTTATTTTTGTTTTTGCTTGTTACTCTGTTTCCAATATGGATAACTCACTTGGTTTTATGTTTGGCAAAACTACTACCACTTCTAGGGTAGTTGATGAACCACCACCTGTTGAGATAGATCCTTTTAAGGTACCTACAAGTATTGTTGATCGTGTTACGGATAATTATTATTTTGGGGATGGAACTGTCTATCCTGGTGATCACTTGCTTTTTATCCATGAATTATGCGGGTTGTTTAAGTGTGCAAGTATCACAACTGAACAGGTGAAGAAGAAGTTACTTGTGTTTATGATAAATGTTTACATTCATGCTATAATAGTATTAACTGGAAACATTAATACCTGTGTGATTTGTAAACTAAATTAGAGTCACTGGTAAAGCCTCTTTATAATACTAGCTTGTTGGTTAATAGATGATCGTGGTTTCTCGATCATGAACATTGAGATGTTATTGACAACAAGAGCATATCATTAGGAGAATAGTATGATGGACATACTCCTATAGATAAGCGTAGCATAAAGTTCAAGTCATTTCAATAGTCCATTTCCTATAAGCTTTCTTATACATAGTAATCTAATTCCTTCGACCATGAGGTCATGCTAATCACCATCACCGGAAGGATGCTTTGATGACATCAAACACCACACCGTAACTGGGTGGCTATAAAGGTGGCATTGAGTGTTCGGAAAGTATGTGTTGAGGCACATGGATCAAGAGTGGGATTTGTCCATCCATATGACGGATAGATAAACTCTGGGCCCTCTCGGTGGAATGTCATCCAATTAGCTTGCAAGCATGTGACTTGCTCACAAGGGATCAGATATAACGGGAACAAGAAAAGGGTACTTATCGGTAACGAGGTTGAACTAGGTATGCAGAGATACCGACGATCAAACCTCGGATAAGTAAACTATCGCGAGACAAAGGGAAATTGGTTTCGTATGTAAGTGGTTCATTCGATCACAAATTAATCGTAGAAATATGTGGGATCCATATGAATTTCCAGATTCCTCCATTGGTTATTGATCGGAGAAGTGTCTCAGTCATGTCCACGTAATTCACGAACCATAGGGAGACACACTTAAGGATTCAATGTTGTTTAGTAGATAGGGAATGTAAGTAGGGAGACTGAATGTTGTTTGGAGTCTCGGATGGGATCCGGTATATCACGAGGAGATCTGAAATGGTCCGGAGAATAGGATTCATATAAGGAAAGTCCAATTCCGGAGTTCGGGAATGATTTCGATGTTTTCATCGGAGAGGTTCTAGAAGGGTCAAGAAGGTTCACCGGACCGGAAGGGGAATGGTTAATGAATGTGTCATGGTTAAATGGAATGATTGTATCATGTCCTAGGTCACTTGGTTGGTCATTTTCAAGAGAGAAATAAAGCTCTAAATTGGAAGTCCAAAGGGAGGTTTGAAAAGTCAAACTGGAACAATAGTTTCCTAGTCGAAAAAAGGAAAGAGTCCTTCCTTCTCTCCAACTTGGGTTTGGGGAAGGATTCAAACTCCCCTCTACCAAGCTGCCCTACCTCTCATAAATAGAGAGGAGGGGCTGCCCCAAAGCAATACAACCAGCCCTCCCCACCTCCAAGCCGCGCCGCCGCCCTAGCACCATCACCGCCGCTTGTCGCCACCGCCGCCGGCCCGTCGCCGTCGCCCTAGCTGCCACCGACACCACCTCCTCCTCTACGGCCTTCTAAACCTAGATCACCGGAAACCCTAGATCCACCATAACCAGCTTCGTCTTAGGCGAAGCCCTGCAGGATCTTCCCTCTACTTCCGACACCACGCCGTCGTGCTGCCAGAATCACGAGGAGATAACTACAACCTCCACTGCCTGCTGAACAAGGGAGAGGAAGGTCTTCATCGAGTACCAAACGTGTGACCGAGTGCGTAAGCGCTGCCGGAACGCAGCGCCGGAAGGATCGTCTACGCGATCTTGAGATCGGCAAGTGTACGACTACATCACCCACGAGAATTTGCTCTCATTAACCACTTTGGAATCTTCGAGGGTGAGTAATCTAATCGACTCGTTGCTACAATCTAGTAGATATATCTTGCTTGTTTGTGTGCATGCGGTACAAATTTTTTGTTTTCCATGCTACGAACCCCTATAGTGGTATCAGAGCCGTGTCTATATGTAGATCTGTTGCACGAGTAGAACACAATGGTCATTATGGGCGGTGGTGCTTTTATTATCAATTTCTTTTTATGTACTTTGCATCTTGCGTTATGATGGGATCAAGCAGCCCGGGCTAACCTTACATGACATCATTCATGAGACTTGCTCCACGCTCAACATGCAACTTGTATTGCATAAGTGTCTTTGCGGGTGTCTGTCTCTCCCATCATAGTATAGATTCAATTTACAACATGCACTTGATAGTTCAAGCATCAACGTTGTGGTTCTTGTTCGTAAGTTAGAACGACACTTATTGAAAGCCCCAAACCACGTAAAATATGCAAAGAAAATTAGAGGCGTCTAACTTTGTTTTGCAGGGGTGTGTTGTGATGTGATATGGCCATGATTGTGATTATATATGATGTATGCAATGTTCCTTATTGTAAGTTGGCAACCGGCAGGAGCCATATGGTTGTCTTTTAATTCCATTAAAACCTGCGTGTCTATTATTCAAAGTAGTTGTAATAGTTGATACAACCATGGAGCGGCGACATTGTGGCATCCCGCAAAACCACTACTAGAAAATCGCGTTGTTTTTGTGCATTGCATCATCATGACATCAACATGCATCTAATTGATTAAAACTATTTTGCTAAAAGACCTACTTTGTTTTCTATATTAATATCCTCCCCCTTTGTTCAAACCAAACCGTCGGTCCAGCCGGATCTTTTATTCATCTAAAACTATTTACAAAATTTATTTTAAATAAAAGAAAACCCTAGTCTAAAATGTCTAATCCTAAAACCACCTAAATATTTTCTACCCAGACCTATTCTACCCAGCCCCCTCCACCTCACCCCGGCCAACCCCGTCTCGCCACCTCACCAACCCTCACCCCTAACCCTATCACCATGCGCCACCTCACCCCCACTCCCTCCCTCTCCCCCTGACCAACCCCCCTCACACGCGCCACACACACAGCACACACGCACTCACACCGACCAACCTCCCCACGTCTCTCTCCCCTGGACCCACCTTGGCCCACCACTCTCCCGGGCACCAACCGCCCATCCCGCCCGCGGCCCCGCGCCCTCGCCTCCATCCCCTCCCCCGCTCCTCTGCACCTTCCTCCACGCGCCGTCACGCGTCGCCAACCACCGCCGTCAGAGCTCCTCTCCCGCTTCCCCGAAAACCACCCCGTGCCGCCAGGGCTTCCCCTCTTACTTCCGCCGGCGAGACCTGCCTCCTCGCCGACAGGAGCATCTCTCCTCCCTCTGCTGGCCGCGCATCCCCGTCACCGACGCGCCTCCTCGCCGGGCCGCGACCCTCCTCCGCAGGGCCCCGTCGCCCGTGCTTCCTCTGCGACCACCGCGGTCGCGCGTCTCTGCCCGATCGAGCTCGCCGACCCGAGCCGCCCTCTGGCCACGCCGCAAGCCGCCTCCCCGACCTCGTCCACCTCCGGCTGGCCTGCCCTCTGCTGCCACCGCCGGGGAGCTCGCCCCAGCAGCAAGCCGGCCCCCTCCACCGGCCTCCCCGCCCCGCCGCTCGAGCTCACCGCCCCGCCACCGGACCCGTCCTCCGCCCCTCCCCCGACATCCTCTCCTCTCTCCGGCCTCCCCGGAGCCGAGAGCCTCCTTGGCAGCAAGCCACGCGTCCCCGGCCGCCGTCTTCCTCCCCTCCGGTGCCCTCTGCAGCACCAACCCCGCGAGCCCATACAGCCGTCTTCCGCTGCCGCCGCCTCGCTCGCCGCCCGCTTGTCGCCATGGCCGCCTCCTTCGCCCGCCGTTGCCGCTCGGCCCTCCGTGCTGCTGGCACCGCCACGGAGCCTCCTCACCGCGCCGGCCATGGTCCGCCCCGCCGCCTCTGCCGCTTGGGCCCGGCACCGCCGTTACCTCGAGCCCGCCTCCTCTGCTCCCCGTCGTCTTCGCCCCTGGGCCCCCACGACGCAGCACCCTGCAGCGCCACCGGGGTCGATCTTGTCCTGGGCTCGGTCGCCGTGCTGCAGGCACCGACCTTTGTCCACGTCCGTCGTGGCCTTCCTGTTCAAGCACATCATGGCGCTTCGACCAGTTTATGTCTTCTGCAATGTTTGGCCTCCCGGTGTTGTGTTGCGAGTAATGTGTGTGGTGGAGTGAGACGATGTGGATGATGCGTCTGTTCTAGCGTCGCGAAGCCGCACCTTCCACATCTGAGGATCATCTACTCGTGTCTCCGTCAAGAACTTCCGAAGACCGAACCCAAACCCGTTGAACCACCGGCGCCAAACCCTCGGAACGACAAGAACTCCCTCATGGAAACCGAAGGCAACAACGTCGGATCCTCGAGTTCTCCTACATGGACCCTCAAGATCTTCTTCCTGGAACCCAAAGAACGATGCCGGCGAGACCGAACCCCGTCGAACACCAAGAACCTCGGAATCGCCAAGTTCTTCCTCTCGGATCCGAAGACGCCGAGACCCGGGACACCAAGATCTCCGCCGTGAAACGACAAGACCGACGACACGACCCGACGACCGCGGATGCGACAAGATCGTCTCTCGGACGCCAAGTTCTTCTTCTCGAATGCCAAGATCGATCTCATCGAACCGAACCTTGCCTTCCCGTCGAACCCTGAGACCGATCCCCCCGAACCCTCGGAACCCCAAGTTCGCCGAACCCATGTGTGACCCTTATCCGAGAACCCTATTTTATAAATTATCAACTATATAAATTGTTGCATATTTAATTGATCATGCTTGCATACATATTTGTGGGTGTTTGGGGGCCTTATGCCGATTCACCATATAATTAAATATGGGGCCCATATGCGGGCAAATCTAGTCTTATATTGGCCTCATTTAAATTTGTGTAGCGAACCGGTAACTTATCTTGCCCTGTTATTACAACATTTAATTTGCGGGTAGATAAATAACTTGGACCGTTTAATTAATTGTCGGGACCCCGGTTCCACTTAATATTGCCTAATTGCATCGCATGCTTGCCATGTCATACCTCATACATGCATCATGCCCGATCTTCTGTCATAGTATTAAATAGTGCATCCGGTGTTTGTGCTAGTGTTTTGCTTCTTCACGGACTAGGCCGATGAGTTGATGCGAGTATCGATCCGATCTTCGGATGAACCTTCGGCAATGTTTTCAGGCGAGCATCTCCCCCTTTCTACCTATCTTACTTTTATAGTATTTATTCCCTCCTGTTGAGCTATTTCTATCTGTGTTGCGATGCTCTAGTTTTCGTACCCGTGATATCCCTTGCAGCCTTATATTGCCTTGGACACCTCCTATTACCTGTTGTTTGGTAGATAGTTGGACCTGCGCGTCGAAGTCGCTTGCTCCAGTGTTGTTGCATGTCGTCAAGTACCACAGTTGTTGGAGTATTGCCGTGTGTTTATTGTTGGAGATGATCATAACTTTAATTATTGTTTAATACCTAAAATTGAAGTAGGTAAATGCAGAGGCACAGGTGGGCAATAGATGTTATTTGGTTGTTAACCGTCCACTTGTGTCCCGTAGGACCCCGAGTACTTGATACCTGTTCCTTGAATATTCGCGCTATCCACATCCGGGAGGATTATAGGACCCCCCTGAGCCAGAGCTTGATTCATTCTTATTTCTTGGGGCCACAAACTAGTTTGAGGTTTTATTTACTATCCTGTACTTATACCATGCTTTACTGCTTTATTTACGATTGTGCGAGGAGCACCTGTACTGTTTAGGATCGGGACACGATTTCGCGGTATCGACAAGCCCAGTCACACTTTCGGGTTCCCAGTCGTTTACAGCCGTCCACCCAAACCTTGAGTCCGTTTCGGAGTCAGCTAACTTCGTTGCGGGTAGCTTAATGGGGTGGCCCCCTGAAATATTTCTGAATCCTGTGATTGCTTTGTCGTGAAAGCCTCGTTGGGTTTTGATTTGGTTTTTCCGGGGTTGATCGAGTGTGTGTTGCTATTTGTGCACCCCTGCAGGGTAAAACTTTCTGAAAGCCGTGTCCGCGGTTATGGACGACTTGGAGCACAGTATCTCGATCATAGACAACTATAACTAAAGTAGTGCTATAAATTTGACTTTATAATGACTAGTAATCAGCTTCACTATAATGGAATGGCTAAGTAAAATTGGCAACAATTGCTTGTTTGGGTTGTCGCTTGCTACCATTGTACCTGACTAGTAAGTATTGCAACTATAACGGAATGGCTAAATAAAAGTACCAACAACTGCTGGGTTTGGGATATCTCATGCTAATTGTATTTGACTAGTAAGTGTTGCAACTATAACAGAATGGTTATCTAAAAGTGCCCACTGCTTATTCTATCAGGATGACTATCTATACCTGACTAGTAATTGCTGCAACGATAACTGAATAAGTAAAACTGCCAACTGTGTGAGTTCCTCGGTTGACTTCCTCGTTTGGTCTCGAGGGGGAAACACCAGGATGGGTATGATTGGTGGTAGTATCAGGTTGGTTCCGAATAGGTCTTTCTTACCCCTCTCTGATAGCCGCTAGTTGTATCGAGTCTCTATAGGTTGTTTAGTGCATGCCGCGTTGCCGCTTCAGTCCACCATACCTATGTAGGCGAGGACCGCCGAATTCTAGCCTCGCCGTGTACTGGCCTCAGTACTGACGCTCCTCTTTTTCCTTTGCCCTTTGTCGGCACCCCTTTTGTTTAAGCAGGTTTTGAGGTCGACGTCGTTAGCAGGGTTACCCTTCCGGCTTGGCCTGGGCAGGGTTATGGACGCCATTGGTTATTCTCCAGGGCTCTTAGCCCCATTTGCATCTTGTCCGTAGTCGGACGCTCTATCATTTTCAAGGTGATTTGGATCTTTGTATATTATATCTGTATTCTTGACTCATTGAGTCGATGTTGTATATATATATCTGTTCTGTGGGTCCCATCGAGGACTGTTGTGTAATGTTATTACTTTGTTTTCCACCCGTACGAAAGTGCCTGGTGGGCACCTTTGAATCGTTTCTATGCGGGTTTGGCGGGAATCGCTGAAACTTGCATAGGGTCGATTCTGAGGGTGTTACAGACATTGGCCTTAATGCGATGCCGGTGATGATGGAGATCATGTTCGTGCTTGAAGATGGAGATTGGAAGCACAATAAGAAAGGCCATATCATATCACATATTATGACTTGCATGTGATGTTAAACCTTTTATGCATCTTGTATTTCTTAGTTCGCGATGGTAGCATTATAATATGATCCCTCTCACAAAAAATTTCAAGTTATAAAGTGTTCATCCTTAGTAAGCAACGTTGCTAAAGCTCGTTGTTTCGAAGCACCACGTGATGATCGGGTGTGTTAGATTCTGCGAGTGTATACAACATGAGCAAGCCAGATTTGCTCATGCAGAAGCTAAGGTTTGATCTTGACGAGCCTAGAATGTACAAATATGGTCTCGGAACACGGATCACCAAAAGGTAAAGCATGAGTCATATAGTAGATATGATGAAAGTGTTGATTGTTCGCCATTGAAGCTACATCAACTCTCGTGATGATCGGTTTTGATGTGGTGGATTTGGTTCGTGTGATCACTAAAACAATGTGAGGGCACCTAGATTAATTTAACTATTAATTAGAACTCAATTTATCATAAACTTAGTCTAAACTATTGCAAATATTGTGTAGATCAATGGCGGCCCCTACCATCAATTTTAATGAGTTCCTAGAGAAAGAAAAGTTGGAAAACAATGGAAGCAACTTCGTGGATTGGCTCCGCAATTTGAGGATTGTCCTCAATGCTGGTAATTTAATCTATGTGCTGGATGCACCGCTGGGTGACCCACCTGCAGCTGATCCTACTAATGAGGTGAAGAATGTTTTCCTCACTCGGAAGAATCAGTACTCCACAGTTCAGTGTACTATCTTGTATGGTTTGGAATCGGAGCTTCAGAAAAGGTTTGAGAACCATGACCCACATGATATTGTCCGTGAACTCAAAATGATATTTGAGTCTCACGCGGCAGTTGAGAGTTATGAGGCTTCTTAAAAGTTCTTTAACTGGGAGATGTAAGAGAGCAGCTCCGTTAGTGAGCACGAGCTTAAGATGTCTTGGCACGCAAGAAAGCTTCAAATCTTCGGTATAGTGATTCCTAATGCTTTGGGGATTCACCGTGTCCTCCAATCACTACCACCAAGTTACAAGAACTTTGTGATGAACTACAATATGCAAAACATGGACAAGTCGTTGCCTGAACTCTTCTCCATGTTAAATCTGCGGAAGTGGAGATCAAGAAAGAGCACCAAGTGTTGATGGTCAATAAGACCACCAAATTCAAGAAGTAAGGCAAGTCTAAGAAAAAGGGAAACTTCAAGAAGGTCGGTAAGAAAGTTACCGCACTGGTGAAGAAGACCAAGGCTGGGCCTAAGCCTGATACTGAATGCTTTTACTGCAAGGGAGAAGGTCACTGGAAGTGGAATTTCCATAAGTACTTGGCGGATTTGAAGAACGGCAACATCAAGAAGAAAGGTATATCCGATATACATGTTTTTGGTGTGTATCTCACTAGTACTCGTAGTAGTGCCTAGGTATTTGATACTGGTTCAGTTGCTCCTATTTGTAACTCGAAACAGGTGCTGCAGAATAGACAGAAATTAGTGAAGAACGAGGTGACGATGCGCGTTGGAAATGGATCAAAGGTTGATGTGATCGCGTTCGGCATGCTACCTCTTAATCTACCATCGGGATTAGTTTTATACTTAAATAATTGTTATTTGGTGCCTGCATTGACCATGAACATTATATCAGGATCATGTTTATTGCGAGACGGTTACTTTTTTAAGTCCGAGAATAATGGTTGTTCGATTTATATGAGTAATATGTTTTATGCACATGCACCTTTGATAGATGGTCTATTCTTGTTGAATCTCGATTGTAGTAATACACATATTAATAACATTGAAGCTAAACATTTGAAATTGAGCGATAACTCGACCTATATGTGGCACTATCATATTGGTCATATTGGAGTTAAGCGTATGAAGAAACTCCATTCTGATGGACTTCTTGAATCACTTGAAATATGCGAAGCATGTCTGATGGGTAAAATGACTAAGACTCCATTTTCTGGTATGATGGAGCGATCTACGGACTTGTTGGAAATCGTACATACCGATGTGTGTGGCCCAATGAGTATAGCATCGTGTGGTGGTTATTGTTATGTTCTTACCTTTACGGATGACTTGAGTAGATATGGTTATATCTATTTCATGAAACATAAGTCCGAAACTTTCGAGAAGTTTAAGGAATTTCAAATTGAAGTAGAGAATCAACGTAACAAGAAGATAAATTTCTATGATCTGATCGTGGAGGTGAGTATCTGAGTTAAGAATTTGGCGAGCATTTGAAGAAATGCGGAATACTTTCACAATTTACACTGCCAGAAACACCACAATCTAATGGTGTTCCCGAACGTCGTAGTCGAACTCTCTTAGATATGGTTCGTTCTATGATGTCACTTACAGATTTACCACTATCATTTTGGGGTTATGCATTAGAAACAACCGCTTTCACTTTAAATAGGGCACCATCTAAATCCGTTGAAATGACACCATATGAATTGTGGTTTGGGAAGAAACCTCAATGGTCATTCCTAAAAGTTTGGGGTTGCGAAGCTTATGTAAAGAAGTTATAGCCCGACAAGCTTGAACCCAAAGCGGAAAAATGCGTCTTCATAGGGTACCCAAAGGAAACTATTGTGTATACCTTTTATCATAGATCCGAGGGCAAAATCTTTGTTGCCAAGAATGGATCCTTTCTAGAGAAGGAGTCTCTCTCGAAAGAAGTGACTGGAAGGAAAGTAGAATTCAACGAGGTTGTTGAACCTTCTCTCGGACTTGAGAGTAGGGCAGCACCGGAAGTATTTCATGTGGCGTCTACACCAATAAGGGAGGAAGATAATGATGTTGATCATGAAACTTCGGTTGAAGTCACTACGGAACCTCGCGGGTCAACGAGAACTCGTACCACTCCTGATTGGTATGATCCCATTATGAGTGTCATGTTGGTGGACAACACTGATGACCCTGCGACATATGAGGAAGCGATGATTATCCTAGATTCCAATAAATGGCAAGAAGCCATGAAATCCGAGATTGGATCCATGTACTAAAACCAAGTATGGACTTTGGTGGACTTACCGGATGGCCGGAAGGCTGTCAAGAACAAATGGGTTTTCAAGAAGAAAACAGATGCTGATGGTAATGTTACTATCTATAAAGCTCGACTTGTCGCAAAAGGGTTTCGACAAATTCAAGGAGTTGACTACGATGAGATTTTCTCACTGGTAGCGAAGCTAAAGTCTGTGAGGATTTTATTAGCAATCGCTGCATATTATGATTATGAGATATGGCAGATGGATGTCAAAACGGTGTTCCTCGATGCAGACATTGATGAAGAGTTGCATATGGTACAAACCAAAAGTTTTGACGATCCTAAAGATGCTAACAAGGTATGCAAACTTCAGCGGTCCATTTATGGATTGAAGCAAGCATCCCAAAGTTGGAATCAACATTTTGATAAGGTGATCAAAAGTTTTGGTTTTATACAAACTTATGGAGAAGCTTGCAATTACAATAAAGTGAGTGGGAGCTTTGTAGCATTCTTAATACTATATGTAGATGACATATTGTTGATTGGGAATAATGTAGACCTTCTTAATAGTGTCAAGGATTATTTGAATAATAGTCTTTCCATGAAAGATCTTGGCGAAGCATCTTACATATTAGGCATAAAGATTTATAGATATAGACCAACGCGCCTAATATCATTGTCACAGAGTACATATTTGGACAAAGTTCTAAAGAGTTTTGGAATGGAAGATAGCAAGAAATGGTTCTTGCCCATGTTTCCCAACACGACCTTGAGTAAAACTCAAAGTCCTGCAACGGCAGAAGATAGAGAAAGAATGAGTAAAACTCCCTATGCCTCAGCCATAGGATCTCTTATGTATGCCATGATATGTACTAGACCCGACATTTCATATGTTGTTAGTTTGACTAGCAGATATCAAAGTGATCCAGGAGTGGATCATTGGACAACGGTCAAAAACATCCTTAAGTACTTGAGAAGAACTAATGATATGGTTCTTTCTTATGGAGGTGATGAACATCTCGTTGTTAATGGTTACACCGATGCTAGTTGGAACACTGATCCGGATGATTCTAAATCTCAATATGGATACGTATTTACTTTGAATGGTGCAGTAGTTAGATGGAGGAGTGCAAAGCAAAGTGTTGTGGCGGGATCTTCAACTGAATCGGAATACATAGCTGCTTCGGAAGCTTCACAAGAGGCGATATGGATGGAGGAGTTCATTACAGAGCTTGGTGTGGTTCCAAGTGCGCTGGACCCAATGTCTATCTATTGTGATAACATGGGCGCCATAGCCAATGCGCAAGAACCAAGGTCACACAAGAAGCTGAAGCATATGAAGCTGCGTTTTCACGCTATTGGAGAGCATGTCCAAGATGGTGATATAAAGATTTGCAAAGTACACACAGATTTGAATGTGGCGGATCCGTTGACTAAACCTCTCCCGAGGGCAAAAAATGACCAGCACCAAACCGCCATGGGTGTTCGGTATATTACCATGTAATCTAGATTAGTTGACTCTAGTGCAAGTGGGAGACTATTGGAGATATACCCTAGAGGCAATAATATAAGTGGTTATTATTATATCTTTGTGTTTCTGATAAATGTTTACATTCATGATATAATAGTATTAACCGGAAACATTAATACTTGTGTGATTTGTAAACTAAATTAGAGTCCTTGGTAAATCCTCTTTATAATACTAGCTTGTTGGTTAATAGATGATCTTGGTTTCTCGATCATGAACATTGAGATGTTATTGACAATAAGATCATATCATTAGGAGAATGGTATGATGGACATACTCCTATAGATAAGAGTAGCATAAACATCAAGTCATTTCAATAGTTCATTTTCTATAACCTTTCTGATACATAGTAATGCAATTCCTTCGACCATGAGATCATGCTAATCACCATCACCGGAAGGATGCTTTGATGACATCAAACACCACACCGTAACTGGGTGGCTATAAGGTGGCATTGAGTATTCAGAAAGTATGTGTTGAGGCACATGGATCAAGAGTGGGATTTGTCCATCCATATGACGGATAAATAAACTCTGGGCCCTCTCGGTGGAATGCCATCCAATTATCTTGCAAGCATGTGACTGGCTCACAAGCGATCACATATCACGGGAACGAGAAAAGAGTACTTATTGGTAACAAGGTTAAACTAGATATGCAGAGATACCGACGATCAAACCTCGGATAAGTAAACTATCGCGAGACAAAGGGAAATTGGTTTCGTATGTAAGTGGCTCATTCAATCGCAAAGTAATAGTAGAAATATGTGGGAGCCATATGAATATCTAGATTCCTCTATTGGTTATTGATTGGAGAAGTGTCTCGGTCATGTCCGCGTAATTCACGAACCGTGGGGAGACACACTTAAGGATTCGATGTTGTTTAGTAGATATGGAATGTAAGTAGGGATACCGAATGTTGTTCGGAGTCTCGGATGGGATCCGGGATATCACGAGGAGATCTAGAATGTTCCGGAGAATATGATTCATATAAGGAAAGTCCGATTCTGGAGTTCGGGAATGATTTTGATGTTTTCATCGGAGAGGTTCTAGAAGGCTATAGAAGGTTCACCGAACAGGAAGGGGAATGGTTCATGAATGTGTCTTGGTTAAGTGGAATGATGTAGCGAACTCGGATCGATAAAGATCCTAAGTCCCTGTGATTAACATGCTAGTCCGTGGATCAATAGCTAGCACTCACAGTCGATGAAATATCATATAAAACCCAAGTCTTTATTACATGAATCGAATAATCCATAGTTTACATTATTACAACAGAAGCGATATAAATACAACTTGGAGTCCCATCAATGCCACAGGCAGGTTGAGTGAAGACCCGCGATCCTAGCGCACCTTTCAATGATCTCCAGATTCTGCACATGAAACGTGCAGCCAAACGAGTTGGGTCAATACTTTGAATGTATTGGCAAATTACACCAAGGAAATAATAAGGCTAACTCTACATGCAAGGCTGAGTAGGCATTGGAGTTCATTTGCATAAAGCCATTTTTCTCTAAGTAAGAAGAAAATAAGAAGAGTTTTATCCTACTTTCTAAACATTTGCTGGAGTAAAATAGGGTCGAATGGCATACGAGGATATTACTCACCAAGTGTCCAAACAACCAAACACTTGTATATTACTCACCAAGTTCCCAAAATCCCACCCATTGGCGATATTACTCATGCCATGGGGTTTCAAAACTTTTTTTAGAAAGGAGAGAGGAAGATCCTTCAGAGGCTCCATCCTTCATATGCTCAATGTTGTTCTATTTCCGTGAACACGGATGATCGATCAGATTGCAATACTCTCGAGAGTTTATGCACTTTACCCACAATCCATGATCAAGTCCTTTTATAGACAAGACCATGGCGAGGCTTTCCCTTAGTAGCCCCTCTACCTTCTGGATCCAACCGTGCTAAAAACCTCCAAATGTTGGTACCCCGGTGAGGTTTCCCACTAAGTACTAGGCCAAGACAAAGCCCATATGTATTGTGGTTGCACTGGAAGCTTATGAATTCTGAAACATGGCAGACTTCTTTGATTCCTGGGCGGCTGTCCTCCACCAAAATCTCACTCGTTGTCCCAACAACCATTCCGCCCAGAAGAAAACTTAGTTTTATTTTGAAGTGGATTTGAGAAGAAAAGATCGCTCAAAAGAGCCTTTATACTTAGAAAAATTCCTTGTCTTTCGAACCCCCAACGGTACTTTAGATATATATAGCATAGCAAGCAATACTTAGCAAAACAGGGGAACCTATTAGGAGGGGAAATCCTAAGTATAGAGATACTCATGGCTTACTACAAAATCATCGAACTTGTAAAATAATACTAAGGAAAAATTCTACTAGAACATCCTACACATGCATACTACATAATTTTGAAGATAACATGCATAGAATCAAAACTAGGACAAAAGTTATGAACAAATGGTGTAACTTGCCTTATGTTGATAATATGGGTGATGATTGTATTTATCCGTAGTAGTCGCACTCTCGGAACAATCTAACGCAGAAATAGAGTAATTCCAATCAAAACAATTGCAATATACAATACAAACATGATGATCACAAATATGCATGATGATTTAACATGACATAATGGTTATATTTAGTTTTATGAATATTAACATATCATATGATGCATATATGAGATCATTTAATGCAATAGGGTATTTATCATTAAATGTTGATTTCCATAATGGGGTTTTAATAGTTTGGTTGTACCTTCTATCCTAATTATCGAATTAAATTTGGTTCCCAGCTTTAATGGATATAGGATATTGATACAAACCAGTAGGAATTGGATTCACCTTAATCGGAGTTGTAAATCTTTTTCTATGATTTAATTACCATTTAATGGAGTTTAATTCATTTAAAATATTACTTCATCAAAAATTATGTCTAAGACCAGATTTGTATTCTTCGAGAAATTGTGAATCCAGAGACATATTATTTATATTTTTCTGATCTATAAATAATTTATTATGAATTTAATACTGTAAATGGAGATTAAAACTAATTAAATTACTACAGCAATTTTTACAACTCCAAAATTGGAGCTAATATCATATTAAGGTCTTATATGAAATTACGAATCCATATATACTTTATTTGTATTTTTAGAATATACAAATAATTTACTATAATTTATTTAGTCTAGATTATCCATTATACTATTTAAATTATTACAGTAAAACTATACTGTAAAACCTAGATCTAATCTCATATTATTATTCTAAATATTTTTATGGATCCATAGGTATATTATTTGTATTTTTCGGAGTATTATTTATTTTTCTACAATTTAAATACCATGAAAGGGATATTTAACCAATTAAATAAATACAGAAAAACTATACCTCGAAAAATAGATATGATCACGGAATAATGTTCTACGATAAAATATCTTCCAACGGTATACTATATGTAATTTTTGGGATTACAATCGATTTAATATGGATTTTACAAATTGTACCAACTTTCTGCAATTTAGATTACACTTTATTCTTTTTATTGCATAAATGCTGACTGGACACTGACCTGGGCCGAAGCGATGACAAGGCGCCGACATGGCTGACGATTAAGCTTGCTGACGAGGATGCCCACACGGCGCGCGCTGATTCGTTGATACCCCTTCGCGGGAAAGATCTATCCTGGGCCGCCGGATGGGGATCCAACGGCCCAAAAGCAAATCTTCCAGGGGGCTCGCCGGAGGTGACGTCGCCAGCGGCAGAGCGGCGACTGGCACATAGGAGGTGATGGTAGGCGGCGTTCCAGCGGCTCCCGACGATGAATAAGACACGTACGAGTCGCGGAAGATTATGTCGATGTCCCACATGCGTTCTTCAGCTCCTATCAGTGTCCCTGGAAGCGATGGAGGTCGACTAGAGCTTCGCGGTTCCTGACGTGCTCCGGCGCCCTCGGGTACGTGCTGTAGAGATATGGAGAATGGAAAACGGGGTGAGGTGAAGAGGAAGTGCTAGGAGAAGATAACGAGGGAGATAGGAGGGGCACGGGGTGACTGAACCATCGAAAACGAGATCGACCTGAGCTTTCTTCGGTAATGGCGGCGGCGGGATTGGAGTATATCGATCTGGGCGGCTAGCATTTATGGATAGCGAAAATTTGCTTGGGGAAAAGAGGGAGCTGGTTTATATGGGGAGGATTGCGTGCACGAGGGGAAGAAATACGAACGGATTCGTTCCGATTTTGGTGGAATTGATTTGGTGGGGATGAATGTGTTCATCCTGGTCTCTGTTGACGGGATGGGGGAGACGATTGACAGGTGGGCCCCGCGTGTCAGTGATAGAGGGAGAGGAGCAGGCTGGGGTGGGCCGCTGGCGGGCCAGAGTCGCTGTTGTGCGCCGCTCACGCGTGGGAGAGAAAGGAAGGAGGGGGAGAGGTGCTTGGGCTGGGCCGGACAGGTTGTCGCCGGGTAGGTTACTTAATTCGGATTTTTTTTTTTTCTTTTGTTTTTATACACTTTCCTATTTAGTATTTCTTTTATAGTTTTAGTTATATAACTCCAAATTATATGAAATTTGTTTCTAAAATTTTCTAAATTCAAAACATACCCCTTAAATATTTAGTCCATAGTTTGGTCAAAACCAAAATCACAAGATTTCCATTATGCATAGAGTATATGGCCACTTTAGAGAAAATTCAAAATAGGGTTTAGGGTTTGATAATTCTAGATATGTTTTTAGTGCATATTAAGAACAATATCCATTCTATCAAATATACAAAATGTATTTTTCTTTTATGAACCTTTATGAGTGGATTTCAATTAGGGTTTTGACACAAGATTTTGAATGAGGGTTTGCATGAGATGCAATGATGCAATGCAACACAATGTTTTTTTGATTTTTTTTACCAATCCATTTACGTTGAATGTGGATTATGAATGTTCGAACAATCCTAAAAAGTTTTCTTTTGAATCAAATTTCAACAAGGTCAAACAATTCAATCAACTTATTAATTTTTATTTTAACATTCCAAAATTAGGATAATTTTGGGATGTTACAAATGATTGGATCATGTCCTAGGTCACTTGGTTGGGCATTTGCAAGAGAGAAATAAAGCTCTAAATTGAAAGTCAAAAAGGAGGTTTGAAAAGTCAACCTGGAACAATAGTTTCCTAGTGGAAAAAGGAAAGAGTCCTTCCTTCTCTCCAACTTGGGTTTGGGGAAGGATTCAAACTCCTCTCTCCCAAGCTGCCCTCCCTCTCATAAATAGAGGGGAGGGGCTACCCCAAAGCAACACAACCAGCCCTCCCCACCTCCAAGCTGCGTCGCTGCCGGCCCATCGCCGTCGCCCTAGCCGCCACCGACACCACCTCATCCTCTCCGTCCTTCTAAACCTAGATCATCGGAAACCCTAGATCCACCATAACCTGCTCCGGCTGAGGCAAAGCCCTACAGGATCTTCCCTCTACTTTCATCACCACGCCGTCGTGCTACTGGAATCACAAGGAGAGAACTACAACCTCTGCTGCCTGCTGGAACAAGGGAGAGGAAGGTCTTCATCGAGTACAGAACGTGTGATCGACTGCAGAAGCGCTGCCTGTACGCAGCGCCGGAAGGATCGTCTACGGGATCTTGAGATCGGAAAGTGTACGACTACATCACCACGAGAATCTGCTCTCGTTAAACGCTTTGGAATCTTCGAGGGTGAGTACTCTAATCGACTCGTTGCTACAATCTAGTAGATAGATCTTTCCTTGTTTGTGTGCATGCGGTAGAATTTTTTTCCATGCTACGAACCCCTACATTACTCTCCATATCCTTGAAAGGGAGAGCTGAAGAATGGTATAAGATGCTAAAGAATGGACAATCCATGGAATGGTAGGAGATGGCATCTCTCTTTTATACTAAATTTTATCCTCCTAGTGAGATCCATAAGGATAGAAATCTAATATATAACTTTTGGCCTCGTGATGGAGAGAGTACAGCTCAAGCTTGGGGGAGATTAAAGTTACTAATGCTTAAATGTCCTATTCATGAACTCCCTAACAATATTATTATCAATAACTTTTATGCTAGGCTTTATCTTCCTGATAAAGATTTACTAGATGCTTCTTGTGCTGGATCATTCACATGTATGAAGGAAGAAGCTAAATGGGATCTACTAGACCATATTCAAGAGAACACTGAATCTTGGGAGAATGACAAAGGAAGAAAGTCAGGTATAAACTATGATTATGAATGCATTCAATCTTTTATGGGAACTGATGACTTCCGTGATATTAGTAATGAGTTTGGTCTCGATTCCCAAAGTATTGCCAACTGTTTTAAGGCCTTTGCCTCTTACATAGAAATTCCCAAAAAGAAGTGGAACAAGTACCATGCACCTTATAAAGATGTTGTAAATCATGTTCCTATTAGAAGTGCTAAAGTTTGTACTACTAATCATATTGTGCTTGAACCTTATTTTGAGAAAATACCTTTCCCAGCTAAGGTAAAGGATTATTCTATGATGATTAGTGCAGATAATAAAGGTACTACGAAAACTGTGGAGCCTGATGATAAATTGAATATTGAACCTGTGGTAGCCATTGTGAAAGATCTTGATGCTAGAAATATAGAGGATGAGCACATTGTCTTCCGTGAAGACTCTTCTAATGTTATCTCTCATCCTAGTAAGGCTAGAAAATCTAGTGTTCATGTGCTTTCTGTTAAAATTAGTGATCATTGCTACTATGGTTTATGTGATATTGGTGCTAGTTCTAGTGTTATTCCTTATGAGCTTTACAGGGAAATTATGCATGAAATTGGTCCTTGTGAGCTTGAGGACATTGATGTGGTTATTCACCTTGCTAATAAGGAAACCATATGCCCTATTGGTATTGTAAGAGATGTGGAGGTTCTTTGTGGTAATATTAAGTATCCTACTGATTTTCTAGTGCTTAATTCTGTAGCTAGCAAAACTTGTCCTATCATTTTTGGTAGGCCTTTCTTGAACACTTATGGAGCTATTATAGATTGTAAGAAGGAAAAAATTTTAACTAAGTTTGATGGAGATTCTTATGAGTTTAACTTTTCCAAATTTGCTAAAGCTCCTTGTGAAAAGAGCTTGCCTAATAAAGATTTCAGGATGGAACAACTTGCTTCTATTGATCCAGTTTATGACCTTGGACCTCTTTTTGGTGACTGTAAGTATGCTCATTCTTGTGGAGTAAATTGCAGGAAGCTACCACAATTCAGGCTGTCAGAACGAGTCAGTACCAACATTCTTAATTTTTGTTTGTCAGTGCCAGTTTTCGGACATGCGAACGCGAATCACCCTGATCCCTATATGATGCCGTTTTTGATAGCGCGGACCCACTGTCAGGGTCCACATGGACAAATGGCCGTTGCCACGCCGTTTGGACCGACCGCATCGGCACGGACACACCCGTTCGCTCGCTCGCTCCACTGTCAGTCAGCTCGCTCGCTCTCCTTCTCCTACCACCGTTCTTGCTCGACTAGGAGGCGATGGAGGAGCTGGTGAGTCCTAGAGGCGGTGCCGGCGACGAGGGCCGCATTGGGAGCTCCAGTGCTGTCGGCGGAGATAGCACACACCGCGGACGCAGAAGAGCAGGATGAATTGGATGAGCTCTGGTCGTCTCAGCCATCGAGGGTGGCGGCGATGCTGGAGCATCTCTAGGTGGACAATCCGGCAAAAAGCGAATGGTGGAGCAGCGGCCTCGGCAGAGTAGAGTACGTGTTCACTTTTCCCCCAATTTCCTATCTGAATTTTTCTGTCTAGGGTTAGTGTTTGCTGAATTTTACAATTTTAACTCGATTTCTGTAGTCTGGATCCTGAAATATGGGAAGTCGGAATTCAGTTGGATGGTGTAGACAATCTAGAGAGGAGAATAGCCAGAGAAGACATTACTTATATGAATATAGTTGCACTGATTGAGGAAAAGGGGTTTAGTTTTCAGAATTCCATTTACTGCACAATGTTGGGTGTACATGAATTGGTTCAGAACAACTGCAAGGTCTATGAACTACTGAATCATTTTGAATCAAGTAGGGTGATGTCATTGTTTGTGAATAGGGGCAAGCCTGCTGTAGTTAGAAAGAATAATAAATCTTCATACAAGTCTAGTGAAGCCACTGCATCTTCTATTGTGCTGCTTGAAGAACTTGTTCCTTATGATTGGAGTGAGCATGATGTCTATGTTGTTGATGGATAAGGTTGCATTTTTACAAGTTAGAGTGATGAATATGCACCTGCTAGTAGAGGAGTACATGTTCCAACTCAAGAGAGTCAAAATGTGGATAAGGGTAAAGCAATACAAAATGAAGACAATGATGCTGATGATGATGGTAGCAATGGTTCAGAGAGTGAGCTTGATGATAGATGGTGGGACATTGCCATAGGACAAGTTGATGTTGCACATTTGGAAGAAATGAGGAAGAAGGAACTCAAAGAACTGGCTGAGAGGTTGAGGAGAGGAGGAGGAAGAGAGAGGATCCCCTGCTACACTGTGAAGGGGACACAGATATTGAAGATTTGTTTGTGACTGCAGAAGAAGAAGAAGTTGCACATGAGTTGGAACCAGCACCTGTTTCAGTCAATAAGAAGAAATTGCCTGTGAAAAGAGGCCCAACTTTGAGGTGTCATTCAGAAGTGGAGATACAAGAGGAACCAAATTACATACCATCATCAGATGAAGACAAGGACACTGGTTTCCTTAAGGAGGAGGATGAATCAGACAATGAATTTCAGCCATTGTCAATGGTGCCACCAAAAGGCAGAAAGAGTAGAGCAAAGAAAAGGCCAGAGAGGAAGTGGTATGATGATAGAAGGCTTCAGCCACATGAGCAACTTTTCTTGAAGATGTGCTTTGTCAATGCTCAACAATTCAGGGATGCTTTGATAGATTTGCACATTTCTCAAAGTAGGAATTTCCAGTATTGGAGAAACTCTAATGTTAGAGTCATTGTTCATTGCATCAAGAAGGGTTGTCCCTTCAAGATGGTGGCATCTGAGATAAAAGGTGAGAAAACCTTTGTCACTAGGAAGATGATACTACAACACACTTGTAATACTACAAATGAAAGTACCAGGGTCAGTGATAAATGGTTAGCTCACACATATGAAGGAATGTTCAGGTCAGATCAAAATACAGGAATTCAGTCACTCATAGATGCAGCAAGGCAACAACATGGTGTGGAAGTCAGCAAGGATATGGCCTACAGGGCCAAAAATTTGGCTCTAGATGCTGTGTTGGGTGATCACAGGGAGCAGTATGTAAGGCTTAGAGTTTTGCTCAAGCTATCATTGATACTAACCCTGGTAGCAGGGTGGTTGTGACAACTGTGACACCAACACCTACAGCAGAAAATCCCTATCCTAGCCCAACATTCCATGGTTTCTTCTTTGGTATCAATGGAGCCAGAGAGAGTTTTCTAAATGGTTGTAGGCCATTCATAGGTGATTATATTCTCATATTATTTTTTATAGTGCACCTCCTTTTCCCTGTGTGTAATAATTATCTTATTCTACAGGCCTTGATGGTTGCTTTGTGAAGCTGTGCACTGGTGCTCAAATTTTTGCTGCAATAGGAAGGGATGTCAATAACATGTACCCTATTGCCTTTGTTGTTGTACCCAAAGAGGACAAAGCCAATTGGTGCTAGTTTCTAACTCAACTTAAATATGCCCTTGGTGGAGAAGAGGGGCAGTTTGGTAGATACACATTCATGTCTGATAGACAAAAGGTTAGTCTTATCTTGTGCTTATCTAGTTTGTCTTGCCATAGTTAACTAGTTTGTCTTGCAATAGTTAACTAGTTTGTCTTATCAACATAGGACTCATTTCAGCCATCAACATAGTTTTCCTTAATAGCCCACAAAGATTTTGCTTAAGGCACATATATGCCAACTTCCAAAGTGCTGGGTTTAGGGGTGAAGATCTGAAAAAGATAATGGATTCTGCTACTTATGCTTACCAAAAGCACCACCATGAGCTTGCCCTGGAGAATCTGAGAAAGGAGAGTGAGGCAGCTTGGAAGTGGCTAAGTGAAATCCCTGTGCACACATGGGCCAGGCATGCATTTGACACCACCTGCAAGACTGACCTTGTGGTAAACAACCTGAGTGAGGTGTTCAACAGATACATCCTTGATGTTAGGAAGAAACCAATAAGAACAATGATAGAAGGAATAAAAGACAAGATGACGGTGAGGAATCACGAGAAGAGGACAGGTGCTGGTATTGCTAGGTGGGAAATCACTCCCCACTTCAGTGAGCAACTTGAAATGTCCAAGAAGAACTCCAGATTCTGCACACCAAGGATTGCCGATGTAGATTTGTGGCAAGTGACTAATGCTAAGGGTGATGCAACCCATGCTGTCAACCTGGTGGACAGGACATGTGGATGTAGGAAGTGAGATGTCACTAGCCTGCCTTGCAGTCATGCATGTAGTGCTATCATCAAGGCCAAGCAAAGACCATAGGACTATGTTAGCCACTTTTTCAAAAAGGAGATGTATGTTAAAGCATTCAAGCCCATAATTTACCCAGTCCCTGGGCAGCATGGCTGGCCCAAGCCAAGGATAGCTGACATCATTCCACATGTCTTCCATATCAAGAAAGGGAGAAAGCAAGAGAAGAGGAGAAAGGGGAAGTTTGAGGTGCCAAAACCTAAACAGACATCAAGAATGGGAACCATAACATGCTCTAATTGTAAACTGCAGGGCCATAGATACACTAGCTGTGGACAACCTTTAAGGCCTGATTTGGTGATTAGAAAGAACAAGCATGTGGTGAGTTTATGTCCAGCCTACACCACCTTATTATGTGTTCTGTTATATGTTATCCTTAACATGATTATCTTATGTTGTTTCTTGTTGTTTCTTGTTGTCTAGCCAACACCACCTCCAGCAGCAGATGCACCTACCCCAGCAGCTACTAGAAGGGCACCCCCAGCAGCTACTAGAAGGGCACCCCCAGCAGGTACTACAAGGGCAGCTACTACAAGGGCACCCCCAGCAGCTACTTCCTTTGTTGATCCAAGAAGAACATCCAGAGAGAGAGAAGATGATGGTGGATTTGTTCCTGGATACAAGAAGAGCAAGAACTGGGGATATTTCAACTGTGGTTATGCTGGAGGTGATGATGATGGAGGAGCTAGGTCATCAAACCATTGAAATGTTGTAGTGGATACATATATTAGTCATCTTCTGTTTGAAACAGCTGTTGTAATGGACATGTACTACTTGTTGTCTTACTCCAGTTGCTCTTTTGCTGATGAAACTAATGTGAAATGGACATGTAATGGATTTGTTCTGTGAAATGGACATGTAATGGATTTGTTCTGTAAAATGTTGTTCTATGATGGCAGTTGTGTTATGTGAAATGTTGTTCTGTGAAATTTGGTCAACAATGGCATGTGAAATGTTGTTGTCAACAATGCCACCACATACAAACATAGACAAATGCACCACATACACAAATGGTTCAACATACACTAATGGTTCAACATAGAAAAATGCACCACATAGACAAATGGTTCACATACACAAATGGTGCAACTCACATGGTTCAACACAGCTAATACACTACTGCAGATACTCTAGCTTTTTCTTCATCTCACTCAGCACAAATTGCAGCAATCTTCTTTAGTTTCTCCTTGTTGTCAGTATTTTCTTTAAAAAGATCAAAAAGCAAATACTCCAGCTTTTTTATTTTCTGCCTTGAGAACATCTTTTTGTTCCTGTAGAGCCTCCTTTTCTGCCTTCATAGCCTCCTTTTCTGCCTTCATATCCTGCTTTTATTCCTCCCATTCCTTCTGCCTAACCCTAAGCACATCAGCTTGTGTAATCCGAATCTGTTTAAGCATGCCAGCTTCAGTCTTTAAATCCTCCACTTCTTTCAGAAAATTCATCTCACTCTCACTTTCTTCCATCGCCTCCTTCTCTGCCTTCTTCTCAGCATTCTTCTCAGCATTCATGTTAGCCAAATTATCCACCATGGCCTTCTTCTCGGTGCTCTCCATATATTTTTTGACATCAGCAAGGAGGGTGGCATGCTTCTTCTCTATCTTGGATTTTTCTTCAGCAAGCAGAGCAAGCACCTTACCATTTTCCACCTTCTCATCTATTCTGGCATCATTACTTTCATGGTACATAGCCCACAAACTAACTATTGCATTGCTCAAATGATCTGGCCACTATTCATCTTTCCATGCAACAAACCCACAGTTCAACACTTGCTATTACAAATAAATAAAACCATATGAGATGGATTATACTAACAAAAAATACTAATATATGTAACTAAGCTAGTGAGCAAAGCAACTAGGCTAATATATGTAAGAAGCTTCTGTTTACAATTTCATATAAGAGCAACTAGGATTCAACAAAGATAAAATCTATTGAAATTAGCAACTATGGTTCAACTAAGCAGAGCAACTAGGCAGTGAGCAAAGCCCCTAGGAAGATGAACTAGGAAGTGAGCAAAGCAACTAGGCAGATCAACTAGAACTAGATAGTGAGAAAAGCAACTAAAACTGTTGTAATTGGGATAGAACTCACATTTTCCATAGGGCACAGATAAAATCTACGGCCAGTGTTGCTCCCTTCAAAAGCCACACACTGCTGCGGTGCCATCTTGTGGTTGCGACAAACCAGGGCGCAATCCGGGGCTATGGCGCTGAAATTGGGATCCTCAACATACGCAGGAGCATAATCTAGGTATGTCAGGTCCTAGTCAAGCAGAAACTGTAAAGACAAATGAGGTAAATGGGGAGGGGTGAAAAATTCCTAAATCGACAAAATTCAACCCTAACCCTAGAGCTTACCCCAAGAATGTACGAGCTAGAACTCTCCCCATCGTCCCAGCTAGGCATGCTGGCGACGGCTAGCGGCCTCGGACGGTGGAAATTTACTCGCCCAGCGGTGGTGGCGGCGGCAATGGAGCTGCGCTACGGTGTTGAAAAGAACAGGTGGAGTAGGAGTGAGAGTGAGTTGGGACTGAGTGTGTTGACCGTGCATGGAACGGGTGTGTCTGTGCCGATGCGGTCGGTCCAAACGGCGCAGAAACGACCGTTTGTCGACGTGGACCCTGACAGTGGGGCCGCGCTATCAAAAACTGCATCAGACAGGGATCAGTGTGATTCGCGTTCGCATTTCCGAAAACTGGTACTAATAAACAAAAATTAAGAATGTTGGTACTGACTCGTTTTGGCAGCCCGAATTGTGGTAGCTTCCTGCAATTTACTCCATTCTTGTGATAAAATTGATTCCTTTGATGTTTATATTTTCAACTTTATTCAAAGTGCTACTGAAAGTTATTATGAGAGAGGGAAACATGGTTTTATGCATCTCAATAATGTTAAGTTTCCCCGTTTTATTTTGAAAGCTTTGAAGTTGCATTTGTTTTGTCTTCCTATGCTAGTGGCTTTTTGTTTCAACAATTTGTTTTCTCATGACAACCCCATTCATAGGAAGTGGATTAGACTCAAGTGTGTTGGTTATTTGCTTCTTGATGCTCTCTTTCATTCCAGATATATATCTCCTTTGTGAGCATCCTTGAAACTTTCAAGCCTAACTTAAAGGCATTAAAGAAAAGTACTTGTTGGGAGATAACCCAAGAGTTTGGTTGAGTCTTGGAAGTTATTACCTCTATAATAACCGCTCCTTATCCTTTTTATTTTGGTTTGTGTGTCAAGTTCAACTACTTTTGAGAAGTGGAGGAGTTGTGAAAGTGGCTGTCCGGGGACAGATTTTTGTGCTGCATTGTAAAAATTCGTGAGGGAGCACAGTACGTCGGATGGAGCTATATTTTTCTGAGATTGTTCTCCAGGTTGTTACCCAACTTTCATTAGTTATGTACTTTTTGATTTGAGCAACAGAATATTTTTGAAAAAAAATCAATATTTACCTGCTGGTCTGTTTTGACAGATTTCTGCTATCATTTGCATTTGCCTCTTACAGAAGCCTTTGTTTTGATGGATTTCAGTTGAAGTGTTTACCTAAAGGTTAATTGTTTTTTTTCTTAAACTAATGTTGCCATTGAAGTTTGTGTATTACCCTGTGAGAAAAGGAATTCCAGGAGAAGGAGAAAAGGAGTCTGCAGAGTTTGTCTTTGAATAGGTAAAAGTGGTGAAAACAGAAGGTTCGTGAAACCCCAATCTTTTTATATTTTGATGGTTTTAATACATAAGGGAAGTTACGAGACGGAACAGAGGAGGAACCGGAGGCCGGGGTGGCCTCACCCACCCCAGGCGTAGGCCCCGACTGGTCGCACTTGGAGGGGGTGTGAGCACCCCGAGCTCCGACTCCGCCTCTCTTTCGTATCGGAACCTTCCTTATGCTTTGAAACTTCATGATATATAACCCCCTGGATCCCCCGAGGTTTGTGCATCGTGTTCTAATCGTGTTTTCGTTTTGATCTGTTTCTGTCAGGAAAATTATCTCAAGTTTAGAGCACTATGGTCTCCGCCAACAACAAAGGCAAGAAGCCCGAGGAAGATGATCTTCACAAACCCAAGGAGGAGGAGATTTTGGTAGGTTATGAAGGAGACATGGAGGAGGACAAGCAACCGGACACCCTCACTACCGTCGCAAGCATTGGAGTGGTGGCAAAACCTACCAATCTTAGTACGACAGCACGAATGTCTATAGGAGGGAAACCTCCACGTCATACCCTCTCTCCACACTCTTATACATGAGCGTCAATATCAACATGTGCCCAAAGGGAACTTGCCCTCGATGTGGGATTTTCCTCGTTCTAACAATGCATGGAAGGAACACTCTAAGGAGGAAGAGTGGGGAAAGAATAACAAGGACTGGAATTCTAGGCCCGACATGATCATGAACCGCATTGAGCAGAATTCGGAGTTGATTCGTACTCTGACCTTTGAGATTGAGAATTTGAAGAAACTTATTGAATAGATTATCAAGAGAACACCACCATCACTGAAGGAGTAATGCGTCATCAGGTTTGGCATCCCCTTGGCTTGTTCCAAGCTTGGGGGGAGTGCCACGGTATCACCATCATTATCTTTTATCTTTTACCTTTTTAGTGGATTCATATCTTTGGTAGAGAGGTTATCTTATAGTTTGGCTTGCATGTGGAAGTATCTCTCCTTTAGTTGATTATCTATGTATCCCTTGGTGTGAGTGCCTTTATGGAATATTAATGAGAAGTTTCATCTTTTACTTGTTGCACTTCTTATTTTAGTTTTCAATTTCTATTATATGATGGATATGTTCATCAGTATTGGAATCACTTTGGGATCATCAAGTGGATCTAAATTGGTTTTGGCAAACCGAGCTCTGGTCAATAGCAATACTTTTTGAGGTTTGAAAGAAAAAGAGAAAAAGCTTACAAGTATTTTGTATCATTTACTTTCTTTATTGTTGGCTCATAAGCTTAGTATTATTTATTTAAGATCTTTTGTGTCTTCAAGGAATATTGCATGTTTGGCTTTATCACTTGTAGGTTTGCTTGTTTCTTTCAACTCTTTTGCTTGCTACCCAGCCTTGCTAGCCAAAAACCTGTTTTGAGAAGGCATACTTCTCATGGTTCCAACACCTTTGAACCAAAACCCGTGCCATTTGTGTCCACCATATCTACCGATTAGCATTTGCTATTCCAAGCAAATTATCAAGCTTCATCTATCTTTCGAATTAAAAAGTATTTTGTTATGTGAAAACTAGTTAGTAAAGCTCTCACGAACTTGATGGCACACCTTATTTTCTTGCTCCTAATAGACTTTAACCATTGTGTCATCGAAGTTGTATATGCTTGCATCTATATGTTGGAATTAGCAGAACCATGTTGTCACAGGTAACACTTTCAACATTGCACTTATATGTTGTACACAGTTGATATCATGCTCTTTTGTTTGCGGATGTCGACCATGTGAAATAAAGAGGGAGTTTGTAAGTCCATGGAGTGATGTATGTGTGTTAGAGAAACATCTGGTCCGCTAGCCTAATCTATGCCTAATCATGGTGGAAACTTGTAGCATCACCATAGTGATCATTCTATGAGGCATCCTTAGTAAAAAGCTATGCACATAGTAAATAAAAATATCGCTGAGATGATCATTGTCTGCTTGCCTTGTCATTTTGGTTATGAGATAGCTCATGTACCATGTGCAAGGGGTACCCCGTTGGCGATTCTTTATGATACACATGTACTTACAATGACAAGAACTTACTAGTGACCAAAGTTGATTAGCATGAGGAGCGACCCTCGTACTCAAGGGACATGAGATTGCCAACTTATATTTCGTCAAGCATATACTCCATCTTTGTGCACTATAAACTTAATCATATCAATATGCCTATGATAGGGTCAATGAGGGCTCAAATCTAGTAAGTACCATAATGAAAGTACAAAGGAAGTCGCCTAGAGGGGGGTGAATAGGCTTTTAAAATTATTACGGTTTAGGCTCAAGTAAATGCGGAATAAAACTAACGTTTAATTTATTGAGCACAAAACCTAGCCACTAAGTTCACCTAGGTGCACCAACAACCTATGCTAATCAATACAAGCAACAAGGTGATAGCAAGGTATAAATACTTCAAGCACGATGGCTATCACAATGTAAAGTGCATAAGTAAAGGGTTCGGTTGAGAGATAACCGATGGGCGCGGAGACGAAGATTTGTTTCCCGAAGTTCACTTCCAAAGAAGCTACGTCTCCGTTGGAGAGGTGCGATGGCGCAATGCTCTCCGAACGCCACAAATGGCTCACCTCGAGGTGTGGTGGCTCGATGCTCACCCAATGCCACACAAGGCCTCACCCCGGATGCGGAAGTACGCAACTCACCGACGCCACAAAAGGCTCACCCTATTCTCCCAAGTGCGCACCACAAAAGGCGGGCACTTGCTCCACTATGGGACGCTTGAGGGTGGTCACCGAACCCGTACAAGATTGGGGCTAACTCCAGAACTCAATTGGATGCTCCCAATAACAAAGCCACAAAAGGCCAATAATGCCACAAAAGGCCAACAACGCCACAAAAGGCTACAAGACCACAAAAGGTCAACAAGACCACAAAAGGTCAACAATCCAACCACACAACCGTCTAGGGTTCCAAGGAACCCAAGAGAAACAAGCTCACAAGCTTGAACTCGCCGAATCTCCGAGGAGAACTCAAACCTATGCACCAAATGCAAGGGCAAGTCCTTCTCTCCCAAATTCCAACAAAGATACAAAAGCTATTGGGGGAATAAAGGAGGAAGAACACAAGAGGAGAAATCAAACCTATGCACCAAATGCAAGGGCAAGTCCTTCTCTCCCAAATTCCAACAAAGCTACAAATGTTATTGGGGGAATAAGGGAGGAAGAACATCTAATGCCCCGGTTCTGAAAAGACCGTGGCCTCTATGTGACATGCCAATCCCTGGATCGGTTCATTGGCCCACAATAGAGTAAGATAGATAACATAGCAAAATATCCATGTATCATAGATAACGAAGATCCAGAGTACCATTATTATAATAAAAGATTAGCACAAAGCTAGCTCAAATTATTTAGGTAGCAACATAAATAAAGTAAATCCTCCATTCTTCAAATTGCCCACAAGTGAACAAGTGCCGAGTGGAGTACCGTGGCCTATAACGATCAATCAGAATCGGAATAACCTGCAACATGAAACGTAGCAGCCCCGAAGGGTCAATACATGGAATGTATGGCAAGTAGAGCTAGTAAAGGAGACATTAGTACTAACATCTACATGCATATTTGGAAGGTGGAGCTATGTCTGGCTTGCATTTGCAAATACATTTGTACTACTTTCATAAACAGTGTTTGATTTTCTTTGAAAAGATCCCAATTAAGTTAACCCAACAATATTAAAAAAATTATGAAATTAGAATGAGCGAGAAACATGTCATGGAATCAATATCTAGCAACTCAGATGTCCATAACCGGGGACACGGCTAATCGATTAGATTATACACTCTGCAGAGGTTAGTACACTTTACCCATGTGACTTGGCCAGCCCAGCTCGTACCATCACTCTCATTTTGGGTGATGATAGGGAGAAGTCCAAGAAGAGACTGTTCGGGAAGTAGCACCCCAATCCCGACGTGCACCGGTCCAACCTACCAAAATTCTACATCTCTGGATACGCGGGTTCGGGTTACCACAACCTACTAAGTCCAACCAACCGCCCATTTCATTATTGGCACATGGTTGTACACGTAAGCTACACAATAAAGAAGCCAATCATTCTCTCTTGATACCTGGGTGCCTTTCCGCAATGAAACCTCCAAAATTTATCAATACCATCACACCCAGGGGGTTCATTGATTAAGTTGTTTTTAGTTTTTACAAACCAATACTTTGAGAAAACAAGTATCATGATGTAACCCAGCCCTCGTTCAACATAGCATGGCTAAGCACATCTACCAACGGTGGTTCATCTACAAGGAAAGCCCTACCATATAATAGGATATAGCATAGCGATAGTATCAACCTACACATGCCACTACAAAATACACGACAATGCATTGAAAATAGTAGGACGATATCATGAACAAAGTAGCATCTACTTGCCTTGGTTGTAGCGGTCGGGAGCAAAATCCTCACACGAGCAAGCGTTGCACTCAACACAATCTACACGATACAATTGCAATCATAAACAAACAACCCACAACATATGCAACAAAGATGACGCATGAATGCAAGAACGACAAGTGAATTGGTGCTACAGCTGCACCACAACATCCTATAACATAACACTACCGATTGCATGCATGGAAAATAGTTTTAGCGCTAGGAAAACTATTAAGTAAAAGTAATGCTCCAAACTAGAGCTAGAACTTAAATAATTCACTACCGGTAGTATACTATTTGTAAAATCTTGGAAAAATTCTACAGCATAGGCATCGCTGATTAGAAACAGTACCAACTGGAATTACTCAAAAAGGAATTATAAAACTCCTCGAGTAATTAAAACACTGCAGAAATACACTAGACAATTCCTGCAGAAGTTTTTAACGTAAGCCTATCTTTTTAATTCACGATGAGATTCCCCTCGTTCCACTGAATCCAAGGACATATCATACGCGATTTTTGGAGCTACGGATCTTTTTCTACGAATTTAATACTCCAAAAAGGCCACTAACTAGTTTGATTAAACTGTACTAAACCTTGCAGCAAAAGTCTGAACCAAAGGTATGCGAGATTCTACACGACTCACTGAACCCGTACATATTTAATTTGCAATTTTTGGCCAAGCGGTTTAATTTCTACGCAATTTACAAGATTCTACCGAAATCTGCCAACTAAAAGGATTAACGAAATTGACCGATCAAGCTGGTTATTGATCGGTCAACTCGTCTCGATCGGGCGTCGACTAGCCAACGCTCGAGTCTGACTGGTCAACTTTCTGATCTAAGCCGCTGATCCGAGATCGGCTGTTGTCTTACCAGAAACGGACGGCGAATCGGACTCCGGAAGGTGCGGCGAGTTCCGGACGGCGACGGCGATCGGTTCCGGCGTCGGGGTTCTTCCTGCACGGGTACACACGGTCAACTTCGGGTCGAGGAAAATTATAATCACGCAGCAAGGCGGTAGCGTCACGTGAGTGTATGCGTGCATGCAATAACGCAGCGTCTTGGTACTGGCATGGCATAAGCGGCATGTATGCAGTAGCGGCGGCGAAAGCGGCCGCAGAAGCGCGCGGTGAGGTGGGCGGGCGGCGCAGGCCGAGACGGCGGCGTGCTCACGGGCGGTGGCGGCTGGGTGGCGGCCACGGGCGGTGTCCGCGCGATGGCGGCGATCATGGCGGCGTGGCGGCATGGTGCTGCAGCGGTGGCGAATCTGGCGGCGGTCTCGGTGGCGAACGGAGAGGCGGCGGCGGGGTGGCGGCGGAGGCGGGTCCGGTGGCGGGCTCGCCTCGGGCGGCGTCTTGGCAGAGAAGATGGCGGCGGTGGTTGGGGTCGTGGGCACAGGTACCGAGGCGGCGGCGGGTCCCTCTTTAAGTGGCCCCTTGCGCGTAATCCTACTCAGAAACGGTCCAGAGTTTGTTTATAACTCGGAAATCGGTCCAGATTTTCGGACCGTTTTCCGGCGGTTTACTAAAACGTTCGAAGCTTTTCCGTACGAACTCCGATTGGAGCGATTTTCGCGCCTACGGGTTCGTATCGTCGAGGGGAACAATCTAGAGTCAAGGTTTGAGCGCAACCTCGAACCTACAGGGGTGGTTGTCGCAAGTCCTACTAAAGCTTCCCGCAGGAACCTCGTAGTGAAACAAAATAGGGTTTCGAAGGTGGCGTTTCGCCAAACCTTTGTACTCGACGGTTTTGCATGGAAAGACATGATGCAATGCTATGAATGATATACAAGACCAAATCTAAAATTTGGGATGTGACAGAACACAAGAGGAGAACACAAAACTCTCCAAGATCTAGATCCCAATGATTCCTTCACAAAGAAGGGATTTGACTTGGGGGGATTGTAGATCTAGATCTCCTCTCTCAAATCCCTCAAAAGATGCAAGAATCATAGGAGGGAAAAGGGAGAGGGAAAGCTTCTTCAAGGTTGACAATGGAGGAGAGAGAGAAAGCCAAGAACCAAGAAGAAAAGTTGTGTCCCACGAAGGGGAAGAGGATCCCCTTTTAAAGGGCTCCCAGATCTGCCCGTTATGGGCATTCGCGACACCTGGCCGGAACTTCCAGTGGGAGGCCGGAAGTTCCGGTGGCACACAGCCAACGGTCGAAAACTGCAGAGCGGGAAACTGAAAAAAATGAATCATGGCCGAAACTTCCGCCGGTTCACCGGAACTTCCGGTGGGAGCAAAACTTCCGGTGAAAGTTCCGACAGAAGTTCCGTCAAATAGACACAACGAAAACAGAAGGTTACTGAACATGAGCGGAACAAGAGCCGGAAATTCAACTGGAGCTTTCGGCCTGAGCGGAACTTCTGGTCACTGGCCGGAACTTCCGGTGAGAGCGAAACTTCCGGTGGAAATTCCGACTGAAGTTCCCTCAAATAGCACATCCAAAACATAAGGTTACTGAGCGTGAGCGAAAGAAGACCCGGAACTTCCACCGGAACTTTCGGTGGCAAAAATGCCCTAGCGTAACTTCCGATGGCAAGCCGGAACTTCCGGTCAGAGAAATTCCAGAAACCAGAAAACCAGAAACGCAATAACTTTTGCATCCGAACTCCAAACGGGATGAAACCAATTTTGTTGGAAAGATAACGACGAATATAATCACACATATATGTATTGGGTATCACCTTGGAATATAGCGAAATATTGGGTATCACCTTGGAAGAAAATACTATGAATATATATGTGAAGTATCCCCCAAGGTGTGGAGCCGGAAAACTCGCAAGATCAAAAACCGCAATAAGATATGCAAGTGAAATCCTTAGATGATGAACTAGAGCTTGTTATGATGATGACCACAAGCTCTAGATCCTCTCATGGACAAGAACCAAATAATTACCAAGAAATATGATGCTATGAATGCAAAGGTTTGAGCTCTCTTCGAACGATGCAAACGAGACACCCGCTTGAGAGCCCCTCTTGATAGTACGGCTATCTATCCTAAACCCGGTCTCCCAACTAACAACACGAGACCGACAAAAGAGAAGCCCTATCAAGAACATACCTTTGCCTTGAGCAACCCACTTGAACTTGATGTAGACCGTCTTGTTCTTATATAGTGGGAACACCTTTCTTGGATGCTCTTGCTTGATGAAGATGAAGACTTGCAAATTGCTCCCCCATGGGGAAACCTCTTCTTTGAACTTGTCTTCATCATTCCATGAGCACGAGGATGGCAAGATTCAAGCATGAGATCTTCTAGAGATGGCGCATCTTGAGCTCGCCCTTCTTCACCCCTACTTGAGGTTGATCCATCTTGATGCAACTCTTTGCACATGCCTGGATCGAACTTCAAGCTCCTTCTTTCTTCATGATTCCAATGGGCACAAAGCCCTTGGACATTTCTTCATCTTCCAACCTTGATACCAACACATGGCCCAAGCGATGCCAATGGACAAACCTACAAGTGAAACTCAATTTACACATTAGTCCATATAGATTGTCATTAATTACCAAAACCACACATGGGGCATACATGCCCTTTCACATAATCTTTTGGAAGCTCTTTATGACTTGTAATCCCTTTTACCCTCTATGAAGGGACCTTTCTCCTATTTTCTAAGATTGAGTCAGTAAACCTACTTCCTCTCTATCTCCAGCAAGCATTTGAGTTGTTGAGTTTGAAGCATTCATATGGTGATTTATTCACTCATGTTATTTATCTTCCTTGTTTACACAAAACTCTTATCTATTGAGTATTACTTTGAAAGCCTTCATTGAAAAACCTTTTTGAGCAAAGAGTGCTCCTGTTATAAAACTTCTACAAAAAGCTTTTTGTGAAACTGTTTACCAGCTATTCTCTGACCAAGAACAAGAGTTTGCTAATTCCAATTATGATTTATCTTCATGCATCTCTATTGTCACACATGTACTTGTTGCAAGCTAAGTTATATAATGGTGAGTTGCTTTATTCTATGAGTTGTGTAATGGTAAGTGTGATGCTTCTTGTCCGTATTATTTTATCGACACTTCACTCCATAAACCTGTGGACATGTTTACTGGGCTCAGTTTTCGCTTGGGGATAAGCGAAGGTCTAAGCTTGGGGGAGTTGATACGTCCAATTTGCATCACCATTATATATCATAATTTTCCTCTATTCATTGATATATGTCTTATTATGAGGTAATACTTATGTATTTCATCTGTTTACGCATGTTGGATGATTCTTGGAGGATGGACTGCCGGGGTCTGGATTCTGATGGAAAAAGAGGTGTTTTGATGCAATTTCGCAAAGATCAGGAAAATACCAAAAAGATATGGGAAAATTATATTTTCCCAAAAGACAGAGGAAGCCAGAAGGGGAGGCGAAGAAGGGCCACAGGGGGGCCATACCCCCTAGGCACGGGTCCCCCCTGGGCCGCGCCTAAGGCAGGTGTGGCACACCTTCTCGGCCCCCGACTCCGCCCTCTCGCCTATATCTTCCTTACGGAACCCTAACATCAGGGGAGAGACCACAGATAGATTTCCATCGCCTCTGCGAGGCAGAAAACACCGAGAGAGAAAGATCTCTCCAGCAGACAGATTTCTGCCGGGGAAATTCCTTCCCAGAGAGGGGAGATCGTGGCCATCAACACCGTCATCAAGCTAGGCTTCATCAGGATCATCATCATCATCCACATCATCTCCACCAGCACCATCATCACCACTCCATCCCGCTGTAACAGTCGTGTTAGATACTTACTTAGTTCATAGGGGAAACTTTCCCGGTGTTAATTACTATTGTAGTTGATGCTTGTAAGTGGAACCATTATATTATTGTTTATGTTCAGATTTTTATTCATCACCATGTCACCTTTGATCTTGATCCATATGATGTCTTGTGAGTAGTTCGTTTAGTTCTTGAGGACATGGGATAAGTCATGTTGTTATTAGTGGATTTGTGTTGAGTTATTATTCAATGGTTTAGTATTTAAGTTGTGGTGCTATTCTTCTAGTGGTGTCATGTGAACGTCGACTACATGATACTTCACCATTTATGGGCCTACGGGAATGCATTGTGTATTTGGCAACTAATTGTGGGGTTGCCGGAGTGACAAAAACCTGAACCCCCGTTAGGACACCTTTGCACAAGGGAGTGTAGGATCTCAGAGTTTAAGGCTGAGGTTAGTTTTATATCTTAATTACTTTCCTGTAGTTGCGGATGCTTGTAGGGGGTTTAATCACAAGTATGTATTAGTCCAAGTAAGGTCGGTACATTAGCATAGGTTCACCCACACAACACTTACAACACCAAAGAAGAGTACTCAGCTATTTGAAGCGAAAGCACTTGGCAGAATTCCCATGTGTCCTCGAGAACGTTTGGTCCTTATAAGTATTCCCACTGGCTTGTACTTTGCTAAGAAAGGATTGGGAACTTGCTGCGTTTGTTCTTTGTCTTTATTAATTGCACTTTGTTTTGTTGCTTTATCACAAAACCATTAAAAATCCGTTTGCTAAGTATTTACAGAGAATTCCTGCTCCATACCACTAGTAAACACCTTCTGATCCTCATTGGGATCGACACTCCTATTTATTCAAAGTACTACGATACACCCCCTATACTTGTGGGTCATTATTTAGCGCCTCATCATTCAAACTTGCAGTTTCCCATAGAGAGGCTTGATCTCAATTCCATGATAGAACATAAATTTGTTTCTTCTTGGGCTAGTTTGAGCGAGTTACCTTATGAAATAACCTTTCTCAAGAGTGGTTGGAGAGGGGGTAAGTCTGAGAAAGTAATCCCTTTGCCTACACCTTCTTTGTTTAACTTTGATACCAGGCAAGGATTTTCACTCATGGAGGAAGAACTTGACACATACATGGCGGAGCTCTCCTAAAAAGAGGAGAATATTGGAGAGGATGTCGAATATAATTCGATTTATCCCTCCAACATGGGGGATTCTTCATACCAGCAACCCTCTTATGATTGGGGCGCTTCTTCTTCTTCATCGCAAGGGCCTGATTATGATCATTCCTATGATGATCCACCGACTTGGGGCTACTACCCGCGTTTTGATTGATCTCCACTTAGGACAAAAGCCTAATCTCAGGCGAGGTATACCAACATCACACCCATATACATATCATGTTCGTCCGTACTTTGCATATCCATGTTTCGCTTTCTTTTTAGTTTTTGTTTCTACTTTCCAAAACACAAAAATACCAAAAATATTTTCATTGTTTCTCTTTGTTTGTTTCTTTGTCTTTTAGCTTTGATTTTCTAAAAAGAAAAATCCAAAAAGATTTTATTTTGTTTTCTTTTGCCTTCGGTGCTTGCTTTTCAAAAATAGAAAACCCAAAAATATTTGTTGCTTCTTCTCTGGTTTTGTAAAGTTTGTTGCGGGGTTCAGCGGTTCTCAGTGACTCCTTTGGAGTTTGGTTTCATGTTATTATTCAAGTAACACAAGTGAAAGGCAATAATGATGAATTATGATAACTCAGGGTGTGGTAAGAGGCTGGTAATGAACTCTATTTGTTTTCATTTTTGTACATATACTCATCATTATGGACATGCTTAGTCTATTCATGTAAGGTGTGTGTTATTTATTGGATGCTTAGTTTCTTGCTCTCTTATGATTAGCTCCAACTTTCTAATAGTTTGTAGCATGCCATATAAATATTTTCTTGCATTTTTCTATTCATAAATTGGTATGACATTGTGGTATTCTCCTCGGAATGTTTCATTTGAATCGACTTGGCACATTCTCACGCATGCATATGACTGAACCAAAGTCAGTTAAGCCTCGATGATTTATTTTGCCTCGGAGTTCTTCTATCACTTTTATGCCATAATTAGTTTTGTTTTGTTTCAAGCATGATTATAACAGTTACTGCTCTCTCATTTGCTGCTCCCTTTCTATTGCTATCCTTCACTTGAACTGAGTATGAGCTCTACTTGTGCATCCAGCTCCCCAAAACCAAAATTGTCAAAAGGTGACCACCATATCTACCTATTAGCATCATTGCTATTCCGTGCATATTTATTATGCCTTGTTTTCTTCCAAATAAAGTGTTTGGTTGTTATGAGAAAGTTAGTCAGTAAAGCTCGCACGAACTTGATGGCACACTTTATTTCTTGCACTTAATAAACCTGAACCATTGTGACTGTCCATGAAAGTTATATGCTTGCAAATTATAGGCTGGGAGTTAGCAGAACCGAGCTATCACGGAGAACGCTTTCAACACCTGTAAATATTATCTAGTTAATATCATGCTCTTTTGTTTACGGATGTTGGCGGTGTGAAATAAAAGGGGAGCTTGTAAGTCCATGGAGTTATGTATATGTGTTAGAGAAACGCCTGGGCCGCTAGCCTAAGCCATGCCTAATCATGGTGGAAAATTGTAGTATAACCATAGTGAGCAATCTATGAAGCATCCTTAGAAAAAAATATAGGAAAAAGAGAAGAGAAAAAATATATGCACCATACTCATGGTAAATAAAAGGATCGTTGAGATGCTCACTGTCTATTGCCTTATCATTTTGATATGGGACAACTCCTGTATCATGGGGCAAGGGGTACCCCGTTGGCGGTTCTCTATGATACGCATGTACTTACAATGACAAGAACTTACCGGAAACTAAAGTTGAGTAGCATGAGGAACGGCCCTCATACTCAAGGGACATGAGATTTCCAGTTTATGGTTTGTCAAGCATATAACTCAAATTGTACCTCACTTTAAAATTAACCATTTAAAGATGCCTATGATAGGGGAAATAAGAGCTCAAAGCTAATGAGTATCATACTTTCAGCATTTGGAAGCCTTTCAAACTTTTCAAAACCTTTTTACTTCTTTGTTGAGTCACCACTTATTCTATGAGCACCTTCTTGAGAGCATAGTTGTCATTCTTAGTGTAATATGCTTGTCTCAAAACATGGTTAATTGTGACATAACTTTGATGCTTATATCTTTGATATCTTTACTTCTAGTCTTCATCTGAACTTCAGAGGTGCCTTGGCATTTATATTTTGCTCCACAATCAAAGGCAAGCGAGATACCACTTTATCATACCTTCTTATGAGCATTACAATGTTGCTTATGCTTATGTTTCATGCTGCTTACTATTATTATGTTGGAACCTCTTCATAGCTTGCATGACTATTGAGTAGACTTATTTGCATACTCCTTATTATGAATTGTCTAAGTATTGATCATATGTTCAGAATATTGTAACATCCCAGGATTAGCACCTAGAAATAGAGAGGACACAGGTTTGTGCATTGCACTCATGCATAAGAAAATCCGAGAAATTTTTGCGCAAAACTAAAAGAGCTATAGAGCGATCGAGATCTCTCTTGTACTGATGGAAACTTCAGAGCAAGTGCGATAGATTTCGGCATGACCTTTGTAGAATTCTTTGCTTTGGGGAAAGGTGGTTCAAACATGTATTTGAATTTCAAATATGAATTCTAATGAATTTATAAAATTCACAAATCGAAATTGGAAACATTTAATAACTTGAAATGAAATGATATAAAAAGAATTATTGATTAATATATATATACACATATAGTATTACATTGATCTTTTACAATAAATGAATAAAAGTAAAGTATTAGGAAACAAATAAGTAGAAAAGGAATTACATTACTGAAATAAATAAAAGAATTCTTTATTACCAGAAAATATATATGACATTGTCTTTACAAATGAATTGTAAAAGAAAAAGGAAATAAGTAAACTTTATTGAATAAAATACAACAATACAATGTTTTTACAATATTCAAACAGAAAATAAATTACAATATTTTATACTAAGAAACTCCTAAGCTAATGTTCTCTTATTTCCTTCATCATCTGACATTTTCTTTCTTCTTTTCATTTCATGCAAACACAACAAAAATAAAAAGGAAACAAAACAAAAATAAAATAAAAGAATGTTAGTTGGATAGTTAGTTTTGCTCTCAGAAGTGAACAGTGAAATGCACTGTTAAGTTTCATCATTGAGCTAATATGTAAGGGGCAAGTTTCACCAAATTGAGGATCTATTCTTATATAGTAATGGCCTCAGTACAACATCACAGGCTTGGAGAGTGGCATGTTTCACCATGGCAGTAAAAGTAAAAAGATAAAGATTCCACAAATATCAAGTTTTCACTTGATCTCATCCACACTAGCGGGTCCCACTTGCAAGAAGCTTGCGCATCAACATGCAGTTATCTGATGTCAACACATGAGCAATCAGGGGAGGATAAGAAGGAACCAGCCGTGGCAGTCCATTGCTGCTAGCTACTCCTTCCACCCCAGATCATTTCTTAGCACTAGAACTCCCAAGCTCCACACATAACCAACCACATTTTAGAATCAGATTATCACTGATCTATCCAACTCCATCAACAAGAAACCACATCATACCACCAAACCGTTAACCAACTCTGGTTACTCCCTGGATCCATCCAAGAGTTAGCCTTAGGAGAAGAAGGCCAGGACATAGTTGTATCATGAGCACAAAGATAAAGAAGGAGCAGGCCAGCAAGGTGGAGAAGTAAATTGGAAGGAGAGAGAAGGCTGTAGCAGATCAAGAAGCTCAAGTCATAGTGAAGCAAGCTAAAGCATAGCAGCAGTTAGATCAAGTAGGAACATACCCCACCCATGCATCATATAATTTTGTTGTTCTGCACTAATAGGATTAAGGGGAATAAGGGATGCTATAAATCAATCTCTATTCAATCACCCTTCAACTAGAACATGCCTAGGAGGATTAAGAGAATAGTTTTCCTCTCAGAACTACATAGAAATGCTATGAAGATTCTTCCTAGAGGTTTCTATTACCATATCATAACATTTGTTCCTATCAAGGCAAAGCCTCAGCCTTTGCATCATTGGCCAGGTGTATGATCTTAACAAGTAAAATCATTAAGCACAACAGTATAAAGATAGATCACGGTCAGCAAAAGAATATCAAGTGTAGATAACAACAACTGCACCACAAGCAGTAGGTTGATCCTTATGCTCATCATTTAAGTCATGTTTCATCAACTCAGAGCTAAGATCTATTTACTGTAGTGTCACTCTCAGCCTTACATGTTGGTGGCATTTTTAAATCATCATTGAGTTAAAAGAAGAAGGAAATAATAGTATATGTTCTTTTAATCAAACTGTATGTCTTAGTCTTAGCATTCTTAGAATTTACCACAAGTTTTATCCAACCAAGCTCATAGCAGATCATGCAAATAGGAAAACAATATGCACACTCCAATGGAGGCACCAAGTGGTATCTATTAAGCAAAAGCCTTGCTAAATGAGACAATCACATCAGCCCAAATAAAAGAAAATCATCTTCCTAGCCAAATCCTAGGAATCATTTATAATTATCTGACTATCATGTTGATAGTATACATATTGGTCACTTCCTCACCTATGAAGAATTCAAATCATTTTCCCAGATCATCTGATCTAGGAATCATTTAACTAGTTATCAAGCAATTAAGTAGATAAAGGAATCTACTTTAAATCTTCTAATTCATAATTGTCCAAGATCATGCCTTTGCATGATATGATCATCAATAGTTCATTCAAAACCATCTGCAAGCAACCAACACTAAATTTGGATCATTTTCCTAGATATTTAGCTAGGAATCATTTGTGTGTAACATCACTGCCATATTGATAGTACAAATAGGGCACACCAAATAAGTTCAAATCATTTTTCTAGTTAAACAACTAGAAATCATATAAATTCCAGCAAATAAAATGCTCATACATGATAGCCAAACATCATATACCTAACTGCAAATTCAGGAATTAAGCATATATGAACTCACTACCCAAAATAACAGGAAGTTAGAGTATTATCAAATTAGTCATATTCTTCACACAGTTGAGCACGACAGTGACAACCCAGGCACAATTGTATATGCTTGGTATATCTACTAGTTAGAAGAGAGCATCCAAAGAGGGCCATTTAATTATCACATGATCTCTGTCTTATAAAAGTTACCAGAAATCTATACACAAGCATTTGACATTAGTGGATCATCATTGACACACTTTAAAGGATCTTACAGATCAAAGATAAGGGGGATGTCACCACATAAAGCTTTAGCAGATGCTACTAGGGATCTAGGATCTTCAGTAGAGAAGGGTAATAGTAAAAGGAGTAGAGAAAGTAGAAGGGGTACCTACCTGGGGCGAGTCCTAGCTCGCCGAAGAGGAGACAGAGGCCGCGAGTGTAGCAGCATGGCGACACGGTGGGCACTGAGGCGCCTGCACCGCCCCGAGCCGTCCCAGCAGCGTCAATAGCGCGCGGAGAGTGTCGTAGCCAAGCAACAGCACTGCCAGAATCGACAGCGGTCAGGCTAAGGCAAAACTAGGGTTTCGGCCAGACGCGTGCAAGGCCACGATTGAACCTAGTCGACAAGGAGAAGGGAAGAGTTGGTAGTGGCGAGCCAGCGCCAACTCACGGCAGCAGCCAACAGCGTCGGATTTGGCCGGCGTTGGTCACGAGGGCGGCGGTGGCAGCGTGTGCCGGTGAGGTAGAGGAACGAGACAGGGAGAGTGGGGATGTACGCAGCGGAATATTGATGTCTTATCCCCTCTTCACTTAGAAATTCATTCAGAGTGTAGTTCTTGAACTTGGAGCCGTTGTCGCTTCTTATTGCCAATATAGGGTCATTGTGTTGTCGCTGGAACTCATTGGCAAAATCGATGATCGTTTGTTGTCTCTCACTTTTTTGCTTGAAGAAGTAGACCCATGTATACCTTGAGTAGTCATCAACAATGACAAGACAATACTTCTTCCCACCAAGACTTTCATGAGATGGAGGACCAAACGATCCACATGAAGGAGCTCCAAGATCCTCTTTGATGAAATAATTGTCTTACTTCGATGGGGAGAGTCATGACTCTTTCTTTCAGCACAAACTCTGCAAACACGATCTTTGGCAAAGGAAACATTTTATTTTCGTCCAAGAATGTGGTCACCCTTGTGAATAATTTGCAAAGTTCTCATGTTGACGTGGGTTATATGGCGATGCCATAACCCTCCCGCGTTGGCCTTTCCGAATAAGCACATTAGACCTGCAGTGGTTTTCCCCGAAAATTCCACCACATACAAGTCATTTTCGACGTACCCAACAAAAGAAACCTTTAGAGACTTGCTCCAAGAGTACCACTAAATCATCATCAATGAAAATTGCAAAGACCATCTTACCAAGGGCACGAAGAGAAAGTAAATTGTAACCAAGGGTCTCAACAAGCATAATGTCTACGAGAGAGATATCATGAGCAACCACAACCTTGCCAAGATCCAATACCTTTGACTTTGACTTATCACCATAGGAGATGGTTATTTGATCATGATTATGCCTCATCTCCATGATGATATCCTTGCTTCCGGACATATTACTTGTGCATCCACTATCAATCACCCATTTCGACCCACCATAAGCATAGCCTTACAAGAAAACTACTTATTAGTTTTAGGTACCCATTTTTTAATGGGTCCTCTCATATTAGTAACGGGGTCTTTGGAACCCAAATAGACGAAGCAATGCAGAAGAACCAATATAACTAGCATAAACATCACCATAATAATCATGAAATAACTCATAGTGAGGATTATTATACCTTGCAAAACCATAATAATTAGTTTTGTCCTTCGTGATGTTCTTTTCAGCGGTGCTTGTCTTTGCTTGAGCATTCTTGTCCTTCTTCTTATTTTTTTTTTCTTCTTCTTGGTTTGGGGGACATATCCAAGTCCCTCCTTTGCATTTTTTGTCCTTTGCTTTCTAAGGACCAAATTGAGAACTTCTTTACCTTTGGGAAGTGATGCCTTGGCAAGCTCATATTTTAATCTAACATTTTCTTCTATAATTTCTTCGTGAGCACATATTGAAGTAGAAGTGCTAGGACATCAAACTTGGTTAATCGAATTTGGAGATGATCATGAGACTCATTTAGAATAGAGTATTAACTCTCCAATGCCTTGTGAGCAATGTCAAGTCTCTCTAGTTTCTCGGAGAGTCTAGCGTGAGCAGCCCCAAATTCAACTTTCTCCTTTTTTTAGTTTCTTTGCCTTTGCAATGTCATGATCACATTACTTTACAAGCTTGGAAATAAGTTCATCATGTGACTCCTCAATAGACTCAAGCCTCTCCTCAAGATAAGCCCAAATCTCTTCTTCAAGAGAGAATTCTTCAAGGATGTTATCTCCATCGCATCCTCTCTTTCAATTCTGACCTTTTCTTCAAGGAGATATTTCGAGTGAACAAGTTGCCCCATGATGTCCTCGAAGTGCATCTTATGCTCACCTTGCAGGTTAGTAATAAAATGGTCCAAGGCAATAACTTCTTCCTTAACCTTAAGACTAGTGGAATCATCCATATCAGCATTCATATTAGTCTTAGGAAAGGAAGTGGTGGAAGGTGATACCTCGGAACCTCTTGACATAAGATGAGTGACGTTCTTGTTGATGACGTTCTCATTTGGAGAGTCGAAGAGTGAAGTAGTAGGTGTAGATGTGGTGGCTATGGAAGCCACCTCTCGTGTGCTATCAGCATCCTCTTCGTGTTCACTTGTGAATGAGTACTCCTATTGAGCTACCAACACAATCTTTGGTTGCTTCTTATAAGGAGCATTCTTCTTGACAAATGGCTTCTTATGAGGCGCCTTTGACTTTTCCTTGAGAACCATCCTAGCCCCATAATCTTCTCAACTTTGATAGGGGCACTCATCTACAAAATGCAAATGGTCTCCGCAATTTTAGCTAGATCTCAGTTCTGGACCGTTTTCCTTCCTTCCATTTGACCCATTATTGCATTCAAGTTTAGATTTAGCTTTGGCGGGGTCCTTCCAAAAGTTTCTTGCATAGAAGGCCATGGAGTTTATATGTGCCCGTTTGACCTCCTCGGTGCAGTTCATGGCAACAATGTCATCATCTTCTTGCTCAATAACATTTGCCTTCAAGGCCACATTTACCCCCTTTTGCATTCCAATAGCTCGTGAACGAGCATCTTGAGCATTATTGGCGATGACTTTTAGTGCAACCATTTCTTGCATGACTTCATTGGAAGTCATTTGGTGATAGGTGTGTCTTCCTTGAAGACTCTTCAAATCTGTGGCTGAAATGGCATAAGAGCACTTACATATTTTCTCATGTGTTGCACCATCGTTTCTAAATGTTGTGGAAATGGACTTGAGTCTTCTATACATGTCTTCGTGATCCTCACCATCCATCATATAGAATCCTTCCGCTTGGTTGCTTAGAGCATCATACTTATTTCTTCTCATGCTCTCATTTCCAATGAATAATTCGGTGAGGGCATCTCATGCTTCCTTAGCAGTGCTGAGATGTTCTATATGAGGCATGTCCTTGGGACCCACACCAAGCTGCGTCATGTGTAAAGCCGTTGCATTGAGTTGACTATCGAAAACTTATCTTCTTGTCAAATTGTTTGGGTCCCCAATATGAAGACCATTCTCAATGATTTTCCATAACTCAATGGATGAGCTACACACATGAGACTTCATAAAAAATTTCCATTGATTAAAAGGAGATACAGTAAGCTTGGGTGGATCATCGCTATTGTTTATATGAGGGTGAGGGATTGGTGGATCAGGTGTGTATAAGTGAGAGATGTCACTATAATCCTCCCTACCACTTCCATTTTTCGAGGAGTTTTTACTTTTATCGTCACCCTCCAACTCTTCTTCCTTGGAGTTAGCATTAGCTTTATCCTTTGAAATAGGAGTGGCGGCCTCAGGGGAAGATGGAGGTGAGGTTTTAGGTAGAGAGAGACACGCTATCATTTCATGCATCTCTTGCATTTGGGTCTCCATGGATTTAATCAAGGTTGTTTCCAACATCTTGACATCATTCATGGTGACATCGCACATAGCCTCACTTCCATCTCCTTTTGTACCCATACTCTCTTAGGCGGTAAAGCCCGAATAAAGAGCTGAGACTCTAATACCAATTGAAATGGATCGTATGGGCACCTAGAGGTGGGGTGAATAGGTTATGCTCCAAATTTTAATTCTTTTCCAGAATTTAGGCCTGGCACAATGGTAAATTCTCTAGATATGCAACTACAGAGAATTTCCCTATATGCAAGCCTATCTACTAAGCGAGTAAATGCAAGTAACAAGGTAACCATAGTGAAGCACGCGGAGACACATGATTTGTGTGACCGTAGTTCCTTCCTTGTTAAGGTAAGTACGTCTGGGTTGGAGGGGTGGGAGGTACTAAGACCACCATGCCACAATAGGCCTCACTCTGTTCTCCGATGGGTCTCCCCACCAAACGCCTGATCCACCTTTACACTATATGGTACCCTTCGAGGCAGGAATCGGTGCCTTTACAACACTAGCGAGGCACACATCTACAATTGAATTGGATGCTCCCGTGATGACAACTAGCTTCCACAAGAACAAGTTAATCAATAACAAAAAATGGTGATCTAGATATTTGCAAGAAATACTAGATCAAGAATCCTCCAAGTGAATGGAGGGGAATTGAAGATCTTGATTGGTGATGATATAGATCAAAGCCTCCTCCTTTGATTCCCGAAAGATCGCAATCTTCGGGTGGTTGAATATGGAGATCTCATGAGTATTAGGATGAACATCATAGCACTTTTTTAATAAATCAAGCGATCTGAAAGGATGATCAATTGGGGTATTTATAACCCCTGCCAAAAGCCAGCCGTTGGAGAAAAGAGGGGCTATATTATCCGTCCTAAGTGGGGTCCGGATTATCTGGCCTGAAATCGTATTTTCTGGGCCAAAAATCTGCCCCCATACTATGGGACGTACCTTGGTTGCCCTTGACAAAAATTCTCGGGGGGGGGGGGATTATCCGGCCCCTGGAGGGGCGGATTATCCAGCCCGGGCAAAAACTCTGGCCCAGGGCGGACAATCCATGGGATAATCCACCCCCATACTGTGTGACGCGCCTTGTCCCCCTTTGTCGATCGAGCCAAGGGTGGATAATCCGGCCCTAGGAAGGGGCAGATAATCCACCCCCAAAACTCTAGTTTAGCTGCTTTTTGAGTGTCGTGGTGTGGAACACGGCAGTGCCATCGGGGATGGAAAAGAAGGGAAACACGGATGCATTCGGTGGCTCACGCAACGGGTTGGGCACGGTGAACCGCAAACACAGCGACGTACCCAGGTTTGGGGCCCTCTTGGCGAGGTAACACCCCTACTCCTGCAAGATGAACTATATGTGGGAGCTGATGCTCAATACAGATGCTCCTTGAGTTGTTTCCTTAGCGAATATTGAGAGCTAGAGAAAGATGGGGACTTGATGCTAGCACTTCTATCCTTCTATTGTTGCCTACCTAGAACCCTAGCTCTGCCCTCCCTTATATACTGGTCTGGGGGGCAGATTACAGATCGGGTCCTAGGGTTTACTATTTGGATAAGGGTTTATAGGACAGGCCAGCTGCAAGGCCTAGCCGGTGGGCCAGGACCCAGTACGCCCTTCTTTTAGCGTCATCCTTCTCTTTAGTGGTCACCCGGGCTTCCTTTGGGGCGTCATCCTTGCTTTAACGGTCACCCGGACGACTACCTTGCTTTATCTTTGTCGGGTAGCGCTGGCCATGACGGCATGCCAGCTAGCCCGATGACGAGGGAGAGCCAGAGGCGTACCCCGCACGGAGTGTCAGCCCTTCCGTGGTCTCCATCAAATCCGAGGTGAGCCGGGCGGAAACGGCCACCCGGCCGGTTCTTCTGGCCACCAGCTAGACAAGCCAGCCGGGAAGGTTATAAGCCCAGCCGGGTGTGGTCGCCAGTTAGCTAGAGTTGTCCTTCCTGGAGGCCAGGCGGCCTACTTGTGTCTGGCTTTCTGCACTCGGGGGTTATCCGCCAGACACTAGTCCCCGAGCATGTATGGGCTTGGCCGGTGGGCAAGATCTTCCGTGCTCATTCTTTCCCTAAGAGAGTTGTTTTGTTGCATCTGGCTGCGGCTTTTGCTTTTGCTTTCCGGCTGGATTTAACTGACTGCAGAATCGATGGCCGTCCACTGGGTGTAAACAGCGAAGGCAGGTACCGGCTAGTGCAGCTGAAAATGAAATGTTTAGCTTGATGACGTCGTTGATGTCGTCATCCACGATTGCGGCTCTGGCGCACGTCGCATTAGTTTGACATCCGCGTCGCTGCGTCAGTTTTTGGCAACTGCGCACGCAACTTGCCGCAGCGGTTTATCGGGGCGAGAGAACATGCCTCGTCTCCTGGTAACGCCCGCGGATCTTCTGTGGCGATTATGACAGCGCAGAGGATCTGGAGCCGAAGCGTCGTGTGGCTGTGGTTCCACGATGCCATGCGTCGCGCAGAAGCCGAAGAGGCGACGGTGCCATCCATGGGGATAAATAGAGCTCTGAGGGGGATCAGTTCCCACACTTATCCATCCTCCGTCTCATCTTCCCCTCGTACTCCAGCTCCCTCTGCTGTTGTACGCCTTATCCTTGCCGTCGCCGGCCACTTCTTACTCGTCCACAACGGCCACCTCCTCTGTCGAGATGCTGTCAGAGAAGTGCGGCGGCTGGTGCGGGTCCTTTGTGACCGACGAGCTTGTCAACAAGTACCAGCGAGGGAGGTTTCTTCCCTCGTCGATGCTCGTGAAGCACCGGCTCGCGCCGGAGGGGGAGCGGGTGCCGGATCCTCGGCCGGGGGAGCGCGTCGTCTTCCTCGCGCACTTTGCCCGCGGCTTCGGACTTCCCGCCAGCCCCTTCCTTCTCCAGCACTTTCTCTTCTTCGATCTCTAGCTTCATCACTTGGGTGCCAACGCCATTGCGCAGCTATCGCATCATGCGGCCTGCTGCGAATCATATCTAGGGGTGTGGCCTGAGGTGGCGAACTTTCTCAAGTTCTTCCACTTCAAGGCCCAAAACACCTCCAAGGGTGGTTCGCTGACACAGACGGGCTGCTGCGCCATCTACCCGCGGTCCTCCTCGCCGATGCCGTGGTTCGAGCTCCCCGACACCGTCAAGCTGTGGTAGCGCTCATATTTTTATGTGAGAAACGCCACAGAGATTGACTGGATCTGCCTTCCGCCTTTCGCCAACTTTCCCTCGACGTAGAAGGGCTGGACGACGAAGGGCATGGGCGCGACGGCGGACCTCGACCGGATGGCCACCCTGCTGGAGACGATGGTGGAGACGGAGAGGCTCACCGCCCGAGACATCACCTTGTCGTGGATGGTGCGTCGCGTGCTTCCGCTGCAGAAGTGGTCGCACAAGATGTGCCACCTATCGACCGCCAACGATCCGACGAGGACGTCGAGGAAGGATGTGCCCTACCAGGACCTGTGGAACTGGGTCTCCATGATCTCCAAGTTCTGCATGGAGGCCACCTGGGCATATTCCTGCCCTCCGTATCATCGCGGCCGCCTGCCGCCACGGGTAAGTTTTTCTCTGGTTATCTTGCGTCTCGCTCCTTGTCATCGCTAGCTTTCCTTGGGTGCCTTATGCTCCCTTTTTTGATTAGTTATTCACGGCGCAGATAGCCAAGGACGGTATGGGTGACTTCCCGCTTCCGTCCTTCTTGGAGGATAGGAAGCTGAAGAAGTACCCCCAGACGCAACCCGAAGGGTTTCCCGTTCGGGCGGATGATGGCCCCTCGGATCCTCATGGTAAGTTGCTGACCGCAGCTCTTTCCTTCATCTTTGTTCTTGAGGTTGTGGTTTTAATTCCTTGCTTGTGTCGCAGTCGATGTCACCAACGAGGAGGGTGGCCGAGAGAAACCCGCGGTGAGAGCCCGGGGAAAGAGGTTGGCACCTGTTGCTGCTCCCGTTCCAGTTGAAACGAAGAAGACGCACCGAGGGTGCCAAGTCATTGCTCCACCGTCCGTCGCTGGGTTAGTATCTTCCTTGCCCTTTCTTGCCGCTCTGTGGTTCTGCTGGTACCTCCTTTGACTCTTCACTCTACGCAGCGAGGCGATGCTGCTTGGTGATGGTGGTGCCGCCGTCGTTGCTCCTCCCCCTCCTCCGCCGGCTAAAGAGGTGGCGAGGTCACCGGATGCGGCCACGCCGGCTGCGCCATCCGCGCCGTCTCTTCCCAGGGCCCCTCAGGGCTCCCCGACCACATGGCTGCTGCACCAGGCGCCTGCGTCTTCGTGGTTGGGGCTGCTGTTTGCGGCTGCACAGGACCCGGAGACCCCCCCTCCTTCGTCCCGGGGCTGACGTGAACCCGTCCTGGAGCGATGCTCCAAGAAGCTCCGCTAGGCCCGTGATTACGAAGGTGGCGGAGGAGGCTGGGGCTGCGCAGGAAGCTGCGGCAGATGGCGGATGGCGGCCAGCCGGGTGCTTCTGCGCCGACTGGGAGGGAGTTGGTGGTGGCTACGCCTTTGGGTGTGGCTACCGATGATGACGAGGTTATCGTCATCGGCTCGAGGCCAGGTCCGGCTGTGCTGACGCCAAGAGCGATCCTTGCCTATCTCTCGGGCGCGGCACCCGTCGCACTCAGCCAGGTTTGCCACCTAGTTGGGGGAATGGAAAAAGGCCTTGGCGAGCCAAAAACTTGTCTGTCTTTATGGAGGTAGGTCATTTCCCTTCACACCTTTCTGTTCTTCCATCCGGTTTGCTTCTCTGTTGCTCATTTGTTTTCTTGCTGCAGAGAGCTTTTGCGGAGTCTATGAAGAACACCCGAGATCTTGGCCGTAAGATTGCTTCTTCAGATCTGTCTTGGCGATTGGCTCCCTTTTCCCGTTTTTTGTTGAACATCGGGTATCCTCCTACAGCCATGATCCAGGACAAGGAGAGGGAGGTTGAGCGCCTCAAAGCTGAGATCGCCCAGCTGGAAGAATCAAACAAGGCGCGACAGGCGTAGTTCGATAAACTTGCCACGGCCAAGCATCAACTTGAGGTTAGCATGGAGCGGGGCAAGAAGGTAGCTGACATCCGGGCGGAGGCGCTGAAGAATTTTGAGACGATCTCCACCCAACAGGAGGAGACAATCAAGATTCTTCGCACCCGGGAGGGAGAGTTTACTCAGCACCTCTAGAACATCTCAGAGATGGTCATCGGTAAGTTCTTCAGTTTCCTTCTTCTTTTATGTCATGACTTGCTCGATCTTGTCTGATTATTCTGCCTTATGCTCGGCTGCAGCTCATTATCCTGAGGCGACCGAGATGGCCATGGAGAAGCTGCCCGTGGATGAGGTTGGACGCGACCTGACTGCCCTCGATCTGGTCAAGGTGCTGGCGGAGGAGAGCAATGGCCTACGCACCGTTGGCAACGATCTCTTCCACTACATCTGGCCAGACGCGGGCGAGGTGCACGACATTGCCAGCCTGGCTGTGGCTCTGTCTAGAGGCATCGATGTGCTGGACATTCATAAGGAGTGGGCTGCTCGAGGCAGAGTGGAGATGTCTCTAGCCCTGGTGAAGTCGTGGTATCCGGGTGCCGACCTGAGCGTTCTCACTCGGGGCTTCCTTCTTGGGACGAGCTACGAGGGCCTTCGCGCCAGCACTCCGGCGCTCCAGTCCTGTGGGGTGAAGATTGGCACCTATGTGGACTTATAGCATGACTTTAGTGCCCCCGGAGTGCCACGGCCGTTCCACTGGGCCCTGGCACCTTGGAATCCCATTGATGTCGCCTCCAGCAGCCAACCTCCTTCAATTGATGCTGGCGCCGCCCCTGCTGATCCAACTCCTGCTCCTGCACCTTCCACTGCTTCAGTCCTAGAGTCTTGATCCCCGGAATGCTAGGTGTACTTGTGAAACTTATTGTTTTGTTGTTGCTACATTTAGGCTGACTTTTGTCGCCAAATTCTGAATCTGCGCAGAGCCTTCATGCTCTGCTTCATGGCTTGGTGCCTTTTTGCTTATTTGTGGTGCTTCTTTGTTTACACCTCTGTCATTTGCGGTCTTTGATATTCGGGCCGGCTGGGATAGCCAGCCGGGTTGAAGCTCTTTTGCCGTCCCGACTTGAGTTTGTGAGTGCGCGAGAGCGCGTACACTGGGTGTAGTCCCCGAGGTTCGGGCCGGCTGGGGTAGCCAGCCGGGTCGAAGCTCTTTTGGCTACTTTGACTTGAGTTTGTGGGTGCGCGGGAGCGCGTCCACTGGGTGTAGTCCCCGAGGTTCGGTCCGGCTGGGGTATGAAGGGTTTCGCGGCATAGTAAATCAAAATTTTCTACGGAGCGAACAGAGGGAAAGCCAAGATCTAATCTAGGAGATGCAAACAACGAGAGATATTGGATTAGATCTTCATACCCTTGAAGATTCAAGCCGGAACGCTCGTTAACGCGTGGGTGATGTAGTCGTACTCGCTTCTCCTCCTCGCGATCCGATCCGATCTAGCACCACAAGTGGCGGTGCCTCCGTGAGATGCACACGTGCAGCACCTCGACGTCTCCTCCTTCCTCGGACCAGCGAGTATGGTGGAGAGATAGATTGGATCTACAACACGACGGCGTGGTGTATATGGTGGAGAATTTCTGCAGCAGGGCTTCGCCTACAAACAGTCGGGAGGGAGAGAGGAAAGCTAGCAAGGCGGCTAGGGTTTGGAGGAGAGGTGTGTGTGGGGGGGAGGGGGCGCACCACCCCTCTATATATAGAGGGGGGCGGCCAGCCCTTCCCCCTCCTCCAAACCTATCTCTAGTTTAAAAAATTTAAACTCTCCCTTATCTAGAAATCCTATCTCTAGTTTAAACGATTTAAACTCTCCCTTATCTAGAAATCCTATCTCTAGTTTAAACGAGTTTAAACTTATCTAGGATCGGCTGGGCCCTATGGGGCCTTGTGCCCCTGGCCCAATGCGGCCAGGACACTCCCTCATAGGCCCATGCCCCCTCCCGGAAGGTGGGGCCACGTTGTTCCCTTCCGGAAGGTTCTAGAAGCTTTCGGTACAATACCGATTAACCCGGAACAATTCCGAACTCCAAAAACTGCACTGCCTTATATGAATCTTATTCTCCGGACCATTCCGGAACCTCTCGTGATATCCCGGATCCCATCCGAGACTCCGAACAAAAATTCATAAACCAATTATCCAATCTATCCTAGCGTCGAGACACGTTAAGTGTGTGACCCTGCGGGTTCGAGAATATGCAGACATGATCTTCTATCAATAATCAACAGCGGGGTCTGGGCACCCATATTGACTCCCACACATTCATCGATGATCATATCGGATGAACCACGATGCCAGGATTCAATCAATCCCATATATATATTCCCTTCGTCTCGCGATATTTTACTTGCTCGAGATTCGATCGTCGGTATCGTCATACCTAGTTCAATCTCGTTCACAGCAAGTACTTTACTCGTTCCGTAATCCGATATCACTTTGTGATTAACTCCTTAACCACATGCTTGCAAGCGGTGTTGATATCGATTACCGAGTGGGCCCGAAGTATATCTCTCCGACTTGGGAGGGACAAATTCCATCTCGATACATACAACCCAATGATACTTTCCGATCACACGAGACACCTTTATGATCACCCTCTCATAGGATGATGTTTGATGACCTCAAAGCTTTCTTCCGATACCAGGGAGTTGCATTATCTCATGGTCTAAGGAATACAATATTTGACATAGGAAAAGCTTCGCAAAGATGAACACAATGAAACGATCTAATTGCTCTGCTTTGTTTGGGTATATCCACCATATCATTCTCCCAATGATATGATCTCATTATCAATTGACAACTCATGTCTATGGTTAGGAAACCTTAACCATCATTGATCAATGAGCTAGTCCATAGAGGCGTACTAGGGACACGGTGTTGTTCACAAACCACACAAGTATTAAAGTTTCCGCTTAATACAATTCCAGCATGGAATATAAACTTTATCATGAACAAGAATTATAATAATAACATCTTTATTATTGCCTCTAGGGCATAATTCCAACAGTCTCCCACTTGCACTAGAGTCAATAATCTAGTTTACATTTGGCAACAATCTCACACCCATGGCACTGATGTGTTGATCATGTTTTACACGTGGAATAGGTTTAGTCAGTGGATCTGCGACATTCAGATCCGTATGTACTTTGCTAATCTTCATATCTCCATCTGCTATATAATCTCGGATTATATGAAACTTGCGGTTGATATGCTTGGTCTTTGGATGATATCTTGGTTCCTTAGCGAGTGCTATGGCGCCAGTGTTGTCACACAATATCTCCAGTGGGTCCAATGCACTTGGAACCACGCCAAGCTCGATGATGAAGTTTCGATCCAAACTCCTTCACTTGGCGCTTCTGCGGCAGCCATGTATTCGCTTCTCTGTAGATCCCGCGATCACGCTTTGCTTGCAGCTTCTCGACTCCAGCTCCTCCATTCAAAATATACACGTATCCTAATGCGAGATTTAGAATCATCCTTGTCGGTGTCGAAACTAGCATCGGCGTAACCTTTTACGACAAGTGTTCATCACCCCATAGACTATGAACATTTCTTTAGTTCTATTTAGGTACTTTAGGATGTTCTTCACGACATGTCGATGTTCCTCTGGATCACTTTGATATCTGCTCGTCAAACTAAGAGCATTGGACACATCCGGTCTAGTACACAAAGCATGGCATACATGATGAAACCTATGGCGAGGCATAAGGCACTTTGCTCATAGCTTCCCTATCATTTACCGTGGTGGACACCGAGCCTTGCTCAATATCTTACGACAACATAGGCCTTTGAACCTTTCTTTGCCTTATCCATTCTGAACCTTTTAGAACTTTGTCTAGGTATGTACTACGGCTTAAAGCTATCAGGGCGTCTTTGTCTATCTCTATAGATTTGATGCCCAATATATAAGCAACTTCACCTAGGTCTTTCATTGAAAACACTTGTTCAAATAACTCTTCACATCGTTAAGCATGTTGATGTCATTTCCAATAATCAATATGTCATCCACATATAGTACCGAAGCGTCACCGAGCTCCCACTCACTTTCTTGTAGATACAAGCCGTAGCAATTTGGAACAAATCCAAAGCTCTTGATCACTTGATCAAGCGAAGGTTCCAACTCCGAGATGCTTGCTTGATCCATAAATGGAGCTGAAGTTTGCATACTTTACTAGCATCCTTAGGATCGACAAAACCTTGGGTTGCATCATATACAACTCTTCATCAATGTTCCCATTGAGGAAAGCATCTTGACATCCATCGCCATATTTCATAATCATGAAACGCAGCAATTGCTAATAAAATCCGAATGGACTTAAACATCGCTACGGAGAGAAAGTCTCATCGTAGTCAACACCTTGAACTTGTCGAAAACCTTTTGCGACAAGCCGTGCTATAAACGGTAACATTACCATCGCGTCCGTTTTCTTCTTGAAAATCCATTTGCACTCAATGGCCTTTCGCCGCTAGGAGGGTCCACCAAAGTCCATACTTGGTTTTCGCTCATGGATCCCAATTCGGTTCATGGCTTCGACCATTTCTCGAGTCTGGGCTCATCATCGCTTCCTCATAGTTCGCGGGTTCACTTGTCTTCTACCAACAAGGCAGTCAAGACAGGGTTGGCGTAACACTCGGGAGGCACGCGACCTTGTCGACTGCGACGTTCAAGATCGACATCGTAGAAGCTTCATGATCCTTGTCATTAGCTTCCTCTATTGTTGGTGCGGTGACCTGGAACAATTTCAGGTCTTTGCGCTACTCTCAATTCAAGAGAAGGTTCAATAACCTCGTCTAGCTCTACTTTCCTCCCACTCACTTCTTTCGAGAGAAACTCCTTCTCAAGAAAGGAACCGTTCTTCGACAAACACTTTGCCTTGGTTACGTGATAGAAGGTATACCCAATGGTTTCCTTAGGGTATCCTATGAAGACGCATTTATCTACTTTGGGTTCGAGCTTGTCCATCAACTTCTTGGCGTAAGCTTGCATCCCCAAACTTTAAGAAACGACAACTTAGGTTTAGCACCAAACCACAGTTCAAACGGTGTCATCTCAACGGTTTAGATGGAGCCCTATTTAAAGTGAATGCGGTTTCTAATGCATAACCCCAAAATGATAACGGCAAATCAGTAAGACATCATTGATCGGACCATATCTAATAGGGTTCGATTCGGTCAGACACACCATTGCGCTGTGGTGTTCGGGTGGCGTGAGTTGTGAAACGATTCCACTTGCTTTAAGATGCGTGAGAAAATCATAACTCAAATATTCACCTCCACGATCGGATCGTAGAAACTTAATCTTTACATTACGATGGTTCTCCACTTCATTCTGAAATTCTTTGAACTTTTCAAGCGTTTCAGATTTATGTTTCATTAAATAGATATACCCATATCTACTTAATTCATCGGTAAAAGTGAGAAAATAGCGATATCCACAGCGTCGAAACACTCATCGGTCGCATACATCGGTATGTATGATTTCCAACAAGTCCGTTGCTCGCTCCATCATCTGGGAGAACGGGGTTTTGATCATCTTGCCCATAAGGCATGGTTCGCATGTGTCAAATGATTCAAAATCAAGAGACTCCAAAGTCCATCGAATGGAGTTTCTTCATGCGCTTTACACCAATATGACCTAGGCGACGATTACAAATAAGTAGTATTATCACTATCTACTTTGCATCTCTTAGCCTCAATGTTATGGATGTGTCTTTCATCCCTTTCGAGATTTAGAACAAATAAACCATTCACAAGAGGTGCATGACCATAAAAGATGTTACTCATATAAATAGAACAACCATTATTCTCCGATTTAAATGAATAACCGCCTTGCAATAAACACGATCCGGAAATATGTTCATGCTCAACGCAGGCACATAATAACATTTATTAAGGTTTAAAACTAATCCCTAAGGTAAAACTAAGGAGAGCATGCCGACGGCCATCACATCAACTCTTGATCTGTTGCCAACGCGCATCGTCACCTCATCCCTATAGGCCGTCTATTCCGTAGCTCTGTTTGAGTTACAAATATTAGCAACCGAACCGGTATCAAATACCGAGCACTACAACGAGGTATAGTAAGGAAAACATCAATAAAATGTATATCAAATATACCTTTGATGGTGCCAGCCTTCTTGTCCGCTAAGTACTTGGACGATTCGCTTCCAGTGACCCTTGTCCTTGCAATAGAAGCACTCAGTGTCCGGCTTGGGACCAGACCTGAGCTTCTTCTCAGCAGGGGCATTGCGCTTGCCGCCGCCCTTCTTGAAGGGCTTCCTTGCACCCTTACCTTTCTTGAAGGTGGGGGGCTTGTTGACCATCAACACATGATTATTCTTTTTGATGTTCACCTCCGCTACTTTCATCTTAGCAAAGAGCTCAGTGATCATATCAGTGGAACCAATCTGATTGTGATCAACTACAAAAAATTTGTAGCTAGGAGTGTCAATCTTGAGCTCCTCTGGAATCATGCAGTCCAGTTGCTCAAGGCGTTGAGTGTAGCCCGACATCTTAATGGCGTGCTCACTAACGGAACTCCCTTCCTCCATCTTGTAGTTAAAGAATTTCTTAGAGATCTCATATCTCTCAGAACGGGCTTGAGTCGAAACATGTTTTCATCTCCTCGAGAATCTCAAAGGGCCGCGAACTCCTCAAAGCGATTTTGAAGATCCGATTCCATAGCATACAACATGACGATCTTAATCAAATCATAATCATCCTTGCGTGATAAACAGCTTTTTCATCGGCGCATCTCTGTGAGGGTTACCTAACGCTTTCTCAAGGACATAGTCCTTTTGTCCGCCAGACAGAATGATTCTTAGATTGCGGAACCAGTTGGTGAAGTTAGACCCATTGTTTCTAAGCTTTTCTTTCTCAGCAAAAACGTTGAAGTTGAAGTTGGACTTGGCCATGTGATCTACAGTATTGGCAAGTACAATTTAGACTATGTTCATCATAAATAGTTCAACTTAATCAAATTACTAGATGAACTCCCACTAAATTAAACATCCCTCAAGTTGTTTAGTGAACACGATCCAAATTCACCACACCTAATCCGATCATCACGAGAAGAGATGTGGTTTCAATGGTGGACAACGAAGTGTCGATCATATCATTCATATGACTCATGCTTAACCTTTCGGTTCTTGTGTTCGAGGCCGTATATGTACATGCTAGGCTCGTCAAGTTAGACCCAAGTATTTCCGTGTGCAAAACGGCTTGCACCCATTGTATGTGAGCGTAGAGTCTATAGCACCCGATCATCACGTGATGCTTGGACACGACGAACTTTTAGCACGGTGCATACTTGGGGAGAACACAGTTTTTATCTTGATCTTTAAGTGAGGAATCATCTTATAATGCTACCGTCGCGATCTAAGCATGATAAGATACATAAAATGGATAAACATCACATGCATATAACTTTATGTGACATGGTATAGCCAATCTTCGTGCAATGATCTCCATCTTGTGCGTTCCGGCATGATCTCCATCACTCCACCATGATTGCCTCCACCACGAATAGCAACTACAACTATTGCTAACTACTTAGCGATAAAGTAAAGCTATTACATGGCGTATAAGAAGTTGACTCACAGGTCATACACAATTATAAAGACAACCATATGGCTCCTGCCGGTTGTGTACTCATCGACATGCAAGTCGTGAAACATTACAAAACATGATCATCGCATACAATATACACATCACATCTTGGGCCATACCACATCACAGAAAACACTCCCTGCAAAAACAAGTTAGACGCCTCTACTTTGTTGTTGCATGTTTTACGTGGCTTATGGGAGTAGATGCTAAACGATTCTTACCTACGGAAAGCCACAGCGGTGATATTATGGTTGCCAAACTCCGGTGTTAATCCCATGACAACTATAGTGAGAGAAACTGACATCCACCGGCCGCATGTGTGGTACAAGCCACCGTCAAGTGAGCGGTCTCATGACGACGTCGCGTAAGGTTGGCCTGGACCGCTTCAATCTCACTATCCCGCGTCATAAGAAGAACACAAACAAGAGGCTTGCAGCAGAAAACATCAACGCCCGCAACAACCATGTTGCGTTCTACTCGTGAAACACATCTACGCATAGATCTAGCTCGATACCACCGAAGGTTTGGCGGCATAGTAAATCAAAATTTTCTACGGAGCGAGGAAAGCCAAGATCTAATCTAGGAGATGCAAACAACGAGAGATATTGGATTAGATCTTCATACCCTTGAAGATTCGCGACATGAACGTTCGTCGAGCGTGGGCGATGTAGTGCTCGCTTCTCCTCCTCGCGATCCGATCCGATCTAGCACCACAAGTGGCGGTGCCTCCGTGAGATGCACACGTGCAGCACCTCGGCGTCTCCTCCTTCCTCGGACCAGCGAGTATGGTGGAGAGATAGATTGGATCTACAACACGACGGCGTGGTGTATATGGTGGAGAATTTCTGCGGGCTTCGCCTACAAGCGATCGGGGAGAGAGGAAAGCTAGCAAGGCTAGGGTTTGGAGGAGAGGTGTGTGTGGGGGCGCACCACCCTCTCTATATATAGAGGGGGCGAGACCTTGCCCTCCTCCAAGCCTATCTCTAGTTTAAACAATTTAAACTCTCCTTATCTAGAAATCCTATCTCTAGTTTAAATGATTTAAACTCTCCCTTATCTAGAAATCCTATCTCTAGTTTAAACGAGTTTAAACTTATCTAGATCGGCTGGGCCCTATGGGGCCTTGTGCCCCGGCCCAATGCACAGGACACTCCCTCATAGGCCCATGCCCCTCCGGAAGGTGGGGCCACGTTGGTCCCCTTCCGGAAGGTTCTAGAAGCTTCCGGTACAATACCGATTAACCCGGAACAATTCCGAACTCCAAAAACTGCACCGCCTTATATGAATCTTATTCTCCGGACCATTCCGGAACCTCTCGTGATATCCCGGATCCCATCCGAGACTCCGAACAAAAATTCATAAACCAATTATCCAATCTTTCCTAGCGTCGAGACACGTTAAGTGTGTGACCCTGCGGGTTCGAGAATATGCAGACATGATCTTCTATCAATAATCAACAGCGGGGTCTGGGCACCCATATTGACTCCCACACATTCATCGATGATCATATCGGATGAACCACGATGCCAGGATTCAATCAATCCCATATATATATTCCTTTCGTCTCGTGATATTTTACTTGCTCGAGATTCGATCGTCGGTATCGTCATACCTAGTTCAATCTCGTTCACAGCAAGTACTTTACTCGTTCCGTAATCCGATATCACTTTGTGATTAACTCCTTAACCACATGCTTGCAATCGGTGTTGATATCGATTACGAGTGGGCCAGTATATCTCTCGACTTGGGAGGACAAATTCCATCTCGATACATACAACCCAATGATACTTTCCGATCACACGAGACACCTTTATGATCACCCTCTCATAGGATGACGTTTGATGACCTCAAAGCTTTCTTCCGATCTGGGGAGTTGCATTATCTCATGGTCTAAGGAATACAATATTTGACATAGGAAAAGCTTCGCAAAGATGAACACGATGAAACGATCTAATTGCTCTGCTTTGTTTGGGTCTATCCACCATATCATTCTCCCAATGATATGATCTCATTACCAATTGACAACTCATGTCTATGGTTAGGAAACCTTAACCATCATTGATCAATGAGCTAGTCCATAGAGGAGTACTAGGGACACGGTGTTGTTCACAAACCACACAAGTATTAAAGTTTCCGCTTAATACAATTCCAGCATGGAATATAAACTTTATCATGAACAAGAATTATAATAATAACATATTTATTATTGCCTCTAGGGCATAATTCCAACAGGGTAGCCAGCCGGGTCGAAGCTCTTTTGGCTACCTTGACTTGAGTTTGTGGGTGCGCGGGAGCGCGTCCATTGGGTGTAGTCCCCGAGGTTCGGGCCGGCTGGGGTAGCCAGCCGGGTCGAAGCTCTTTTGGCTACCTTGCCTTGAGTTTGTGGGTGTGCGGGAGCGCGTCCACTGGGTGTAGTCCCCGAGGTTCGGGCCGGCTAGGGTAGCCAGCCGGGTCGAAGCTCTTTTGGCTACCTTGACTTGAGTTTGTGGGTGAGCGGGAGCGCGTCCACTGGGTGTAGTCCCCGAGGTTCGGGCTGGCTGGGGTAGCCAGCCGGGTCGAAGCTCTTTTGGCTAGCTTGACTTGAGTTTGTGGGTGCACGGGAGCACATCCAATGGGTGTAGTCCCCGAGGTTCGGGCCGGGTGGGATAGCCAGCCGGGTCGAAGCTCTTTTGCCACCTCGTTTCCTGCCAAGTTGTGGCTCAGGTCGTGCGAGACATAGCGTTGCTTTGGGTTAGTTTTCTTGTGCATATGATCATTCATTATTCGGTACTTATCGTAAAAGGAAAGTAGAGGTGCTCCCCTTCGAGTTAGGCCGTTAGCAGCTCCCCTTTTCTCAGCGAGTATTGGCCCTTCGAGCATTTTTCCTTGCCGGCTGGCAGCCGGGTTGCGGTCTGTACCCGGAATCGAAGGAGTGGCTACGCTGGCGTGCCTCGCGATACTTTGGTTTGCTGTTGTTGGCTTAGCTCATGCGGGTACGACCGGTTCGCCTGGATGCCCTTGCTTTCTTTGTCCAGCTGGTGGTGGAGGTGGTGGTGGGAGTCCACCGGCTTCGGCCATTTTCTTTGTCCAGCTGCATTGGCGTGTCGTGTGATTCACGGTCTTGTTGCCGACACTGTGGAACTTGCATGACCCGTCGAGCATGGACTCCATGGTGTACTTAGGCCGAGGCAGCCTATCGTCTGGCCTCGGTCTCCGGTTGCGTCCTGCAGCCGGATCTTCATGCACAGTGGCTACTTGCTTGGTTCCGTACCGGCTATCCGGCTGGTCGCCTTTCCTCTTGCCGTGGCGGTTGTCGTGACCGTGCCGCATGGGATGAAGGTCACTCGGCTGGCGTTACTCCGCCTTCTCGTCCGTGACGATTTGGCCTTGGTCGTCCACCATGATGGGTTTCTTCATTGTTGCGTCAGCGGTGGCGTACTTGTCCGCGATGGCCATGACCTGGGCCATGGTTTGCGGGTCTGCCCGGCTGAGCTTATGCTTCAGCATGGTGCAATCTCAGCAGCCGTTGGTGAAGAAGTCTATCACTTGGTTCTCATGCACCCCTTCGCACGAATTGTGCATGCTGGTCCATCGGGTGAGGTAGGCACGATCCGACTCGTCCTTGCCTTGTACGCAGAGGGCAAGCTCGCGAGGCCGACCCGGTCGCTTGTATGTTCCGGTGAAGTTGCGGATGAATGCTTCTTCAAAGTCCAGCCAGGCATTGATGCTGTTGTCAGGAGGCTATTGAGCCATGTCCTTGCCGAGTCGACGAGCATGAGGGGGGCGTAGCAGACGGCCAGGTGGAGGTTGCCATTGGCGATTCCCACCGCAGTAGTGTAATCAACCAACCAATCCTCAGGATTGACGGTTCCGTTATACTTTGGTGTGTCCCTTGGGAGTGAAAATCCCTACGGAAATGGCTCGCTCCGGATGCGCGGGCCGAAACACTTCGGGCCAGCCGGACTTTCCTCCTCCAGAGTGCGTGACTGCACTAGGAGGTCGATGCGCTCCCACGCGTCAGCCGGTTCTCGGGGACCGAGCCGGCCCTTCAGGCATGACGCAGGCGGGTCCTTGTTCGCGTCTGATCCCTCCTCCGGTGCTCGCGTCTTTTTCCACTGGGAAGCTCCGGCTGCCAGAGCGCGTCTTACGCTGGAGGCGGCAGCGTCCTGGTTGTGCCGACCGTGATTGCCGGATTCGCCATGCGGGCAACAGTTTTGCCCAACCCCTCCTGGAGAGGAGGCATGTTGATGCTTGCTTCCTCCGTGCGACGTCTAGTCTGCGCCTTTGCGGACGACGATGTCGCGGGAGTCTCCCACCTGGCTAGGGACGCCCTCGGCTTGCTGCTTGTTCGCAGTGGCCACGAGGAGCTGTACGCGCTCCTGCTGGCGATGAAGCTCATCGCCCTCAAGGTGTTTTAGCTCCACGGCTGCCGCCTCGGCTGCCCTCATGTTCTTGGCGGGAGTGCTGTAGACGGGCTCCGCCACACCTGCATGTGAATCGGTGGCGTGGTCTAGTTCCGACGCCAGGTCGCGCCCCCGGTGTTGGATCCTCCTGGCGAAACCGTGAGCCGCTTTGTATTTGTGCACGGTGGCGTTCAGTCGATGCTGGTTAGCCGCGACCTTGGTGGCTTCCTCCAGGAGTTTTTGGCGCGTAGCTTCGAGCGCTGCTGCCGCAGTCGCTGGATCCGTCTCGACGACGACCGGAGCGTGCAAGTGCTGGATGGAGGCAGTGAGCGGGTCTTGCTCTTGCTCGGGCGCGGAGTTTTCTCCTCCTTACCGACGTTCTTGAGGTGGTCGGTGGTTTTTGCGAGCGTTTACCACCATGACTTCGATGCAACCACTCCCTAAGGCTGGGCCGCGGGTGAGGGGCACGTCGAGAACGGGGGTGACCATGCTGGGGAAAACCTCAGTGATAGTGGCGACATAGACGCGGACGTCTCCAAAATGCATGATGGAGCCATCAGCGGGGAAGGTGTTACCGGAGAAGCACGCTGCATTGTCGATGACACAGTCAAAGGCACCCAGCGTGAGAATGAGGCCAGAGGCCACGCGTTCGCCGGTGACGAGCGGAAGTCCCGTGCGGAAGATGATCCCAGCCGAAGCGCTGTGCCCCAAGGTGGGCGCCAACTGTCGTGGTGTGGAACACGGCAGTGCCATCGGGGATGGCAAAGAAGGGACACACGGATGCATTCGGTGGCTCACGCAACGGGTTGGGCACGGTGAACCACAAACACAGCGACGTACCTAGGTTTGGGGCCCTCTTGGCGAGCTAACACCCCTACTCCTGCAAGATGAACTATATGTTGGAGCTGATGCACAATACAGATGCTCCTTGAGCTATTTCCTTACCGACTATTGAGAGCTAGAGAAAGATGGAGACTTGATGCTAGCACTTCTATCCTTCTATTGTTGCCTACCTAGAACCCTAGCTCTGCCCTCCATTATATACTGGTCTGGGGGCAGATTACAGATCGGGTCCTAGGGTTTATTGTTTAAATATGGGTTTACAGGACAGGGCTGGCTTCAGGGCCCAGCCAGTGGGCTAGGACCCAGTCCGCCCTTCTTTTAGAGTCATCCTTCTATTTAGTGGCCACCCGGGCTTCCTTTGGGGCGTCATCCTTTCTTTAACGGTCACCCGGACTACTTTCGCCAGTCCAGCCGACCACCTTGCTTTATCTTTGTCGGGTAGCGCTGGCCATGATGGCATGCCAGCTAGCCCGATGACGAGGGAGAGCCAGAGGCGTACCCCGCACGGAGCGTCATCCCTTCCGTGCTCTCCATCGAATCCGAGGTGAGCCGGGTGGAAATGGCCACCCGGCCGGTTCTTCTGGCCACCGGCTAGATGGGCCAGTCGGGTGTGGTCGCCAGTTAGCTGGAGTTGTCCTTCCTGGAGGCCAGGCGGCCTGCATCTTCTGGAGCCAGCCTACTTGTGCATGGCTTTCCCCCCCCGAGGGTTCCCCCCCCCCCCCCCCCGACATTGAGTGAACAATAATCTCCAGGACTAAACACACATTATATAATCCTTGGTATTGTTATCTAACACATAAAACACTAGGAATCATGAAATGTTCTTTCAGCGGCGGGGAGTTTTTCCCTTCTCGTGGCTCCACTAGAGCTTCAGGCGGGTGGCGATGGGAAGTGGTGGAGGTGCTGGAGCCAGGCATCGAGGCTAGAGGGGCAGGGGGTCGCAGTCGAGTCAGTTGTGCAACCGACGCTAAGGGAGACGGCGTGGTCGGCTGCTGCAGAGGGGGCAGGGGAGTGGCCGGGTGATGGGCTCAGATCACTGTAGAGCCTTGTTGGGAGACCCCAAGAGCAAGGTGTGATGAACACAGCAGCAAGTTTTCACTTAGTTATGAAACAAAGGTTATCGAACCAGTAGGAGCAAGGAAACAACTCCAAGGTGTTGCCAACAACCTGGAATCCTGCACAACACAAACTCAAGACTTTGCCCCAACTTACAGTGAGGTTTTCAATCTCACTGGTTTGATGAAAACAAAGTATTAAACATATAGTGTGGAAGATAGTATTTTCTTATAGAAAGTAACGGTAACAGCAGATGATGTATCAATGATAAAGATTGGACCGAGGTCCACAGTTCACTAGAGGTGTTCTCCTTAAGATAGATGACATGCTGGATGAACAAATTACATCGGGGCAGTTGACAGATTGAGCAAGCATAACAATGCAAATACTAGACATCATGACTCCTATGATATTTGATTGGGCATTACAACAATATACATAGACCGTAATCCAACTGCATCTATGACTAATAATCCACCTTCAGGTTATCATCTGAACCCCTTCTAGTATTAAGTTGCAAGTAACGGATAACTGAATTAAGCAATGTGTGTAAAGTAAACAATACAATTGTTCCATGAACAAAAGATTGTTGTTTTCTCCCTAGTAGCAACAGCACATCTACAACCTTAGAGGTTTCTATCACTTCCCCATATTACTAGAGGCATGAACCCACTATGGAGCATAAATAGCCCCTCTTGGGGTCACAGGCATCTACTTGGCCAACATAGCTAATAGCAACAAAGAGCATGCAAGATCACAAATAACACAGACATGATAGAATCAATAATCAATCTAACATGATAGAATCAATAATCAATATGACATAGTATCTCAAAATCCATCGGATCCCTGCAAACACAACATGTATGATTACAAATAGATGATCTTGATCATGAACGGAGCTCACAAGATCTAAACATGATAGAACAAAGGAGGAGAAACCACCATCTAGCTACTGTATGGACCCATAGTCCAAGGGTGAAATACTCACGCATCATACCGGAGGCTGGCATGGTGATGAAGAAGGCCTCCGGGATGATCTCTCCCCTCCGGCAGGGTGCCGAGAAGAGCTTCAGATCCCCCCCCCCCCGATCTAGGGACGATGGTGGCGGAGGCTACGGACTGTATCGTGGAGATCTGATCGGGTGCTTAGGGTTTCTGCATCAGGGTGACTTTATAGGTGAAGAGGCAAGGCCAGGGGGTGCCCGAGGGGCCCACACCAGGTGGCGGCGCGCCCTAGGGGTGCCCGCGTGGCCCTAGGGTGTGGCCACCTCATGGCCCCACTTCGGCTGCCCTTCGGTCTCTGTGCTCTCTTCGGTAAAATATTGACTTTGTCTTTTGTCTCGTCCAATTCCGAGAATATTTCCTTACTAGCTTTTTTGAAACCAAAAACAGCAGAAAATAGGCAACTGGCACTGCGGCATCTTGTTAATAGGTTAGTCCCAGAAAATGTATTAAAAAAATACCTCAAAGTGTATACAAAGCATAGAAAACTTGATACTAAACAAGCATTAAACATAAAAAATTGTAGATCCGTTTACGACATATCAAGCATCCCCAAGATTAACTCCTGCTCGTCGTCAAGTAGGTAAGTGATAAAAAGAATAATTTTTGAGGTGACATGCACCATCACAATCTTGATCAAACCATTTGCAAAGCATTGAAAGCTGGGATCAAAGTACTCTAAACATGAGCATGAAAGATGTAGTTCTAACAATAAGACATAGCAACTATGATGTAACATGAAAAGATACAAACAAAGATTAGGAATAACAATGCATTAAAAGACGTTTTTTCGTTTCACATATATGTGGCATCCCGCAATTCCACTACTAGAAAATTGCGTTGTTTTTGTGCATTGCATCGTCATCATCATGCATTGTTGTTTGAAACTATTTCGAAAAGCCTAGTTTTTCTTTGTACAAATACCCCTCTTGATTAAATGCAAAATCCCGATCGTATTGGATATTTTATTTACCTAAACACTATTTGCAAAGTAGCTGTGTTTTAAAATAAACAAAACCAAACAAACACATATTTATAAAACCTAGACTCTAAACCTAATTCCCACCCAATCCTATCCTACCCACCAACCACAGCCCGCCACCTCACCCTCTCCCCCAATTCCTACCCACCTGCCACCTCACCGATCCACCACCTCTCTCTCTCTCTCTTTCACCCAGCTCCCACCTACCCCTCTCCCTTACACCTCGGCCCCACCCCCTGGTCAAACCCACCCCCTCTCTCTCTCCATGGGTCCCACCCCACCCCACTATGCCCACACACAGCCACTCACCCCACAGCGTCCAGCCCCACACCCGACCCCACCTTCCCCCTGGACCGGTCCACCCCCTCCCGCGTGCCCCGCGCCTCACCACGCGCGCCCCTCTCCCCCACCTCCCTCCTCTCTTCCTCACCCTCCCATGGCCGACCCCGCCGGCCGCGCCTTCCTCCCGTGGGACGACGACCTCTGCCATGCCACGCCTCACCGTCGCCCCGCCTTCCCCCGGCTCGACGACCCCCTCCTCCTTGATCCCGTCGCCTCTACCCCCGCCGGCCATCGCCCCGGAGCTCGCTGGCCCGGCTCTCTGTGCCGCTGCCCTCTCCTCGGCTCACCCCGTCCCCACGCCCGAGCCGCCTCCAGCCACGCCAAGCCTCCTCCACCGCCTAGGCCTGAGCCTCGCCCGTCTGCCGCGCCCCCTCCTCTTCTCCGGCCGCCCATGCTCGCCTCCGTTCTCCGCCTCGCTGCCTCCTCATGGTCCGCCGCCCCTCATGAGCACCCGCCTCTCCCCTCTCCTCCGCCTCTGTTCCCCTCGTCGTCGGCCGCGCCTGCCGCCTCTGGAGTCCGCCGCCCAACCTCTCCTCCTCGCGCCCTGCGCCTCAGGCCCGCGTGCTCGGCCGCTCGGCCTCGGCGCCACCCGGGCCGCCTCGCTCAGCCGCCACCGGCGCCGACCCGAGCCCTGCGCCTCCCGTTCGCTCGCCTCTGCTCGGCCCGTCCGTCGCGTGACCCGCCGCCAAGCCCTCCCGTTGTCGCTCGGCTCAACAACGGTGGGCCGCCTCCTCGCCAAGCTCGCCTCGAGCCGCGCTGCCGAGCTCTCCCGGTGTCACTGCCTCCCGGACGCCTCCTAAGCAAGCCCGACCCACCACCTTCCGCCCCATGCTTCTGGTCGCCTCGGCTAGCCTCACCGTGATCGCCCGTGCTTGCCCCTGTGACCCGGCGGTGCCTCGTTTGCTGCTGATGTGCTCGCGTTCCCAACATTGCTTTTGGGGTACCAATGTGGTGTTGATGTTCTGGTGGTGCGGTGATGATACGGACGACAAGTACGCCAACATGACCCATAAGGTTATGCAGCCTAACCCCAAGATCTATGTCACGGGATAGGACTCGAAGATCGACCGCATGGAACACGAAGATCTACCTCTCTAACCCGAAGACCGACAAAACCCCCGCCAAGACCTTTAATCGGGTCCGAGGACACCGAGCCCCGGTGCGACAAGTTATTCTACCCGGACGCCAAGGTCGTCGACACGGTTACAACATGAACTCCCCTCGGACGCCAAGATCTACCTCTCAAACCCGAAGACCGTAATGATGATGAACCAAGATCCCCATCGGACAAGATCGTCACCAAGACCGGCCATGTTGAGATCCGAAGACCGATCCCGCCGAACCCTGGACCCTGAGACCGAACCCCGAACCCCGGACCCAAGATCTGCCGAACCCTAATGTGTGAACCTTTTCCCGAGCCCTATTTTATAAATGCTATACATAAAACCTGCTGCATATTAATCATTCATCTTGCATGCATACTTGTCATGTGGTTTGGGGGCCTTATGCCGATTCACCTCTAATTAAATATGGGGCCCATATGCGGGCAAATCTAGTCTCATATTGACCTCATTTAAATTTGTGTAGCGAACCGGTAACTTATCTTGCCCTGATATTACAACATTTAAATTGCGGGGTATCTAAACAACATGAACCTATTAATTAAATGTCGGGACCCCGGTTCCACTTAATGTTGCCCAATTGCACCGCATATTTACCATGCCATACATCATACATGCATCATGCCCGATCTTCTGCCGTAGTATTAAATATTGCATCCGGTGTTCTTCTAGTGTTTTTCTTCTTCGCGGATAAGGCCGTTGAGTTGATGCGAGTGTCGCCCGATCTTCGGATGAACCTTCGGCAATGTTTTCAGGCGAGCATCTCCCCCCTTTCTACATATCTTACTTTTATAGTATTTATTCCCTCCTGTTAATCTATTGCTATCTGTGTTGCGATGCTCTAGCTTTCGTATCCGTGATATCCCTTGCAACCTTATATTGCCTTGGACACCTCCTATTCCCTGTTGTTGGTAGATAGTTGGACTTGCGCGTCGTAGTCGCATGCTCAAGTGCTGTTGCGTGTCGTCAAGTGCCACAGTTGTTGGTGTATTGCCGCATGTTGATGTTGGAGATGATCATGGCTTTACTTTTCGTTCACTTTAATTACTGTTTAACAACTAAAATTGAAGTAAGTAAGCAGAGGCACAGGTGGGCAATAGATGTTATTTGGTTGTTAACCGTCCACTTGTGTCCGTGAGGACCCGAGTGCTTGATACTGTTCCTTGATTTATCGCTATCCACATCCGGAGGATTATGGGACCCCCGAGCTTGATTGATCTTATTTCTTGGGGCCACAAACTAGTTTGAGGTTTTATTTACTATCTGTACTTATGCCATGATACTTATTTACGATTGTCAGCGAGGAGCACACTTTATCTTTTAGGAATTGTGACCCGTTACGCGGTATCGACAAGCCAGTTTTGGGTTCCCGATCGCTTCTGACCCACAAACCTCGGGTCCGTCTAAAGTCACTAACCGTTGCGGGTGTACTCAAGGGTGGCCCCTGAAATATTTCTGAATCCTGTGATTGCTTTGTCGTGAAGGCCTCGTTGGGTTTTGATTTGGTTTTTTCGAGGTTGATCGAGCGTGTGTTGCTATTGGTGCACCCCGGCCGGGTAAAACTTTCTGAAAGCCGTGTCCGCGGTTATGGACGACTTGGAGCACAGTATCTCGATCATAGACAACTATAACTAAAGTAGTGCTATAAATTTGACTTTATAATTACTAGTAATCAACTTCACTATAATGGAATAGCTAAATAAAACTGCCAACAATTGCTTGTTTGAGTTGTCGCTTGCGACCATTGTACCTGACTAGTAAGTATCGCAACTATAACGGAATGGCTAAATAAAAGTACCAACAACTGCTGGGTTTTCGGGGTTATCTCATGCTAATTGTATTTGACTAGTAAGTGTCGCAACTACAACGGAATGGGTAACTAAAACGGCCCACTGCTTACTTTATCAGGAGGATCATCTACACCTGACTAGTAATTGCTGCAACGATAACTGAATAAATAAAACTGCCAACTGTGTGAGTTCCTCGGTTGACTTCCTCGTTTGGTCTCGAGGGGAAACACCAGGATGGGTTTGTTTGGTGGTAGAATCAGGTTGGTTCCGAATAGGTCCTTCTTATCCCTCCTCTGATAGCCGCCAGTTGTACCGAGTCTCTATAGGTTGTTTAGTGCATGCTGCCGCTGCCGCTTCAGTCCACCATACCTTTGTAGGCGAGGACCGCCGAATTCTAGCCTCGCTGCCTTGGCCTCGATCGACTCCTCTTTTCCTTTGCCCTTTGTCGGCACCCTTTTGTCTAAGAAGGTTTTGAGATTGGCGTTAGCAGGGTTACCCTTCCGCTTGGCACAGGCAGGGTTATGGACGCCATTGGTTATTCTTCAGGGCTCTTAGCCCCATTTGCATCTTGTCCGTAGCCGGACGCTCTATCATTTTCAAGGTGATTTGGATCTTTGTAAATTATATTTGTATTCTTGACTCATTGAGTCGCTGTTATATATATCTGTTCTGTGGGTCCCATCGAGGACTGTTGTGTAATGTTATTACTTCGTTTTCCACCCGCACGAAAGTGCCTGGTGGGCACCTTTGAATTGTTTCTATGCGGGTTTTGCGGGCTTCGCTAAAACTTGCATAGGGCTGATTCTGAGGGTTTTACAATATAGAAAACATAGCATCGTGGTATTCATCTTTTCCCTCATGGAGTAGCAAAACATAAATGCATAGTAAACCTTCAAAGTTCATAAGGGTGACTAGATACAAATAGTTCAAGAACAAGCAATATCGACATTATGAATCAATCAATAAGTTTTGGGACAATGCACATAGAACTAAGAATGACAACTATTCTCTTTTAATTGGTGCATAAAGATAGAAGGTGGAGACTCAATATAAAAGTAGGAAGAAAGGCCCTTCATAAAGGGAAGCAGGGATTTCAAGTTTCATAAAGATAATCCAAAAATTATGGTACTTATTAGCTTTCAGCTCTCATTGCCCCTATCATAAGCATATTGAAGTGATTAAGGTTAAAGTGAAACAAATATGGAGTATATGCTTGACAAATCATAAGTTGAAAATCTCATGTCCCTTGAGTACGAGGGTCGTTCCTCATGCTACTCAACTTTAGTCACAAGCAAGTTCTTATCATTGTAAGTATATGTGTATCATAGAGAACCGCCAACGGGGTACCCCTTGCCCCATGACACAGGAGCTATCCCATATCAAAATGATAAGGCAACAGACAGTGAGCATCTTAGCAATTCTTTTATTTACCATGAGCATGGTGCATTTTTTCTCTTCTCTTTTTTCTATATTTTTTCTGAGGATGCTTCATAGATTGCTCACTATGGTTATGATGCAAGTTTCCACCATGATTAGGCATGGTTTAGGCTAGCAGCCCAGGCGTTTCTCTAACACATATATAATACTCCATGAACTTACAGGATCCCCTTTTATTTCACACCGCTGACATCCATAAACAAAAGAGCATGATATCAACTGGGTAATATGTACAGGTGTTGAAAGTGTTCCCCATGATAGTATGGTTCTACTAATTCCCAACTTATAAGTGCAAGCATATACAACATAGATGACACAATGGTTCAAGTTTATTAGGGGCAAGAAAAATAATGTGTGCCATCAAGTTTGTGAGATCTTTAATCACTAATTTTCTCATAACAAGTTTAATTTGGAAGATGATTAAACAAGAATATACTTGGAATGGTGTAACACACCATGCATAGGAATTTATAGTGGACTCTTTGGAATAACTTGGTTTCTCGGGAGTTGGATGCATGAGTAGAGGTTACTCAATACAAGTGGAGGCTAGCAAAATACTGGAAGCGACCAACTAAGAGAGCAATAATGGCCATAATCATGCAAAGCGACAGAAAATTATTAACTAAAGCATAAAGTGATATCACAAGTCAAAAACTAAATGATCATAGAGGCTAAGGTGACTGGTTCATAGTCATAACATGGTGTGAGCATGCGCCAAGTCAACCCAAACAAAGCATCAAAGGAGAATACCACAATATTATGCTTTTGTATGCTAAAATAACGCATGATTCTTTCAAGGCACATTAAGCAATCTCAATTGTTTCGAACAAGTCATGCTACAACAATAATCACTAAGCATAAGGTCAAAGCAATATTTAGCATGACATGATAAAGTCTAAGTCGTAGTCAAATCAAGCTCCCTTTTGTACCACTATAAGTATGAAACCCTCTACTCTTTTACAACACCAATTAACTTATTTGAAACAAAAGAGCGAATGCGGGGGTCCAACTACTTTATTAAAGAAAAGTAAACAATCAAAAACCAAAAACGAAAACTAAGACGCTCCAAGAATAACACAATAGTGCATGAAACAATAAAAATGAAGTGTTTAGAAAGAGACCTGAGATTTTTATTGATGAAGAGGGGATGCCATGGGCATCCCCAACCTTTGACGCCTATACCTCTTGAATATTTCTTGGGGTGACACGGGGTGGCATCCCCAAGCTTGAGCTTTTGTTCATTCTTCATCTCATCACATCATTCTTCCCCTACACTTGAAAATTTCCTTCATACAAAAGTTCACACAATCCTTCATTAGCAACATTAGTGTATTCAAAAAATAGGCCTTTGGATTTAGTTTCAACACAAGTAAAACCTTCATCAAAACACAAGCTACTATAGCAATTCATTTAAAAATCTCAAGTGATCAAGAAGAACTCAAAAAGAAACTGATAAAGAGGCAAATGCAAATAATGGCAGAAATCTGTCAAAACAGACTAGCAGGTAAAATCCGATTTTTTTAAGACCTTATGTTGCTCAAATCGAAAGTGCTAAACTAACAAAAGTTAGATAACAATCAGGGGCATTTACTAAGAAAATTACAGCTCAATCTGACATACATAGATTTTTCACGAATTTTTACAGTGAAGCACAAATTTGTTTGGGGACATCAACTTCCCAAATCTTACTTCTCTCTCATTAGAGGTTATTCTGACACAAAAGGCACACAAAAAGGATAAGGAGAGGTTATCAAAGAAGTAATAACTTCCAAGACTGAGTAAAACTATTGGGTTATCTCCCATTAAGTACTTTTATAACACTTTTATGTTAGGCATAAGAAGCAAGAATCAAGTATTTTAAAATGAAGAAGCATTAACATCAAATTTTTCTTTAATAGGAGGATCAAAGGGTAACTTCTCTCTACTTATAGGGAAGTGTTTTATACCTTTCTTGAATGGGAATTAATATTTAATGGTGCCTTCTTTCATATCAATAATGGCACCAACAGTTCTAAGAAAAGGTCTTCCCCAAGTAATAGGACAAGAAGCATTGCACTCAACATCCAAAACATAGAAATCAATAGGGAATAGGCATTGTTAACCATAATAAGAACATCATTAATACTCCCCATAAGTTTCTTTTTAGCATTATCATCAAGTGGGACATATAAATAGCAATCTTCCAAAGGTGGCAAATCAAGCATTTCATAAATCTTTCTAGGCATAATAGAGACACTAGAACCAAGGTCACCTAAAGCTTTGAGATCAAAATCATTCACTTGAATATTAATGATGGGTTCCCAACTATCTTCTAATTTTCTAGGAATAGAAGCTTTATGTTTCAATTTTTCTTTTTTAATTTTAATGAGAGCATCTGTAATGTGTTTTGTAAAAGCCATATTCATAGCACTAGAATTACGACTTGTAGCAAGATTTTGTAGGAACATAATCACTTCAGAAATATTGTAACCATCAAGAAACTTAGCATCACATGTAGTGGACTTATTGTTTCCCATAGTTCGAAAAATTTCAGCATTCTTATTGGGTTTAGGAATTGTTGTAGAAGGAATGGGTACTTCTTGTGGTTTGCTAGCATCAACATTGGTGGTGGTAATAGCACAAATACTATTGTTTCTAGAAATTTCATCTTCTCTTTCCCACTTAGCATGCAATTTAGCTAGTAGTCTAACATTTTCATCAATTGTAACTTGGATAGCATGAGCAGCAGCAAAGGTATTTTCCATGGTGTTAGGTTTAGCATCCATTTTATTAATCAAACAGGATTGTGCTTTAGACAAAGATGAAATATTTTTATCATCATTCAAAATTTTGGATTGTAAACCAGGAATTTCCCTATTCAAATTCTCAAGTTGGTGACTAATATTTTTCAAAATAGCATATTGTTCTTCCATAGTTTTAGTGAATATTTTTATTCTGCTCATATTGCATTTGCATGAAGTTTTTAGTGGATCTCTCAACTTCCAGAATCCTATCTTCACTAAGCATTCCAGATTTACCATAATAAGTATTGCTACTATTTGGAGGATAAGGCCTATAGTTATTATTATCATAAGCATTGTTGCCAAAATTATTATTTCTAATGAAGTTCACATCAACTTGCTCTTGTTGAGCAACCAAAGAGGCTAAAGGAACATTATTTGGATCAATATGAGCTTTTCCATTAACAAGCATAGACATGATAACATCAATTTTATCACTCAAAGACGAGGTTTCTTCAAAAGAATTTACATTCTTACCATGTGGAGCTCTCTCAGTGTGCCATTCAGAATAGTTAACCATCATATTATCAAGGATATTTGTTGCAGCACCCAAAGTAATGGTCATAAAGGTACCTCCAACAGCAGAATCCAACAGATTTCTTGAAGAAAAATTTAGTCCTGCATAAAAGGCTTGGATAATCATCCAAGCAGTCAGTCCATGAGTGGGACAATTCTTTACCAAAGATTTCATTATTTCCCAAACTTGAGAAACATGTTCATTATCAAGTTGTTTAAATTTCATTATTTCACTTCTCATAGATATAATCTTAATAGGAGGATAGTATTTTCCAATAAAAGCATCTTTGCATTTGATCCAAGAATCAATACAATTTCTAGGCAAGGATATCAACCATTCTTTAGCTTTTGCTCTCAAAGAGAAAGGAAACAATTTGAGCTTAATAATATCTCCATCTTGTTGGGACACGCAGAGATAAAACAAAACTTTCTCCCCTAACGTGGTGATCCCAAGATCTAGCCGAGGTAGAAGGCCATGAGGTTTACCACTAGACGCGCAGTTGCGGATTCTGCGATGAAGCGTCGATTGATGCAGTCGTCCTTTGCGATCCAATCGTCCTGGTGCTGATCTTACAACACCTCTGCTGGTATCCACACGTTCAAGGAGGCGCGGTGTGGAATCGCTAGATTCACTGACGGCGGGGCTTTGTGGAGCTAGGGTTTCCAACACATGGAATGACCTAACCGAACAACGATTAACCTTTCTGGGTTACGGTGCTCCACTATATATAGGGAGTGAACGTGGGCTCTGCTCGCGCGGCCCATTCACTGAAGCCCATATAATATTAGTCCCTATGAGTCTGACTCACTGACTCAGTCCAAATCAGGCTCGGGTCCAACCCAACCAGATTTCTAGTTCAGATCCAATCCAAACTTGCTCCCGCTCTTAAGTGTGTGACCTCGCAGGCTCATGGCTACTTGGACACAATTAGAGTCCCACTCTCAATCGATCAGTCGGTAGCGGCTCCTAGCAGAACGTGCCGACTCCCAAGTACCAAAGAGTCATGACGACTTTCCTTTCAAATGTGACTTGCGTCTGAGTCCCTTTTGCCTCACGATATACCTTGTCAGACTATAGGTGAATATTTGTCATCCCTTAAATAGTCCGACTCTCTTCTCAATCCGAGATAAGTGATTCACCCAACTAACTCTTAGTCGATCGCCTCGGTTAACACTTAACTAAGTCGTGCATGGCCATGCTTTCCGAATCATATCATCCGAGAGGGCCCAAAGAATATATCTCCGAGTGGAGGGGCAAAATCCCATCTTGGTTATTCACATCACGCAGCTTGATTCTGAGTCGACCCGAACTCCGCCTTTATAAATGCCCAGTTACGGATCAGCGTTTGATAGAACCTAAGTCGGTGATCCTCAACTCGGACTATGCAATAACCTCAGGTCTAAGGATTACATTGATTGAGATATACAAATGATAGCTTGTTTGTTGTACCTCAATATGGGTCAATCCGACTCGCTAAACTCTTTAGACGAATCTGTGTAAGTTGGAATAGCATATCCATGCCCATGACAAGTGGAACCGAGTCATCAAGCCGAATTTCACATTGGTCTAAGTTGTGTGTCCAGCACAACCTCAATGACCAAGGATATTTAGTAAAAACAACATGAATGTATAGTTCCACAACCGAATCACATATTCAATGATACACATCAGATGTTTATACAAGGAAAACTTAATATCTTTATGAATACAATGGGAAAACTCAGCATACATGATTGCCTCTAGGGCATATTCCCAACACATCTACATCCTTATATTTTTGCATCTCACAAAGTTCAACAAAATTATTAAGGTGAGCAGCAGCATCATCAGAACTAGCACCAGAAAAATGCTCTTTCATAACAAGATTCAACAAAGAAGGTTTAATTTCGTAAAAGGTAGCATCAGGAGCAGGTGGAGCAATATGTGTGCAAAGGAAATCATTGTTGTTTGTGCTAGTGAAGTCACACAACTTGATGTTCTCAGGAGTATTCATTTTTGCAGAAGTGAGGCAAGCCAACAGCAGTAGCAACTAAAGTAGGAGCTAATTTTTTGTTTTTTTATAAGAAAAGGCAAACCAAACGAAACTAATTTTTGTATTTTTGAAATAAATAAACAAGAAAAACAAAGCAAAAGAAACTAAGAAAAACAAAAACAAAGTAAAGAGAATGGTTGTGAGAGACTCCCCTTGTAAAGTTGTCCTTAACTACCCGGCAACGGTGCCAGAAAATCTTGATGGGCTCAGATCATTGTAGAGCCTCATTGGGAGACCCCAAGAGCAAGGTGTGATGAACACAGCAGCAAGTTTTCCCTCAATTATGAAACCAAGGTTATCGAACCATTAGGAGCAAGGAAACAACTCCAAGGTGTTGCTAACAACCTGGAATACTGCACAACACAAACTCAAGACTTTGCCCCAACTTACAGTGAGGTTGTTAATCTCACTGGTTTGTTGAAAACAAAGGATTAAACGTATAGTTTGGAAGATAGTATTTTCTTGTAGAAAGTAAACAGTAACAGTAGATGATGTATCAATGATAAAGATTGGACCGGGATCCACAGTTCACTAGAGGTGTTCTCCTTAAGATAGATGACATGCTGGGTGAACAAATTACATCGGGGCAATTGACAGATTGAGAAATCACAACAATGCAAATACTAGACATCATGACTCCTATGAGATTTGATTGGGCATTACAACAATATACATAGACCGTAATCCAACTGCATCTATGACTAATAATCCACCTTCAGGTTATCATCCAAACCCCTTCCAGTATTAAGTTGCAAGCAACAGATAACTGCATTACGAAATGTGTGTAAAGTAAACAATACAATTGTTCCATGAACAAAAGATTATTGTTTTCTCCCTAGTAGCAACAGCATATCTACAACCTTAGAGATTTCTGTCACTTCCCCAGATTACTAGAGGCATGAACCAACTATCGAGGATAAATACTCCCTCTTGGAGTCACAACATCTACTTAGCCAAGATAGCTACTAGCAACGGAGAGCATGCAAGATCACAAAAAACACAGACATGATAGAATCAATAATCAATCTGACATGATAGAATCAATAATAAATATGACATAGTATCTCAAAATCCATCGGAACCCCGCAAACACAACATGTATGATTACAAATAGATGATCTCGATCATGAATGGAGCTCACAAGATCTAAACATGATAGCACAAAGGAGGAGAAACAACCATCTAGCTACTGTATGGATCCATAGTCCAAGGGTGAACTACTCACGCATCATACAAGAGGCTGGCATGGTGAAGAAGAAGGCCTCCGGGATGATCTCTCCCCTCCGGCAGGGTTCCGGGAAGATCTTAAGATCCCCCCCCCCCCCGATCTAGGGACGATGGTGGCGGCGGCTACTGACTGTTTCGTGGAGATATGATCGGGTGCTTAGGGTTTCTGCATCAGGGTCTTTTATAGGAGAAGAGGCGAGGCAGGAGGGCGGCCAGGAGGCGCACACCATAGGGCGACGCGCCCTAGGGTGGGCCCGCTCAGCCCTAGGGTATGGCTCCCCTTCGGCTACCCTTCGGTCTATATGTTTGTTCCTATAAAATATTGACTTTGGCTTTTGTCCCATACAATTTCGAGAATATTTCCTTACTAGCTTTTCTGAAACCAAAAACAGCAGAAAACAGGCAACTAGAACTAAGGCATCTTGTTAATAGGTTAGTCCCGGAAAATGTATAAAAAAATACCTCAAAGTGTAGACAAAGCATAGCAAAGTTGATACTAAACAAGCATGGAACATCAAAAATTATAGATACGTTTACGACGTATCATCCACACGGGCTGGCAGACGGCGAGGGCCTGAGCGTGGTGGCAGGAGGGGGCGGCGGGTGGCATCGGCGCCGTGATGATGCAAGGTGCCGCGGGTCGGCAGGAGGAGGCCGGTGGTGGTGCGTGTGGAGGCCTCGTGCGGGGCTGAGGCACATGTGTGGCTAGGAGTTGCCGATTTGGGGAGTCCAGGCATCATGCTGCTCCTTCGAATTGGCTTGCTCCTAGAACAGCGAGGATGTTGGACCGGCGGCTGCGGCGGTCGCGGTCGGCATGGCAATCGCCAATGCAAGAGGTGCCATAGCGGCTGCATTATGCGGTGGAGCTTGGCGGCCAGCAATGAAGTCACTCTACCATCTTGCGGCTCCTTGAACTAAAAAAATTCTCTAAATTATGCTATTTTTTTATTTCTCGTATTTTTATTAGTGGTCTTTAATATTATTAGAACCCAATGGATGATTTACTTACTAGTGGTGATCAATGCGCATGCCACCACTATGAATGTTGTTGGTGGCGTTTAAGGCACACGCCACCAGTACAGGTTTTACTAGTGGCGTTCGAGCAATACACCACCACTGGTAGCTACTAGTGGCGTGAAGTTAGTAGCATGTGTTCAACGTCACTAACCTCATTTTTTGAATGCTACAAATGAGCTTTTTCCTAAGTTAATTGGATAAAACTACCATAATTGGCGCGGTCAAGATGGTTTAGTACCATTTTCGATAATTTTGGCACGTCATTACCACCACTGGGACGAGGAAACGCTGACCGCGCTGATTTGCGGTTGATAACATTTCTGACGATGCTAGCCCATGTTCAGCGCTGACGTGGACAAACTACTGTTTCCCCCGCCGTTTAGGACCAGACCAGGTGCCAGTCTGAACCAGGTGCGGTCGGAACCATACCAGTTGCTCTACTGTTATTCTCTTGTTTCCCATTTCTCTCCCACTTGCGATTCTGACGCGATGGAGGAGCCGGCGAATCCTAAGAGGCGGAAGCGTCGCAGGCGACGTAGGTGACGCAGGCGGGTCTTATGCTGTAGGAGGAGGCCGTGGGAACATGGGAGCCACGAGGGAGCAAATGGACGATGTGGACGAGCTATGGCCGTCTCGGCCATCGACGGTGGTAGTGATGCTGTCGCAGCTGTGGGTGGTGAACCCATTGGATTCTCAGAGGTGGACGATCGGTCTCAGTGGCGTGGAGTACATATTCATCTTTCCCCTATCTCTCCCCTCCCGCTAGTCTCTGAAATTTTTGATTTTGGGGTCAGGGTTTGCTGAGTTGGGCTATTTGCTTGCTATGTTTTTGTAGTCTTGATCCAGAGAATTGGGAGGTCAGAGTTCATCTTGATGGAGTGAACAATTTAGGGAGAAAATTTCCAGAGACAACATTAATTATCTGAACTTAGTTGCAGTTATTAAGGAGAAGGGGTTTAGTCAGAGGGATTCTATTTAATGCAGAAAGCAAGGGGTAGATGAATTGGTTGAGAACAACTACCAAATCTATGAACTGTTAGACCATTTTGATCCAAGTAAGGTGTTGTTTTTGTTTGTAAAGAGGGGCAGAGGTAGAAAGAACAAGAAATCTGAAGCCAAACCTAGTCAACCAACATCATCTTCCATTGTGCAATTTGAAGAATCTGTCCCTATTGATTACAATGAACATGTCTATGTTGTTGACAAGGATGGATGCATTTTCACTAGTCAGACTGGCATCACTGTTATAGGTGATGATGATCCTTACGTGTGCAAAAATGCTTATCTTCCAACTCAAGAAAAATAGATTGTGGAGAAGAGAAAGGCAATAGCCATTGAAGACAGTGATTGTGAGGATGGTGGCAGCATGGGGTCATACACTGGTGATGATGATGCTTGGTGGGACACTGCCATTGAACATGTTAATTTTGAACAGTTAGAAGAGTCGAGAAGAAAGGAAAAGAGATAACTAGCAGAGATAATTGAGGAGATGAAGAGGAAGAGAGGATCCTCTGATGCACTGTGAAGGGGACACAGATATTGAAGACTTGTTTGTGACTGGAGAAGATACACCACATGTGTTTGTACCAGCCCTTGAACCTGAAAAGAAAAAAGAAGAAAAGTCTTGTTAGAAAAGGACCCACATCAAGGTGTCATACATCTGTGGAGATAAAAGAAGCACCATCATCAGATGATAAACATAATGCTGCTAGTTTTTCTAAGGATGATGAAGTTGATCTATTTGAACCATTGATCATGGTGCCACCAAAAGGCAGAAAAAGCAGAGAAAAGAAAAGGCCCGAGAGGAGGTGGTATGATGAGAGAAGGTTGCAGTCACATGAACAATTATGCTTGAAGATGTACTTTGTGAATGTGCAACAACTCAGAGATGCCTTGATAAATTTTCATATTGCTCAAAGGAGGAACTACCAATATTGGGGGAACTCAAATGTTAGAATAAGTGTGCATTGCATTCATAAGGACTGTCCTTTCCATATGACAACTTCGGAAATAAAGGGTGAGAAGACCTTTTGTATTAGGAAGATGAGGTTGCAACATACTTGTGATACAAGCACTGGTCGTTCTAGGGTGAGTGCTAAATGGTTAGCTCACACATATGCAAGTATGTTCAACTCTGGTCCAAATACAGGAATTCAATCACTCATAGATGCAGCTAGGCAAGAACATGGTGTGGAAAATCAACAAGGACATGGCCTATAGGGCAAGAAATTTGGCTCAATGCAATTATGGGTGATCACAAGGAGCAGTATGTTAGACTTAGGGATTTTGCACCTAACACAAAGCATAGCAAACAAAAAACTCAATTAAGTCGACGAATCTAGGGTTATGTAAGAAATGGACATGAGCTTATGTAGAGCTAGGGTTCAGTCGATTTACAGGCAAGTGCGGACATGGGGTTAATATCCTAAACTAAATAGGAGCTTAAATCGATTGAAATCCAACTAAAATCGACAAATCGAAGAAAAAGAGATAGAACCCTAGTTCTACACTTACAGCACACGTGGGCTGATATCCTGCCCTTCTGAGAACCCTGACACAAGGCTACCGTTGCTGGTCTCTCCATCATTCTAGGAGGGCATAGCGACGACAGGAACAGAGGGTCGGTGACGACGGAGGCATCAGATCAGGGGAAGGAGTGAGAGAGAAGAGTGAGAGTGAGTTGGTCTATTCCGACCGCACCGTCTCTCCATCATTCTAGGAGGGCATAGCGACGACAGTCTCTCCATCATTCTAGGAGGGCATAGCGACGACAGGAACAGAGGGTCGGTGACGACGGAGGCATCAGATCAGGGGAAGGAGTGAGAGAGAAGAGTGAGAGTGAGTTGGTCTATTCCGACCGCACCTGCTCTGGTCCTAAACGGCGGGGAAACAGCCGTTTGGTCATGTCAACGCTGAACATGGGTCAGCATCATCAAAAACGTTATCAACCTCGAATTTCCTCGTCCTAATGTTGGTACTGACATGCCAAAATTACCGAAAATGGTACTGACTCGTTCTGACCGTCTCAACTGTGGTAGTTTTACCCAATTAACTTCTTTTCCTACTAGTACAATATTCAACTCAAATTTTGAAGATTTAAAGGAACAACTTATATGATGTAAATTACAGTTCATGGTGGTACAACCTTACAACAACAATGGGGAGCAATGTTCCGGAAAGTAAACTCTTCGAAAATTTAGGATGCTACAAACATGACATGTCATCATAGCCTTAACAAGCTAAATAATCTGCTTCACTCCAAGCTCAAAGGACCACTGACCTAAGTTCTTAGAGCAAATCGAATGTGATTGCTATGTAAACAGAATGAGATCAAATTTCAAGTCAACACTTCACAGACCTAGCTGCTGAGAGAAAATCAGAAAGAGAACTTGAATCCTCCAGTGTTGGCATCGACAGCAGAATCCCAGAATGCGACTTTCTTCTTCCGATCAGCAGCCTTCTGCTGAAGTTCAACTTCAAGCTGATTAATCGTCCCAGGGTAAGCTGCGTCGATGGCATTCCGGAACTTGTCATGCAGGTTCACCCTGTCTTTGGTTCCTGACACAAGTTCACTTGCATTGGGCCTCTTGAGAAAGTCAAGAACATTCAACAGGTTCCTCCTGGACATTTCACAAGGAAAGAAAGAGAAACAGTTTCATTAAGTGAAATAGTTTTCATGCAAATGGCGCGCTACCATGCAAAAATAACTTCACACTGCTGAAATCATCTAGTTAAAGAATTTTTAATTTTATTTATTTAATCATATAACTGCCCCAGAAACAGCCAAGACTCGGCTACTTCCTTGGTTTAAAGCTCAAATCTCAATCAAAATTATGTGATTGTGAAGGGCAGTTTCATGAATAAACTAGGAAACAAGGTTCTTCAACCAAAGAGAAAACCCTTTTGGAAGATCAATATTTCTCTTAACTTATCATAATTCTGGCAATGGCAACATCACCTATATCTGACAATGTTGAAGTCATATGCGTATAACTAAACCCAGGTTTTCAGTCAATAAACATGTAGTACTTTTTTAAGCAACAAATATGTGCACAGAAGCTTAGAACCTAGGACGTTGGTTTTGAGTTGAATTTGTATTGAGATTAAAATTTCTTGCAATTCTGGATGTGTACACTTCAGTGCTGAATCTACGTTCTGATCATTACGTTAAACAACATCATGGAAATATGATGAGCACCATGATTCCACCTGCTGGCAATCATAGCGCCGCCACTGGAGATCACATTTTTGTGGATGTGTTGGTACAAAAGGTATAAAATAGTACAACCGTTCTCTCTGATAAAGGACAAAAATTGCAGAAGCTTGTGTAATTGCACTTCGTCATACTTAATACAGACAGAGCGAGAAAATCGCTATGTTTGCTTAGTAAGTAATAGCCTAATACGCAACAGATCTGAAGTGAAAAAAAAAACAGAAGAAAAAAGAAATGTGTGGAATTTGAAACCTAACCTGCTCACATAGTTCTGAGTGATGGCAATGGACTCTTCGAGATTGATAACCAAGTGCCACCATCCATTGGGCACAAATACAATGTCCCCAGCCCGACATACACACTCAATTGGCCTCTTCTCCCAGGTCCTACATGCTCCGTAGAAGTTCATGAACCACTCCATGATAGACACAGGGCTAGTGACCTCTGCCCCATCTGCACTTGGGTGGACACCTGGTGGCGGCACCTCCGGTGGGAACATCACCCACTTTTTAGCCCCCTTGAGCACAGCATTCCACGCCGATGTCGAGTTAGGATCTACATGGAACGATGACCCTGATCCTGCTGGACCAATGATAATCCACCGGTGATCCGGCCTCTCCTCCCCGAGTACCTTGAATAGGTCCTCCTGGAAGTACACCGGCACCTCATAGTCACTCCCCATCTCTGGAACCTTCTCCACAAACTTCGCATCAAATAGGTACAATGGCCTCTCCTCCTGCACATTGTCAGCATACAGGAAGTACCTATCCAGTGTCATGCTCACTGGACCGACTGCAAACTCCCTGCCAGCTGAGACTTCCAGCAAATATTCCCTCGTCCATTTTTGCAACGCCGGCCAGGTATCAAGGCATCCCTCAAGCAGCACCGGCCAATTCGGCTCCTCGTATTCCGCGATGAATTTCTCCACAGGTAAACCGCGGCGGCGGTCAATGGTGTCCCGCTCCAGCCACTCGGTCCGCATCTCCATGTTGGCGCATAGCCAGCTCTGGAAGAGGTAGTCCGAGTAGAAGCCTTTGATCTCAAGGGCGCGTGAGGGGCAATGAGCGCGGCCAGACACGGAAGCGATGTAGGTGGTGCGCCACGATCCGGCAAACGCGAAGTCCCCGCCGAGCTCGGCGAGGACGATGGCCCGCCAGAGCGAGTCGTGGGAGGAGATGACATAGAACGCCTTGGAGGCCGCGGAGAGCGCGGCGACGTCTCGGGCGGGCAGAAGGCCGAGGACGTCGAGGATGAGGTCGTCAGGGAGCGGGCGAAGCGCGCCGAGACCAGAGTCCCGGAGGTTGGCGCGCCGGGGGGCAGCGAGGAGGAGGTTCCCGAGCGGCTGGACGAGGCTACCTCCTACTCCAATGCCTGTACCGCCACCAGAAGCGGTGGAAGCAGAGGCGGAGCTCTTCAGGTCGAAGGAGGCGTCTCCGCTTCCGGTGGCATCGTCGGCAGCGAGGTTCGTCGATTCGCGGATCTTCTTGGGGAGCGTGCTGCCGCGGCGCTTGGGTTTGCACTTGCGCTTGAGGGAGGGGCGGAGGCAGTGGAAAGCGCTGGGCATGCTCCTTCGCGCGAACGGCGTCGGCGGCGCGTCGGCGGGAGGGGAGGAAGGTAGAGGATTATGGTTGGGGTTAGGTTTTGAAGAACAGTCCTTTTGTGGAGCAGATGGGTAATCGTACGTCACCGACACACGGTAAGGTAATAATGGACGGCTGTGATCGTGCCTGCTAGTGATTGTTGTTCCTGTTAAACAGCTGGTTTTCGATACCATGTAATGATTAAGCTCACATTTTCTGCAATTTTATCATTCTGATGATAGATTCATTGCGAATTTTATCACAGAGAATATATATGAACATTTACAACGTGGAATGAATACACTATGTAAACATATTTCATGATAAATCTATCGAATAGATGCAGTACTCTTCCGTACTAAAAAAGATGTTGCACATTTATCTACTTTAGTATATATGTATTCAAATTTTTTGTACCTTAAAATCTGGTATATTCTTAAGAAAAATGAGCATGTACACCTGAGAGCCAAAACGCCCCCTCTCTTTTCCGGAAATTCATTCTATAAATTTGGTTAAATTATAAGATTTTGACTTTGAATAAAATATAGATATATCCTATTTTTGAAACGATGGGAGTACAAAATAAGACGGTTCTAAGAGTAACTTTATGGATAAACAAAAATCGTCTAGATAAAAGGAGAGAGAAGGTATAGGTAAGCAAAACATGTTTTGCTTTTTCAACTTATCCATAAGAGATTACCCAAAATTGGTTTGCAACATTTTTTCTCTATACTACTCTCACACATATGACATATATCAATTGAATTAACACAAGATAATTGAAACTATTCATCACAAGTAGAAATATTATAAGTCCAACATAATAGAAGTGTATCATCAATTATAGAAGTAGTAGGAAAGTAGTCCATGGGTGCATAGAGCAATACCACATAATAGATAGTGCGTTGGTGCATAGAACAACAACACAAAAGATAGTTCATCAGTGCATACTAGAACATCACTCTCAAATGCCGCCACCCCCACCATTGACATCACAACCATAGCCTCTTGCCATCAATATTTGATCAAGACAAAGCTCCCAATAAGCTTTGTCCTTCTCATCTAAACTACTTGGGTCCATGAACATGAGATTTTGCTCTTGATCCATCCTCTTGAGCATTTCTTCATTTGCCACCCAGGCCCGGCTCTAGCCCATAGCAGGGTTGTGCAATGGCCAAGGGCCCAGGCCAGGAGGGGCCCAAAAAAAATTTGGACATGCGCTAAGCAGTCCTAGAGATCGTTCCTGATTCCCGATTTCAGCTCGATCGTACGATTGTGAACCTGAAAGGTCGCCCTGGCCATATCGGTATCGCGAACGACAAACTCTGGCCTCTCGGTCTCTCATGAGTCGCGTGTCGCGACGTTCGCACTGCCCTTGCCCCATGCGGCCTGCGCTCGTTGCTCGCCAACGCCAAGACGCCGGTCGCTAGTCGCCAGGTTGCCGACTCACCGTCTCAGCTGCTCCTGGTCCAGGCCCTATTGCTCTCTTCCGCACGGGCACACGACGACACGCCATGCGCACCTGCTGCTGCGGTCCTGCCCTCTGTACTGTAAGTTAATCCCTTGTTATTAATTCCTCAATTGCGCTCCTGCTTGTCTAAGCCTTCTAATTAATCCCTCAATTAGGATTATAATTTTTAAGATTACAATTTGATGTAAATTCCATCACAGCAGGTCATAAGAATTTGTGTGATGTCGATCTTGATGATTTTGTCTCTGAGTTGAAGGTGTTGCAAGTAACTTTGCCAAATAATTTGATGTCAGCGCATGAGATTCTTCAATTCATTACAGCTATAGATTGCTATCCAAATGTCTCAGTTGCCTATCGAATCCTTTTGAATTCACATGTGGCGGTGGCCTCAGGTGAAAGAAGTTTCTCTAAAATAAAGCTACTAAAAAAATATTTGAGGTCAACTATGTTATAACACAGATTGAATGGCTTGGCTACGTGTTGTATTGAGAAAGATATATTAGACAACATTAATTTTGATAGTGTCCTCGATGATTTTGCATCTAGAAATGCACGAAGAAGCTTTTTTTGAAGCACTAAAGCTTAATTGTCGATGATCTCATTGGAGGCTGTTTTTTTAGGTATTCGCTAGTATAGAATACTTGTTATGTTTTTCTACCATTTTTATTGTTTCTATTTAAAAATCACAATGCTTTAGTCTTTGACAATTATTTATAGACATCTCGACTATGAATGTGTGGTTATATGCTTTTAAATATTTTGCAAGTGAAATTGGCACATATATCGTCTACATATCTAGTTATACATACATATATATGTTGTTATTACAGGCCCTTTTATTGACTTAGCCAAGGGCCCTGAAAAATATAGAGTCGGCCCTGTTGCCACCTTCCTCTCTTCGAGCTCAAGACGCTTCTCCTCGGCTGCCGCCCTCCTCTCCTCGGTGGCCACCTTCCTCTCCTCAATCAACTTTCTATCTTCAATCTCTTTGTGCATCATCTCCCTCCTTTCGTTGGCGATCTCCTTCCTCGCCGCCATCATGTTGTCCAAAGAGTCCTTATACATATTCACACCTCCTTTTTCCCTTGCTTCTTTACTTTCTATCTACCTTCGATGAGACTTTTCCTATTGACCGAAGAGAGAGGAGTGGGGCTACTTGAGCCTTCATCATCGGTATCCACAACCAAATATTATCCAACCGGGGTAGTTGGTGTCTTCCTATTGTTGGAATCTTGTTGGAGGGGCGATTATTCCATTTCTCTTCCTTCTGAAGAATGGTAAAGCAATGGAACAAAGTGAAAGCTTTCCCCGGTTTGCCACCTTATTTTTTTGGTTTTCCCATGAACAATTTTTAAGTAATATTGAGCTACAAATAAGAACAAGGGAACAAGATTATTTTCCATAATAAGAATAAGAAAACAAGTTTATGTGCTACAAATAAGAACAAGGAAACAAGTTTATTTGCTACAAATAAGAACAAAGGAACAAGTTTATTTCATACAAATAAGAACAAGAGAACAAGTTATTTGTGTATACCTTGTCTACGGCACTAGTCCCACTTGGATTGAGAAGATCAAGTTGGGCTACGGAATTGGACCATTTGAAACACTTGGAGTTGATGGTTGACCTGCGGTGTTGTAGGAAAATGATAGTCCTAGCTTTCTTAGAGTGTTGCTAGTAATACTCATGGATACACTCCCAATATGTGTTGCTTTATTGTTCATTCCCGGTGATCGGATCGGCACCAATAAAAATCCATGCATGGCACAAGGTATCATCTTCCTTTTTAGTGAAATTATCTCCTCGTCTAGCCCTTCCTGGAGTTGGATCATTGACAGAACCCTCACCATATGTCTGCATTGACTCAACATACCACTACATGATGTAGTATACTATAGTCGTTGAAATAACACCCATGGAACATTGTGCCGCAAATATTACATCCCTTAGAGTGGTACAACAGAAACAAAGAGGGTCCACATACATACATTATTATTACAACTATAAATTACACGACGACTTCGAGATCCTCCTATGTCCATAGAGGTTATCCCAATGACTCATAGCTAAACTATAATAGCTTGAGAACAAGATAAAGAAGCAACCTAAGCCTTAAGATTTATACGAGATTAATAGATATAGGATAGAGATATATACTATAGCATCCCAATTGTCTAACAATTGTAATGCTACTTCCTACATATCATTATTACATCATCATAATATCATGCTCATGTCACCATGCCACATTGCATTTGAGCATCATATTAAACCCCTCTTCATTTGGTTCTTATCTTCATAATGCATTGTCCTTATTAATTGTATTTGCCTCTTGATATATTGTAGTTAGTTCTGGATATATTTCTTGATGCCCAAGTTGATTTGGGGGCATATCTATTATAATTCCACTATCCCCTTGTCACATTTATTTTGTTTCCATCCTCAATTCCACCATCCCAAGTAATATGATAATTTGCATTCCTCTTTGGTATTTAGATCTAGCTCATATATGTTGGGGTGGATCCAGTTCTAATCTACATGCTTCCATATATGATTCCGCATTGTTTTCACAATATGGAATGGGAGCTCAATTGGCCATCTTTGCATGCTAGGTGAGTAGTTTTATTCCTCATCTCCACATGGGTATCTTTGGATCAAGGTCATGTTGATTATTTGTGTACATATACTTAATAGTGGAACATACACACTAGTTTGGCCACTTCTATTCAACATGCTTTTATTCAAGTAAACCATGTGTAGTGGGGAAGTGGTTCCAATAATTATTTTGTTGAAATTGTGGGCTTGCATGCAAGATATTATGTTCTTGGATATTATATTTTCACAAAATATGACATGATGCATGCCTTTATTGCCTTTGCATGGACCATGCAATAAAAAGCATTCGTCTTTCTCTTCTTCTAATTGCCTTATTTTGTTGTTGTTGGTATGTTGCATTCATATCAAATATTGATAAATAAAAATGGAGCAAACCTAATCGTTTTCACACACAAGCCACACATTCTACACAAGTGTGTGTATTCCCTATACACACACACATCTACACTAACTCTACACCTAACCGTATGTGCATGCATGTGCATTGTGGCATGTAACTACCTCGGTGAATTACGCTCCTAGCAACAAGCCTGGATGAACGGTAGTGGTTGAAATAGTGCGGTGGGGCCCCAAAAGCCACTCACGGGTAGACCTTTCGGCCGTCCCAACCACTTCCAATTCATCGGGACCTGTACGGGCGGCGTAATCGGCAGGAGAAGGGATCAAATACATACACAAATGAGTATGTATGCAAGCCACCATACAAGAGTACATCAGAGCCATACCATCTAGAAAGAAAGGAAATATAGCAACGCCATACGGCAAGATTCAAATGACCTAGATAGATCTAATATTTTAGGATACTTCCTCATACAAGACACATCGTAGTATCATGGAAGCGGCAAAAAAAGTCCGAGTACGGATAAGAAGCAAATCGGCATAAGATGCCATAGAAATAAGCACATCCCGCCCACAGATATCACGGATCCCCGTTCCCGGAATCTCTACACCGAACGATCGTTGCCCACATCATCAGCCTCTTCCACCCAAAGATCCGTCTGCGAGGGTACCTGCTCATCCGAACCAATAATTTATCGTGTGAGACCCTAAGGGTACTCAAGAAGTCTTAATGCCTCTAAAGGGACACAACCGGGTGGTGACGCAATTGCAGAAAAGATAAACCCTAGCAGTTCTACAGATAACGCTAACCATCCGCCTAACCAATGATAGACGGATGTCCGTGAATTAAGGACAACAGTTATAACGGTAATTCATCGATCCATCCTCCTCCTCGCTACCAACGAGGAAGCGGATAACAACCCCCATCCGTTGGCAATTTTATTAACCATTCCATGAGTGTTGCACTATTTACTAGTCAAATTACTTAGTCGATTAAAGCGGTACTTTAGTTATGCTTGTCTATGATCGAGAACGTGCTCCAAGTCGTCCATAACCGCGACACGGCTTTGAAAAGATTTACCCGGGTGCACAAATAGCAACACACACTCGATCAACCTCGGAAAAACCAAATCAAAACCCAACGAGGCCTTCACGACAAAGCAATCACAGGATTCAGAAAATTTCAGGGGGCCACCCCATTGAGTAGACCCGCAACGAAGTTAGCTGACTCCGAGGCGGACTCAAGGTTTGCGACAATGGTCATGGCGGGAACCCAAAACTGGGCTTGTCGATACATGAAATCACTCGCTACCTAACGATGCAAAGTGCTATCTCGCACAATTTAAATAAAGCATGGCATAAGTACAGGATAATAAATAAAACCTCAAACTAGTTTGTGGCCCCAAGAAATAAGACGGAATCAAGCTCTGGCTCAGGGGGGGTCCCATATACCTCCCGGATGTGGATAGCGCGATAAATCAAGGAACAGGAATCAAGTACTCGGGGTCTTACGGGACACAAGTGAGCAGGAAGAACCAAATAGCAGATGTTGCTCACCGGTGCCACTTTCATTAGTTATCCCATTACTACTCAGGTTAAGTTGTTTAGGTACCTCGTTATCCATCAGACTCTCACAAACCCTACACATGATGTTCTACGACTCGCAAGGCTCAAACAACTCCTGTAGTAATGGCTCATGGGATGGAGGAACAAGCTCGGTGGGGTTTAAAGTAAAGGCCATGCAATACTTGGGATTCAATTTAATGCAATTCGCGACTCAATGATGCAAGAATAAGATAGAGGCAATAGGTACTGTATGTATGCAAGCATGTGGAAGTGCTTGCCTGGCAACTCAGTTGAAGCGAGAGACGGATCTGGGTAGTGCTCCTGGTTCTCTTGATATATCCCCTGCTCAGTGTCTATCCGAGAAAAACCAAACAAACAAGGCCAACATGAATATAGAGCACAAGCATATGAATAAGATGCGTCAAGCAACCAATCATGCCATGATGAAGGATGCACAATTTGCATGGCATTAAAGTAGCATGGCATGGGTGAGGTGTGGAAGACAAGAATAACATTTTAATGGGGTTTTGGATCACATTTTGTTGTCATATTAGTTGCTGTACACTATATTTTTATATTATGCATGCTGCAATTGAAGTCATGGATAGCATAAACAGAAAGGTCTCGTCGGGCTGATCATTTTAGACATATCATTTGTTAAATTTGGAATTATAAGTCAAAAGTTATTAATTATTTAAGTTCCAGTGGCATTTGTTGTAATTTAATTCAACTTGGAATTTTAAATGGGCAAAAGGTAATTTGAATAGCATATTTGAAATCCTCACATTTTTCTGGTTCAGAAACATATAACATTTGCATTATTTGGATTTATAAATGAAAAGTTATTTAAAACTGAATTAAAATTTGAATTTGAATTATATTTAAATAGGTTTGAATTTAAACAGATGCTCAGAAAAGTTTTTAGCACTCAGGCCAACCTAGCCCTAGTCGCGGACAGGTGGGGCCAGGCTCACCCGACCCACACGCCTGCTGGGAGGGAGGAGGACCGCGGGTTAATTAAACAAAACTAGGGGACCCTTTTTATAAAACGCACACAGAGCCTGACAGTGGGGTTTAGGGGGAGCGCGGGTTGAGGACAAAGAAGGCCAGGGGGTTATCTGTGAAAAGCACATGCTACTTTGGATCTTCTCGGTTGTCTGACGAACCGAAAAACAAACACCGCGCGACAGAGAAAAACAGGGGCGCGCCGGACTCGATCCCGCGACCTCGGACGCGCCAGCGGGGGCGGCTACCGCTGCGGTGGCTGCGTGGTTGTTGACAGAAGCGCGGGGTCTAGATAGAATGCCGCGCGACGCTGAGCGAGCCAACAGCAGCCGCCACGGCAGAGCGTTCGGCAAACAACCGTGAGCTAGAGCGCAGACGAGGCGGTGCGTGTCCGTGGAGTGTCGAGCTTACCGCGGTGTTGGTGTGGTCGAACAGGTTGGGGCGCGATCGACGGTGAGGCGACTTGGGCGGAGCTAGGGTTTGCGGCCGGATTCTGGCGGTCTTGGGGCTTCTCCTTCCTCGCCGAGCACGGGCGACGCAGACGACCTTCGGAGCTTCCTCGGCACCCGCAGCTGCCACGCCACTGGCTAGGAGGATGGGGGGCAGGGGTAGACTGGCGGTGGACGCGAGGCTAGGTGGAGGCGAGGAGAGAAAGGGAAGATGAGGGCGTCGCCCTAGGCGGATCTGGGGACCGCTAGAGGGCGAGGGAGAGGATAAGAACGAGAGGGGGCAGGTGGGGGCTTGCGTGGGGGAGGGGCAGAGGGAAAAAGGTGGCCACGACGCCACCGCTCCTCCTCCTCGTGATCGATCAGGCAGTCACATGGGGAGGGAGGAGGCTGCCAGGTGGGTCTGGGGTAAGGGGAGCTCGGGGTGGGACCATGCTGCAGCGAGAGAGAAAGAAAAGAGAGAAGGGTGGTATGGAGCTAGGGTTGGGGATAGCCTCGGTTAGGGTTTGGGTTAGGAGGAGGGGTAGATAGCTGGGGTGGGGCCTGCACGCTAGGGAGAAGGGGAGACCGAGAGAGAGGGGGGCACTTAGGGTGTGGTAAGTTTAGGTGGGAGAGGGAGGGACATGTTAGCTAGGGTTTAGTTTTTTGGGGATTTAAGGAGAGAGGGTGGATTAGGGTTTTGGTTTAGGGAGGGGAAAGATAAGATGGAGTGGGCCTTTGACAAGATCATGCATGCTCTAGACAAGCTCTAACAAGATCAAGACAAGAAAAAGAGAGAGAGAGAGAGAGAGAGAGAGATGTGGTGATAGGGTTTTAAGCAAGAACAACATGGTTCAAGCCAAAAGAAAGGATAGAGCTAGAGATGATCCACCCAAAAACCAAATAAAAACCAATGACAAGCACAAGATGGTACTTGCATGGCCCATGCAGATTATTTAATGCCCTGATGATTCTTGTGAAAACAAGGTTATTACATGGCATTATTATTTTGCATTCCCAAAAATTGGAATAAAGGCCAAGCATAAAGAATTAGAAAGAATTCCAAGTGGAGTATGAGGAGATGATCACATTGGATTATATTTGGAACTTGCTAGTGTGTATATGCCACTAGATATTTATTAAGCCTACAAAATATCCCAACATGATGATAACCCCAAAACAACACATATGGAAGCTAGGGAAAAAGGGTCCCACTCACAAGGCATGCAAAGGTGGCCATGTGGCTCTCATGTACCAATATTGTGAAAACAACATGGTGCAACATGGGAGCATGTGGAAAGAATTGGATCCATCCCAACCCACATGAGCTAGATGTAAAACTCAAAAATGCCAAGCTCATATTTAGTTGGATGGTGGAATTATAAGGTGGTGAAAGAAAGGTGGTGGAGTTATTAAGAGATATGCCCCCAAATCAACTTGGGCATTTAGCAATATATCAAGAACCAAATACAATATCAAGAGGCAACTACAATTAATAATGCACATGAGATAAGAACCAAACAAGAAGGGGTTTTATATGATGCTCAAATGCAAGGTGACATGATGACATGAGCATGATATGATGATGATGCAGTAATTATATGTAGGAAGTGGCCCTTTTATTACTAGAACAAGTAGCATTACAGGTGTTAGACAACTGGGATGCTACAACTCTCCCCCACTAACAGGAATCTCGCCCCGAGATTCTAGGAAGAAGAAGACACAAAGAGGGTAGGATAGCTGGCACGGAGTTCGTCTTCACGTTCCCAAGTGGCTTCATCAACAAAATGGTGTGACCACTGCACCTTGCAGAACTTGATGGACTTGTTGCTAGTCCTTCTTTCTGCGGTCTCAAGGATTTTGGTGGGGTGTTCTTGATAAGACAGGTCTTCTTGGAGATCGATTAGCTCATGATCCACGGTCCTGCCGGGATCTTTGAAGCACTTCTTGAGCTGAGAGATGTGGAAAACATCATGGACTTTGAGTTTTTCCGGAAGCTCAAGTGCATAAGCAACTTCTCCTCTTCTACCACGAATCTTGAATGGACCGATGTATCTAGGAGCCAACTTTCCTTTGATACCGAAGCGGTGTGTGCCTCTCATGGGAGTGACACGAAGGTACACGAGATCACCAGGGGCATACACCATATCCGTGTGCTTCCTGTCATAGTTGCTCTTCTGTCGACTTTGAGCAATCTTCAGGTTCTCAAGAATGATATGCACCTTCTCCTCTACTTGAGTTACGATATCAGGGCCAAACCAGATTCTCTCTCCTGCACCTGACCAACCAATCGGAGTTCTGCACTTGCGACCATAGAGAGCCTCAAATGGTGCCATCTTCAGACTTCCGAAGTCGTTGTTGTAGGAGAATTCAGCATAAGGAAGACATTCCTCCCACTTCATGCCAAAAGAGATGACGCAAGCACGAAGCATATCCTCCAGAATCTGATTGATCCTTTCCACTTGTCCTTGAGACTGAGGGTGATAAGCAGTGCTGAAGTTCAACTTTGTTCCCAAAGCATTTTGGAAACTCTCCCAGAACTTTGAAGTGAAGATGCTTCCACGGTCTGAACTGATTTCCAGCGGAACCCCATACAGAGAGACAATTCTGTTGATATAGAGCTCAGCCAACTGAATTCCAGAAATTGTTTCCTTGACTGGGAAGAAATGAGCCACTTTAGAAAGCCTGTCGACGACAACAAAGATTGCATTGTTGCCCTTCTGCGACCTTGGAAAGCCAGTGATGAAGTCCATCTCTACTTTCTCCCATTTCCATTCCGAAGGTTTCAATGGCTGTAGAAGACCGAATGGTTTCTGATGGACAGCCTTCACTCTGCGGCAGACATCACATTCTGAGACATACTTGGCACAATACCGTTTCAAACCAGGCCACCAATATTGTGTTTCCAAGTCGATGTACATCTTTGTGCTGCCAGGATGGATAGAAAGAACCGAATCATGCGCCTCCTTGAGAACTTGCTCTCTCAAACCCGGGTAGTTTGGGACAAACATCCGGTGTTCAAAGAAAAGCGTGCCTTGATCATCCACGTGGAAGGACTCATACTTCGGAAGCTCAAGTTTAGAGATGATCTTTTTGGTGTGCGGATCACCAAGCTGACGAGAGCGAATCTTTTCTTCCAAGAGAGGAGTAGCCAGAAGGTTCAAGAGATGCCCTTGTTCCACAATTTCCAGGCTGAGCTGACGGAATTCCTCGCACAAGAGAGGTTGTTGCTCTTCCATCATGAGGTTGTTGACATAAGCTTTACGGCTAAGAGCATCGGCCATGACATTAGATTTGCCCGGTGTGTAGTTGATGGTCACATCAAAGTCATTGATTGCTTCAATCCATCTCCTCTGCCGAAGGTTGAGATCAGGCTGAGTGAAGATATACTTCAAACTCTTGTGGTCAGAAAAGATCTCACAACGGTTACCAAGCAAGTAGTGCCTCCAAAGCTTCAAAGCAAAGACAAGCTGCCATGAGCTCAAGGTCATGTGTGGATAGTTGATCTCATGCGTCTTCAATCGACGAGAGGCATAAGCAACCACTGTTTCTCTTGCATAAGGACCGCACACAATCCTTGCAAAGAGGCGCATGAGAATATCTGGAAAGGCTTAGATGTATCCGGAGGAACCCAGATCGGTGTGTGGAAGTGAGCTTCTCTTTGAGTGTCTCAAAACTTGCTTGACACGCAGGAGTCCACAGGTATTTCTTGCCTTTCTTGAGGAGATCGGTAAGAGGCTTCGCTATCTTCGAGAAGTTCTGAACGAAGCGACGGCAATAACTAGCCAAACCGAGGAAACTCCGCACTTCTTTGACATTAACAGGAGGAAGCCATTCAACAATTGTCTTCACGGTTTCCGGGTTGACTGCAATGCCCTTGGAAGAGATAACATGACCAAGATAGGTTACTTCAGGCAGCCAAAACTCACACTTTGAGAACTTTGCATACAAGCGGTTCTCACGAAGCTTGTTTAGGACACACCGCAGGTGTTCTTCATGCTCTTCCTTGGACTTAGAATAGACCAGAATGTCATCCAGATATACCACAACGAACTTATCAAGGTACTCCATGAAAACGGAGTTCATCAGCCTCGAGAAGGTAGCAGGTGCGTTGGTGAGTCCGAAAGACATGACCGTGTACTCATACAGGCCATAGCGGGTGGTGAAAGCTGTTTTGGGCACATCTTCCTTGCGAATCTCGATTTGGTGATAACCACTTCTCAAGTCCAGCTTAGAGAACACCACAGCTCCAGCTAGCTGATCGAAAATATCATTAATCCGCGGGAGGGGATATTTGTTCTTGATGGTTTTAGCATTGAGAGCCCGGTAGTCAACACATAGTCTATCGGTTCTGTCACGCTTCTTCACAAAGATTGTTGGACTACCCCAAGAAGAAGTACTGTGTTGAATGAAACCCAACTTCTCTTGTTCATCAAGTTGTCGTTTGAGTTCAGCCAACTCAGAAGGACCCATTTTATAAGGCCGCTTGGAGATAGGAGCCGTTCCAGGTTCAAGCTCAATCACAAACTCAACCTCACGATCCGGAGGCATACCCGGCAACTCTTCAGGAAAGACATCTGGGAACTCACAGACCACTGGTACACTCTGAATAGCTTCCATAGCATCATCATTCAGAGCTGCCAAAGAGAAGAGCTGGACAGCAGGAGTCATACTTGGAGAAAAGACTATATGGCCTTCAGGAATCTTCAGAGACACTGAGCATTCAGCACAATCAATCACAACTGCATTTGCCGTTAACCAATCCATTCCCAAGATGACATCAATGTCAGAATTGCCCAGAACAATTAAAGAAGCCGAGAATGAAGAACCACCAATCTCAATTTGATTGCCATGGCTGATCTTAGAAGCTGCCATTGTTGCTCCAGGAGAAAGAACCATTAACCGCTTGAGAAGAGGATCCGACGCTAACCCATTCTCACTTGCAAACTTTCTAGAAACAAAAGAATGCGATGCACCAGAATCAAACAAAACTCGTGCAGGGACTGAGTTAACGGAAAGCATACCCATCACAACTCCAGGTGCATGCTCAGCTTGAGTGGCGTTGACACAGTTGGCACGAACAACCGCAGACCCGGGCTTGGTGTTGATGTTGAGAGCCCGAGGTGGTGGTGCACGAACCATAGGAGAGCTTGCTGCAGATCTTGGCGGGGGTGGAGGGAGAGCTTTGTTCTTCATCGGACAGTTCCAATGGGGATGTCCAGGATCTCCACACGTGAAGCAGGCACCAGGTGGACGTGGAGCAGCGTAGCCAGGGACTCCGCCAGGCGCTCCCGGGTAGTGGTTGTTGTAGCCCCTGGGAGCCGCAGTGGTGAAGTTTGGTGGCCTTGACGCGTAACTTGCAGGTCTTGGTGGAGCCGGGAGCGACGGTGGGGTGTTAGGAACCCAGACACGCCGCTTAGAAGGAGCTGCCATAATCGCAGCTTGATGCATCCTGTTGTGTTTCTTGGACTCCTCAAACACTTGCCTTGCCTCCTCTTGCAGGTGTGTCTGTAGTTCCGTGAAAGATGCCGCCTTGCATGTGTGATTGCATACTTGATCGACGCATTGAGCCCTTGCACGAACCTCTTCGCTTCTTCTTGTCATCGATACCTCATCGCCACCATAACGAGAGAGATTCATGAAGTTCCCGATATAGGTGTTGACGTTATCATTTACTTGCTTGAGTTGAGAAAAGCCTCCTTCATCCTTTCCATTACAATCTCGTGAAATGCTCTTGAACGCTCCAGTGAACCTCTCCCAAGTTGGCTGGAAACCGGCAGCTTGCCTTCAAGTAGTTCTCCCACCAGAGCTGCATCTCCTTGAGAGGTGAGTAGCACACTTGACCCACTCCTGCTCCGGAACATCAGCAGTCTCGAGCAACCTTGACATCTCACGCAGCCAATCATCCGCGTCCAGTGGTCGATCAGAAACATCAAACTGACGAGGGTTGAATTTCAGGAAGCTCTTGATGTCTCCTCGCTTGGGAGGTGGAGGGAGTGGAGCAAACTCGTTCCTCCGAACACTCTCCTCAAAGCGCTGTTGGTTCTGCTGCATTGCTGCCAAAGCATTAGCGATGTTTGACAGCGCGGAGCCCAGTTCAGGTGGTATGTCCTCATCAGTACGGCGTGGTGGAGCCATCCTGTCATTGATATAAAACTCAAGTCAGTACTATAATGGAAGATGATAATAATCCAAAATAGTACCAAGATGGAATTAACCAAGATTAAATGATACAATTTACTGAGATGATATTAAAATATCAACAAAGTTCAAAGCACCTAAAAGATATTAAGCATATCGCACACGACTGAAAAGGAGTGTGGTACACAAATATATCAAAGAAAAATTTTCCACAAATTTCGGCATTAAAATACCAATAGATGCGCAAAATTACTTAATGAATCAAGATTAGTGACTCTACCGATTCAATATACAAAAGCGAATGATAAAAGTAGTGGTATGGTCGCGACTCCATCCCGCACTCAAATCATTACTCCGCACATGAACAAGTGGAACACATATCCCGACCCCTTCTTCTCATGTTGAACCTAAAGATTGGTAACTACGGAAACGAACACCCCAAACAAGATAACGTCGGATACAAAGAGTCAGACAGATTGCGTCGGTTTGCAAAAGCCAGTCGGTATGGAATGTACCAACAGTTGATAACCAAAGGCTGATTAGATAACAACTTGGATGCAACAGATAGACAAGGGATTACGCACACACACACACACACACACACACACACAACCTATGGTACTACGGAAACCCAGAACACGTAAATCCTAGTTTGAATTTTGAGAAGAGGATTGAAAACGTTGCACTTCCTTACCAGAAAAGGGTGGGTGGGTGGGTAAGAATAAAAGTGGAAGCAGTCCTACTCTCGCGTTTTATTTTCCCTAGTATACATAACTACCAAAATATTTGCTAGACTGACAACGACCGTTTGGCTGAGACCCTGAAGCTCGGGATGGCTCTGATACCAATTGTAACTACCTCGGTGAATTACGCTCCTAGCTACAAGCCTGGATGAACGGTAGTGGTTGAAATAGTGCGGTGGGGCCCCAAAAGCCACTCACGGGTAGACCTTTCGGCCGTCCCAACCACTTCCAATTCATCGGGACCTGTACGGGCGGCGTAATCGGCAGGCGAAGGGATCAAATACATACACAAATGAGTATGTATGCAAGCCACCATACAAGAGTACATCAGAGCCATACCATCTAGAAAGAAAGGAAATATAGCAACGCCATACGGCAAGATTCAAATGACCTAGACAGATCTAATATTTTAGGATACTTCATACAAGACACATCGAGTATCATGGAAGGCAAACAAAGTCCGAGTACGGATAAGAAGCAAATCGGCATAAGATGCCATAGAAATAAGCACATCCATACAGATCTCACGGATCCCGTTCCGGAATCTCTAAACCGAACGATCGTTGCCCACATCATCGCCTCTTCCACCCAAAGATCCGTCCTGCGAGGGTACCGCTCATCGAACCAATAATTTATCGTGTGAGACCCTAAGGGTACTCAAGAAGTCTTAATGCCTCTAAAGGGACACAACTGGGTGACGAATTGCAGCAAAAGATAAACCCTAGCAGTTCTACAGATAACCGCTAACCATCCGCCTAACCAATGATAGGCGGATGTCCGTGAATTAAGGACAACAGATTATAATAGTAATTCATCGATCCATCCTCCTCCTCGCTACCAACGAGGAAGGACAAACAACCCCCATCCGTTGGCAATTTTATTAACCATTCCATGAGTGTTGCACTATTTACTAGTCAAATTACTTAGTCGATTAAAGCGGTACTTTAGTTATGCTTGTCTATGATCGGCTGTGCTCCAAGTCGTCCATAACCGCGACACGGCTTTCGAAAGATTTACCGGCCGGGTGCACCAATAGCAACACACGCTCTATCAACCTCGGAAAACCAAATCAAAACCCAACGAGGCCTTCACGACAAAGCAATCACAGGATTCAGAAATATTTCAGGGGGCCACCCCATTGAGTAGACCCGCAACGAAGTTAGCTTACTCCGAGGCGGACTCAAGGTTTGCGACAATGGCTGTAAGCGACTGGGAACCCAAAACTGGGCTTGTCGATACCGCGAAATCACTCCGCTTACCTAAACAGTACAGTGTGCTATCTGTCGCACAATTTAAATAAAGCAGTAAAGCATGGCATAAGTACAGGATAATAAATAAAACCTCAAACTAGTTTGTGGCCCCAAGAAATAAGACGGAATCAAGCTCTGGCTCAGGGGGGGTCCCATATACCTCCCGGATGTGGATAGCGCGATAAATCAAGGAACTTGAATCAAGTACTCGGGGTCTTACGGGACACAAGTGAGCAGGAAGAACCAAATAGCAGATGTTGCTCACCGGTACCACTTTCATTAGTTATCCCATTACTACTCAGGTTAAGTTGTTTAGGTACCTCGTTATCCATCAGACTCTCACAAACCCTACACATGATGTTCTACGACTCGCAAGGCTCGAACAACTCCTGTAGTAATGGCTCATGGGATGGAGGAACAAGCTCGGTGGGGTTTAAAGTAAAGGCCATGCAATACTTGGGATTCAATTTAATGCAATTCGCGACTCAATGATGCAAGAATAAGATAGAGGCAATAGGTACTGTATGTATGCAAGCATGTGGAAGTGCTTGCCTGGCAACTCAGTTGAAGCGAGAGACGGATCTGGGTAGTGCTCACGGTTCTCTTGATATATCCCCTCAAAGGTCTATCCGAGAAAAACCAAACAAACAAGGCCAACATGAATATAGAGCACAAGCATATGAATAAGATGCGTCAAGCAACCAATCATGCCATGATGAAGGATGCACAATTTGCATGGCATTAAAGTAGCATGGCATGGGTGAGGTGTGGAAGACAAGAATAACATTTTAATGGGGTTTTGGATCACATTTTGTTGTCATATTAGTTGCTGTACACTATATTTTTATATGATGCATGCTGCAATTTAAGTCATGGATAGCATAAACAGAAAGGTCTCGTAAATGATCATTTTAGACATATCATTTGTTAAATTTGGAATTATAAGTCAAAAGTTATTAATTATTTAAGTTCCAGTGGCATTTGTTGTAATTTAATTCAACTTGGAATTTTAAATGGGCAAAAGGTAATTTGAATAGCATATTTGAAATCCTCACATTTTTCTGGTTCAGAAACATATAACATTTGCATTATTTGGATTTATAAATGAAAAGTTATTTAAAACTGAATTAAAATTTGAATTTGAATTATATTTAAATAGGTTTGAATTTAAACAGATGCTCAGAAAAGTTTTTAGCACTTAGGCCAACCTAGCCCTAGTCGCGGACAGGTGGGGCCAGGCTCACCCGGACCCACACGCCAGTGGCTGGGAGGGAGGAGGACCGCGGGTTAATTAAACAAAACTAGGGGACCCTTTTTATAAAACGCACACAGAGCCTGATAGTGGGGTTTAGGGGGAGCGCGGGTTGAGGACAAAGAAGGCCAAGGGGTTATCTGTGAAAAGCACACGCTACTGTGGATCTTCTCAGTTGTCTGACGAACCGAAAAACAAACACCGCGCGACAGAGAAAAACAGGGGCGCGCCGGACTCGATCCCGCGACCTCGGACGCGCCAGCGGGGGCGGCTACCGCTGCGGTGGCTGCGTGGTTGTTGACAGGGAAGCGCACGGGGTCTAGATAGGTCGCTGCGCGACGCGGGAGCGAGCCAGCGCAGCGGCCGACGGCGCGCGCAGAGCGTTCGACGAAACAACCGGCGGAGCTAGAGCGGTACGGCGAGGCGGTGCGTGTCCAGGAGTGTCAGGAGCTTACCGCGGTGGTGTTGGTGTGGTCGGAACAGGTTGGGGCGGTCGCGATCGACGGTGAGGCAGACGCACTGGCGGAGCTAGGGTTTGCGCCGGCGCGCGCTGGTTCTGGCGGTGCTGGGCTTCTCCTTCCTCGCTGCTGAGTACGGGGGCGACGCAGACGACCTTCGGAGCTTCCTCGGCACCCGCAGCTGGCACGCCACCGGCTAGGAGGATGGGGGGCAGGGGTAGACTGGCGGTGGACGCGAGGCTAGGTGGAGGCGAGGAGAGAAAGGGAAGATGAGGGCGTCGCCCTGGGCGGATCTGGGGACCGCTAGAGGGCGAGGGAGAGGATAAGAACGAGAGGGGGCAGGTGGGGGCTTGCGTGGGGGAGGGGCAGAGGGAAAAAGGTGGCCACGACGCCACCGCTCCTCCTCCTCGTGATCGATCAGGCAGTCACATGGGGAGGGAGGAGGCTGCCAGGTGGGTCTGGGGTAAGGGGAGCTCGGGGTGGGACCATGCTGCAGCGAGAGAGAAAGAAAAGAGAGAAGGGTGGTATGGAGCTAGGGTTGGGGATAGCCTCGGTTAGGGTTTGGGTTAGGAGGAGGGGTAGATAGCTGGGGTGGGGCCTGCACGCTAGGGAGAAGGGGAGACCGAGAGAGAGGGGGGCACTTAGGGTGTGGTAAGTTTAGGTGGGAGAGGGAGGGACATGTTAGCTAGGGTTTAGTTTTTTGGGGATTTAAGGAGAGAGGGTGGATTAGGGTTTTGGTTTAGGGAGGGGAAAGATAAGATGGAGTGGGCCTTTGACAAGATCATGCATGCTCTAGACAAGCTCTAACAAGATCAAGACAAGAAAAAGAGAGAGAGAGAGAGAGAGAGAGAGAGAGAGAGATGTGGTGATAGGGTTTTAAGCAAGAACAACATGGTTCAAGCCAAAAGAAAGGATAGAGCTAGAGATGATCAACTCAAAAACCAAATAAAAACCAATGACAAGCACAAGATGGTACTTGCATGGCCCATGCAGATTATTTAATGCCCTGATGATTCTTGTGAAAACAAGGTTATTACATGGCATTATTATTTTGCATTCCCAAAAATTGGAATAAAGGCCAAGCATAAAGAATTAGAAAGAATTCCAAGTGGAGTATGAGGAGATGATCACATTGGATTATATTTGGGACTTGCTAGTGTGTATATGCCACTAGATATTTATTAAGCCCACAAAATATCCCAACATGATGATAACCCCAAAACAACACATATGGAAGCTAGGGAAAAAGGGTCCCACTCACAAGGCATGCAAAGGTGGCCATGTGGCTCTCATGTACCAATATTGTGAAAACAACATGGTGCAACATGGGAGCATGTGGAAAGAATTGGATCCATCCCAACCCACATGAGCTAGATGTAAAACTCAAAAATGCCAAGCTCATATTTAGTTGGATGGTGGAATTATAAGGTGGTGAAAGAAAGGTGGTGGAGTTATTAAGAGATATGCCCCCAAATCAACTTGGGCATTTAGCAATATATCAAGAACCAAATACAATATCAAGAGGCAACTACAATTAATAATGCACATGAGATAAGAACCAAACAAGAAGGGGTTTTATATGATGCTCAAATGCAAGGTGACATGATGACATGAGCATGATATGATGATGATGCAGTAATTATATGTAGGAAGTGGCCCTTTTATTACTAGAACAAGTAGCATTACAGGTGTTAGACAACTGGGATGCTACAACTCTCCCCCACTAACAGGAATCTCGCCCCGAGATTCTAGGAAGAAGAAGACACAAAGAGGGTAGGATAGCTGGCACGGAGTTCGTCTTCACGTTCCCAAGTGGCTTCATCAACAGAATGCTACAACTCTCCCCCACCCCTCTGCAAGCTCGCCGCTCTCCTCCCTCCGGCTGCCGCTCGCTGCCGGGCATGGCCTTCCCCGCCTCCCCGCTCGCCCCCTTTTCCAGCGCTTCCCCGCCCGCATCACCCGCAAGCCCCGGGCGCCAGTCGCGCTTCCCCTCCGTCGTGGTGCCCTGCTGCCGGCCCGACGCCGCCCTCGTCGTCGACAGGGAGGCCCGCTCGCCGCGCCCGCGTTTTCTCCCCTGCCGGCGGGCCCTCACCGCTTGGCGCTGCCCACTTCCCCGCTGCGTCCAGTGCCCCGCGTGCAACCCCGCCTGCTCCCTCTGCTCAAGATAGCCTGTTCGGTAGTCACCGTCCCAGATCGAAGGATCTTTTGGTCTAGTTCTTTGTGTGTGCTGCTTTGGATGTGAAGTAACAGTGGCGGCGGTTTGGGGTTGCATCGGTGAAGGATCGATCTGTGGTTGAGTAGGATGGGGTGGAGTGGAGATGATGTTTGGAGGCGATGGTTGATGTTGTGGTGGTCACGACTCCCGAAGAATAGATCCAACAAGTGTACAAGAACCTCGCCACTGGAAAATACTGATGGACAACAAGTACTCCGACATGGAACGTCAAGGCCTCCTTCACAGACCCGACAAGATCTCCATCACGGACTTCAAGTACCCCCTCGGATGCGACAGGATTCCCTCCCCGGACCCCAAGAACTCCTTCCCGGCTCCGCTAGCCGAAACCTCGAAGGCTGCGATGATGTTGAATCAAGATCTCCATCGTCAATGGAACCGGAACACCCAGGCCTTCGTATAGGGATGCTCCACGACAAGACCGGCTCAATGCCGATGGGCTCTAGGGGTGTACCTGGTGCCACTAGATAACCGCCAAGATCGTCATCGGAACCACAAGGCCGTTGCAGTGAACTCGACAAGATCTACCACATGAAGACCGTACCGAACCGGTGACCCTCGACGAACCTCCGGCAAGAACTTCGACATGGCCAAGATCTACCGCAACCGAGTCCGGCACCGACAAGTGAAGTCAGAACCACCAAGTCCTCCTTCACGGAACGCCAAGACCTACCCCGTTATCCGAGAACGTTCCTGCCGAGACCGCTTCCGTCGAACCCTGAAAACCCCGAGACCGACCCCGGAACCCCAAGATCGTCGAACCCTAATGTGTGACCCCTTTTCTCGAACCTATTTTATAAATGTAATAACAACTTGTTGCATATTAATTGTTCATCTCGCATGCATATTTGTGTGGTTTGGGGCCTTATGCTGATTCACCATATAATTAAATATGGGGCCCATATGCGGGCAAATCTAGTCTCATATTGGCCTCATTTAAATTGGTGTAGCGAACCGGTAACTCATCTTGCCTTGTTAAAACAACATTTAAATTGCGGGGTAGATAAATAACTTGAACCATATAATTAAATGGCGGGACCCCGGTTCCGCTTAATATGACCTAATTGCATCGCATCTTTGCCACGTCATACATCATGCATGCATCATGCCGATCTTCTACCGTTGTAGTAAATATTGCATCCGGTGTTTCTTCTAGTGTTTTGCTTCTTCGCGGATAAGGCCGTTGAGTTGATGTGAGCTTCGACCCGATCTTCGAATAACCCTTCGGCAATGTTTTCAAAGCAGCATCTCCCTTTCTACCTATCTTACTTTTATAGTATTTATTCCTCCTGTTGATCTATTGCTATACGTGTTGCGATGCTCTAGTTTTCGCATTCGTGATATACCGTGCAGCCTTATATTGCCTTGGACACATCCTATTACCCGTTATTTGGTAGATAGTTGGACTTGGCGCGTCGTAGTCGCTTGCTCAAGTGCGTGTCGCCCAAAGGCCACGCTTGTTGATGTATTGCCGCATGTTGATGTTGGAGATGATCATAGTTTTACTTATCGTTCACTTTAATTCTGTTTAACAACTAAAATTGAAGTAAGCAGAGGCATCGGTGGGTGATAGATAATATTTGGTTTCCGAACGCCCACTTGTGTCCCGTAGGACCCCAAGTACTTGATACCTGTTCCTTGATTTATCGCGCTATCCACATCCGGGAGGTATATGGGACCCCCCTGAGCCAGATCTTGATTCAGTCTTATTTCTTGGGGCCACAAACTAGTTTGAGGTTTTATTTACTATCCTGTACTTATGCCATGCTACTACTGTATTTACAATTGTGCGACAGATAGCACCTGTACTGTTTAGGATCGGGACACGATTCCGCGGTGTCGACAAGCCCAGTTTTGGATTCCCAGTCGTTCACAGCCGTCTACCCAAACCTTGAGTCCGTCTCGGAGCTAGCTTACTTCGTTTCGGTTCTACTCAATGGGGTGGCCCCCTGAAATATTTCTGAATCCTGTGATTGCTTTGTCGTGAAAGCCTCGTTGGGTTTTGATTTGGTTTTTCCGAGGTTGATCGAGTGTGTGTTGCTATTGGTGCACCCCGGCCGGGTAAAACTTTCTAAAAGCCGTGTCCGCGGTTATGGACGACTTGGAGCACAGTATCTCGACCATAGACAAGCATAACTAAAGTTTATTGCTATAAATTTGACTTTATAATGACTAGTAATCAGCTTCACTATAATGGAATGGCTAATTAATACTACCCACAATTGCTTGTTTGGAGCGTCGCTTGCGACCATTGTACCTGACTAGTAATTATTGCAACTACAACGGAATGGCTGAATAAAAGTACCAACAACTGCTGGGTTTTTGGGGTTATCTCACGCTATTTGTATCTGACTAGTAAGTGTTGTCACTATAACGGATTGATTAACTAAAAGTTCCCACTGCTTACTTTATCAGGATGATTATCTAAACCTGACTAGTAATTGCTGCAAAGATAACTGAATAAATAAAACTGCTAACTGTGTGAGTTCCTCGGTTGACTTCCTCGTGTGGTCTCGAGGGGGAAACGCCAGGATGGGTTTGTTTGGTGTTAGTATCAGTCTGGTTCCGAATAGGTCCTTCTTACCCCTCTCTGACAGCCGCCAGTTGTATCGAGTCTCTATAGGTTGTTTAGTGCATGCTGCCGCTGCCGCTTCAGTCCACCATACCTATGTAGGCGAGGACCGCCGAATTCTAGCCTCGCTGCATCGGCCTCGACGGACGCTCCTCTTTTTCCTTTGCCCTTTGTCGGCACCCCTTTTGTTTAAGCAGGTTTTGAGATCGACGTCGTTAGCAGGGTTACCCTTCCGGCTTGGCCTGGGCAGGGTTATGGACGCCATTGGTTATTCTTCAGGGCTCTTAGTCCCATTTGCATCTTGTCCGTAGTCGGACGCCCCATCTTTTCAAGGTGATTTGGATCTTTGTACCGTATATTTGTATTCTTGACTCGTTGAGTCGCTGTTGTATATATCAGTTCTGTGGGTCCCATCGAGGACTGTTGTGTAATGTTATTACTTCGTTTTCCACCCGCACGAAAGTGCCTGGTGGGCACCTTTGAATCGTTTCTATGCGGGTTTGGCGGGTTTTCGCTAATACTTGCATAGGTTCGATTCTGAGGGTGTTACATGCATACACATGACCACCCCATCTCTCCATCCCTCTCTTTACTCCATTTGGTAAAACTCCAACACACCCCTCTCCATACCTTTCATGCCATCCAAAATGAGCACCATACCTCTCTGGTCCCCTCTCCCTCTCTCACGATGGAAACAACAAGGAGAGAAAGATGGAAACCTACCCGAGGCCTCCTCTCTCTATACTTTTGGCAAAGAGAAAAAGCATCTCATGTGCTCTCTTCCTTCCCCCCCTATCTCCTCAACCACCCCAGCCATCTCAGATCGAGATCTAGGAGTTTTGTCCCCATCTTCTTCCTCCTTCCCATGCCTCTCCATGACCACCTAAAACACTAGCGGCCTCCCTTCCTAGCCGACGACCTAGAGCTTGGCAAGCAGTACCAGGAGAAAGAGGAGCTCCAGATGATCCCTCTGCCCCAACCGGAACCCGTAGGAGCCGCTAGAACTCGTCGGAGCGACCTCAACGCCACCGTGAACCATAGCAAGGACAAACTCACCACCGCGAGAACCGTCAGCGACTGCCTCCGCCTCGATCTCGATCATCTACCCCAACACCTTCCTAGTGAGGACCTCTTTCTACCTCACATGGTCGCCTCCTCTCTCTCTTCTTCTAGCTCGCTATCATTCCTTCGAGCAGCCACCATGCACGCTGCCGCCTGTAAGCACGCCTTGTAGTACAGATTGTCGTCGACCTCCCCGCATGCACCCATGTGCTCGTGGAGCTAGTCCATGATCCCCTGCACACCCCCACACCAACCACAAGCACCAACATCACCTGGAGCGTCGACACCGACGAGATCCGCCGCCGCTAGCCCATGCTGCACCGTCATCTTTTCCTCGACTTGCGAGCAAGCTTGCTAGGCGTGCATCCAGTCCTAGCCCGACCTGTTGATACCTCAATGTAGAGCTAGGCCCCATCTACAAAACGAGCCCTCACTGATGCGCTCAGATCACTATAGAGCTTCATTGGGAGACCCCAAGAGGAAGGTATGATGAGCACAGTAGCAAAGTCTTCCCTCAGAGAGAAACCAAGGTTATCGAACCAGTAGGAGGAAGGAAAGGACTCAAAGGTGTTGCTAGGAACTTGGAAACCTGCACAACACAAACTCAAGACTTTGCCCCAACGAACAGTGAGGTTTTCAATCTCACCGGTTTGCTGAAAACAAAGGATTAACTGTATGATGTGGAAGGTAATGGTGGTTTGCAGAAAGTAAACAGTAACAACGGAAGATGTATCAATGGTAAAGATTGGACCGGGGTCCATAGTTCACTAGAGGTGTTCTCCTTAAGATAAACAAACATGGCATGCTAGGTAAACAAATTACAACAGGGCAATTGACAAGAAAGAGCAAGGCATATCAATGCAATACTAGACATTTCATGATCCTATGAGATTTTATTGGGCAATACAACAAGATACATAGACCTCCATCCAACTGCATCTATGACTAGTTATCCACCTTCAGGTTATCATCCGACCCCCCTCCAGTATTAAGTTGCAAGCAATGGATAACTGCTTTAAGCAAAGTGTGTAAGGTAAATAATCCACTTGTTCCATGAACAAGAGATCGTTGTTTTCTCCCTAGTAGCAACATTACATCTACAAACTTAGATATTTATGTCACTTCCCCGGATTAAATAGAGGCATGGACCAACCATCGAGCATAAATACTCCCTCTTGGAGTCACTAGCATCTACTTGGCCAAGATAGCTACTAAAAACGGAGAGCATGCAAGATCACAAACAACACAGACATGATAGAATCAATAAGATAGAACCATTAATCAATCTGACATAGTAATCTCAATAGCCATCGGATCCCCGCAAACACAACATGCATGATTACAAATAGATGATCTTGATCATGAACGGAGCTCAAAAGATCTAAACATGGTAGCACAAAGGAGGAGAAACAACCACCTAGCTACTACATGGACCCGTAGTCCAAGGTGGAACTACTCATGCATCATACCTGAGGCTGGCATGCTGATGAAGAAGGCCTCCGGGATGATCTCCCATCCGGTAGGGTGCTGGGAAGAGCTTCAGATCCCCCCGATCTAGGGACGATGGTGGTGGCGGTTATGGATTGTTTCGTGGAAGATTGATCGGATCCTTAGGGTTTTGGTATCAAGGGCTTCTTATAGGCGAAGGGGCGATGCCGGGGGGCACCCGGGGTGGCCGCACCTCCCAGGCGCGGGCCAGGCCTGGCCGCGCGGCCAAGGGTGTGGCCCCTTGGTGGCTCTCCTCCGTCTCGTCTTCTGGCTCCGTGTTTCCCACAGTAAAATACTGACTTTGGCTTTTGTCCCGTCCAATTCCGAGAATATTGAATTTCTTCCTTTTCTGGAACCAAAAACAGAAGAAAACAGGCAACTGGCACTGTGGCATCTTGTTAATAGGTTAGTCTAGAAAACATATAAAAATACCTCAAAGTGTAGACAAAGCAAAGCAAAGTAGATACTAAACAAGCATGGAACATCAAATATTATAGATACGTTTACGACGTATCAAGCATCCCCAAGCTAAACTCTTGCTCGTCCTCGAGTAGGTAAGTGATAAAAAGAATAATTTTTTAGGTGACATGCACCATCAAAATCAAGATCAAACCATTTGCAAGCATTGAAAGCTGGGATTAAAGAACTCTAAACATGAGCATGAAAGAAGAAGTTCTAACAATAATACAAAGTAACTATGCATGCAACATGAAAGGTTACGAACGAAGATTCATGAATAACAATGCATTGAAAGACGTTTGTTTGTTTCACATATAGAAAACATACATAGTGGCATTCAGCTTGTTCCTCATGGAGTAGCAAATAAATGCATAGGACACGTTCAAAGCTTATAAGAGTGACAAGATACAAATAGTTCATGAGCAAGCAATATCAACAATATGCATCAATCAATAAGTTTTGGGACAATGCACATAGAACTAAGAATGGTAACTATGCTCTCTTAATTGGTGCCTAAGGATAGAAGGTGGAGACTCAATATAATGGTGGAAGAAAGGCCCTTCATAAAAGGGAAGCAGGGATTTCAAGTCTCAAAAAGAGCTTCAAAAAGTTATGGTACTTGTTAGCTTTCAACTCTCATTGCCCCTATCATAAGCATATTGAAGTGATTAAGGTTAAAGTGAATAAACTATGGAGTATATGCTTGACAAAGTATAAGTTAGCAATCTCATGTCCCTTGAATAAGAGGGTCGCTCCTCATGCTACTCAAGTTTAGTTACCGGTAAGTTCATGTCATAGTAAGTACATGTGTATCATAGAGAACCGCCAATGGGGTACCCCTTGCACATGATACAGGAGCTATCCCATAATCAAAATGACAAGGCAAGAATACAATGAGCATCTCAAAAATCTTCTTATTTACCATGGGAAAATGGTGCTTTTTTCTCTCTTTCCTCTTTTCACATATTTTTTCTTTTTCTCAATCTCTATCTCTTTTTTTATAAGAAGAATGCTTCATAGATTTCTCACTATGGTGATGCTACAAGTTTCTACCATGATTAGGCATGGATTAGGATAGCGTCCAGGCGTTTTTATAACACACATACATAACTCCATGGACTTACAAACTCCCCTTTCATTTCACACCGACGACATCCATAAACAAAAGAGCATGATATCAACTGGGTACAATGTACAAGTGCAATGTTGAAAGCGTTCCCCATGACAACATGGTTCTGCTAATTCCAACCTATAAGTGCAAGCATATACAACATATATGACGCAATGGTTCAAGTTTATTAGGGGCAAGAAAAATAAAGTATGCCATCAATTTTGTGAGAGCTTTAATCACTAAGTTTTCACATAACAAAGAGACTTTTTAATTGGAAGGTAGATGAAAACAAGAATATACTTGTAATGGTGTAACACACCATGCATAGGAATTTATAGTGGACACTTTGGAATAACTTGGTTTCTTGGGAGTTGGATGCATGAGTACAGTTTACTCATACAAGTGGAGGCTAGCAAAAGACTAGGAGCGACCAACTAAGAGATCAATAGTGGCCATAATCATGCAGAGCGACAAAACATTACTAATCAAAGCATAAAGTGGTACCACAAGTCAAAAATTAAATGATCATAGAGGCTAAGGTGACTGGTTCATAGTCATAATATGGTGTGAGCATGTGCCAAGTCAACCCAAACAAAGCATCAAAGGAGAATACCACAATACTAAGCTTTTGTATGCTAATACAACACATGATTCCTTCAAGGCACATTAAGCAATCCTAATTGTTTAGAACAAGTCATGCTACAACAATAATCACTAAGCATAGGGTCAGAACAACACCTAGCATGACATGATAAAGTCTAAGTCACAGTCAAAGCAAGCTCCTCTTGTACTACTAAAGAAAGAACTTCCTACTGCTCTCCAACACCAATCAACTTATTTGAAACAACACAGCGAGAATGGGGGTCCGAACTACTTTATTCAAGAAAACTAAGCAAACAAAAACCAAAAACAAAAACTAAGACGCTCCAAGAACAACACAACTGTGCAAGAAACAATAAAAACGAAGTGTCTAGAAAGACCTGAGATTTTTATTGATGAAGAAGGGGATGCCTTGGGCATCCCCAAGCTTTGACGCTTGTACCTCTTAAATATTTCTTGGGGTGACACGGGGTGGCATCCCCAAGCTTGAGCTTTGTCCATTCTTCATCTCATTACGTCATTTTTCCCTACACCTGCAAATTTTCCTTCATACAAAACTTTACACAATCTTCATTAGCAATATTGGTGTATTCAAAAGATAATAGACCTTGGGGTTTTAGTTTTAAAACAGCAAAAGTTTCACTAAAAACACAAGATACTGTAGCAAAATTCCCTCAAAAAGCTCAATTTCCCAAAAAGAACCCCAAAAGGAATAAGAAGCAAATGCAAATAATGGCAGAAATCTATTAAAACAGACCAACAGGTAGAAACTGATTTTTTCGAAGACCTTATGTTGCTAAAATCAAAAAGTGTTGAACTAAGAAAAGTTAGCTAACAACCTGGGGGATTTATTAAGAAAATTACAGCTCAATCCGACTTACGGAGATTGTACACGCATTTTTACGGTGGAGCACAAAAATCTGTTTCGGGACAACAACTCCCCAAATCTTACTTCCCTCTCATTAGAGGTTATTATTGGCACAAAAATCAAATAAAAAGGATAAGAAGATGTCATTACAGAAGTAATAACTTCCAAGACTCAAGAAAACTATTGGGTTATCTCCCAAGAAGTACTTTTCTTTAACGCCTTTAATTTAGGCATAAGAAGCAAGAATCAAGTATTTTCAAATGAAGAAACATTAACATCAAACCTTGCTTTCAAAGGAGGAGCAAAAAGAAACTTATCTCTCCTCATGGGGAAGTGTCCAATACCTTTCTTGAATGGAAATTGATATTTAATGGTGCCTTCTTTCATATCAATGATGGCACCAATAGTTCTAAGAAAAGGTCTTCCCGAAGTAATAGGACAAGAAGCATTGTATTCAACATCCAAAACATAGAAATCAATAGAGACATAAGCATTGTTAACCATAATAAGAACATCATTAACACTCTCCATGAGTTTCTTTTTAGCATTATCATTAAGTGTTACACCCAAATAGCAATCTTCCAAAGGTGGCAAATCAAGCATTTCCTAAATCTTTCTAGGCATAATAGAGACATAGAACCAATGTTACATGAAGCTTTGAGATCAAAGTCATTCACTTGCATATTAATGATGGGTTCCCAACTATCTTCTACTTTCCTAGGAATAGAGGCTTTGTGTTTCAACTTTTCTTCCTTAATTTTAATGAGAGCATTTGTAATGTGTTTGGTGAAAGCCACATTCATATCACTAGCATCAGGACTTCTAGCAAGATTTTGTAGGAACATAATCACTTCAGAGATATTGCAACAATCAAGATCAAACTCAACTTAGTATCACTGGTAGTAGACTCATTGGGTTTAGGCATTGTGGTAGGAGGAATAGGGCCTTCTTGTGGTTTGGTACATACTATTGTTTCTAGTAATTTCAGCTTCTCTTTCCCACTTAGCATGTAGTTGAGCTAACAGTCTAGCAATTTCATAAATAGTAAATTGTATGGCATGAGTATAAGCAAAGGTACTTTCCAAGGTTTCAGGTTTAGTAGCCATTTTATTAATCAAAGAGGACTGAGCTTCAAACAAAGAGGAAATAATTTTCTCAGCACTCAAATTTTTTGACTGTAAACAAGGAATTTATCTATTCAAATTCTCAAGCTGATGACTAATATTTTTCAAGATAGCAGATTGTTCTTCCATAGTTTTAGTGAATATCTTGTTTTGCTCATATCGCATTTGCATAAAGGTTTTAGTGGATCTTTCTACTTCTAGAATCATATCTTCACTAGGCATTCCAGATCTACCATGATAAGTATTGCCATTATTAGGAGGATAAGGCCTATAGTTATTACCATAAGCATTGTTGCAAAAATTATTATTCCTAATGAAGTTCAGATCAACTTGCTCTTCTTGAGAAACCCAAGAGGCTAAGGGAACATTATTTGGATCTATATGAGATTTTCCATTAACAAGCATAGCCATGATAACATCAATCTTATCACTCAAAGAGAAGGTTTCTTCAAAATAATTTACCTTCTTACCATGTGGAGCTCTCTCAGTGTGCCATTCAGAATAATTGAACATCATATTATCAAGGAGCTTTGTTGTAGCACCCAAGGTAATGGTCATAAAGGTACCTCCAGCAGCTGAATCCAACAGGTTTCTTGAGGAGAGGTTTAAACCTGCATAAAAAGTCCGGATAATCATCCAAGCAGTAAGTCCATGAGTGGGACAATTCTTAACCAACGATTTCATTCTTTCCCATTCCTTAGCAACATGTTCATTATCAAGTTGTTTAAATTTCATTATTTCACTTCTCATAGATATAATCTTAGCAGGAGGATAGTATTTTCCAATAAAAGCTTCTTTGCACTTAATCCAAGAATCAATACTATTTGTAAGCAAGGATAGCAACCATTCTTTAGCTTTTCCTCTTAAGGAGAAAGGAAATAACTTGAGCTTAATAATATCTCCATCTACATCCTTATATTTTTGCATCTCACAAAGTTCAAGAAAGTTATTGAGGTGGGCAGCAGCATCATCAGAACTAGCACCAGAAAGTTGCTCTTTCATCACAAGATTCAACAAAGCAGGCTTAATTTCATAAAAGGTAGCATCAGGAGCAGGTGGATCAATAGGTGTACTTATGAAATCATTGTTGTTTGTGCTAGTGAAGTCACACAACTTGGTATTCTCAACAGAGTTCATTTTGGCAAAAGTGGAGCAAGCTAACAGCAGCATCAACTATTTTTTTGTGTGCTTTTGATAAGCAAAAGCAAACCAAACTAAACTAATTTTTTTTGGAGTTTTTGATAAAAAGAGGCAAACAAAACAAAGCAAAAGAAACTAAGAAAAACAAAAACAAAGTAAAGAGACGGGTTGTGAAGGAATCCCCTTGTGAAGCCGTCCTTATCCTCCCCGATAACAGCGCCAGAAAATAGCTTGATGCGCTCAGATCAGTGTAGAGCTTCGTTAGGAGACCCCAAGAGGAAGGTATGATGAGCACATCAGCAAGTCTTCCCTCAGAAACAAACCAAGGTTATCGAACCAGTAGGAGGAAGGAAACGACTCAAAGGTGTTGCTAGCAACTTGGAAACCTACACAACACAAACTCAAGACTTTTCCCCAATGAATAGTGAGGTTGTAAATCTCACTGGTTTGCTGAAAACAAAGGATTAACTGTATGGTGTGGAAGGTAATGCTGGTTTGCAGAAAGTAAATAGTAACAATGGAAGATGTATCAATAGTAAAGATTGGACCGGGGTCCATAGTTCACTAGAGGTGTTTTCCTTAAGATAAACAAACATGGCATGCTAGGTAAACAAATTACAACAGGGCAATTGACAAGAAAGAGCAAGGCATATCAATGCAATACTAGACATTTCATGATCCTATGAGATTTTATTGGGCAATACAACAATATACATAGACCGCCATCCAACTGCATCTATGACTAGTTATCCACCTTCAGGTTATCATCTGAACCCTCTCCAGTATTAAGTTGCAAGCAACATATAACTGCTTTAAGCAAAGTGTGTAACATAAATAATCCACCTGTTCCATGAACAAGAGATCGTTGTTTTCTCCCTAGTAGTAACATCACATCTACAACCTTAGATATTTCTGTCACTTCCCTAGATTAAATAGAGGCATGAACACATTATCGAGCATAAATACTCCCTCTTGGAGTCACTAGCATCTACTTGGCCAAGATAGCTACTAAAAACGGAGAGCATGCAAGATCACAAACAACACAGACATGATAGAATCAATAAGATAGAACCATTAATCAATCTGACATAGTAATCTCAATATCCATCGGATCCCCGCAAACACAACATGCATGATTACAAATAGATGATCTTGATCATGAACAGAGCTCAAAAGATCTAAACATGGTAGCAAAAAGGAGGAGAAACAACCACCTAGCTACTACATGGACCCGTAGTCCAAGGTGGAACTACTCACACATCATACCTGAGGCTGACATGCTGATGAAGAAGGCCTCCGGGATGATCTTCCCTCCGGTAGGGTGCCGGGAAGAGCTTCAGATCCCCCTGATCTAGGGATGATGGTGGCGGCGGCTACGGACTGTTTTGTGGAAGATTGATCGGGTCCTTAGGGTTTTGGTGTCGGTGGCTTCTTATAGGCGAAGAGGCGAGGCAGGGGGCACCCGGGGTGGCCGCACCCTCCTAGGCACGGGCCAGGCCTAGCCCGGTGGCCAGGGGGTGTGCCCCCTGGTGGCTCTCCTCCGTCTCGTCTTCTGGCTCCATGTTCCCCACGGTAAAATATTGACTTTGGCTTTTGTCCCGTCTAATTCCGAGAATGTTTATTTTCTACCTTTTCTAGAACCAAAAACAGAAGAATATAGGCAACTGGAACTGTGGCATCTTGTTAATAGGTTAGTCGAGAAAATATATAAAAATACCTCAAAATGTCGACAAAGCAAAGAAAAGTAGATACTAAACAAGCATGAAACATAAAAATTTATAGATACGTTTATTACGTATCACTCACACGCACAAAATGGTGAACACCGAGCTCAGAATCTTCATCGAAAGATTGATCCTGTGCGCTTGGTCGCTGTCGATCTTCAGTCTATAGCAATGACTGTTTCCCTGTCGGACATCAGCCGCGATCAGTCTCCCTATTTATGACCCATTTCTGGTGCAACCGTTCATCCATTGAATATCTTCCGTTGGACAAAATTGTAGCCGAGGAGACCTACAAACTTTTTTTGTGTCATCTTCAATTTCATCACCGTTTTAGTTGCCATAATCGTTCAAACTCTGGCTGATTTCATTCGAACTCCAGATCTGAAATTCAGATTTCAGTCAACCTTTTATACGCTTTTGTAAAAAGGCCCCTGTATTTTTCAAACACCTAACCGGCAGTCCCCCATGCTCCCACGTGTCACCCCCACACGCTCTGGCCTCGTCAGCACCTAGCCAGCGACCTGGGTCTGCATGTCATGGACTGTGGGTAGTTCTGGCCTGTGTAAGAAAATCCTTGCCCAGCTGCGTGATTAAACGGTAGATGCATCTAGTAGCACAATCAAGTTTGTAACAGGGTAGCGGGAGCGAAGGAAAAAATTACATCATCAACACGATTCTTCTAATGAGAGGCTAGCATGTGGGACCCAGCATCGTGATTAACGGCAGATAGATCGAGCAATATTATCGAGTTCAAATCAGGGAAGCACGAGCCAAGGAAAAAATTCATCATGCACATGTTTCTTCTAATGTGAGGATTACATGTGGGCCCATATGAATGATTAAACTATAGATGCATCTAGCAACGCTATCAAGTTCAGAATAGGGTAGCGGGAGCGAAGGAATTTTTTCATCATACACACGATTCTTCTAATGAGAGGCTGGTATGTGGGACCCAGCATCATGATTAATGGCAAATAGATAGAGTAACGTTATCGAGTTCATATTAGGGAGGCACGAGCCAAGGAAAAAAATCCATCATGCACACGTTTATTCTAGTGTGAGGATGACACATGGGACCCAGCAACCTTATTAAATGGTAGATGCGTCGAGCGACGCTATCAAGTTCGGAACAGGGAAGGAAAAAAATTCCGTCATACACACGATTCCTCTAATGTGAGGCATACATGCGGGACCCAGTAGGCTGACTAAATGGAAGGGGCATATAACAACGTTATCGAGTTCAAATCAGGGAGGCGCGACCGAAAAGTTTGGTCCGCTAGAGTCATTGATGTATGGGACCCACACGCAAAAAAAATACTTCAACGATTCCACATCTCTCGAGGAAGCGGAAATCTTACTTCTACCACGCGCCCGTCAAGCTCCGTCCATGTTTTTATCGGTTTCGTCATAGTAGAGGGGCACGAAACTGGGGAAAAAAGTTCTACATCAGCCACGGTCGAGCCGAGAATTTCGTCGCGGAAGACGCACCTTCTACGAGGACCGATGAGCCCAGTCATTGCGGAAGGAAACATTACTTGTAGCGGTTACACTTTGAGGTAGAACTTCTCTCCGGCTTTGGAGGAAGGAACCACCTCGCCATCCGGCACCGGCTGCCAGACGAGGCTCTCCGTCTAGAGAAGGTACCTGCCGGAGACCAACTCCTTTAGGTCCGCGGCAGTGAAATATGATCCTCTCCAGACGCCCTTGTGGGAGTCGGATTCCTCCTACAACGGCTTGAATGCTGCCATTTTCTGGTCACGGGCGGTGGACTCCACCATGGCAGAGACTAGCACCGCTAGTCCCTCTAGCGGGACATGCACCTCCGACGTTGCTTCTTGAAGGCCTCGGAGGCCTCCGAAATGGATGGGGCGCTGCTTCTAGACATTGAGTGAGGAAGGAAGGTGGGAGATGGAATGAAAACTATCATATTTAATGCGTGGAGCTTGAGGAGTCTCTTGGTGAAAGGAAGAAAAAGACACAAGGGGAAATGAGGGTTACGGATTATTATCCTCCACAGTAAATATTTATAACCCGTGTCACCAAGATTCATGCACAAAGGATCTAAGACGTGTCGACGACGTGTGTGGGTGCATGCGCGGAAATTTTGCCACGTCCCCCTGTTGCCGCTTGCTGTTTTGGATTTTACGCGTGGGAAAATCACTATGATTAACTGCTGCCATATGTGAGTTTTGAGGTAGCATAGGCTGTAGCCTACGTCATCCTACTAACAACAGCAGTGGAACAGTCCCATCTGAAGATTCCATCATGGACGGATCCTATCCGTCTAGGAGAAGAGCAAGATGGAAGACTCAATGATTCTCTGACTTACATGTTGAAGATAGAGAAGATTGCAGGCTTCTTTAGGAGGACTTCGAGATATTTCTTGACGAATTGCCGACATCATCTATACAGAGCATTTAAGACTATAAGGCAAGAAGGCACAAGGTCTCAAAGTTCTCCATGGGCTACTGTTGGGGATAGGCTAAATGAGTATCACCATTGCATGTCTTTAATCTGGCTAACCCGACCCTTATAAGCCGAACCTCTGGGAGCCTTTAGGGCAATCAATTGACACAACTCACACAACGAACATATCTCTGTAACTAGCGTATTGCCATTATAGTGATTTATAGTAGGAGAAGTATTCCGCCATCATCGTGGGATCTGAATCTGGGTAAGTTGTGTTAGCTCATACCCGCCAACTCGCCGCCTTCCCCCACACCTCTATAAACACGCTCTTTGAGTACCCTCCATGGAGTACTTCTCGACAATACCACAACACACTAAACATTTCCATGAAGATATTTCCTTGCAAATACCTAGAGATGCCACTGGTGCTGCAGCAACTTCGAAGGGGCGATTTCTAAAGTTTGCTTAATAAGATAGACACCTTTCTTGATGCATGGAAATGATGCCTTATATCAAGGGAAGGGTGGATCGTCCTACTCAAGAGTGTTTTGTCTTCCATGGTAATATACATGATGACAATGCACGGACTGCCGGCATGGGTACCTGAGAAAATCGAAAAGAAATGTAGGGCCTAGTTTTGGAACGGAGAATAAACATCCAATAGTGAGCACTATCGTGTCAAATGGTCGGTAGTGTGCAGGCCGAAACATCTTGGGGGACTAGGCGTGCACGACCTAGTAAAGTTCGGGTGAGCACTTAGACTACAGTGGCTTGGGCTAGCATGGAAGAAACCCACAAGATCATGGGTTGGATTAGTTTTGTCATGTGATAAAGTGGATCGTGGGCTGTTTGCTGTAGCAACTGAGATCACCATCAGAGAAGGATCTACTGCCAAATTTTGGCAAGATCGTTGGCCACAAGGATTGGCCCTGAAAGATATTTCGCCATCCCTATTCAAAATATCTACATGAAAAAACATATCAGTTAAGCAAGCGATGGAAAACAACACTTGTGAAAGAGAATTTTGCCTCTTTTAATGTTTTGATGTTTTTTGACAAAACTAGGAAAGTTTAATCGTGTGATGAGTGTTTTAGGGAATAATTATCTTGTCAACATATTGTTATGTTTCTGCTCCCTCAAAAGGGAAAAGAGAGTTCTAGTTGAATTGATTCAAGAGGATTCTAGGTTTTAAGAGTGCAGAACTGAGTTTTTCCAGACTCTCCGGCAGATGAAAGCCGGAGTATCTGGCCAAGCCGGAATATCCGGTTGTTGCAGGCCAAAGTTTTTGGCCTTGGATTTCCTCGGATTTTCACGAAGAGGTGGTTTCCTTTCTGTATGCCATATCGGAGTCCACCCAGGCTCTAGCCGGATTCTTTGAAGATTCTTTTCCAGGCCGGAACGTCCGATGATTTGAGGCCGGACTGTCCGGTCCATGCCAGAATGTCCGGTGTGTTTCAGCTGGACACTCCGGGTTAAGTGGACGCAACAACTAGTTTTTCTAGGCCCCTATATAAAGAGACCTTCGCCTACCTTGGACAAGTGCTCGTCCCCAACCTCAAGAACCCCAGAAGTTGAGACACCAAATCGTCAAGATCTCCTCCCTCAACCACCCAAAGCTCTTGATCTTTGGAGAATTGAAGGAGAATATACCAATCTACATATTCACCAAAGCGAGTTACATTTCCCCCTCATTCACTTGAGGGCCCCCTTGTTCTAGTGTTTCTTAGAAAACCCTAGATAGTGTTTTCAGTTCTAACTTGCTTGTTGTCATTGTGGCAGCTTGCCTTGTATTTGAAGCCTCTGCTCCATTGTGGAAGTTTTCTCCCCTAAAAAGGAAGGAACTATGGTGAATCAAATCACGTGTCCCCGCGTGCTTCACTCTCGGTTACCTCTATCCTTTTACCGTTCCATTGCTTGTGTATTTCTAGTAGCTAGATTGTCATATAAGTAAACTCACCGTAGTTGCATATCTAAAGAATTTACCTTTATGTCAATCCTAAATTGAAAAATAAGTAAAATTGGTGTAGCACCTATTCAGCCCCCCTCTAGGTGCCCATATGATCCATTTCAATTGGTATCAGACTGTCGGCTCTTAATTCGGGCTTTACCGCCTAAGAGAGTATGGGTAGCCAAGATGTTTAGGCTAGTGACAAGGTCACCATGAATGGCTTCAAATCTTTGGAATCATCCATCTCCAGAAAAATAAGCGAGTTGCGTAAAATGATGGAGCAATTCATGAAAGAAAAAATTGACCATGCCTTCTACCTCACCCGAGGATCCAAATTCATCTTCTAAGGGGGAGCTTCCACCTCTTCCCAATGATAATAATTTGGGGGATGATAAACTTGAAACCTTAAGTACCTCTTACAAAAAGGAAAAAGAGAAGGATGGGTTCCATTCGGTCCCTTGGTACTCTCCTGACCCACCTAGCCCCCACCCTCATATAAACAATAGAGGTGATCCGCCTAAGCTTGATGCACATTCTTTTTATCAATGGCAAACTTTTATGAAATATCATGTTCGCAGCTCTTGCATTGAGTTGTGGAGAATTGTTGTGGAAGGACTCCTTTTTAGTGATCCAACCAACTTGAAGAGAAGAGAAGTGGTTGATAGCCAACTCAATGCCATCGCTTTTCACATCATTCAACTTGGTGTGGGGCCTAGGGATTTCCGTCACATTGAACATCTCAACACCACTAAGGAAGCTTGGGATACTCTCACCGATTGGTTCGTCGGGAATGAAAGCATGAGGAGAAACCAATATGATGCTTTGAGCAATCAAGCCAAATGTTTCTTCATGATGGAAGGAGAGAATCATGAGGACATGTATCAAAGACTCAAGTCTATTGCCACCGCATTTAGGAATCTTGATGGCTCTCATGTGGATGATGCTTGGATCAAAATAAAGTATCTGTGCTCTCTCATGCCATTTGATGCCACAGACTTGAATAATCTCCAAGGAAGGAACACCTATCATCTCATGACGTCCAATTAAGTCATGCAAAAAATACAAGCGTTCAAGGTTGCCACCAAGAATGCCGAAGATGCTCGTGCTCATGCCCTTAAAATGCAGAAGGGTCTGAACCTTGCTTTGAAGGCACACATAGTGGAACAGAAGGATGAAGGGAGAAGTGATGAAACCAATGCAATTAGTTATCCGGAGGAAGTCAAAAGCTCTCATGGTGAGTATATGACATTCTATGCAAGAAACTTTTGGAAGAATCCCACCAATGCAAGGATGGAACTAGATCGCAAGAACAACTCAGGTGGGAGAAGGGAAGGTGGTCCAAAAGCCAAATCATGCTACAATTGTGGTGACCGCTTTCACTTTATTGTTGAGTGCCCATATGAGAAGAGAGAAGATCATGGTGTAAGACTTATTCTCAACAACAAGTCAAAGGATCCTCCTCGCAAGAAGCCTTTCTACAATAAGAATTCCACCTACAAGAAGCCTCAAAAGATTGTGTTGGTAACTCACGAGGAGTATTCATCCAGGAGTGAGGAAGAAGAGGAATAAGAGTCGTCAAGTGAAGTGGCGGCCATTGCCACCACCTCTACACCCACCTACTCCCTATTTGACTCCCCAAATGAGAATCTCCCTAACAAGAATTTCAAGTGCCTTATGGATAAGGCATCCGAGGTATCATCTATTTCCTTCCCTTATATGTTCTTGAATGATGACATGGATGATCTTGCTAGTCTTAAGGTTAAAGAAGAAATGGTTTTGTTGGATCATTATGTGACTAACTTTCAAGGTGAACACAAGAAGCACTTTGAGGCCCTCATGGTTCAACTTGTTCATATGTAAGGGCTTCTTGAGGAGAAAGGTAAAATTGAAAGAGAGGACGCTATTGAATTAGCATCCTTAAAAAATACTCTTGAGGAAGAGGAAGGGCTCCGAGCTTCTCTTGAAGAGAGGCTTGACAACATTGATGAGTCACATAATTTTTCTACCTCTAAACTCATTAAAGAGCGTGACCATGCTCTTGATAAAGCCAAGGTTCTTAAGAAATAAAAGGTTGAGTTTGGGTGTTGTTCAAGCTAGACTAACCGATGAGATAGAGAAACGTGAAAGGCTCACAAGGCCTTGGATAGTGAACACTCTATCCTCATCAAGTCTCTTGAACAACTTCAAACTCGACTAGCTAAATATGATGTTCCTAGCACCTCTACTACTACATGTGACCATACAAACATCATTGAGGAAAATTCTAGGTTGAAGGATGGGCATGCCAAGTCCTCCCCACCTGAGGGGAATGGTGTTCTAGATGACCCTTTGAGTAATCAAAGGTCAAACAATCAGAAGGAGGGTCTTGGCTATGTCTCCAAGTCAAAGAAGAAGAAAAACAAAAAGAAGAAGGACAAGCCTGCTTAAGGAAAGAAGAGCATCATTGTGGGTAGTGATGCCAAAGGCAAAACTGCTCATTATGATTTTGCAGGAATTGCTAACCCTCACTGTGTTCTATTTTGTTATTTTTTTATTTCGTGATTATTATGGTGATGTTTATGCAAAATGTGTTGGGCCTTATGATGGTTATGTTGCTTCGTCCATTTGGGTTCTAAAGACCCTTGTTACTAACAAAAAAGGACCCATTGAAAAATGGGTACCTAAAACCAAGTCTTTATTCTTTGTAGGGCTATGCTTCTGGTGGGTCAAAATGGGTGTTTGATAGTGGATTCACAAGTCATATGACCAGGAGAAAACCAATCATGTCGGAGATGAGGCCAAATTTCAACCACATAATCGTATCCTACACTGATAAATCTAAATATAAGGTATTGGGTTTTGGCAAGGTGGTAGTCGTACCGGATATATCCCTTGTGAATGCCATGCTTGTTGAGACACTTTCTTACAATTTACTTTCTGTTTGTGCACTTGGTAAGATCGGTTTTGCCATCTTTATTGATGATGATATTGTGGTACTCTTGTGGAGCAAGACTCTCAAGGTCACTTTCGTTGGGTACATTGAGAATGACTTGTATGTGGTGGACTTTTCGGGGAAATACACTACGAACTCAATGTGCCTTTTCGGGAAGGCCGATGTGGGTTGGTTATGGCATCGCCGACTAGCCCATGTCAACATGAGAACTTTGCAAAGTCTTCACAAGGGTGGCCATATTGTGGGACTAAAAGACAATGTCTGTTTTGCCAAAGATCGTATTTGTAGGGCTTGTGTTGAAGGAAAGATGCATGATTCTCCCCATGGAAAGACTAGCAAGATCAAGTCCAAGAGGATTCTAGAGATCCTTCATGTCGATCTCTTTGGTCCTCCATCTCATACAAGTTTTGGTGGGAAGAAATATTGCTTGGTGATTGTTGATGACTATTCAAGATATACATGGGTTTATTTCTTCAAGTTGAAGAGTAAAACTCAAAAGACCGTCATTGACTTTGCCAACCTCATTCAACATCAACACAATGTTCCCATATTGGTAATAAGAAGTGACAACGGCTCAGAGTTCAAGAACTACACCTTGAATGAGTTTCTTAGTGAAGACGACATTCAACATAAATATTCCGCTGAGTACACCCCTCAACAAAATGGTGTTGCCAAGAGGAAGAACCGTACCTTGATGTATATGGCTAGGTCCATGTTGACAGAGTTTAAGTCTCCATACAAATTTTGGGCCAAATCCATCTCCACTGCTTGTCACTCATCCAACCGGATCTACCTCCGCAAGTTGTTGAACAAGACTCCATATGAAATACTTACCTATAACAAGCCCAATATATTCTACTTCCAGGTTTTCGGTTGTAAGTGTTTCTATATCTTAAAAGGGGCTCATTTATATTTGAGTCGAAAGAAATTGAGGGTATATTTGTTGGTTACAGTGTCGATTCCCACACTTATAGAATCTATAAAAAAACCACTCGGGGCGTTATAGAATCTAGTAGTGTGGTATTCGAAGAAAATGATGGATCCCAAGTGGGGAAAGTTGATGTTTGTGATGTAGATGATGAAATACCTCAATATTCCATAAGAAGAGTGGGTGTGGGATTCTTCCGCTCCGTTGAGGAACCCCTTGTGGTGGCTCGGGAAGGAATATGCTCTACTCAAGTGGAGCCCTCATCTTCGCAAGATGAACAAGATCCAACACTTGAAGCAAATGATGCACCTATCTAATAACAAGATGAAGACCCTCCTCATCGTGATCAAGATGGAAATGTGGTTCAAGAATTATCAAGTGAAATCAGCCTTGATCATTACCAAGATCATCAAGAACCACTTGTTGAAGAAGTTATATCTGGTGGTGATCAAGGTCAAGTTGAAGGTCAGAATGGGGACCAAAATGATCATGATGATCAAGATCCTCCTCCAAGGAACAACAAGGAGATCGAGGCCTATCATGAAGCTAGAGTGGAAATAAATCTGAGATTAAGAGAACACACTCTAGACAAGGTTATTGGTGATCTAAGAAGGAGAGTGTCCACTATAAAAGAGTTGGGAAGTTTTAGTGATCATCAAGCTCACGTCTCTTTTGTGGA